>BTPG01000004.1:177849351-178479351 GCA_036245525.1 Semisulcospira habei
CGACTTTTCAAGCGGGGTGTGGCACAATCAACAGCTGAAAACAGCACCAAATCACGTGTACAGAGCTGTGGTCCTCAACCATCCCTGCTGTAGTTTCCGAGTCCTGTTCCCTCTAACCGCAGTACCAACTACGACTCCTCGAACGCCTTCCACCAGCGCTGCCTGCTAACCATCCTGGGCATTCCTGGAGTGATTATGTCACCAAATCGTCGAGTCCCCTTGAACAGGCTGAAAACTGTGAGCATCCGAGGCTTTGCTGTTTGCGGACACAGCTCCGCTGGGCGTGGCATGTCTCCAGGATGAGGATCAACGCCCTACCAAAGATCACCCTGTTCGCGAGCTTGCTACTGGACACTCGTGACAGAGGGGCCACCAAAGAAGAGATACAAAGACTGTCTCAAGAAGTCACTTAGTGCCTCCAAATCGACCACCACAGTGGACTTCGACTTGCTGCGGGACCGTGACACCCTGCGCACCCACACCATATTACAAGGCAGCTGCTCCTTTGAGGACTCTCACAGAGCTAGTAGCCTTAAGGACAAGCGGCTTCAGGAGAAAAAACAGAGAGCCGCAGCTCAGAACCCCGGCCATACCTTCCCCTGCAGCCACTGCGGTCGAACCGCCCTGTCTCGGATTGGCCTCCGCAGCCACGAACAAAGCCTGCAGAACTCCGTGGGCAACTCCTATAAAATCTTCGCGTTCGCGAAGTCAAGCCAAGAGAGACATGGAAACATATGGCAATAAACCATCTTATCTTATCTTATCTATAGACGACTGGCAGGAGGTCACTTCCGTGTGGTGCCAGTGTGTCCAACTTCAACCACTTATCAGCCCTGGGGATGCCAGCGCCAGATCGATGGTACTGTCTTAATCTTCTGGACGTGTCACATAGCTTGCGGGTGTTGAGTGGGCAAAGCAGTACGTCTCCCAGCGCTTCCTCCAGCGCTGTGCCATGCCGGTCCCACAAGTGTGATCTTGCAGCATTCAGCCCTGACGCACTACAGCAGGAGATGGGTCGACCATGATAATTCAAGGGTAGTGCCAGATTAGCTTGGCGCCTGTCGGCGCCAAGCTAATCTGGCACTACCCTTGAATGATCATGGTCGATCCATCTCCTGCAACAGGTGCGTAGTCGTTAGATGACGCCTCTAAAATGTGGGAAATACGTGCGTCGGGCTGCATGAGTTAAGATCGCCACACAAGACAACTGTATCGCCAAATGTGTCTTCCATTTCTTCGAGGAAGTGCCAACTTTCCATTGAAGTGTACGTAGGCGTTGATAGGAAGCAGACTTGCGTGTCTTCTGTCTGCGATTTTGTAATCGTGTGCCTTGGAGCTCAAGAGACTGGTCTCACCACTGTCCACGATCCACGGCTGGCAACATGTTTTGGAGTTGACGTGGGACTACAGTGGCTTGTTCCACGCCCTCGTGTCGCTGTAGCACCACACAGAGCCGTGAGAGCCAGAGGCTTTCCTTGATTGGTTCTTGTCTCTTGTAGGCAGAGAACGTCAAAGTCATAGACCAAACTTTCCAGCGCTGCTCCTCGTCTGCTGGCACAGTTGCAGGAGCCCATCCTGAAGTATTTTTGGTGACTGGCGCTGAGCCTTGGTCGTGTTGCGCCTCGCACCTCAGCGGCAACATCTTCTCGTCCCGCCTCTTCTGCTACTCTTTTTCTTTCTCTCTGGTGACTCTGCCATGTCCCGCCTTCACGAGTCCGTTGCGCTGGCGAGATCTTGATTTGCTAACTCATTCAACTCGGACACGCCACGGCAAGACATGGATCGAGCGTGATAGTTCAAGGGTTGTGCCAGAGTAGCTTGGCGCCCATAGGCGCCAAGCTATTCTGGCACAACCCTTGAACTGTCACGCTCGATCTGTTTCCAGAAGTGTAATACAGTCTTCAGGGGGCAACTTCAAAATTTGCGGATTTCGGTCCTTGAGCGGAATGTGTTAACGTCCATACATGTTTGTTTGCACGTGAGGCAGACATCGGTCACACAAGCCGAGCCTATTACCATGTACGGAGTCCATCAGCCCGGTGTCGCCCCACAACCAGACGCTCAATGTTCGCGACTGCCCATCCCTATTGTCTTTCAACGCATAGTCCACTATAGTCTTGGGCTTGATATTCCAGCTTGTCTCTTCTAGATCCAGTGTGGTTGTAGTTATTTGATGTTCCAGCTTGTCTCTTCTAGATCCAGTGTGGTTGTAGTTATTTGATGTTCCAGCTTGTCTCTTCTAGATCCAGTGTGGTTGTAGTTATTTGATGTTCCATCTTGTCTCTTCTAGATCCAGTGTGGCTGTAGTTATTTGATGTTCCAGCTTGTCTCTTCTAGATCCAGTGTGGTTGTAGTTATTTGATGTTCCATCTTGTCTCTTCTAGATCCAGTGTGGTTGTAGTTATTTGATGTTCCAGCTTGTCTCTTCTAGATCCAGTGTGGTTGTAGTTATTGGATGTTCCAGCTTGTTTCTTCTAGATCCAGTGTGGTTGTAGTTATTGGATGTTCCAGCTTGTCTCTTCTAGATCCAGTGTGGTTGTAGTTCTTCACGACGCACAACGTTCTTCGGTGCGGCTCTCTAAGCCTTGAAGCTGGCTTCAGGTCGGGAACTTTACACTGGATACCCGTCGTATCCTCCCGGGAAACCGAAAGACAAAGGTGTTGTTCTCTTTGTTTTGCACGCCGAGCGGTCACTACTGACGCTGCCACATCAACATATCAGCATGGATGCCGGCCCGGACTGCTCCCCTCGCCCTCCACCCTCCCCCCAGTTAGCCATCACCATTGTCAGACATACACGTGCACTAAACCAAAACTAAGACCCCCGCTTCTATCTGAGTAAACTCGCGACTGCCATGTGTGGCTATGGCCCCCGCCTCTGTAGTTCAGCGGACCACGTCGTCCGTCACTCGGCCCACCGTGTTCGCGTCAGTCTAGCCTCGTGCCTTGGCTTTCTTTTGCCTTGCGGTGCGTGTACCGCTTTGTTGAAAGTCACCACCCCTTTCCTGTGCACGCCTGCTCGTGATAGCGAGCGAGGCAAGGTGAGGAAAGTTTCGCTAGATACCCGCCATGTGTCTCTCGGACGCGCTTACGGGAAGCCGTAAGAGAAAGCTGTTGTCCTCTTTGTTTTGCACGCCAAGCGGTCACTACGCTGCCACATCAACACATCCGCATGGTTGCCTGATAATGACCACGAAGACACCAAGCCGACAACAGTATCATGCACATTTACAGGCGCACTGAAGAAAGGTTCAGTCTGGTGTCTCATCCGCACTGCAGACTGTCATGTAGTTGAGTTGTGAGACAAAGTGATACTGTTTGGAATGTTCTACCAACAGCTTGACACTTACCCTACAGAAGACTGATGACTTTAGGAGCAGACAGGAGCTGAACATTAACCCATTCAGACCTGACGCACATCTGGAGATGGGGCGACCATGATAATTCAAGGGTAGTGCCAGATTAGCTTGGCGCCTGTCGGCGCCAAGCTAATCTGGCACTGCCCTTGAATTATCATGGTCGATCCATTTCCTGCAACAGGTGCATAGTCGTTAGATGACGCCTCCCAAATTTGGAAAATACTTGCGCCGGGCTGAATGAGTTAATGATATACAGGCCTTACGAGAGGAAAGAGCCGTCGTGGTCCATAGTTTGACGAGTTGCGAATCTGTGCCCTCGGTTTTTTTTTCTGCAGTGGACAACGACAATCCGAACGAGAAGCCTGAAGATCTTCTGTTACTCCTTATGTTACTGCGGCTTTTGTCTGATTGGCCAAACAAAAACATTCTCTCAGTTGCACGTTGACATCGGCAGGCTTCTGGAACGCTTTACTGTCCTCGTTTATTACTGAACGATTCAGCACAGTTCCGTCAATGTGACTTGACTAGAACTCCCCTGCAAACTAAGCAGCACTATGGAAAGCGCCTACCACCAGCGCAAGGCTTTCCAGGCGGGTGACCGGACATCTCACCTTGCTCAGCAGAAGACACCGTCTCTACAAGGATGAGGGTGGAGATCGGACCTGGAAACCATGCCCTGACTGCAAGTTTGGACAACACACATTAACCTGCAAATCGTTACAGTACTTGAGAAACGAGTCTGCAATAGTGGGCGTGGCTGCGAGAACAGGTGCGCTTGTAAGAAAGCAGGGTGGCAATGCACAGCGCTGTGCAAGAGTAAATGTGACAAGAACTAACAGATACACTAGCGTTGTGCAAGAGTAAATGTGACAAGAACTAACAGATACACTAGCGCTGTGCAAGAGTAAATGTGACAAGAACTAACAGAACACTAGCGCTGTGCAAGAGTAAATGTGACAAGAACTAACAGATACACTAGCGCTGTGCAAGAGTAAATGTGACAAGAACTAACAGATACACTAGCGCTGTGCAAGAGTAAATGTGACAAGAACTAACAGATACACTAGCGCTGTGCAAGAGTAAATGTGACAAGAACTAACAGATACACTAGCGCTGTGCAAGAGTAAATGTGACAAGAACTAACAGATGCACTAGCGCTGTGCAAGAGTAAATGCGACAAGAACTAACAGATACACTAGCGCTGTGCAAGAGTAAATGTGACAAGAACTAACAGATACACTAGCGCTGTGCAAGAGTAAATGGGACAAGAACTAACAGATACACTAGCGCTGTGCAAGAGTGAATGTGACAAGAACTAACAGATACACTAGCGCTGTGCAAGAGTGAATGTGACAAGAACTAACAGATACACTAGCGCTGTGCAAGAGTAAATGGGACAAGAACTAACAGATACACTAGCGCTGTGCAAGAGTAAATGGGACAAGAACTAACAGATACACTAGCGCTGTGCAAGAGTGAATGTGACAAGAACTAACAGATACACTAGCGCTGTGCAAGAGTAAATGCGACAAGAACTAACAGATACATTAGCGCTGTGCAAGAGTAAATGTGACAAGAACTAACAGATACACTAGCGCTGTACAAGAGCAAATGGGACAAGAACTAACAGATACACTAGCGCTGTGCAAGAGTGAATGTGACAAGAACTAACAGATACACTAGCGCTGTGCAAGAGTAAACGTGACAAGAACTAACAGATACACTAGCGCTGTACAAGAGTAAATGTAACAAGAACTAACAGATACACTTTCAAATTCATGTGGCTGTTCCAATGGAAATGCTGCAATTTAAGTAAATAACTTATAGGGTTGACACAGATATAATGAATAAGATGTAGGAACGTGATATATAGATCCATTCAGAATTACCTGCACAAAATGTTCATTTGTATCTCTTTTTGTGACCTTGCCTTTAGTCCATGATGTAGGATAAGAAGTAAATGCACTAGCCCTGTTGTCAACTGAGAGTTGCCACATTCCTTCTGCGACAAATGAAGATAAGCAGCGACTGATCTCTCTGTTTGTTTGTCTATTTTGAAAAAGGGCATTTACCCGACATATTAATAAATTGTGTTGTAACTGTCTTTTCTAATTTCGTTCTCCTTTGGGTACTTCTTTGGATTTTACACGCAAGGCAGTCACCTTTTGGGTCTGGATTGAGTATTTCTTTTAACGTTTAACAATTAAAAGTCACGTGACGCTAGCGCAAGGCCCCGTCAGATTGAAAGAGTATGACCCGATGAAGTAAGCAGAACGTTTGATGCTTTTAGCCAGCGTGTCCCGATCCACTTGCTAAGACACCTAGCTAAAACGTACCCATCGTCGTTTCTCATCCTGACTGGACTGTTTATTGGGGATACGGTTAAAGGACAAGCAAGTAGCGCCTTTAGTGAGGAAATCACACGGTCGTTTGAGGCCACTTCAATGCTAAACATTATGGGTAGCTAATCTAAGAGATCCTCCTTCTGTTGTAGCAAAGGATCTGTCCAGAAACAGGGAATCCTTATTGCAGTTTTTGGAGGCCAAGGTCGTCGCGCACTATCCTTTAACCTGCTCCATGAGATTTAAGGAATTTCTAACAAATAAAATATGTGGGCAACTTCCTAAGGATGTGTAAATAAAGAGCAAAGTTTGCTCCATCCCGGCTGAAATTTGACAGTCGGATCATTTCTCGACTTCAAACTCCTCTCGTTCAGCGCTAAATGACACAATCCACTTGCAGTCAGTGTCGGACATTGCACAAGTACCATATCAAACAACTTGCAAATTTATCTGGATTTGACAGGACTTTTATGGGATTTTCACTCTTTTAAAAAATGTAAAAATAAATTTACTATATTGGAGAGTCCACCGTTTTCAAGCACATCTCTTTACATCACTTTTCAATGTCGTCATACAGCGGCATGGCTGAAGATACTAGCCCCATATTGTGCATGAATAAAGGGCCAAGGCTGAAATTGGTTTTGATACAAATTGTATTTACGTGACTTAACTCATTCAGCCCGAAGGCAATATTTCCCAAATTTTGGAGGCGCCATCTAATGACTATGCATCAGTTGCAGGAGATGGATCGACCATGATATACGCCGACAGGCGCCAAGCTAATCTGGTTGTGATGAAGCTCAATGCCCACACAGAGAGTTCACACATGATTTCTGCATTGTACTGTCGTGTCAGCGGTTTTTCGGGTGTAACCAGTAGTCCCTGTATGCATGAAGTTTCGTGCATTCATGAGTGCAGCGATTTGCACGGGTTGTTTAGGGCGCAGCTCAGTCTAACAGAGCTGTAGAGTAGTAGCACGGGCTATTCTGTAGTAGCACGGGCTATTCTGTCAGTGAGAACGAACGTATGTCGGGTACACCAGCCGTAAGATTTAGTTCGGTTGTGTAGCGTTGAATTGGTTCAGTTATGTCGGTTTAGAACTTGTTGCACGCCTCACTCTTGCACGCCTCACAACTCGAGTGTGGACAAATCCCAGCTGACTGCGAAAACAAACATGGCTGTGTACAACGCCTGCGTCATCAGCACGCTGCTATACGGCAGTGAGACATGGACCACATATGCTAGACAGGAGAGAAGACTCAACACCTTCCACCTGAGAAGCATCCGCCGTATCCTGGGAAAGATAGAGTGACCAACACCGAAGTCCTGTCCCGCGCTGGCCTTTCCAGCATGTACACCCTACTCAGACAACGCAGACTTCGCTGGCTCGGCCACGTTCACCGCATGGAGGATGGCCGCATCCCAATAGACATCCTCTACGGAGAACTGGCAGCTGGGAGAAGAAACACTGGTCGCCCCAAGCTACGATTTGCAGATGTCTGCAAGAGGAACATGAGAGCACTGGACATTGACACTGGGTCATGGGAACACCTTGCGGATGACCGTGCAAAGTGGAGAAGTATCCTGCACCAACACCGCAAGTCAGGGGAAGAGAAGATGTCGAAAGCAGCAGGAGTGTAACAACTCCATCTGACCAGCGACCACGTACATTTGTGATCTTTGCAGCAGGGACTGCCACTCCCGCATTGGCCTCTACAGTTACAAAAGATGCTGCTTCAACTCCAGCTGAGCAGGCAATCATATCAGAACAACTAGGATGCATTATCTATGGTCGATCCAGACCGACAGAGACCCATTATTATTATTATTATTATTATTATTATATTAGTATTATTATTCCAAGACTCTGAAACCTAGATTTCAGGTACGTTTATATATGTATTATCGACAGCTACCGAGTTAAAGGTAGTATGCGTTAGTAAGAATCAGTTCGGTTGTGTAGCGTTGATTTGGTTTAGTTATGTACTGTCGGTTTAGAACTTGTTGAGATAACCGGGGATTTTTTTAAATAGTTATTTACCGGGATGGATAACTAAGGGATGTGATGTGTGTATGCCTAGCTAGGTTGCTTACGAAGGTAGTGCGTGAGTGTGTTAAGCATAATCTGTTCCAATGTACGAACCAGTGTATGGCGCATCTCAGGTAGTGACTAAGTTATGGTGTGTTGCGAATCCAGTCTGTTTTATGAAGCACGAGTGTGTGAATGAACGTGTAGATTCATTTGTATCAGCCAGGTTACGTAATGTACCTCATATCATCCAATATGTGTGTGTTAAGCAAGTGTTAGGTATTAGAACTTTATTGTACCGAGTTCTGTGCGGAGCGAGGGACTTGCCGCCGAGATGTCAAAGTAAACAGAGGCTGCCGCTGGAGGAATGTGTCGTGAAGACATTCACCGCTCGGGGAGCGAGAGACGTGGTGCCAATTGAAGACATCAAAGTCAATGAACAGAGGCTGCGCTAGAGGGTCGAATCGAGAGGACATCCACAGTTCGGGGAACATGGGACTGCTTCAGGAACGCGTGACGCAAGAAACTACACGCCTAGACGTGGAGAAACGTGCGAACGATACAGAGCGATAACACCAGTTGAGCAGGTTAGATAATGAGGACAGTTTACCTAACATGGCTTTTACTATATTATATTAGTAGTAATCGTAGTAGTAGTAGTAGTAGTAGTATGTGTGAGTACAAAATAGGCCGTGAGGCCTTTGCAAATGTCCTTTCTTCGACAAGTTGTATTACTTTATGGGTCTGTTATGCATGCAAATTGTCCTACAAATCATTCATCATAGCAATAAAAAATCCCTTTAAGTTTTGGTAATTCATCAGGCTGTTTTTTAAAAGAATTTATGTTAGGTGCTTTTTTTAATGAAACTGGTAATCCATTCCAAACAGCAGCAACTCTGTTAGAAAATCAAAACTTCCGCAGGTTAGTGTTGCAATGCCATACAAAGATTTTCCCCTCAGGGTTTCGGGTCTGTCACAAAACGGTGCTGCAAAAAAAGTCGTTCCAATTTAGGTCGTCGATGCCATTATAAATTTAAAAACGTGGATTAAGTCGCCACGTATTCTACGTCCCCGTAAAGAGTGTAGTCCAAAATATTAAAATCTGTCTGAGTAAGGCATAGTTTTACATTCTTTAACCAACATTGTTGCTCGTCTCTGTACCCTTTCAAGTGCAACTGATTGTCTCTTTAAACATGTTTACCATACAGTGTTTGCATATTCTAAATTTGGTCTGACTAGTGATTTACACAGTTTACTACAAATGTCATTATCCAAATAATTAAACGTTCTCTTTACTACTCCAACTATTTTGTTGGCCTTATTGATACAGTTCTGAATATGAGGGTCAAAGGAGAGAACTTTATCAAAAAGAACACCTAAATCTCTTTCCTCTTCATAAGATACCACCTTTTTAATGTCACTGTTAACTTTCATCAAGTAATCATGTTCAGGATTGTTCCTTCCAGCAGTGCAAGACCTCACACTTCTCTACATTAAAATGCAAGTCCCATGTGTCGGACGTGGATGTGAGGGCGATGTGTTCGTGTTGATAATGTGTGTCTTGTAAAGATTATTTCTGAGTTTACGTATTGTTAGTTACTTTAGTAAACGGGGTCACAGAGAAAACGAAATGATGTTTTGCGTTTCTACTGCACGAATGCGCCCGACTGATTTTTTTTCTTGTTTTTTCTTTACACACAATCACAGACCAAAAGGTATAGAAAGAATATAGCACATTTATAATTATGTACCCCGCTCCCTACCCCAACCACGTTCCTATTTACCTCCCCCCTCCCTTTCCCCGCCCCACTCTCTTAGTACACAATGCGTCCGAGAGAGAGAGTCAGTGTTGTTTGTGTGTGTGTGTCCGTTGCGTTTGTGAGTCTGTGTGTGCCACCGTTGAAAGTCTGCGTGCGATACACTGGCACTACCCTTGAATTATCATGGTCGATAGTGCTTTAGTGCGTCAGGGCTGAATGGGTTAACTCATTTTGCCCCAGACACACCCCAGCAAGATACGGATCGACCATGATAGTTCAAGGGTGATGCCAGGATAGCTTGGCGCCTATGGGCGCCAAGCTATTCTGGCATCACCCTTGAACTATCATGGTCGATCTGTGTCGATGGTCGATCTGTGTCCTGCACTGCAATGCAGAGTCAGAGGACAACGGCAACATTTGAGGATTTCGGTGTTGGGGTAGAATGAGTTAAGTAGTTTACAAATGGCCGACCATGTCATATTTCTTTTTGATCATACCTCGTTTCGTTATAGGTAGTTATACCTGTACGCAACTTAATTTTCGATTTGTTCTTCATGGGAGAAAGCAGAAACTAAAGGAAAACCCTTACTTTTCATTGCCGGTCTTCTCTGCCACGGGTGTTTCGGCCTGTCTTCCCACCGGTTTTTTAGGCTGGTCATGTGGTGTATATCCCTCGTCAAATCGCAATGTATGGGCCTCGTCTTCCTGGTCGGTCTGCTGACCGTCATTGTTATCACCACCTGTCTGTTGACCGTCATCTGTCTGTTTTTCGTAATTTTTACCACCCGTGTCCACAGCGCTTGTGTTGGAGTTGACCTGCAGCTCGGCCATGAGTTGTGCGTACTGTCGGGTGAGGGCGCTCCTGGTTTCCCTCTCCATGATGTCTTCTCTCTCACGTGCTGACAGACCTCTGTCACCGCTCGGCCAGCTAGTTCTACACTGCATGTGTGTCAGCAGGAAGGCAGACTGGTGCCGTCTTGACCGGCATCTTGTCTCATTTTCTACGGACGTCAGTGAACTTTGCAAGCTGGGCTCTGGTCTACTGACTGCGGTGTGTTTCCAGACGCCGGTGTCTTCTTTCTTTACATGGCTGTCTTTTTTGCGTGTGACTGAACTTTTGTTTTTGTTCTTTGTTCTGAATGTATCAGCCATGTGACTCGGTGTCCAGGCGACTTGCTTTGTCTGGGGACGCTGAGCCACCTTGGAGAACCACTTGCCGGCTGTGTAGTGTGGTGTGCTGCCGGCTGTGTAGCGGTGAGCGTTATAGTTGTCTGCGTGGCGTCGAGTGTTCCCACTGTTTACGTAGTGTCGAGCGTCATAGCTGTCTCTGTCCGTGTGGTATTCCGCGTTATCATTGGCAGTGTTTTGCTGAGCGCCATAAGTGTCTCCGTCTGTGTGGTGTTGTGTGTTATCACTGACAGTGTAGTGCTGAGCGTCGTAACTGTCTTTCTCTGTGCAGTGTTGTGTTTTTTTACAGGCCGTGCAATGCAGAGTGTTAGCTATGTCTTTGTCTGTGTCGCCTTCCATGCTACCATATGCTGTGTGGTGTTGATCATTATAACTGCCTCTGTTGGTGTAGTGTGGCGTCTCACCGCTGACTGTGGCGGTCCGCGCATTGGGTCTAATATGAAGAGAACAATGTTCTTGTGGCGTGAGAATGGACATATTGCGGTTTGTATCACCGCGTGAAGAAAGTGAGCATCTGTTTTCTGTGTGTGTTTCAGTTTTCTTGATTTTTGCTGTACTTGGACTTAGCTGTGAGACTGTGTCATTTATCCAAACAGACACAGTGTGCAGGTCCGCTTCACTTGCGGTTTTTGATGATGACGCCTGAACGTGTGACAACGCCTGTGACCGTAATCTCAAGACCATGAGGCTTGCCGTTTTACATTCTGGTCCTTTGCTCACCATCGGCTGCCAAGTCTGGCCTGGACCCACTTTATGGTTCAGTACTGTGTCAGAGTCCCCTGTCCCACACGTCTGATCTTGTCTCACTTTCTGAATCAACACTGTGCCAGAGTTCCCTATCCCATACAATGTCTTGTCTAAAGTTGACTCAGAGCTCCCTGCCCCACACGTCTGGTCTAGTCTCACTTTCTGACTCAACATTGTGTCAAAGTTTCTTGTCCCGAAGGACTGGTCTAACACTGACTCGGAGTTGCCTGTCCCACACGGTGAATGGTGGACCACTGACTTAACGTTCCGTGTCCTACACGACGTCTGGTCTAAAATTGTCTTGGAGTTCCCAGTTCCACACGATGTCTGGTCTAACACTTGTTTAGAGTCCCTTGTGCCACACAGCGTCTGGTCTAACACTGGTTTAGAGTCCCTTGTGCCAAACAGCGTCTGGTCTAACACTGGTTTAGAGTCCCTTGTGTCACACAGCGTCTGGTCTAACACTGGTTTAGAGTCCCTAGTCCCACACAGCGTCTGATCTAACACTGGTTTAGAGTCCCTAGTCCCACACAGCGTCTGGTCTAACACTGTTTTAGAGTCCCTTGTCCCACACAAAGTCTGGTCTAACACTTGTTTAGAGTCCCTTGTCCCACACAGCGTCTGGTCTAACATTGGTTTCGAGTCCCTTTTCCCACACATCGTCTGGTCTAACACTGGTTTAGAGTCCCTAGTTCCGCACAGCGTCTGGTCTAACACTGGTTTCGAGTCCCCTGTCCCACCCAGCGTCTGGTCTAACACTGGTTTCGAGTCCCCTGTCCCACCCAGCGTCTGGTCTAACACTGGTTTCGAGTCCCTTGTCCCGCACGGCGTCGTATCTAACACTGGTTTAGTTTCCCTTGTGCCACACAGCGTCTGGTCTAACACTGTTTTAGAGTCCCTAGTTCCACACAGCGTCTGGTCTAACACTGGTTTAGAGTCCCTATTCCCACACGGCGTCTGGTGTAACACTGGTTTTGAGTCCCTAGTCCCATACGGCGTCTGGTGTAACACTGGTTTAGAGTCGCTAGTCCCACACGGCGTCTGGTGTAACACTGGTTTAGAGTCCCTAGTCCCACACAAAGTCTGGTGTAACACTGCTTTAGAGTCCCTAGTCCCACACAAAGTGTGGTCTAACACTTGTTTAGAGTCCCTAGTCCCACACAGCGTCTGGTCTAACACCGACTCAGTGTTGCATGTCCCACGTGTCGTCCGATTTGGTCTCATATTCTGGCTCAAAGTTGTGCCGGAGTTCTTTGCCACACACGATGTCAAGTTTGTGCTGCATGACTTTTGAAACGTCAAGTTTGTTCTGTCTGACTGCTGGGACGCCATGTTTGATCCATCTGATTGTTTGGGCGTCATGTCTGAGGTGACTGACTCTTGGGGCATCATGTTTGATCCAAATGACTGTTTGGACGTCATGTTTGTTTTGACAGACTGTTTAGACGCCATGTACGATTTGGAGGATTGCTCTTGTGTCAAGTCTGTTATCACTGTCTGTTCGGGCATAATGGCTTCCAACTGACCCCAGATGTATTCCGGCAATCCGTCCTGTTGAGCAGCCCTGTCCCACAGCCTGTCCTGGCGTCTATATATCCTATGTATTGATCTCTCAACACATCTGCCCATGGTCGTGATGCACGCTGGCGCCCTGTCCAAGGCGCAGATCACATCATCTATGCTAAAATAGGGTGGAGGTGAGCTGGTGGTGGTTGAGCAATCAGCGCACACATATCGCGGGTTGTTGACGGACATGTCCCCATCTGTCGTGGCCGGGGCCGAGCTGATCACCGTGACGCCTTTCTTCTTCTTCTTCTTCTCAGGCTTACTGCTGACTTCTGGCGCTGATGTCACGGGCGCGTCTATCTGAACGATAAAGTATGAATTATCTAACTGTTGGTAGTGCTTTTTGACGCAGTGATTCCCAATCATCGCGACAAAAACCGCTCCTGACAGTCAAAGGGTTATTGTAAGCATTATGTCGTTGTAAAATGTCTGTTGCTTAGTGGTTCTGGTGTCTAGTATTTCTAAAACTCACGATAGGCCGTCTTTAATTTGTAGAAACACGGCCATTGGGTTTTGTCTGTCTTCCAGCTGAAAACGGTTTACAGTGTAGATAGTTCTTACCATCAGGTATCTCTGTATCAAATCTGTCTTTCAAGTTGTGAATAGTATTTGAGAAAAAAAACATCTTTTGTCAAAACCTGGCTATTTTAGAGCTATTTCCTGAGCTCTTGTGACCCTTGACCTTTTCGAGGGATCAACCAAATTAGTATGCATAGATAGGTCTTACCATCAGGTATCTTTTTACAAAGTTTGGGTTTGAAGTTGTAAATAGTATTTGACCAAACATAAATTATGTCAAAATATAGCTATATTTGACCTATTTCCTGATCCCCAGTGACCTTGACCTTTGTGAGAGGTAATTCAATTCGGTATGTTTAGAAAGGTTTTGAAACAAAGTATCCATGGGCCAAGTCTGAAGACTCTGCCTTGTATAGTCTCCGAGAAAATGCCAACGATAAAGTTTACCATGGACGACGGAGGACATTGTAACGCGCCTAGACCTCCGTCAGGAGGTTAGGCGCTATATAAATAGCCATTATTATTATTACGCAAAATATTTTTTTCCAAGTGCGATAAAATCAAACAATTACAAAACAACTTATTTTGATAATATCAATAATGATAATTATCAAATATGATAAAATAATTAGCGTTGATGTCATCAAACATTACTTTGCTGTTACCATATCTGATTTAATGGGCCCTTCAGAAACAAACACCACCAAACAAAAGTCACCCAAATGCCTTACACAGCCAAGCTCATCTAGCACTACATTAGAATGATCGTGGTCAATCCATCTCCTGCTGTAGGGCGTTGGGGCTAAGTAGTTATAGTGTGCACATGTCTGTGAGGAGCGCACGCGGACTGATACGATACAGTTTAAACTGTGCTCGGCTTGGACTTCATGCTGATCTCATCAACATCCGCCTTCTTCAAATGGACCCATTATCATATAGTGCAAGGCGTGTGATTTGGGACCTGTTAGTTCTAAACTACGAGGCCCAAAGTCACACACCGACAAAGCACTGAAATTACTTAAACCCTTAACTCATTCAGCTCCGACACGCCACGGCAAGACGCGGATCCAGCGTGATAGTTCAAGGGTTGTGCCAGAATAGCTTGGCGCCCATGGGCGCCAAGCTATTCTGGCACAACCCTTGAACTATCACGCTCGATCTGTTTCCAGAAGTGTAATGCAGTCTTCCGGGGGCAACTTCAACATTTGCGGATTTCGGTCCTGAAGTCAGAATGTGTTAACGACTGACTGGTAAAACACATCACATGCACTCGATGTGATGCGGGGTGTGAACCTGTGTACGCAGTGTTGTGGGGTGGTTGACGGGTGTATCGTGTGTTGTGGCCGACATGCCGAATGTCATACCCGCTGGGGTTTTCTCCGTTTTTTCGGCTTCCGCTTGACTCTGGAGCACGACAGCCTTTCGAAAGCGCCTTTCAGCACGAGAATCAACGGAGCAGAAGAGAAGGCGAACATCGCTCCTAAAACCATCTGCTCATATACACCCAGCTTATCATCATCTTTGACCTCCTGGAGGACACACACACACACACACACACACACACACACACACACACACACACACACACACACACACACACACACACACACACAAACAGGGAAAGGGAGACATAGAGAGCAAGTTCAGAACGTAACAATGATGTATGGTTTATTGAAATCTAAACACCTCAAGTGTGCGTGCGTGTGTGTCTATATGTGCGTGTGCACTCGCGCGCGCTATGTTAGCGAGCGTGCACAGGCGTGTGATAGAGAAAGTGCCATTGTGGAATCAAAACTTAACTCGAGAAAGAAAACTGGTTTTTAATTTATATTGCTTGCAGTCAACAACTGGACTTGAGTGGTCATAGTTGGTCGTGTGATTTTCATACAGAGTGAAATATCTATGGTGGTCGATCCATCTCCCACAAGTTTCACTCTGCTGACACTAATTCAAAGGTCGCTATGCCTTTAATACTGAGGAAGTATATGTCCACATTGACTTTATACATCAGCAGCGAGTTTCACTGCAAGAAACGTGTATACGGTTTGAAAACAAACAAAAATTTCAAAGCCTTCAAGGCTCACGTACATGACCGATCCACACAATCAATGACCTTGACCTTGCAACAGGTCTATTAAATAAGCAAGTGTTGAAGTTTTCTAACATAAGGAATTTGAACCCGCAGAAAAAGTCCATGTTTTCTCAAAATGAACGCATTTTTCACTTTTGTCAACCTCCCATGATCCTTTACCTTTCTGGGGTAGTGAACCAAAGTAGTATGCATAGAAAGGTCTAATCATCAGCTACCTTTATGCCAAATTAGTTGAAACGTTTTGCAAAAAAAGATATTTTTCACATCATTTGCTGATCGCTTGTGACCCCTGACCTTCGCAAGAGGTCATCCAATTAATAATAATAATAATAATAATAATAATAATAATAATAATAATAATAATAATAATAATGTGTATTTTCAAGAGGCCTATACTTTCGATAAAAAGGCTCTAGGCGCCGTACAAAATGACATACTAACATACAAGCACCTTGCATCCTACAACACATAAACATTCCCAAACATACATACTCACGCAACAAGATATACACGAAAAATAAAAATAACAAAATGGACACATCAACCAAAACGATGCGCACACATAAAAGACATACCCCATAAAACTAATAAAGGATACACCAGACAACTCTCACTGACAATGATATGTTGACAAAAAGAAGAATTATTACAGTGAATGCATGTTTACAGGAATAAATGCGTCTTTAAAGACTGCCGGAAACTATTGGCCGATTCAACATATCTGAGGGACTGTGGGAGTTTATTCCAAAGAAATGGTCCTTGGAATGAAAAAGATCTCTCGCCATAAGACTACGTTCTCACAGTCGGAAAGCGTAATAGTTTCATGTCTACTGAGGAACGGAGCTACCTTGAAGGTGTGTACACATGAAGTTCAGAAAGATAGTCATGAAGATAGACAGGTATGACAGATGGATAGAACTTTGTATTGTACTCTAGATGTGATAGGCAACCAATGGAGGATGGGTGTGATGTGGTCTGCCCTCTTTGCCTTGACAACAAGCCGTGCTGCTCAGTTCTGCACCCTCTGGAGCCGATCCAGAAGGTACAGAGGAGTGCATTGCCGTAATCGAGTCGGGACAAGATAAAGGAGCAGACCAGTGTTTCGGTGGCTTCTGGTGCGCGAAGATGCCTGATGGGGCTGATGAAACGCAGCTCAATAAACGTAGTTCTACAGGTATTGAAGGTTAGTTAGTTATTGTGGTTTAACTCCGAGCAGGCGACTAAGTACAGGTATTGAAAACGTCTTTTTTTAGTGAGAGACTGCAATCAATAGTGACGCCAAGAAAGCAGAAAAACCGACTCAGTATCTAGCATTGTGATAGACTGCGGCAAGGAAGAAGATATTCTGGTGGAGGAAACTAGCATGGCTTCTGTTTTATCTTCATTCAGTTTTAGTTTGTTTGCTATCATCCATGTTCTAACATCAGAAACTGACTGATGCATACACTGAATGATGGCATCGACCTGCTCAACATGGCCTGACTTACACAACTGCGTGTCATCAGAGTACGTGTGGTGAGAAATTGGGCGTGCAGCTATGACACCGGACAAGGGTTGCATATACATAATGAAGAGCACTGGCCCTAGGACTGACCCCTGGGGAACTCCGAAACACAAAGAGGCTGCAGAGACTGACAGATGACCACAGACTGAAACAGTCTGTGACCGGTTAGACAAATAGGATTTGAATCAATTAAACACCTGTCCCTGGATGTCAAAGACACGTTCAAGGCGACAGGACAGGGTGCTATGGTCATTTGTATCCAACGCGCTAGGCAGATCCAGCAAAGCTAAAACAGAAACCTGACCAAGCAACAAGTCATTCATGCTTTTCAGTAAAGCTGTTTCCGTGCTATGACTCGCGCGGTAGGCTGATTGCAGGGCATTTAACAGATTGTTGACAATGAGATGCTTCAGGGTCATACAGGAGGGAAGTGGGCATGGGATCTAGTTCACAAGACTTAGGGAATGATTAATGACATGGGGAAAGAATGTGGGAAAGAATGGCATCTATAAAGTCATACAGGAGGGAAGTTGGCATGGGGTCTAGTTCACAAGACTTGGGGCAGTTTTCATCAGAATCACGCGCACCTCTTTGTCAGTCACAGGTTCAAATTTTGAGAATATATGACCATCAAAACACCTGTCGGCATAAAAAGGGTCAACCTGGCATGATTGCGCATCAATCGTATCACGAATTAGCTGCACTTTACTTAAGAAAAAGCCTGAGAAAATACCAGGCAGCTCTCAGAGTGGGTCAGTGAACACTTGGGATTGGGGTGGCCTTACTATTACCCATCAAGCAGTTAGTTATGACATACAACTCTTTGCTGGTGTTGCAAGCAGCAATTTTAAGGGAGGCAAATGAGGTCTGGCGCTGTTGTGAATGTCTGCAGTGAAGGATAAGCGACGATCAACGGCTCTGCACTGAAGGATAAGCGATCAATGGCCCGGCTGACAAACAGTGCTGAATATCTGCAGTGAAGGATAAGCGATCAACGGTCCGGATGACAAACAGTTCTGAATGTCTGCAGTGAAAGATAATCGATCAATGGCCCGGACGTTACGCACAGTTCTTGCAGCAAAAGGAGGGGGAGGTATTAACACATTCAGTTCTGAAATGACACATAGATGGTCAGAGGCAATAGCGTCAGTCACCAGGGCTAAACGCAAAATGTCACTGTCGCACCTGGAAATGACCCAATCTAGTATGTGACCATGTCTATGGGTCGGCACATTCACAGCTTGAGACATGTTGAACATGTGCAAAACGTCCAAAAGCTTGGCTGTGTAAGTGTGGTCGGGACGATCGTAATGAAAGTTGAGATCGCCCAGTATGAGCAAATCGCCCCTGCATGAGTTGCACATGCCCAACAAGTCTGGAAACTGTTCAATAACCATACTGTCTGTCAGTTATTCTTTCTATTTGGTGGCGGGCGATATAAACAAAAAATATTGATGGGTTTGCATGGGAGGCCGAGCTTCACTTCCACAAGTTCAAAATATAACGTCACAAGTTCAAACTGAAAAGACGACACGCACGTCAGATAGGGTCCGAGAGAGTCTCTGTAGATAACAGCTATACCACCTCCACGAGAGGAGCTGCGGGGGAAAGACTCGGAATGATATCCCGGAGCCAAGTCTCGGTGTGTAGCATAATGTCTGTGATAAATTCATTGATCTCACAGCGTTTCTCCTGAGTTCCCACTGAACGTGCATTGAACAGTGCCACCGAGAGTGAGTGTCCGCTTCTGTGTTTAGCAGATTCACTGAGAACAGGAACTGTTGTAAGATTCCGAAAGTCAACAGAGCGAGGCACAGTGATCTTGGGTGATGGGACAGAGACAATGATTGGAATTGGCCTACTATATTTCAGTTTACGGCAACCACCTCTGTGAGGCCGCTTCCTTCTGTTGCTGTTGGGGCAGGTGAGAGTAGGTGACCTGGAATGAATATCCGGTGAACGCAGCCTTGTACACAGGCTACCTGTATGTACAGGTAGGTCTTACCATCAGGTATCTTCAGGGGTGGATCTAGGGGGTGGGGTTCCTGGAGTTCCGCCCCCCCCCCCTCCACCCCGACCCAAAATTCTTTAAAATGCTATAACAAAGTCCCTTTTTGAAGTGTTTGGACCCCCCATCCCCCCACCCCGAGAGATTAGTAAATGTACTTTACACAACCACCGGATCCTCAGGAGCCAAACAGATGTCCTAAAACTATTCAATTTTAATCTCAAACACTCACAACTCTCTCAGCGCTAACATAATTTCCACGTACCTCACTGGCACCAAAACCGTATTTTGAAACAAACACTGGCTCATGAGAATCATCATCTGTATTGCCGAGTACAATAATGACCCAATCATCCATTGTCTTAAGTTTACCTTAATTAATTACTAATTAAGGTCGTTAACGTACACACGGTCGTTTCTCTCAAATCAAACCATATTCTGATAGTGCACTCTGTGAAAAATAGACTAAGGCATTTTACACACCCCCTGTTAAAGTCGATTTCTGAAAAACTCACAAACTCTTTCCCACACATAACATTCCAATTCACGCATGACAAGACAAACCCTTTTCAGTGCAGACAGGGCTGAAGGACATGTTTTCACCGCGCCCATACACATGCCACGCTTGAAAAGATTTTTAGAAAATTGTACAGCAGGCAAGTGCAGCTTAGTGCAAAATCTTTGAATTGGCCATGTGTGAATATGGCTTCACCAACATAAAGGTTTGTACTGAGTAAATAGAGTCACATGTGGTCTGTTTCACAACTTTTCAGTTATTGGAAATGCGCATAAATACACACACACACACACACACACACACACACACACACACACACACACACACACACACACACACACACACACACACAGAACATGTATACACAAAAAAACACCTACACGCCAGTGTTTAATACAACACGCAGCTCAACACACAGTTCAGTTATTTGGGTTACGGGCTTATCCTGTTTACAGCCACAGTGTCTTTGTGTGAAGCTATGAGACGTTTTGCTCTGCTGATTTTAAGTAGAGGACCCCCTCACTAAATGTGACTTCCTTCCTCTGAGAACATAAAAAAACATGTTTTATTTTACAAGATGCTTAAATTTTTAGTAGCCCACACCCTCACAAAGTCACATAAGCAATATGAGATTCTCCATAGCAGCTAACCTGAATACTGTGATAATGTTAACACAAGCATGACAGAGAAGCCTAAAATCATACTGAACATACCTGAATATAAAAACTATCCAAGTGGCACACACACACGAGGCATGTCAGTGAAGCCAACAAGTGTACTGTACAAATGTACATACCTGAATAATCACTATCCACGCTACACACACACACACAGAAACTATTTTCTCAATGATATTTTCTCAGGAACTTGCCCCAGTGCAAACAGACTCACCAATCTGGTTTGTGAGTAAACAGACTCACCAATCCCAAGGTTATTTTTAAAATAACATCTTACAGGCTTAGATAGGAAGACCATACATCTGACTTCCTTCCTCTGAGTAGGTAAAAACCAGGGATTATTTTTGTAAGAGACTTTGATTCTCAGAAGCCTATGTCTTAGTAGGCTTAAATTCTCAAGATTTTTTCTTAGTCGGATCCTCAAGAGCACTGATTTTTCAGGAGTTCAATTAACAGTCAAACCTTAAATACATAAAATACTCCTACCTTCTTTGGGACTGCGAAGTGGTCGAGAGGGTACTTCTGGTTTAGTGAAGTTTAGTATTGATCAAGCTAAATTCACTGTGCCGGGTTCGTTTCCCGATCGCGGCGTCTAGTTGACACTCTACACTACAGGGCTTTCACAGGAAAAGGTGAATGCGCTACCTGCCAGGGTTATCCCCCCTCCATAGGGGGTTAATAGTGCATGAATTCCTGTGAAAGCAGGTGGCAGGTCACCAAGCAGCCCTTTTATTAATTTTTTTAATTAATTTTTTTAAAATAATTTTTTTTCCATTTTAATTTTTTCTCTGTTTTTTCCTTATTTTTATTATTTTTGTCTTACTTTTATTATTTTTAGAAAAGGTTGTAATTATGCCCCAACAACTAATGTATGCGAAAATTACAGAAATGCGCAAACAATTATCGTATGCGAAAATTGCAGAAATGCACCAACAATTATCGTATGCGAAAAATTTTAGTTTTCGAAATGTGAAAATTACAGTTTGTGAAAACGTTTGTGAAATTTTTTTTCTCTGTCTTCAATATGCACCAACTCAGAATGGTGACACTTCTAGTATGCAAATTCAAAATTGTGACCCCGGCAGCACACGACGCTTTTATTGTGTTTTAAGTCAGTCTCCTCTCAGCAAGTTAGAGTGGCAGTCTCGTAATCTGTAATGCAAGACCGTACTCGGGGTAAACTTAAAAAGTCACTGACTATATAGCTGACTGGTGGTAATGTATGAAGTTACTGTTAATGTACTTTCTAGAAAAACATGATTTTGCTTGATAACAAATTTCAAAGTTACCTTCAATTTTGTTTTTCGTTTTTCTTTTTAAATTACATTATAAAAAATGAACCAAGACGAATTACTTCTTCTAAACGATATCAGCGCTGTAGAGAACAAAGACATAGACTCAAAAAGCAGCGTCTTCTGTCTGTAATTGTTTCAGGCAAATCAAAAGCGTATCTTGGAAAACAAACAACACATGACAGAAGACATAGAATCTCTCACCGCTGACGAGCTAATCAAACTTCATTTTAAATATGAAAATCACATCGCTTCACTAATGACTCGTGATTTAAGTCGATCTCTTGTATGTCTATACACAAAAGCAGTGAGTCACTTTCTACCAGTAGACACTGACAGTCTATCACACGACCTTGAAAGCAATCCTATTGTTTCAAGTTCAGTTGGTAAATTAGCATGCGTCATGTTTTACAAGTTTGGGAATTACCTTGCACCTGTGGTAACTTTGCTTGTTACCGGGAGCCATATTCTATGCTGGGAAAAAGTCTACTCAAAATGAAATCAGCAGACTTGAGTAGACTAGATTTCGAAGACAGTGCAAAGCTAATTGTAGTTGTCACAGCGTCAATTGCTACGAAAGACTTTCTCGTCAAGCAAGGAATTATTCCAGAAAATGTTTCTATGTAAATAAAAATAATATGGCGACACTAGCTGTTATTGTTGGTGGGGCCGTTGTTAATGCACTTGCTTTCAGTGGATCAAATTATCTCTTTTCAAAAATGAGTAGAGAGGAATCAGCAGAAGAAATGAAGCGTCACAATGAGGCGTCTGAAAAACTTGCACAAGCACAACAAGAATATGAAAAGAATAGAATTGAAAAACTTGATTTCATCAATGAAAAACTGAGGCTTGAATGTCACACACAGCATACATTTTCTAATACAGACAACGCGATCCGTGAATATTTTCTCGTCACGGGTAATGACATGTCTATCCCAAAACCGAAACTAAGTGACTATTACAAACCAAGTATAGAACAAAGAAACGGAGAAATAATTTTTGTTCTAGTGGGAATGACATTTGTATTTTTTACTGGTCTTTATATTGCTAGAAGAAATGAACGTCGAAAATAAACTATCGAAAATATATTACTCCCCGACTGGGTACTGGAAAAGTAACACCGCTATTCAGAAATTACACGCGGCCGTAGGCGGTGATGTAACACTCAATCAAATAAAACAATGGTTACAGAGACAGTCAATTTGGCAGATATACCTCCCTGCTCCAAGAAAAATAACAAGACCTCATTTTGAAAACACAACACCAAATGACATGCATCAAATGGACCTCCTATTCCTACCACATGACACAATAAGAAAGAAACGATACAAGTACACATTAACTGTCGTCAACATTGCTTCAAGGTATAAGGACGCTGAACCCATATCTGACAAAACTGCTGCCACAGTTGCTACAGCATTAACAAAAATATATAATCGAGGTCCTTTAAGATACCCTAGACTTGTTCAAGTTGATGACGGATCTGAATTTAAGGGCGCAGTTAACCAGTTATTTGCGAAGCATGGTGTACTGGTTAGACGCGGCATTCCAGGCGTACACAGATTACAGGCAATTGTAGAGAATTTCAATAAACAATTATCAGAAAGACTTTTTAGTTACCAGTATTCTAAGGAACTCATGCATGACACACGTAACACAGAGTGGGTTAAGAGATTACCATCTGTGATAAAAGCAATGAATAACGAAGGACATGTAAAACCCACTGATGCTATTAAATTGAAAACAATTACAGAGCCAAAAACAGGACCAACCCCAGCACAAGTTTATTTACAAAACAGGTAAGATATTTATATCAGCCTGGTGAGGCCGAGAACGATGTGAAGCGCAGAGCAACTGACCTCATCTGGTCAACGTCTGTACATAATATAAAAAAAATAGTCCCCGGTCCTGACGCGTCAATATATTACCTGTACGAACCAGCACCGCAGAGGGCATTTGTCAGAGAAGAATGACAGATTATTCCCCCAGACACTGTTACTCATTTCAGTAACTAACTCATCGATTATTTCATCAACCAGTTCATCAGCTATTTCTTCAGATAACGTGAGCCTGTAATGTCCAGGCGCATAAGCTTTTTCTTTACTATGAAACACACGTTTTGTGTCCCCAACTGCCAGTGACTTTTTATGTGTTTGAATCATTTCAATATTATGTTTGTTTGATCTCAGCGACTTGTTTGGATAATCAGGCATTAATGCACCATCTAACACTTGTTTATAATGTTCATGCCGAATGTCTTTATTTTTTATTGCTGTTTTTTTTTTATTCCTTTGGCTTTCGACTGACTACCTTTTTGGTGCAGTATAGAATACATTTTTTTATCTCAGTCCAACGTACTCAACAATAGGTACTCCATTCAGTTCGTCTTTAAACTTTCCAGGCACTTTCTTGTTTTGTGTGCTATATAATGGATGATCCTTAGGGTAGTCAGACGTGTCATACATGTGTAACTCTGTTTTCATGTCTTTATAAAAGTCTTCAGTAGGCACGTCAATGATCATAGTCAGTGTCAGTGTATAGCAGACGACACTCAGGATACTTTGGTTTGAAGTAATCATAATAAAATTCAAGCATCAATAATTTTGATAACTCAAGAATTGCCATACCAATGAATACTGGCTTGTCCAGTTTGACAATCTTTTATTTTGAGTGACACTGCATACAATGATGAATGAAACTCTTTATACCCTGTGTACTGTGGCTTGCCTGTAAGTTTAATTGCACCCAATTCAGTTGTGACAAGTCTCACATCTTTGCGGTGATGAGGATTTTCCATTGTCTTGCCAAAACAGGCATTGTTCATAAGCTTAAAGAAGTCTTTGTCAAATGCAGTGTTGCCGTCTCTCGCACGCAATGTTGTGTTTTTCATTATGTAATCTTTCATGAAAGCACTCTGATCAAATTGAATACCTCTGTGAACTTTCTTTAGTACTAACCCGTGTCTGATGTAAAACTGCAACAAGCGATAGTGACATACTTAACCCTCTTCTGCATAGAGCGCCCGCCAGCGCCCGCTGAAAACACACAGTGTTTTTGCATAGAACGCCCGGCAACGCCCGCTGAACCACGTGTATACTGTGGAGGCTGCCATGTTTACCATGGTAATAGAAATTTCGCGAGACCACAAGCCTCATTTTCGAGATTCTTTCCACTTCCTGTCAAAGCACGCCATGTGCATTTTGGACGTTTCCTTACGGAGCAACAAATTTTTGAAGTTTCAAGTGTGAATCGAGTGTCAGTAAGAATGGCTGGCCTCGAACTGTGGTGATCATTGGTGGGGGAGAGCAGTGACTATGAATTGATTGATTGTACATTGCTTAACGTCCCGACAGCAACAAGGCTTTCTCAGGACGTGCCTGCACTGCTTGTGAAAAAAAATAAACAGAAAATTGAATGTATGTCGCCAGCCGGTCAAATACGTTACATAAACCTACAACATGGGGCCTAAATAAAGCTAAGACCATTTAGCAGCACACATCCAATATCAAGAGCTACAGGCAGTGCAGACAGTAGGGAGAGTTTTAAAAAGGCAAATACAGGTGAATGGACAAATGGTAGACAGAAACACATGCCCCAGACTAGAGAGAAAAACCCACCCTGTGGGGCTGACCAGGGTGACCCTGGGAACTAAAAAATACCTAACCCCACCCAAGTCCCCCAAGGCAGACCCGGGTGGGGTAGTGACTATGAAGATTTTGAGGGATTTACAGAGCAAGGCTTGGTGAAAGTGGATAGAAGAGGGGAAGAATCTGACTTAGATTTGGAATGGGATGACTTGGGGATCGTTTTTGTTTAGTCAACATCATCGTCTGAGGATGAAGCATGTGATCATCAGCAACTGAGATTCAGAGTACGTAAAACAGCACTTCAGTCAACTTTAGATTTTTCCCCTATATTTCCTTACACATTTTACAGCTCCACAAATGTTTATTTTATATCTTTATTGATTTAACACTTTAGAAAAAATAATTGCTCTTTCTCACGACTTGTCTAAATATTTTTAAACATTTTTTTTTAAATGTCACCCATTCAAAATTACAGAGTTGATTCCCTTTGGTGATATTTTCAAGAGCCGCCTGGCATATGCACTTGCATGCAGAAGAGGGTTAATTGAATTTGTCATTCAAATTTGGTACAAGTTTAGTGTCTTCTTTTTTCCCTGTCATACTCATTTTTTCAACAGCTAATGGATAATCATTGTGGTAATCATGTAAATGGTGTGGGTACTCTAGGTCTACTTCAAAGATCCAACCCTTTGCGTCATTCCGGTCAAGATTCATAATACTGTTTGTTAACCCTGACTGTGTTATGTCATACTGTGACAAATCATACAGACAAAAGTTTTTCAAGGGTAATAACTCACACATCGCGTATCCATACAAATTGTTCACGTCTACGTACAGGATATAATTAGATGACCTTGAGGGGTCATAGCCAAGGTCACCATGACCGTCCAGATATTTGTTGTTGGCTCTGGCATAATTATTTGCTGCAATACTAATTCCTCCTCTCAATCCACGTTCCACCATTTCACCCATCGTATGATCAGACAACAGGTCTATAAATATCTTACTGGATTTTAAAAATGCATCCCATGTCATGCCAGGACTAGTTATGTAACAAGCAGGGTCAAGACTGTAGTGTAACAAACCCTTTTCTCGGTAACTTTCAAATACATCTGCTAGCAAACAAACGTCAGCTTTCAAGTACTGATCGTGGTAGTCACCAATCGTCTGACACCCTAGTTTACCCCATGCATCAAGAGCGTGTTGGTAATCAGAGTCAGAAATACCTTTACTATTAAGTGTGGAATAAAATTTCTCTTTTGGTGGCAGTCTCCTTTCCTCAAACACAACCCACTCACTGATGTACTCGTAAGGATACACACCTTTCTTAATCAAGTCTGGCTCAAAATATTTACTTGTTATTGGATACTCAGTCAGTCCTTCTGCCAAACTAGCAAGACGTAAAGACAAATGTTGCATGGAGTCATAAAATGCTAATTTATCCAATCTAAAAGTCAAGTATTTCTCAGTTGTCTGTGCTATACAACTTATGTTTTTGTAAGACTCGTCTACAGCCTGCATGATAATGTGTGAATCATATCCCTTTAGATTGTGGAAAAAGATTGGTAACTTATATGTCTTAGGATCTGTTTTTAATAGCAAGTTACAATTGTTATGTGCAGCACCTCTGTACTGTCCAGTTAAGTGATCAGGGTCACGAACTTTATCACCCCCTAAAGATTGTTCACAAATCCAACACGTCACAGCAGTATCAAAATTTAGTTTATCTTCTTCTGTCATCACCAAAGGCATCTGACTTGTTGTGAGATATTGTACTACCTGACTATACAGATGTCTCATTTCTGTTAAAAACAGACATGCTGCATTTTCTCCCCTATAGATAACAGGTTCTGAATGCAAACTGTCTGACCTAACAATAATGTATCTGAAAGAACACACCACTTGGTCACTTAGTTTTATAGTCTTTGGTAATAACTCTGGAACAGGACCCTCATATGGTACAACCAGTGATTCAAAATCAGCATACACTACAAACGGCAGCTTTTGTTGATTTCCATAGTTCTTAAAATATACTTGACTACCAGGATCTGGATACTTAAGTACTGTTTGTATGTCATCAGCTGACCTACAATGCAGGACATGTTTGTGCGCTACTGCAATAGAAGAAAACCTTTGTAAACATCTTTTACACACTTCCTGTTTCCTACCATATTTTGATACATGATTATGAATTAGTCGTGACATACTCCTGATAATTGTGTAGTGAAAGTTATCATTATCACTGATTAATAACATGTCAACATGTTTATCTTCTGGCTGTCCGTAGGTTGGAGCAAGTTGTGATACTCTAATGGGTTGCAACTTGTCAACAGACTCATTATCCCACACAAACACATTTACAGATATGCCAGGATTTAGTTTTTCAAACAAGTCTATGTCTTCTATTTTAACAGGGAAACCAATACCACTGAAGTTGAGTTCATTTACAAATTTGGTGTAGTTAGATACACGTTCAGGTTTTGATTTTACAAAGTGTAATTTAGCAAGCACACACCACATGAAACAATAGTGGTCATTGTTCTGTATATTGACTACAGCCTTTTTGTTTGCAACCTCTGTTGGTAGTGGCAACCATGATTTACTTAATACCTTGACTGCTTTAATTGTAGTTCATGTACATGACCTTCATGCCAACCAGACCCCTTCATTTTTGCACTGTCAATTGCTTGGAGGAAGTCAGGTAACAGTCTGTCTCTAAACACGTTCTCTAATTCTCTTCTTGTGTTAACTGTGTGTTGTCTTTTTGATATATATGATACAATCACTTCACCATCTACTCTAGTAAATTCTATTTTCACAACAACCTGAATCTTTACACTGCCTGTAAGAAGATTATCTTGTATTACAGAAAAAGATCTTTCTATCGATTCATAGACATTGTTACTATTAGATATAGGCAAGTTTGTTGTGTGAAACACATTTCCTAAGCCTGATGGGTTTGATGGGCTTTGAGAATTGTCCGTCATTTTAATTTGTCCGACAAAATAATAAATAAAAAATATTAATGTTGACTATGCTGGCGTTGCATGTGTAATACCACTTTATTAACTGTAACACTGTTAATATAAACATTTAGTTTGCGTAGTTGTTTAAATATGCTATAACAAAGTTCCTCTAGCCAGCCCTGGTGGTCACTATCATTAACTTTAAAGGTAGGTGTTTTTAAATCAACTGTCATGCACTCCACATCTGGAAGCTCATCAACATAATCCAAAGTCACACTATATGTCGCATATATCTCCACTGGTGCTGAAAAGCTTATGTGAGTCTGTTTGGGTGATATTAAGTCAGTAAAGTGCACAACATTTTTTAAGCAAGATGCGTACACTTGATTTGGACGGCCTTCGATTGTACAGGACAAATGTGTAATCTTTGGATTGTAGAATTTTTCTGAATCCCTTTTGTATGGAGCCGCTGGTTCAACAAACAACATAAGTATGCCTTTCAGTGACCTGGCAGGTGTGTTCAAGTTTATATTCAACATTGGGTCACTCTTGTCTTTATGCATTAAACTGTGTCTAATCACCCTGTCATAATAAATTGGCAGTTTTGTCTAGTATTGATTTTGTATGAGTCTGGCTAGTTCAGTGTGTGTGACAATTTCATATTCCAAGGAGATGTTAGAAATCTTATATGTTGCATTGAGATCAGATGATTTTATAATTTTGGAGTAATCATTGAAAGTTAGTTCAAAACTCAGACGGTCATTCAGTGCTCCTTGGTAATAAGGTAAATGTGCTGTCAGGATTTCAAACTCAAGTGGGATGTAAAATCTGGTTCCATATGTTTCTGCTAATATAACATCCTTGGCTGCAGTAGTTACTTTGTCTCCGGCGTCGATTCGAATTTTCATAATGCTATCTGGCTGTATACCTTGGTAAATACGATCTTCTCGTTCTTCTCTTGTGAGCCACAGATCTTTGTAACAGTAAAACACATCAGCATCATCAAGATTAAACACTTCCTGACCTTCAAGTTTAACTTTAATAGTTCTAATAATTGCTCTGCCAAGATTGTTAACTAGTGTTCTGTTTACATCTGCGTCTGATGATAGTTCAATATTAAATGCAAGGCGTGCAGTGCCAGGAACAATAACATCACTGGGACCTAGGTTTGGAAACTTGACTGTAAGTGTTTGGTTCTGATCTATGGTACTTGGATTGTTTGTGATGACAATTGATTGCCTAATGCCTTAACACCAAGAGGCTCACGTAGTTTTCTATATGGGTCTAACTTTGATCCGTAAGATGATGTCATTTTTATTATGCACAATAAAAAATATTAAATTAATAAAAACGATGGCCGCGGGAGGATTTAATCATGAAGATATTGAAATGGATGACATGAATATCTCAGATACTAGTATCACAGATATGACTGGAATGGGAAATATTTCTCCCATGTATCATGAACTGTTAAAAGACAAAGTAAACTCATTTTATGACAGTGTTGGTGTCCGCCCAGATGTAATAGATCCTAATCAGTTTGAATATGAAAAAGGACACTTATTTGTAAATACAGACAGAGGGAAAGTGTATCTAACACATAAAAATAGTCCTGCTAAGTTTAGAGCTTTACGTACAATCAAAACTGATGTAGGTGGTGAGGCAGCACTGCAGCGTTACCTTGGTGTTGGTACTAGTAAAAAGTTAACCCCGCTTGCGCCTAGACTTGTTAGTGCCCTTCACGACACGCAAACAAGATTGCCAACGAGGCAAGATATTGAAATGGCAGCAGTAACAAGCCTGCCAGAAATAGCAAACACAGTGATACAATAAACCTCATTTACTGAAGGACAAATAAATGATGTTATGAAAACAATAGACGATCCGCCTTTGTCAATGCGAGAGATTATGGGCTTGGATAAATCACTGCAGTCAATAAGAGGTGAGATGGTAAATAATGTAGCCAAACTAGGTGAGCTTGATAAACACATAGAACGAGAAAAAGAGAAACTGGCTACCGCAGACAATGGGAATCTTGACACAGAAATGAAAGAAAGAATCCAACACAGATTAAATGATTTGCAGATAGAAAGATCAGGAAGGTTAGAAACGATTAGTATTGGGAGAGAAAAACTGAAAACACAGATCAACAGAATTAGGGAAACTATTCAGAAAATACTTCACGAAGACACAACTCTGGCTGAGAGATTGAAAACACTTTTCAGAGAACAGGGTATTACAATTGCAAGTTTAATTACTGCTCTGGGGTTTATTATCAGTACTGTTGTGTTAGCTGTCTCTGGGGGACCTGGTGGTGGCGGTGGTTCTCTTACACCAAGTCCACCAGGCCCACCAACCCCGGCCCCAACAGACCCAAAAGATTTACAGTCGTGGGTAAAAAAACAACTGTCTCACATTTCAGATTTGCTTAAGAAATTGACTCTGAAAGCGATGGATGCTTTGCCTGGCATAATTGGCACAGTTGTTAGTTGGCTTATTCTTGGCTTGACTTCGCGAACAAAGATTTTATAGGAGTTGCCCATGACGTCTGCAGGCTTGTTCGTGGCTGCGGAGGCCAATCCGAGACAGGCAGGTTCGACCGCAGTGGCTGCAGGGGAAGGTATGGCCAGGGTTCTGAGCTGCGGCATCTCTGTTTTTTCTCCTGAGCCGCTTGTCCTTAAGGCTAGCTCTGTGAGAGTCCTCAAAGGAGACAGCTGCCTTGTAAATGGTGGAGCGCCAGGTGTCACGGTCCGCAGCAAGCGAAGACCACTGGTGGTGGTCGATTTGGCAGGCACTAAGTGACTTCTTGAGACAGTCTTTGTATCTCTTCTTTGGTGCCCCTCTGTCACGGTGTCCAGTAGCAAGCTCGCCGAACAGGGTGATCTTTGGTAGGCGATGATCCTCCATCCTGGAGACATGCCCCGCCCAGCGGAGCTGTGTCCGCAGCAGCAAAGCCTCGATGCTCACAGTTTCAGCCTGTTCAAGGACCTCGACGTTGGTGACATAGTCACTCCAGTGAATGCCCAGGATGGTACGCAGGCAGCGCTGGTGGAAGCGTTCGAGGAGTCGTAGTTGGCTGCGGTAGAGGGCCCAGGACTCGGAACCATACAGCAGGGTGGTGAGGACCACAGCTCTGTACACGCTGATCTTGGTGCCTGTTTTCAGCTGTTGATTGTGCCACACCCGCTTGAAAAGTCGCCCGAAAGCGCTGTTTGCTTTTGCCAGCCTGCTGTCAAGCTCCTTGTCCAGCTTGGCGTCCGACGTGATAATGCAGCCAAGGTAAGTAAACTGGTGCACTGACTTTAGTTCAGACTCGCCAATGGTGATGTGAGGAGGGCGATACACTGTCTTGGGTGCCGGCTGATGGAGGACCTCTGTCTTTTTCAGACTGACCTCGAGTCCAAAGAGCTGGGCAGCATCTGCGAAGCAAGACGTGATGCGCTGCAGGGCTCTCTCTGTGTGTGCAACGAGGGCAGCATCATCAGCAAAAAGCAGCTCACGAATCAGTTGGTCTAGGGTTTTCGTGTGGGCCTGCAGTCGTCTGAGGTTGAACAGGCTGCCATCGAGACGATACCTGATGTACACTGCATCGTCATCATCGAGGTCCACTGTGGCCTGCTTCAACATCATGCTAAAAAAGATGGTGAAGAGGGTCGGTGCCAGCACGCAGCCCTGCTTTACGCTGTTGAGAATAGGGAATGGTTCCGAGAGGTCATTGTTGAGTCTGACCTGGCCTTGCTGGTCCTCGTGTAGCTGGACAATCATGTTGAGGAACTTTGGGGGACAGCCAAGTCGCTCCAGGATCTGCCACATGCCTTGCCTGCTCACAGTGTCGAACGCTTTTGTTAGGTCGACAAATGTTACGTACAGACCTTTGTTCTGCTCGCGGCACTTCTCCTGTAGCTGTCTCAGCACAAAGACCATATCGGTGGTGCTCCTGTTTGCTCTGAAGCCACACTGGCCCTCTGGGAGTTGGTCTTCAGCGATGGCAGGTACCAGCCGATTCAGGAGCAGCCTTGCAAGGATTTTCCCAGCAATGGACAGCAGGGTAATTCCCCGATAGTTGGAACAGTCAGACTTCTCGCCTTTGTTCTTGTACAGGGTGATAACGACTGCATCACGGAGATCTTTTGGTAGTGTTCCTTCCTCCCAGCAGCAGAGAAAGAGGTCATGGAGCTTGTTGTGCAGTGCTGTGCCTCCATGTTTCCAGATCTCTGGTGGTATTCCATCGATGCCTGCTGCTTTGCCACTCTTGAGCTGGTGGATGGCTGTGAGGGTCTTTTCAGCGGTGGGCGGTTCGTCCAACTCAACCTTTACTGGGAGTTGTGGGATTTGTAGGACGACTGCTTCTTGAACAGTGCGCTCAGCGCTGAAGAGGCTCTGAAAGTATTCCGACCAGCGGTTCAAGATGGAGGTATTATCTGTGAGGAGTGCCTGGCCATTCGCGCTTCGCAGGGGACTTTGTACCAGGTGCCTGGGGCCATACACTGCTTTCAGTGCTTCGTAGAAGCCCCTGTAGTCACCATTGTCAGCACAAAGCTGGGTCCTCTGTGCAAGTCTGGTCCACCACTCATTCTGGAGATCTCTGAGCTTGCGCTGGAGACTGCTGCAGACGAGGCGGAAGGCAGACTTCTTCACAGGGCAGGAAGGCTGGGCTAGGTGGGCCTGATGGGCGGCTCTTTTTTTTTTGCTAGGTGTTCCTGGATCTCTACATCGTTTTCGTCAAACCAGTCTTTGTTCTTCTTTCTGGCGAAACCCAAGACTTCTGCAGAGGATTTTGCAATAGCAGTTTTCAGTTGTTCCCAAAGTGTTTCAGGGGAGGAGTCTACTGGGTCCGCTGTGTCTTTGAGCCTGCGCTGTAAATCTGTCTGAAAGGCAGCTTTCACATCGTCACGCTGAAGGCTGGCAACATCAAGCTTTTTCTTGGGGGGCCCCCATTTCTTGGGTTTTGGCTTGAAGTGGAGCCTGAGTTTGCAGCGGACAAGGCGGTGGTCAGTGTGGCACTCTGTGCTGGGCATCACTCTGGTGAGGAGGACGTCACTGCGGTCCCTCTGACGCACTAGGACATAGTCGATAAGGTGCCAGTGTTTGGAGCGAGGATGCATCCAGGTGGTCTTTCGACTGTCCTTTTGCTGAAAAGTAGTGTTGGTGATGACCAGTTGCTGCTCCGCACAGAACTCCAACAGTAGGCGGCCATTGTCATTGCAGTTCCCCACGCCATGCTTGCCGAGGACTCCTTTCCAGGCTTCAGAGTCCTGGCCCACTCTGGCGTTGAAGTCGCCAAGGATGATGACTTTGTCGTCTGCAGGGGTACTCTGTAGGAGGCTGCGCAGGTCAGTGTAAAACTTGTCCTTTTCAGCAGGCTCTGCCAGGAGGGTTGGGGAGTACACACTGAGAAGGGTGACGTGCTGCTGGTGTCTCAGTGGGAGGCGCATGGACATGATGCGGTCTGAGTGGCCCGTTGGTAGGTTTTCCAGCTTAGTCGCAATGGATGTCTTGACCATGAAACCCACGCCTGAAAGCCGTCTTTCTGATGCAGGCCTGCCTGACCAGTAGAGGGTGTACCCAGCACCAAGTTCTTGGAGGCTGCCTTCGTCCGGAAGGCGTACTTCGCTGAGCGCGGCGATGTCGATGTTTAACCTCCGCAATTCATGGGCAATGAGGGCAGAGCGACGTTCAGGGCGTCCGCTGTCTGCTTTGTCGAGCATGGTTCGGACGTTCCAACATGCTATGTTGAGTCCGGTCTTGGTCGTCATGAGAGTGGATCCGTTATTCTTTCTTGTTTTTTGACCGCAGGAGAAGATGCCCGTTGACCGCGGCTAGCCAACTGGGGTTGCGAGGGGACGAGCTTTGGTTAGGCCACCTTTTCTAGGCCCCTCTCCGTGTGGAGCAAGCAGTGCTGTCCCTAGAGAAGGCTGCTTGGTCGTTCAGGGTGTGCCGAGTGATGTTGTCATCCCCATGTCAACATCAGGCGACCAATATCCTGAACCGCCTGCATGCAGGTTTGAGACTGCGGCTTCCAGTGACATCTTTCACCTGCCGTTTCGCCCCTCGCCCGTCGCTACAGGACTTGGAATGGTCAGTGTCATGGTCCGTGGACGTTTCCTAAAGCCTGCGCGGTGGAGCTTTTTGGTGGAGTGCAGTGTGCGCAGTACTGGCCCCACCCTTTAAACCCTTGGTTCATCTGCCATGGCCTAGCAAGCTGGGACGATGGCATCGAGGTCCTCGGGTCGTAGGTTTTATATCAGACTGTCCTTGTCCTAGTCTCTGGCTCAAAAGCCTTCCCCGGAGACACGGGGGCTTTGATGTCAGGGGTTTCCTCCCTTAGCCTTTCCGCAGCCAAGCGGCCAGGCCTGCAAGGCAGCAGGTGACTCGTGGAGGGCGGGGTCGTCTATGTCCCGTGCAGATGTGAACATCTGCCCACTGCCACTGTAGGAACATCCAAAACATGCTGACCATGTTTTTTAAATCTGTAAGAAAGATTTCTGCTTTAGTCCCTGCTGTCAACAAGGGCTCATGAGGCTCTTAACTCTTGCAAGCCAAGTCGTAATCCTATCCCTGCCACTGGCTGCAGATTGTATACATTTTGAAATTTTGTCATGTTTAATGACAAAGCACCTCTGCCTGCCAAGAACATGTATTTGAAGAGGGGTCAGCAAGAGGCATAAATCCTCATGAGACCATGCAACAGCAGGGGCTCATGAGGATCTATGCCTCTTGCATGTGGGCATGATTCATTGTGTTCCGGTTGTGAAATGCATTTTTAACACTTCCGACACGGTCCTTTATCGTGCTCCAGCACTCAAACAGTGCAAGTACAGTCCACGTCCTTTGTGTCGCACTTGGTTATCCCAACTACTCCATCTCAGCGGCAAAGGTAGTTGGGTTTATGGCAGAAAATGTGTGGGTGTTTTTTGGTGACAGTAGGAGGGTTAATCATTGGGTATTTAATGAAACAGGTAAAGAAGTAATATTCCCAGTCTGGTGAGTCCTATTACCAATGCAGTTCTCTCTGACTCATGAGTGTCAGGGGTTGGTGATGGTGAGTCAGGTGTAGGGGCCAGGACTGTTACTGTCTGTACGGGTGATGTCGTTACTGGTGCCAGGGTTGGCGTTATTAATGGTTTTAATAACTGTACAAGTGTGGTTATTGCTCCCAAGTTTACAGATTGATTGAGACTGAGTTTCTGACCAACACCTGCAACAATGATTTCATTATTATAATTTGTTATTGTACCCATTTGGAGTTGAAGATCAGATGGTAACATGTATAACCCAATGCCAACTACAAAGTCAACTTTTGATCTCGCATATCTGAGAACGTCTTGATAGCGTTGTATGTTTGGAAGTAGATCAACCACTGAGTTGATTGAATCTTCTAGGTTTGCAAGAAACTGTTTTTGTGCTTCAAATTTTCCACTCCCGTTTAAAATGTTTGATTTTGTTAGTGACTGTGCTCCTAGTAAACACCACACATATGTTCTTATAGACTCATTACGTGCTCGACTCCTGCTTGAGTAAACCCATCACTCCTGTCTAAAATAAATGTGGTCCAGGCATTAGACTGTTTCTGTTCTATTGAGCCTAACCAGACTTGCGATTTTGATGAGAATGAAGTGTAACCAGGGTAGTAATCTTGAGTCTGTGACTCATAGCATAATACAATGTACCCATACCGTTGTGATCATCAAGTTTTTGTGTAAAGTTATACCTGGTACCAGGGCTGATGTTAAATTCATTACAAATCCGTTCAAACATTTTCATATCCATGGGGTTGTTAAACCTGTTGAAACTGGATTCAGTGGGTAGTGGGGTATGCAGTTCTGACAGTATTCTTCTAAACTGGTAATACGTGTGGAAACAAGACACAGACCTAATCAGTTTGTTTGAGTGATTCAAATGATCTGTAAATGAAACATCACAGCCTGTAGTTGAACACAGTATAGCAAAGTTAAGTTGGTTTTGAAACATCTGTAGTGGACTTGAAGACCACTTTCTTGCAGTTACATCGTCTGTTATTGGAGGGTTTAGGTAATAGTCAAAGGGATTGAGTACATTCACTTGAAATAAATCTTGTTCAGACACGGATATGTCGAGCTGATTTAGTTGAATTATTTTCTGTTCATAAGTTGGTGTGACATTGTATTTGGCATTTACATTGAATTGAAACTCGTTTGTATTGATGCTTGTTGGTGATTTAAATTCCATCCTTCTTTTTTATGAGATAATAAAAATGTTTATTACCTTAACAAATCTTGACACAAGCAAACCAGTGTGGTTAACTAATGGGATTGATAATCGTGATGGTAGCAAAGCTGTAGCTGTTCATGAAATGTTCTACACTGTAAAGTGGTTTAATGTAACAGATGACGATGAATATTCTGTTACTACATTATATCATGGTTTGAATAGGGGTAATGTTTATTTACGAGCTGGGTATTATGACTTTTGTACTTTAGCTGAATGGTTTCAAAATGAATTTAAAATTAAAGCAACTTTAAATCCGGCTAAATTACTTGTTACATTAGAATTTCTGAAAGAATATGAGTATTTTTTATCATTAAGTCTTTTAAAATTACTTGGGTTTAATTTTCGAGATAAAGATGATTGGTTAGGTCCAAACAAGTATGGATTTTTTCACCAAATAAAGAAAAAGTAACTGGAGGATATCCTGTTCATTTGTTAGTACACACAGTACTAAATGTTCATTTGAAAGAACTGAACATGACTGAGAATGTTCACAATGGAAAGCCTTCAACTTTGTTGAGATGCTTACCGACTGGAACTGCTCCATATTGCGAAAGTGTGGTTGCTAGATTTCCTAATTTGCAGTTTAAGAAATTAGGTTCCAGTTTCTTTGAGTCACTGTGTATATCTGTAACTAATCAGAATGACAAACCAGTTGTAATGCATGATTTTAGTGTGGTGTTAGAAGTTAAATAATTTTATTTTTATTTATAAAAAATGAGTGCTGGTCCAAAGTCGAGAATCATACCAGTTGCGTGTCCGATAACAGAGTTAAAAGATTTGGCTGACGTACAGGATTTTGAAAAAGAAGGGGAGGTTGGAGAGGTGTATGGATTTGAACTTAATTCTTTTGGTATGTACAAGCGAAAAGTAATTGATGACATGAAGGAAGGAAGAGAGAGACCTATACCTAAACTTGGCCAGCTGCGTGATGTCACTGTACCTGTTCCTGTAAATAACGTGCCCTACAACTTAATACATGTAGGAAATAAGTGGGTAGTTTCTCCTGTGCCTGTTTCAGCACACAGAATTGACTGGGACATAAAGTTGGAACTTATTAGTCCTTATGTATACACTGATGATGAAGGTGCCTTAGTGTTCAGAAAAGTTGTTAACTCTGGGCCGTTGATTGTAAGTCTTGTTCCAAGTTTTGCACAAGACAACAATAGCAGAGATAAACTGAAAGTACAGGAGTATGAGAGACGACGGTATCTTCTTACGCATAGAAAAAAATAGAACAGATGCAAAGGTCGTGTTTACTTTACCATCGCAAGAGAAGCGACAATAGTATTTGAAATTATCATGAGATCTGTTTCTTCTGCGAAAGAGGCAAATATTGCACAGGGAATAAAACTTACGTGGGATGAAACATTGACAGAGTCAACAAAAGTTTTTATTGCTATTAGAAAAAATGTAGATGTTTTTTGAGGTTTCAAGCAGTGTTCCAGCCGTCAAGATATTAGTCGACAAAATAACTTTTGTTTTTCTAAATTTTATAAAACTAGAACACATTGATCTTGTTTCGTTTTATTATGCCGGCAAATTGTATACTTTTGACGAGTTGCAAAATGTAATCACTGATTAAATAAATAAAAAAATATTTGTGAATAAAAAAAATGGTAAACTTCTATCCGCAACTACCGACGACTGAGACTGTGTCGTCGTTTGTGCCTGATCCGCATGTGCCAATTGCACCCAATAAAACATTACAGGTAGACCCATTCAGATTAAATAATATTATAGAAGCAATTAAATATTTGGAAAGTGAAGAGGCTAGGTACTCACGGTGCAAAAGAGGGTATCAGACCGTTTTCAATTCTGTTCAAAACACTTCAATGGCTGTTGGTGCAGTTTCAGCTGGATGTTCTGTAGGGGGTATTGTTCTGTTTGCCACAGGAATTGGAAGTTTAATTGGAATTGCAGTTGAGGGTGTTAGCGTTGCTACATGCCTGGCTTGCTTTGGTTTGGAAGCCCTAAACAAGAGGTTTCACACAAAGTTGCAGAAACATGAAGCGTTGAGTACGCTGGCTGGTGCGAAGCTGAGCAGTATGAAACTTATTATTAGTAAGGCATTGGACGATAATTTTATTAGCGACGAAGAATTTAAGAGAGTGCAGGATGATTTGAACAATTACAAACAACTGAAATCTGAAATACAAAATAAAATGCGTAGTCAATCTCCTGTAAATATTGAAGAACTGAAGGCCAGTTTTTTAGCGGAAGGAAAAAAGATCGGGGTTCAGGAAACCACAGAAAAACTACACAATCTTTTAAGCAAATAAAAATCAGATTTGGTAATCAATATTTTTGTCATATGCTTCGCAGTGAGATGACACGTCATTTACACCACTTGTGCCTGATTATTTAGCCCCATCAGCCCACCACCCGAGTATTATTGAGAAAAAAAAAAGTTATTTTTTTGTCCTTGTATCTTGTTAAATTTGTACGAGTAAGTTGTGACTGGAGTCAAGTTCTTGTAAGTACTTGTAAGAACTTAGGGTAATTAATTAATAAGTTTTTATAGTAAGTAATTATTAAGTTCTTATGATAAGTAACTTAAAGGTTACCTCTGCAGGTTCTTAAAAGTTAGTTGCAACTTGATAGTAACGTATAAAGTTCCACTTGAGAAAATCTTGTTCTTCAGAAATCAACATTGACAGGGGTGTGTAAAATGACATTATTATATTTAATCGAGTGCACTATCAGAATATGGTTTGATTTGAGAGAAACGACCATGTGTACGTTAACGACCTTAATTAGTAATTAATTAAGGTAAACTTAAGACAATGGATAATTGGGTCATTATTGTACTCGGCAATACAGATGATGATTCTCATGAGCCAGTGTTTGTTTCAAAATACGGTTTTGGTGCCAGTGAGGTGGAAATTATGTTAGAGCTGAGAGAGTTGTGAGTGTTCGAGATTAAAATTGAATAGTTTTAGGACATCTGTTTGGCTCCTGAGGATCCGGTGGTTGTGTAAAGTACATTTACTAATCTCTCCCCGAATGGTGAGAGTCTTACCACGCACGCACCTTCTCTGCACATCAGCCCCCCTCCCCCCCCCCCCCCCCCCCCCCCCGCACCCCCTGTTTGATATCTTTGCAAATGGTGAGAGTCTTACCGTCTTACCACGCACGTACCTACTCCCCCCCCCCCCCAACCCCTTTTCGATTTTTTTCCGCTCCTAGAAGCAAAATCTAGCGTCGGGGAGGTCTTCTGTATCAGGTTGAAGGTCCCAAACAAAACGTTGGACCCTCCCCCCCCCCTCCCCCCCAAAAAAAAAAAAGAAAAAAAAAAAAGAAAAGAAAGAAAAATCTCTTTTGTCAAAATATGTGTTTTACCCATTGCCTGATCCCTTGTGCCCTTGACCTTTAAGGGAGGTCATACAGATTGGTAAGTTCAGAAAGGTCATGCAACAAAGTATGCTTGGGCCAAGACTGTGGCTTGAATAGTCTCCGAGAAAAGACCACCGATAAAGTTTACCAAGGAAAACGGCGGACGAACGCCGGACGGACGACCACTGGCCCAAAACATAGACTCACTTTTGCTCAGCACGTGAGCCAAAAAGCTCGAGCGTCGCACATGCAATGCATGGAATCCACGGCGGCGTGAATTACAATCAGTGCGCCATCGGGCCAACGACAGCCTGACGTCGATTCGACCACCTTTTGCGCATTGGGCACTGCCTGAAACTCAAGCAGCTGCGATATGATTCATTGCGTTATATTTACTGTTTTGACGTCAAATTTCGCACCTTATCGCAAGGAAAGGACCAACAATGTGCCCACATAGTGTACAAGTACGTCAGAAAATCTGCGCGCATCTGCCGCAAATAGTGGATTAACCCCCCGGGAAAAACAAGCGATATTTGCTATTAACCCATTCAGCCCTGACGCACTACAGCAGGAGATGGATCGACCATGATAATTCAAGGGTAGTGCCAGATTAGCTTGGCGCCGACAGGCGCCAAGCTAAGCTGGCACTACCCTTGAATTATCATGGTCGATCCATCTCCTGACACAGGTGCATAGTCGTTAGATGACGCCTCCAAAATTTAGGAAATAGACTGATATACGTGCGTGGGGGTGAATGAATTAATGCACTGTTTACGGCAAAACAAAGGTGCCCTATTTGTGATTTTCGAACAATGTTTGATGATGCGACTGCGACATCTCTTGTGGTATTAGTCAATACGCAACCTGTAGGAGAGTGGGGTATTCGTAGTCGACAGTCAGGACGAAGTTGTCATCCTGAATTATTAGCTGAAAATACGCCAGGACGACCACCAGCTGTATCATCAGTATACACAGGGCGCAGGTCAGTCGCTCCACGCGCGTGAAATCCCTGTCACATTACAGAAGAAAACAAGAACGTCAAAGCCCTCACGTTCACACTTGCATTTGGAACCGGGGCTGACCGGCCCACGTGACCCTGATAAAGCATCTTAGGAATGCACCCCCCTCCCCCCTCCCCCTCAACCCCCCTTTCTTCCCCCGACCAAAGATGCTTTTTAAATGCTGCAACAAATTCCCGTTGCGCTACCGGCCCAGTGCGCAAAGGCTATCGGGCCGACATCGGCCCGATGGCGTTTTGCACTTTGTGGGTATCCAAAAAGTTAAAGAGGGAAAGTAGTGGCATGCAGTGAACACGACTGGAACCCACTTGTGGCAAGGCTTGTAGAAGGCACTGAACAAAAGCTGGTCGGACCGCACTGCGTAAGATAATGTGGTGCAAAAGTGATAAAACGTCATCAGTTTGAAGCGGCGTTCTGTCATGGCCTGAATCTCCACACACAAGCCTTCAGCCAGGGAGATCCAACCATTGTACACACAGTGCCACGCCAGGTTCTTCCTCACCTCTCGAACATACACCTCCTTCAGACACCTGAGGTACAGATAACATACACCTCCTTCAGACACCTGAGGTACAGATAACATACACCTCCTTCGACAAATAGGGGATCAGATAACATACACCTCCTTTATACACCTGGGGTGCAGATAACATACACCTCCTTCATATACCTGGGGTGCAGATAACATACACCTCCTTCAGACACCATGGATACAGATAACACACACCTCCTTCAGACACCAGGGATACACATAACATACACCTTCTTCAGACACCAGGGATACAGATAACACACACCTCCTTCGGACACCAGGGATACACATAACACACACCTCCTTGAGACACCAGGGATACACATAACATACACCTCCTCTTTCAGACACCAGGGATACAAATAAAATACACCTCTTTCAGACACCAGGGATACAGATAACACGCACCTCTTTCAGACACCATGGGTACAGATAACACACACCTTTTTCAGACACCAGGGATACAGATAACACACACCTCTTTCAGACACCATGGGTACAGATAACATACACCTCTTTCAGACACCAGGGATACAGATAACACACACCTCTTTCAGACACCATGGGTACAGATAACATACACCTCTTTCAGACACCAGGGATACAGATAACGCAAGTTTTCTTCACTGTCGGCACTCCTTCTTTAGTTTTTACACGCGTACAGCATACACTGCTAGAGCAAGGAAACGGGGGAAAAGCTCGGTCCCAATTTTGGAAACATAACAACAAGAGGATTTCATCCCAAAGTCTACCGTATTGTTTGGAGCTCACGTGCATTTTAAGTCTCTGCTATTTAAGGAAGAGAGTTTTTAGGACGAGACGCGGTAGGGGGATTTCAGAAGAACAAACACAACATCAAAGGCGGGCTAGACTAAAACTCTGACAGTGAAGTAACAAGATAAAAATTACGTCCTGTCTAGTTACGCAAGAACAGAGAAGGAGCTAGCTCAGCTGGTGGAAAAGCTTGACAGTACAGCCATTGCGTTTGGGATGGACATCAGTGCAGAGAAGACCAACGTGATGACAACAACACCAGTTGCATTGGCATTGACATCATGGTTGGAAATCAAAAACTGGAAACAGTTAGTAAATTCAAATACTTAGGAGCCATTGTGACAGATGAGGGATCAAAACCAAAAATACTGTCCAAGATCGCGCAGACAACAACAGCACTGTCAAGATTGAAGATCATATGGAAGGCCAGAAACATCACACTCTGCTCCAAGATCAGACTGATGCGCTCCTGAGTCATCTCAGTGCTCTTATATGACTGTGAGTCATAGATCCTCACAGCAGACCTTGAAAGGAGGAAACAAGCCACTGCACTGAAATGAGATGTTTTCAAAGGCTGTTAGGCATTTCATATAGAGATCACATCACGAACAAGGAAGTGGGAAGCAGAATCAGGCAAGCCGCCATCGGGCCCTATGAAGACTTATTAGCCATTGTGAGAAAACGCAAACTGAAGTGGTATGGGCATGTCACGCGTTTAGCAGGGCTTGCCAAAACAATCCTGCAAGGCACTGTGCAAGGAGGACGAAGGAGAGGAAGACAGAGGAAAAGATGGCAGGACAATATCTCAGAGTGGACAGAACTGAAGCTGTGCGATACGCTGAGAATGGCAGAGAACAGAGAGGAATGGAGGGAGCTGGTTGTCATGTCAACAGTGGTGCCCCAACGGTCGGCAAGACTACGGGATATAGATAGATAGATAGATAGATAGATAGATAGATAGATAGATAGATAGATAGATAGATACGCAAACCTCGCTGTAGAACGTACTTTTGGCGCGAACGTCCGTGTGTGTGTGTGTGTGTGTGTGTTTGTGTGTGTGTGTGTGTTCGTGTGTGTGTGTGTTTGTGTGTGTGTGTGTTTGTGTGTGTGTGTGTTTGTGTGTGTGTTTGTTCGTGTGTGTGTGTGTGTGTGTGTGTGTGTGTGTGTGTGTGTGTGTGTGTGTGTGTGTAAGTCTTGAAAATGTTTCATTCATGGGGTGTCTAGCTGTCCATCCGAGCATATTGAAATTGGATGTCTGATTGAAGAGTTAAATTACCGTTTACAGAAAGCCGGTTGACCCATATTGGAGTCCGTAATTTTGATTATATACACTTGAAAATTTGGATATAGATGGTTTGTAGAAAGACATTGGATGAGTTCGTTAGCCAGCTTTGTACCTCTTCAACGTTTCGAAAATACAAATTCAATGCGGGGAAAAAAATGTAAAAAGTTAGGCTCCTCGATCTCACAGTGACGGTGACGTAAAAGCAGCAAGTGCGTCAATGTTCCCAAGTGACGCAAAGCACCAGCAATTACGTGTTTTACATGCGGCTCTCCTTGTTTTAGGAATGAATACAGTCTCTCTATTTTTGTTATGATGTTTACGAACGTATTGTGGAAAAGGTGGAAAACCCATGTAAAGCTCATACAGAAGAGGCTTCGTGGGCATGGGTCATCCCACCTTGTTCTTCAAATGGCTGTGGCTACGCCAGTCCACAGAACTGGTAGGAAGCGCCTTGTGACAGCCGTCTTTGTTTGTGTGTGTGCCATTGCCGTGCGGATTGGGGGGAGAGGGGGGGTGGGGGTGAATGGAGATAAGGTGGAGAAAGATGAATGAGAGGGATAAGCTTAAAAACTGGAATCAGAATGCTTCTAAAAGAAAAACGCATGTGAGCTCAAAACAATACAGTGTGAAATGCTCATCTTCTTGTGTGTGCGATATCTGTGTAACCACTCTACCGATTTTCGTCAAATTGTGGTATTTGGTATCCCTTAGTGTGAGAAATGTTCATAAGCAAAAACTGAGTTGATACTTGTACGTTTTAGGTTCATGTGCGTAACGTGAATCTATGTAATGGGCCAGTGGTCGTCCGTCCGTCCTTGGTCCGCCGCAAACTTTAACGTTGGTATTTTCTCGGTGACTATTTAACCCACACTCTTCAAACTTGGTCGAAAGATATAATTGTGTGGTAAGGCCTTTTATCTACACATAGCAATTTCAGTGACCTCTCTCAAGTTAAGATTCACAAATGTCATTAGAAAATAGATTTTAAAAAAATACATTTTAAGCAAAAATAGCTTTTCTGAATCAAATACTGTTAACGTGGTGAGGTGTGTGTGTGTGTGTGTGTGTGTGTGTGTGTGTGTGTGTGTGTGTGTGTGTGTGTGTGTGTGTGTGTGTGTGTGGCGACAGGGGCTCACGTCCTTGAGCGAGATGCTGTTCGTTACGGGTGGGGGGGGGGGGGGGAGAGGGGGGAGTGGAGACAGAGGTGCATGTCCCTCCAAGAGTTGCTGTCCGTTTGGGGACGCGGGATGGGGTGGGTGGGTGGGGGTTGGGGCGTGGTAAAGATTCTGGATTCATTTCAACCGCATAAATATTTTCTGGGGTTTGCTTACGTCAGCAAAAGCAAGAAAGGGCACTGCTCACTGCTCACTTGAGAACACACCTTTACACCTTATGGATGCTAGCTTCATTCGTACAGACATGAATCTGCTATGACTGCAAAAGAACAAAAATATTTTTCTCATTTTTGACGGATACGCGTCTGTGTCTTAGAAAGTACTGGACAGGCAGGCAAATCTGAAGAGAAGCAAATCTCATTAAATAAAGTCTGAATTGAATGTTTATATGTTTGTATGTATGCGATAAATTTCCTGTTCGTTTTCTGAGTCGCGTAGGAAGTCTAGTCACCTTCCAGGGATTTTGTGTTTTGCGAACATTTTTTATTTTCATGCCCTGGCAGAAATACCATGTTGCGACACCATTCGTTGAGAGGAAGCATACGCCTGCTGCTGTATCTAGAACATTTGTTTCGTAGATGTTGGGAGGATCCGCACTGGCTGAGTGTCCAAGAGAGATGAGGTCTTCAGAGACGTTCACAATCTGTAGGTCTTTGTCTAAGAGTCTGTCTGACGGACCTTGTCCAGAAATGCAGCGACATCTGTCTCGTTATCTTGAAGTTGTATTTCAGGGAATGTCATAGGTCCTGATATGTGTTCTTGACAAGTCAAAATGTCGGATTTCATTCTAAGAGAGGGCCGGTTCTCGTACATGAAAAACACACTCTTTTCCGTTTCCTTGCTCTTAACCAGCCTGGATAAATGATCCACGTCACTCCTCAAATGGGAGATCGTTTCAACTTCTTTGGTTTTGGTCTTTGATCCAAAGGGCTTGAAAAGTCGTAGGGAGTTCCTCTAGACTGGATTATGTACAGTCTATTAATACTGACACGTAGAAGTCATAGTACTTTTTCTTTCCGAGTGCTTCGATACTGCGCTGTTTCCACCACAAAGTCTGTCCGAACACCAACAGTGTCTAAAGTCAGTCATCAGCTCTGGACGCAATCGTTTTCAAGTAACTGACTCTTTTACTTGATGGTCTGCACCAGACGTAATCCTTGCTTTCTAATTTTTTTCTGAGGTGGCAGACGTCTTCGTCGTGAGAAAGTGCATACTCCTCTGCAGGAAAACATGTCGGCGCCAAAGCTAATCTGGCACTGCCCTTGAATTATCATGGTCGATCCATCTCCTGCAACAGGTGCATAGTCGTTAGATGACACCTCCAAAATTTTAGAAATACGTGCCCCGGGCTGAATGAGTTAACACGTTTTTCCTGCTCGTCTTCGATCTTTTTTCGGAAAACAATCAAGCAGCATAGAATTACCGCATCTGTCGAAATGTTGCACACTATCTCATTACATCACCTTGCCTAAAACAATGACCAAGTTTAGGGGAATTCTATGCAATCTTTACATCATGCCGGCCTGATTTTTGTTCTTTGAAGTTTGCGCACTTGCTTTTTACGTGACTACGGAACCTTCAAGCTAGGTTGATCGAACATTACGCGTCGACTACAGTTACAGCATGTTACTACATGGGCGGCGGACGTGCTGCACACTTACAGTAACAGACTTACGGTGATGCTGATGGAATCTACTGTGTCGTTTAGGGTGCGTAGCCACGAGAAGTCACTCACTTGTCGATGTCACGCTAGTGAGTTCCCTTGGCCATGGAAATTGATAACAGTTTCTGTAACGCACTTCCCTTGTTAGTATCATTTGGCGCTCCATTTCAGGCTGATGCCTGGTGAGCAATAGTTATCATAAGTACGGGTTTGTAATATATTTGCACTACCGGTGATCACAGTCACTACGTGGCCATGTCTGACCCAAGTTATCGTCTCCGTTCGAGTGCATATGACCGATCTTTTCTATGTATTGGCCCACCCCCTGGAAGGTGGTCTCTCTTTTACGCAACTCACACCCGGATGTACAATTTCATTTGGCAGATGCTGGGGAAATTTACAAAATATCCTCTGACGAAGTTTCGCATACAGCGCCAATTTGAATAGACACCACTTGAGAGGCCATCCACTGTCACGAAAAGCTTTGTGTGTGTGTGTGTGTGTTTGTGTGTGTGTGTGTGTGTGTGTGTGTGTGTGTGTGTGTGTGTGTGTGTGTGGTCATGGTCATGGTCAACTGCCCCTGCGCTTTCAAAATTACGGACCAGCACGCTGTGTAGTTGATAGATGATTTGGCATTGTCAGTCTAGAATTGAAAGTACGTCAGTCTACTACAAACAGCACAAGGCGATTTATCCTGAACTTACCATCCCGGACTTTTGCCGCTATTGTCGTGCCAGACGACCACCGACTCCACATGACCCAGGGACTGCGGGGTGGTGATGATGAACCAGCTAGCTGCTCCTGCCGTGAACAAACCGCGCCTGTGGCCGCACAGTTGGTGCACACGGCTCTGTACAGAGGGACACAAACACGGTGCTGACACTGTCGAGGTTTGACGAAATGATAAATAATGCAGATAGGAATGGCCAGTTGGGCCCTCTGCTCGGCAAGATCTACATATATGCGGCATGATCAAGGTGATGATAGTTGGACTGCCATTTGTAAACTGCTTGAACCACATCAATCCAATTGGCACCAAAACCAATTTCAGCCTTTGCTTTCTATTACTGCACAAAATGGGGCAGGTATCGTCCGCTGTACGACGTCCTTGAAAACGTCATGTAAATAACTGTGTTGAAAACAGTGAAGTCCAAAAGATAATACGTTTTTCGCTATATTTTTAAAAGAGTGAAACTCGAAGATTGTCCTGTCCAAATCTAAACGAATTTCAAATTTGTCTCATATGGTACTCGTGTTTAGCCCCAGTCAATAGTACATCAAACGAGGTCCAAGGTTCAGACTAATTACTTTTAAAACATTGCTGGAACACTACCTAGATACAGAGAAAAAAACACATAAAAAGTCCGGATGAATCCATCCTGTTTAAGACTTGATTTTATGTGGTTATCAAAATCATTTGTTCGGCTATTCCTGACAATACTGAGCACACAAACACTTCCCCAAACCCTGTCATGGTGCATGCCAAATGAAAGCTTTTCAATTGAATAATTTGAAAATGAATACCAAAGTCTGATTCATACAGAACAGAAGGAAATAGTATCGATGCGTGTGTAGATGTGTTTGACATCGCGCACTATATAATGCAACGGCGGCCTGTTTTTCGGCCGGCCGTACACACTTGTATGACACAAGTCAGTCTGAATTTTTATGTCTAGTTCATTGTGTTTTGATGATGTTTTGCTTTGAATTGCCGGTACTCCTCATCGTCAGCGGACCAAACAGCGGAGATAAAAATGTAGTGTAACGTTCTGCTGCACGTATCTCGATCGCCGTTTAACCCTATCCCCCGTATTGGCTGGGGATTAGGATTGATAGCTCTATGGCTTTCCTACTGGCTTGCGTTAGTAGGTCGTTGGCTCACTTTCGGAAGGATGCTCGCAAAGAGTTTTGTATCCTAGCGTTTGTGAGGTTCAACTTTCGTGTTGGGCAATTTTACTTCATTGCGCCATTTTTTCCCTCTTCCCTCCTCCTTTTATTTCTCCACTCTCCTTCTCCCCCTGTTTTCGGGGTGCCGTTTAGATACCCCTTTGATCACTTCAAAGGAGTGTAGAACTGTGTACGTTGATACGTTTGTGGTTGTGTTATTCTTTTGAGTGCATGTGTGTGTTGATCATAGGATAGATCCGATATTCATTTACATTATTTTGAATAAGAATTACGTACCTTTTTAGTAGAATTCATTTTCTTTTGCCTGGAGAATTGCGATCGATTTCTGCGTAGCTACAATGTTGCATAACATTTTCGGTACTTTATTGAAGCCCAACTTAGAACATTCTCGAAACAGCGCGATTATTCTAATGACCCCAAATATGACGTCAAAGTTGTTGGATACATTTCGTAACATTTTATCGAATGTGCCAAGATGGTAGTGGAAATTTGTAGTCGGATATAGAGTGTTCTTTTTCATGAATATTAATAAGTTTTAGTTACGTTTTCTTTTCTGAGTTGTTGAGTTGTGTAATTTACTAGATTGTTATGAAAATCTGTAATAGCATAAAAGAGCGTGTTAGGAAATAATTATGTATGTACATTGTATGAGAGACGCAGTGTGTCAGAAGTGTTGATGCGCTGTAGAGGAGACAGTGTATCAGTGTTGGTGCATTTGTGGATGCATTGTGCGGAGATTGCATCGTGAGAATAAAATATTGTTGGAACTGTTACTCCAGTGTGGTCTACAACCTTGTGCCACTTGTGACGAGTTGCAGCTGAGTGAAGTTTCTTTACAAGAACCCTACGTGCGAGCGTCTGGTGTGATTGTATCATACTACGACAATGACTACCACGTAACATACGTACAAGCTTGAAAATTAAGAATATGCTTAACTCAAGGCGTGCCTATGACAGCCCCCGAGCATATTATAATTAGTTGTCTCATTTAAGAGTTAAATGACCGTTTACAGGAAGTCGGTTATCCTACATTAGAATCCGTAATTTGTGTCCTATTCACTTGAAACTTTGGAGGAAACATTAGATGAGCTCGTTAGCCAGCTGTGTACCTTTTCAACTGTTTCAATACAAATTAATTCTTTGCAGGAAAAACGTTAGAAAAAAAACCCACGACATAACCTTAACTTTTGGAGAAAATTAGTGATGGTGACGTAAATGCAGACATGTTCTAATTACAAGATGACCTTCAGTTTATGTCACTGTTTATGTATATATGTTTGTTTGTTTTTTCCCCCTTTTATGCTTTTCGTACTCTTAAATGTTCTTCATATCATGTTTGTTTGTTTGTTTGTTTTAATATTTTACTTCGATGTATATTTATTTGTGTAGAGTAGCAGGACAGTTTGCAAGAGAGGCATTCGCATGCCTAAAACTTTATCCTGGATAAATACGTTTCATCATCATCATCATCATCACCTCTCTCTCTCTCTCTTAATGTCCCCAACTACTTCCACCTGTTTGGTTTAACTGAAACTCGCATAGCCTCCCACATCAGTAACGAAGCCATTGCCATCCCGAGTTATTCTATTATTAGGAGAGATCCGTCAGTCCAGGGTGAGATAGGTGTAGCGGTAATATATCTATCAATCCATTCTACACATAACCTGCAGGCGACATGACCTAGAAACTGGTAATGTAGAATGTATTTGGGTAGAAATCAAAAACTCTAAATCCCCTCTCCTACTTGTGGGGTTTCTGCATCGAAACCCTGCAGCCACCTTGGAGTGGTACGATAACTTTTTACACATGATCGATAAAACAGGCATTCACAATAAAGATATTCTGCTTCTTGGAGATTTTAATATTGACGTTCTTAAACCACATCCATCATGGACGTGCACTACTACCTTAGTCGGTCTCCACCAGTTGGTATCATCGCCCACCAGAATTACGCCATCATCAGCCACTATAATAGACCATATTTATACCAACAAACCTCAAGCAGTTAGCAACACCCAAGTTGACCGTCTTAGTGTAAGCGACCACTATCCGGTTGGCTGCAAATGGCTGTCAAAACGTTCAAAGCTAAAAAAGCTAGGTCATACGTGCATAAATTACAGATCATTTAAAAACTTTAATGAAAGTGCATTCGTGGATGATTTAGCCACAGCACAGTTCATCGACGTGTATAACAAAGTGACCCAAATAAAGCATTAAATACCTGGTACCGGATCTTTCTTGGTGTGCTGAACATACACGCGCCTCTGGGACAAAAAAGAGTGAAATATGCTGCCGTTCCACCCTGGCTGACTGCGGATCTGATTGAGGCTATGGTGCACAGAGATGAGCTGAGAAGAGAGAAGGGGTTTACTGAATACAATTAAAACACAGCGTAATCGTGTTAAATATATGGTTCTAAAAACAAAGAGATCTCTTTTCGATAACGGTAGTTAAACAAAGCAAACCCTTCTCCGCTGTATGGCGTGCCTTTAATTTAGTCACTAGATGTACAAATAAAAATAGTAAAAATAGTGCGCCTTTTACCACCCCACCTCACTGCAAATAGGCTTAACGACCACTTCTCCTCTGTTGCGGAATCGCTAATTCCAACAGGAAATAACTCACCAGAGTATGTTTGTCCGAACGCTTTAGTAGACCACAGTAACCAGAAAAGTACGGACAAAGAACCATTCACGATACCGCTTATAGCAGTCCACGAAGTGGGTAAATTAATTACCTTGATGGAAAATAAAAAGTCATCCGGGCCTGATGAGATCAGTTCAAAAGTACTCAAGATATCTCTTCCATATATCGTTGAAGGTATTACATATATTTACAATCTCTGTATAAACCAAAACTGTTTTCCGGACGCATTTAAAGACGAAAAAGTGATACCCCTACCAAAATAAAAATTCTGAGTGAAATTAACAACTTTCGCCGCCTATATCACTGCTACCTGTTTTGTCAAAGCATTTAGAACGGCGCATTCATAAGCATCTATCTAAATACTTAGAAAACCGAAATCTGATCCATTCACTGCGGTCAGGCTTCAGACCGAACCACTCCTGTCACAGTGCCCTGGCAAGAATGACAGAAACTTGGTTATCATCTATTAATGATTAAAAACTAACGATTCAAAGCTAACAGGTGTAGTGTTCTTAGACTTTGACCTGGTGAACATACTAATAATGAAAATTTCCTTGCATACTCAGTAAAAGCGCAGCCGCGTTTTTCAAATCCTACTTAGGAGACAAAAGACAAAAAGTCCTCCTTAATAATCTAGTCACTACTCAGTCAACCATGGCGTGCCCCAGGACTCTATTTTAGGCCCTCTTCTTTTCTGTTTGTTCACTAACGAACATCCACTCACAACAAGCGATGATAGTGTTGCATGCGATATGTTCGCTGATGCAGCTGCTATTCACACTCCCGATAAGGATTTATCCGTTATTGATATGCGCCTATAAAACACATTACAAGACATTGACAGATGGTGTAGTTAAAACTCGATGATCCTAAACCCAGGAAAACTGAATGCATGGTTATAAGTACCCGTCAAAAGCTCCAGCTCGGTTCTCTCTCACTCATCTTGTCCCTTCAAGGCAAATCTATCAGCCAAGTAACCGAACATCGTCTCCTCGGTGATACTATCGATAATCAGTTTAAATGGCAATGCCATATTAGTAACATGTGTAACACAATTTCAAAGAAACTGTTTATTTTAGCCAAGTTAAAACATATAGCTGGTGTAGAAATACAAAAACTGTTAGTCTTCAACGCCCACGTCAGGTCACATATATTATAGACTGTGCTTCTACCGTGTGGGACGGCACAAGCGAGGTCCAGATAAAGAGACTTAACTCTCTTCATCGTAGAGCCGCGAAGCTTATCCTTCCAGACCCTAACTCCTCAACGTATAATAAACTAAAACCCTTAGAAAATCACTTATTGTACAATCAAGGAATAACGATGTTCAAAGTATTCAATAACAAACTCCCCGATTATATTATGAAAATGTTTTCTTTCCCAGCATCAACATACTCCAGATCATGGCATTTAATTATTGTGTCACGACCTAGAATCCATCTCTACAATACCAGTTTAGCGTTCTCAGGTCCTAGCGTGTGGAATACTTTGCCCAAAAATGTTACATCATCAACCAAGCGTTCGTCATTTAGAACTATCTCTTCAAGTACCTCGCCTCATTATCGTAAGATTTTCACGGTAATCTATATTTGCATTGTACAGTTTCCCCTTCAATTCTAGCTAAAATGCGTCCTAGTGATAGCTTACGCAAGATGCTATTATTTCTTGTTGCGCGCGCGCGCGTGTGTGTGTGTTTGTACTGTGTGTGTTTGTACTGTGTGTGCGTGTGTGTGTGTGTGTGTGTGTGTGTGTGTGTGTGTGTGGATGTGCTAATCTTTACAAGTGTATGTGTGTGGCGTGTACGCTTAGGCAAGTGATTTTTGTTTTTTTATAATTATTATTATTATTTATTTTAATGTTTATTTTTACTTTTGCAATTCCTTTGTTGTTCTTGTTGTTGTTCTTGTTGTTGTTTGTTTTATTTTATTCACTTTAGATGGTATTCGGTTAATTGTGCATTATATGTAAACTAGATTAGCAACGGCAAGTTCGTAAAGTGGTTCACCCAACCAATCCTTTCACCGTTGTAAAAAAAGAATCATTTTCATTGTCACTGCCATTGTCTATTTATCTATCTATCTCTAAAGACAACATAACACAACTAAACATAAATTATTGCAAAACTAAAACTGTACTATGGACTTCTAGTTTTATCACAATTTGTGTCTCAAGCCTACAAACCAAAGTAAAACTCATATTAAGTAAAACTAAAATTACGTCATGACAGATGACGTTTTTCAAACCAATGAGGCGTATGCACTGTGCCCTTTATAAAGCTCACTGAGGCATTGGCAAATTTACCTGCCAGTCTTTTTCAAAAAAGAGATATTTTATCATCAGAGTGACAAAGTCAACAGATAGAGACCCTTGACAGCGAGAACAGCTCTCATATAGAAGGGACTTTGTGAGTTATCGTTCGTCCCATCTTGTTACACATCGAGAACGTAGCAACAGCTGTAATTTCACAACTTCGACCCTCACCTACATCAGAATACCATATTACCTTTGAATCCTGCTGTTACGTTTGTGGTTGTGTTATTCTTTAAGAACATGTGTGTGTTAATCATAGAAAAGATCCGATATTCATTTGAGTTATTTTGGATAAGAATTACGTACATTTTTTAGTAGGATTCATTTTCTTTTGCACGGAGACTTGCGATCGATTTTTCTTGTGAGGCGTAGTTTCGCTACATTAGACTGGAAGGTTCGAGTATGGTCGCGATCATTCTGGTGACCTCATATAATTATGACGTCAAAATTGTCGGCAACATTTCGTAACATTGTATTAAAGGCGCTTAAATAGTGGTGGAAATTTGTAGTAACTTCTCGGGTGTTCTTTTTCATGAATATCAATGAGTTTTGGTTACTTTTTCTTTTCTGATTGGTTGTGTTGGGAACATTTGCTAGATTGTTCTGGAAATCTGTAATAGTATAAAAGACGGTGTTAGGAAGTATGTGTGTACATTGTATGAGAGACGCAGTGTGTCAAAAGTGTTGATGCATTTTAGAGGAGACAGTGTATCAGTGTTGGTGCATTTGTGAATGCATTGTATCGAGATCGCATCGTTGCAATAAAATATTCAGTGTTGGAACTGTTACTCCTGAGTGGTCTACAACCTTGTGCCACGTGTGACGAGTTGCAGCTGAGTGCATTTTCCTTACAAGAACCCTACGTGAGTGCGTCTGGTGTGATTGTATCATACTGCGATTAGGACTACCATGTAACAGCTGCCTATTGCGGCTGAAATTTTGTGTCAACAGCGGGGGATTTACTATTATAAAACATCAAGTAAATTGGGCCAATGGATTTGGTTTTATGGCACAACTATCATTGCCTTTTGATCATACTTTGTATATAATTCACCATCAGGCTCCTTTTCTGCCTGCCAGGACGTCAAGTCGTCATCATTAGGTTACAGGCTGTCCCAATGTCAACTGTAGGGGGCGTATTTGTGTAGGCAAAACCGCCAACTATACAGCACATTTTCCATAGACTTATGAAATTTGGTAGCTAAGTACAGTTTTAATGCAGTTTCGATTGATATCATTTATTTATATGCGGCCGTTTAAATAAGGGGAGATATTTTTTACAGGCACCTTTAATAGGACGTCAGATAGGAAGAGAACCTTCCCTTCCCCCCCCCCCCCAACCCCCCACCCCAACCCACCCCAAACCCCCGGGTTGATTGGTATATTTGGAAACAGAATACATTAACAATGATTTGATGTCTAAAAAGCAAATCTCGGCGCCATCCTTTTAACCTTTCATGACGCGCGAAATAGCCTAATTCTTGCCAGAAGAATATGTATCCAATCTATCGCATACTATGATGAAACATATATACCAATGTTATGACGCATCATCAATGCGATTAAGCAATTCAATGTTTTCGGAAGGTGTTATTTAAAGGTCAAGGTCACCTAAAGTTGTGCTGTATTTTTGTTTATGTGATAACAAAAAATTAGGAGAAATGATAACATGTAAGGAATTGCCATGAATAGTTGATAAACGATTAGACATGACCTTCATAAAGGTCAAGGTCGCAATTTACGAAGAGTTCGTAGGAATGTTCAGTTTAAAATAGGGGCCAAACATTTGCTCTGATGTTAGAAAGACCTGCTCACAACACCTAAAAGATCTCTTACTACTAAATGATATTATGTTTATTTGTTTTGATCAGGAACATTATAATTATAATGATATACCCTTTGTAATTAAGGTCAAGGTCACAACATGTACATTTGTGCACTTAATTGTATAACCCAAGATGATACACAACTAGATTTGTCAAATGGAATAAGTTAACTGCTCCATAGTCCTGAAATACTCTCTCTCTCTCTCTCTCTCTCTCTCTCTGCCCGTCGTGGCGATCGGTCGCACTTATGCGGAGCTCCGAAGCTCAGTGAACCGTGACTTGATGGATTACTCTTGTCTGCTTTCTCTGTGCTGTTCCTGTTTTTTGGGATAATTCGTCTGCTGTTGCAACAGTTATTCTCATCTGCAGTCATATGTGTGCGTGCGATTCAATATTTTGTGTTACTTTGTGCAAGCACTGCGCCGGTTGATTGTGTCTTTATTCATCATGGATACAGTACTGTGTGTTGGTGTTTTCGACCTCTACATTCCTGCCAGAATGCTCTAAATCACATTATTGGTAAATGGCTCTCTGCCATTAATGACAACAAAGTATCAGGCTCAATCTTTCTAGACCTTAAAAATGCTATCTATCTTGCCAATCATTCCATCCTCCTGAAAATAAATTACCACTTTATCACATTGACTCGAATACTGTTTCCCTCTTGTCTTCATATCTCAAAACAGAACAAAGAAGTACTCCTAAATGGCAAATTTTCATCAGACGGTGTAGTGACTTGTGGTGTTCCACATGGATCTATTCTAGGGCCATTATTGTTTCTATTATTTATTAATGATCTGCCGCTGTGCATATCTCATCCAGAGGTTAACTGTGAACTGTTTGCTGACGACACAACCGTACACACATCTAACAAGGAGCTAGCAAACATCAATAAGGTAGTCCCGCATATCCCGGACGAAGTATCTGACTGGTGCAGTAATAATCACATGAAAATTAGCTTTCCAAAGACAAAGAGCCTGCTAGTTACAACACGTAAGAAATACCAGCGCGGTCTACCAACTTTAACACTTACCTTAGATAGCCAACATACAGAACAAGTAATTAAGCATCGCTTGCTGGGCGTAACAGTACACAACCAGTTAAACTGGGAACCTCATGTTGATAACGTATGCAAAACTTTGTCCAAAACTTGTTCCTTTTGTCTAAGCTGAACCATATAGTTAATCAAGACGTGTGTAAACGTTTTTCCACGCGCATATCAAAACGCACCGTAATTACAGTTCCACTCTCCGGGACGGTTGCAGTGAAGTTCATATGAAAAAAGTAAATTATCTGTATCATCGAGGTGTTAAACTCATACTTCCTGGACCCGCCCCCACAGACCAAAAAAAAATCAAATTTCTTAAATTGCTGGCATTAAACAAACAATCTGAATTTAATCGGTGTGTATTAATGTGCAAGATTCTACACGAGAAAGCCCAACTCCATTTGCGAACTCTGTTTTGAGATAATCATAGACAAAACCCGAGAAACAGGTCGCCTCACCGACCAAGAATAAGACTAGATATATGTAAACTAGCCTGGCCTTTTCAGGTGCAAATGCATGGAATAATTTACCCCAGCATCTGAAGTCTATTTCTAAATTTAGTATTTTTAAAGATCGCCTTTATCGCTTTTTTACTTCTAAACTAATACCACGATTCAATTCTCCTCCATTGATGCTGTACTCTCAGAGACATGTTCTAATTACAAGATGACCTTCAACTAATGTCGCTGTTTATGTATATATGTTGTTTCTTTTTAAGTCCCTTCTATTTATAGAAGGGACTTTTTAGGACGGGTCGCGGTGGGTCGAATTTAATATCATATCCATGTCAAAGACGGGCAGGCTAAACCTCTAACACTCATTGAAGTAACAAAATAAAAATTACGTCATGTCTTTTTACACTAACCTCGCTGCTGAACGTACATTTGGCGCGAAGCGCCGCATGTGCGTATGTATGTATGTATGTGCGTATGTATGTATATAAAACAGGAGAAAAAACAGAGATGCCGCAGCTCAGAACCCTGGCCAGACCTTCCCCTGCAGCCACTGCGGTCGAACCTGCCTGTCTCGGATTGGCCTCCGCAGCCACGAACAAGCCTGCAGACGTCGTGGGCAACTCCTATAAAATCTTCGTTCGCGAAGTCAAGCCAAGAGATGTATATATGTATGTATGTGTGTGCGTATGTATGTAAACAAGAAAATCTCCGATATTTCTGTACACACAAGCTTGAAACTTGGCGAAATATGTTTTTAAGTGGGTGGCTAAGAGAGCCTCCGAGCATATTGTAATTGAATGTCTCTTTGAAGACATAAACAACCGTTTATAGGAAGTCGGTTGACCCAGATTAGAGTCCGTAGTTNTTTTGTCATATTTACTTGAACTTTTGCATATAGCTAGTTTGGAAAAAGGCATTGGATGAGTTCGTTAGTCAGCTTTGTATCCTTTCAAATTCTTTAGTAAAAATTAATTCATTCAGAAAAGAATTAAAACAATAAAAAGCCTTTACTTCTAGAGAAAATCAGTGGCGGTGACGAAAATAGAGGCAACTCCGTCACCACGCAGACACTGACATAATACTCTAAATATGACGTCATTCTCTCTCGCGCGAGCGGCTCTCTCTCTCTCTCTCTCTCTCACACACACACACACACACACAAATGCTCGCATCTCCAGGAGGAATAGAGCCTCATACGCCCTTCAGGCGCATGAGGATCTAGGCCTCTTGGAGATGTTTGGAGCACGCGCATATCATGTTGATAGGTAAAGTCAACCTGCTTTCATACCAATTATAGCAAGACTGAAATTGTACCGCCGTGAAGTTCAAGTTTTGTCATCATTTTCTCAAGCCTATGAAGCGAAAGTGAAACTCATCACGTAAAATATAAAATTACGTAGAAAAACTTACATCATGACAAATGACGTTTGACAAATCAATGACGCGTATGTCCTGCGCCCCTTACACATTGGCAGATCTGCGAGACTTTTTCAATAGGTGATAATTCAACATCAGAATCAGGTCAAAGACAAAAAAGGTAGAGACCATTGACAGCGAGGACAGCTCTCATATATTGTGGGTTATGGTTCATCCCATCTCGTTTTCATTTTTTATGCTTTTTCGTACTCTTGAATGTTCTTAACACTATGTTTGTTTGGTTGTTTTATATAAATATTTAAATGTGTTGCTCGGTGTATATTTGTGTGTGTAGAGTAACAGGACAGTTTGTAAGAGAGGCATTCGCATGCCTAAAACGTTATCCTGAATAATAAAAAAAAAACTTAAAAACAAAACAAAGCATGATCTCTTTTTCTCTCTCTCCAGCAGAGACAACAGTGCTAATTGCTGCCATCAACAACGACGTCGCGGCAGCACTGGCGCTGCTATCTCCACCGCCATCAGCGACGACAACAGTGCTGGTGCTGCCATCAATCACGACGTCGGCAGCACTAGCTCCACCACCACCATAGCAACAGCGACGACAACAGTGCTGGTGCTTTCATCAATCACGACGTCGGCAGCACTAGCTACACCACCGCCACAGCCAACAGCGACGACAACAGTGCTGGTGCTTTCATCAATCACGACGTCGGCAGCACTAGCTACACCACCGCCACAGCCAACAGCGACGACAGCAGTGCTGGTGCTGCCATCAATTACGACGTCGGCAGCACTAGCTCCACCACCACCATAGCCAACAGCGACGACAACAGTGCTGGTGCTGCCATCAGTCACGACGTCGGCAGCATTAGCACTACCACCGCCATAGCCAACAGCGATGACAACAGTGCTGGTGCTGCTATCAGTCACGACTTCGGCAGCATTAGCACTACCACCGCCATAGCCAACAGCAACGACAACAGTGCTGGTGCTTTCATCAATCAATCAATCACGACGTCGGCAGCATTAGCACTACCACCGCCATAGCCAACAGCAACGACAACAGTGCTGGTGCTGCCACCAATCACGACGACGGCAGAACTGGCACAGAGTGTCCCGCTTCTGCTGCTGTAGGAGTGATCGAGTCCGAGTGCCAGACGGTGTGCCAGCCCTGTAGTTCTAAACCCGGACCCTCTGGCCATGGAGCGCATGATGGCGGAAATATCTGCTTTCTGATCAGCCATTGGCGAGATCCGCCACTCCTACAACATAGATGTATATGCTATCCACACAGAGCTCACCCAGTTGGAGGGGGAGAAGGAGTAATTAACGTCAGTAATTAACTTGAAGGTCAAAAACCCTCATTTACTCTTGCCCGGGCAATAGATCTGAAATTGGATGGTTCCAGACCGAACAATCTTAAAATGATGACAGTCCTTAAAGGCTCACTACCGCCGTAACTGTTAAAGATACACTTCTGTAACAGACAGTTAAGAAACGCTACACTAGTTATGGTTCATTTAGACACAGGCCAATTCAGTTCATCACAAGACGTCATTATTTCAAGTAACCTGACAATGACTCCACTCCGTTCTAGAAATACAACGCTTTCAATGCGAGAAAAAGCTAGACATAGACTGACGCGCTAACGGCAGCGCAGAATAAATAAGTGCAATTACGCGTATTCCTTTCCTGAGTGCCCAAACGGCTGTTCAAATTCATTAGGTGTGTCGACAGATGCATAATAAACACAAATGGTGCTGAAATGTGTCTTCAAATTTACGCGTAATGGTACTTTAAAGTAAGGAAGTGCCATAAACAACAATCAGGGTGCTACCTTCAAGGTCAGGAGCCATGCGGCCATATTTATGTTTTTAATTCTTTGAGAGATATCTCCAAAACTACTGCACTGATTTGCTTCAAATTTTCATATGATGCGAGGTATTAATGACAAAGGTGTCTTATTGAAACGATTGTCATTATCTTGAAGGTAAAGGGCGTAGCTTCCATGTCTGTTTAAAACTGTGTATTTATCTAAGTTATGTCTCTGTTAGAAGATTAGCTCACCTTGCCGCAGTTGTGGCTGGTTGTGACAATTCGTAGGACTGTAATCTTTACCAGCTTAAAATCCAAACGCAAAAGACGTTTTGTACTTTTTATAAATGACTTTTTAGAATTCTAAAGGTAAAAGGAAGTCGTGAAATTAATAGATAAGACCTACACATTATTAACCCTACAATACTGAGTTTATTTCTCCAACACGACACAGGATGAAAGAAAACCCAGGCACAAAAAACGAAATGAGGAAGACACGCTGCAAAAGGTCGAGGATAACGGTTGATAGTCAAACAAAATTAATGGTGATTGCTTCCACAGGTTTTCGTTATAGTTACAAGTGTAAACGGAACAAAGTTAGCTTACATGTTCTTTTTGTGTGCGACACTTTGTCCTAAAGCAAGGAATCCTCAACCTGATCGGATTTGTGTTTCGAGACATATAACCTGCACAGATAGAGGTTCGAGCAAATTTGATATGTAGTCGTGACATTGACCTTGAGGCTACGGACCGGATTTTTAGATTTTCTGATCTGAGTATCATGGCCTTAAATTTTAATCCAATCGGTAAAGTCCTTTAAGTCTACAGTACATGTCAAACCAGTATGATATCCATGACTGACCTTGAGAATGACAGCCTAATTGTCTCATAGAACATCCTGCGCTAAGTTGCAGTGTCATCGTCTTAAATTTCGATTCATATATGTAATTGGTTGAGTACCTTCAGAATTCTCGCCTGCACTAAGGTTCCAAGCCGCTGTGACCTTGACCTTTGCAGCATCAATGAGTTTTGGTTGTACATCGCTTAACGTCCCGACAGCAACAAGACTTTCTCAGGACGTGAGCAATGAGTATTGGGTTTCTGGTACTTCTTTTAAGATTCAGAATATCATCAGCAATCTTTATCATCAGCAATCTTTATCATCAACAATCTGGATTTGGATTGTTCAGCGTTTTGAGATGTAGCACAAAAGCGCTCTGCTATCGCTAGTTACTACCCTTGAGTCAGAGTTTGGTGGTTCAGTGCATGCATCGCGCACTGTGTACAAATATTTTTGCTGACTTTGCTAGCCAGTGTGTAGCAGACTACACGCGCGAAGCTTAGTGACGTAGCTTCCGGTTCCACACACACTCACATTCATGTTGTTGTTCTGCGCCTGAAGGTAACACAAGATGTCTTTTGTTTGCACGCCCACCTCATGCGTTTTAAAGTGAGGATGTAGCTGGGGAATTGTCTGAGCGATACATCGACCTATACGTCATCAGGATTGTCCTTCATACTTTAAAGCGCACGAGAGAATAAAACAACAACAAGCAAATAACAAATCACACACTGCAAAACACTACAGACTTTAATCAATCAACGCTATTATTCAATTGACCGGAATCATGATGATGGTCGGGCCATTCATCAAGGATTCAAGCATACAAAACACGAAATGTTCTGACAGTCGTTTGGAACACACTAAAATGGGCCTACACCTAAGAGGGGCAAAACAAGGACCTATAATATTATATACAGTGAGTGTGTGCGTGCGTGTTTAAAGAGATAGAGATAGAGTAAGAATGAGAGGGAGAGGCAGAAAGAGAGAGGATATGTGTGTGTGTGTGTGTGTGTGTGTGCGTGTGTGTGTGTGTGTGTGTGTGTGTGTGTGTGTGTGTGTGTGTGTGTGTGTGTGTGTGTGTGTGTGTGTACTTCATAACAGTTAGTTCTATCCTGTTTCCATAATTCCGTCATGTTACCAAGTGAGTGGAAAACAAATGAAGGAGTATTTGTAATCTACCGTTTATACGATCAAATTTATTGTTATCTTAGCGTGATTTTGTTTAAAGACCTGCATTCATAACGTAAAGAGAATTTCATAAATTTCATAAAATGTTAAAAAGAGACAGTGCTGTTACCAACCCCTTTCTCTACTGTTACTCAAGTAAAGTTACGGTATAGAAATTAACAGGAAAGAAAAACAAACACGGATTCTCATGGTGTAAAAAAAAATCGAAATCGCATTATTTGAGAATTTTTGTCGTTGGTCAGCTGCCTAATACAGCAACAGTATAAGGAAAAACATAAATGTTGATATAACATATAATACAAGCAAGCAACAGTAGGAAATATGAAACAAACTTGCGTCACTCTCAGGTTTTGAATGAACTTAATTCTGTACACATTCAACAAACGACGTAGCTGATGCCTCTGTAGTGTGAAGTAAAACATGGCGTGTATCCTCAAAACGATGTGTTGTCTTTCAGCTAAAATTTTAGATAGTTCTGCTAACGTTTATTTGCTGGTATGGCAAGGACTAAATTCCGTGGGACATACACATTTAGCTTAATTAATCATACAGATGGAGCTTAAAATTTTGATTTCGAGATATCAAAATACAGTGCCACAAAGATGGTGTATGAATTACTTGATAATTTTCGTATCACTATAAATAAATAAAATTCCTTATTAAAAGGAACAGCAATGAGCGTAGGGCACGCACATTTTGGTACCTCTAGGTCTTTGAAGCATCTACTTTGGAACAAAATGACGATACCTTTGGCCAATTTTAATTTCCTGCAGCCAGACATTGGCCAGTGCTTTCGTTGATATCAAATATGGGTGAAAATACCTACCCAAATCGTAACTACAGCAGTTTAAAGTCGCAGGACATGAATCTCAGCAATTCTTTTTACAAAAAGCGTCATATCATGATTACGATCATGTTTTATTCCTGAAAAAATATAGTTTCTTTACTCATACAATATCTATAATAGCGTACTCAAATATACTCACAAACCAGATAGGTGAGGCTAGCTAGTACTCAAATATAGAATATTGCATGATTCAAGGAAGAGCATGATTATAACACTGACAAGAAGTAATTAATTTTCCCAAAAAGTGGCCATTTTTCGAATGGTGTCCTAATAGTTTTGAAAATGGTAACGTCTTGGCTATCCAGGTATGTGTTTATTTTGTCACTGTTGACACTTTCTGCAGCCTGGTGCCCAGTTTTGTTCAGTACCCCAACCCCATGAAAACATATGGAGTGTTGTCGCATCCTTGAAAATGACGGCCATGTCACTGGTATTCGTGTAAGATGCATATTCACATTCTACTATAATCCAACTAACCAAATGTGAAAAAAAGGTAAATGTTTCTTACTTGAAAAATACATGAATGAGCGTCGGTTAAAAATGTATGAGGGTAAAATGGTTATTAAAAATATGACGCCCCAAAACAATATTTTTAACGGTTCTAAAGCAAAATCTCCATATATCCCAATCGATTCACATTGAGGGCATTGCGGGCTAGCTGTGGCAAAAATATGGTGTTTGCAAGTTTAATATGCAAAATAACACACTTTTAGGGGCAGTTTTGCCTACACTATATCCATAACGTAACCCCTACCGTTTGCGGGTGTGTTCCACTAGAATGTAAACTCCACTCAAAGAGTACACCAGTAGTACACTCCTATTGAAAATAAAAATGACAAAGCCCTTATGGCTCAGGAGCATGACCAATTCACATGATTAATCTGATCTTTATGACCTTTACCTTTTTCTACAGGTCACGGAAACGAATTAAATAGAAGTGTCCTAAGATTCGGAAAAGTTTAGCTTTTATACCTGCGAAACGCTTTATGGCAGTTCATGAATTTTCCCGCATTTGCAAACTTCCAATGACCCTTGACCTTTCGCCGAAATTAGAATGCATAGAAAGATCTTACAATCAAGTATCTCTTTACCAGCTTTGGCTTTGAAGTTAAGAATAGTATTTTACAAAAGAAAAATGTCAAAATAATGCAATTTTGTACTCATTTTCTGACCTCTTGTGACCCTTCACCTGCCTGAGAGGTCATCGAAAATAATATGCATAGGAAAGTCTTACCATCAGGTATCTTTTCCAAAGTTTGGGTTTGAAGGTGTGAATAGTATGTTGGAAAAATACAATTGGAGTCAAAATAAGCAATGCTGACCTATTTATGTATCCCCTGTGACCGTGACCTTTAAGGGAGATCACTAAAATTGATATGATTATAAGGGTTTGGTCTTTTTATGCAATTTGTAATTGAGGAAGAAACATTTCTTGTCAAACTATGGCTATTATTTGGGCTATTTCCTGATCACTTGTGGCCTTCACCAAATGGTTAGCCTTATGAGTTTGCATAGAACGGTCTTACAATCAGATATATTTGTAGCAGTGTGGGGTTTGAAGTTGTGAATGGTATTTGTTAAAAATAGGAAGTTCATACCATCTGGTATCATGTACTGTGTCTGGGTTTAAATTTGTGAAAATTATTTTAGAAAAAAACAAACACACACAAAAAAACCCCACCAATTTGTGTCGAAATATGGCAAATATTTACATATGTTTGGAACCTCTACGATCTTGACCTTTAAAAAAATATCACTGAAATCGTATGACTGGAAAGGTTTTGTCACAAAGTATCATTAGGCCACGTTTGGATGGTTTTCGAGAAAATGCCATCAATTCAAGTTTACCATGGACGACAGCGGAACAAAGGACGACCACTGGCCCGTTATATAGACTCACATTTGCTATCGCATGTAATCCAAGAGAACGCTTTGTATTTGCTAGACGTTTACTTGTGGGTCTATCTGGAAAGAACATCCGCAAACGGTACATAATATATGTGCGGTCGTAAGTCTATGCCTAACCTTGCCGTGTCTTCCTTTGATATAAATGAAGACCTTGGCAGTAGTGCCGGCTAGAGGCCACCAAGCTGTCACGGTACACACCAGGTAGAGGCCCTTGTCGCGGAGATCGTTGTCCTCCAGCACGTTCACTTCACGCTAACAAACCGCACTATTAGTACCAGTGCCGCTTCCTGGGGCTGAATCTCGTTAGCACTAAGTACCACGAGCACTACGTGTCCATAGAACCACCGCTTTCACAAATGCGTATCAGTAGCACAACTGCTCGATATAACGACGTTCGACACCACCATGGCCGCTAGATCTAAAATCGCAGTGCTACCAACACGTAGTGCTATCGATTGCCACACTACCGACACGAAGTGCCAGCGATCGTAGTGCTATCGACATGTAGTTCTCATAATACGTAGTGCTGGCGACACACAGCTGTTCCCTGGCGTCTTAAACAACAGGTTGCGTTTGAAACAAACGACTACCATCAACGAACGAAAGCGAAGTCACGTGACATTTTTCTCGTTACAAATGCAGTTTTCATCATGAATTCCAAACGAAAATCAAAACAGGTATATATATATATATATATATATATATATATATATATATATATATATATATATATATATATATATATATATATATATATATATATATATTCCCCCGATGAAGCCCTCGCAGAAAGGGCGAAAATTTGGACATGTTAAAATATATATTTGATTCTCACATAAATGTGTGTTGCTGTACGATGTGAGACCTAGCCTCTATTGGCTCGCAGACCAAGCGCTTTCTAAAGGAACAGCTCTTGGGGTTCCTGCTATGTTAAAAACGTGTAGGAGTCGTGTGGCGCAGCGGTAAACGACAGAAATATAAAAAATAAAGGAAGGAACAAGAAAAGCAACCTACCTGGAGCTCCTATGTCACCATAAACTCACGTACAAGGTTCTAGTCAATGCACAAGCCACTGTCAGCTACTGCAAAGTGAAAGATTTCAGACCTCCCGCCAATTTGTCCACAAGAAATTGAAATAATTTGGGATAAACAGATTCCACCTCATTAGCATTTAATAATTATAATAAATTATAATTACGGTATTTATAATGCGCTTATCTTATAATAATTATAACTCTAAGCGCGCAATCACAACTCGCACACGCATGCGCACGCTTTAGACAATGACTCACGTAACACAAATAGTGAAAATACATTACGACGGTCAGCTTGGGGTGGGAAGTGTGGTGATATAGTGCTAGAACTGTTGAAAGAGGTGAGTTTTGAGGGCGGACTGGAAGGAGGAGAGCGAGTGTTTCTGACGGAGAGAGTGGGAGAGTGTTCCAGGTGGATGAACCGTATACTGAGAAGGAGCGGGGGCCGAAAGTGCTGAGTTTGGTGCGGGGGATGAGGAGGCGGAGAGGGTCGGAGGCGGAGCGGAGGGAGGGGGGAGGAGTGTAGGGGTGAAGTAAGTTGGAGAGATAGGCAGGAGCGTAGTTGTTCAGGGATTTGTAGCAGAGAGACAGAATCTTGTATTGGATGCGTTGGGGGATGGGGAGCCAGTGAAGGAGCTTGAGCAGGGGAGTGATGTGGTCGGATTTTTTCTTTCTGAGGACGAGGCGGGCAGCATTGTTCTGGACGCGCTGGAGAGTGAGAGTGGTGGAGTGAGGAAGGCCGGAAAGGAGAGAGTTGCAGTAGTCGATGCGAGATAAGATGAGAGAGACAGCGAGTTTGGTGGCAGCTTCTGATCTGACTGATGCGGCGGAGGTGGAAATAACATGCCTGGGCCGTGGCGGAGGCGAAGCTGGTCATGGAAAGAGAGGAATCGAGGATAACGCCAAGGTTCTTGACCGAGTCAGAGAGGGAGATGGGGATGCTGTCGAGTTGAAGGTGGAGAGAGGGAGGGAGCTGGGAAAGTTTCTGGCGAGTGCCTACCAGCATGGCTTCCGTTTTGTCGTCGTTCAGTTTGAGCTTGTTTGCTGTCATCCAGTTTTTCACGTCTTCATAGCAGTCAGCCGTGCGAGTCAGTAGTGTCTGAGTGTTGTCGAGTTTGTCTTTGTCTAGTAGTTGTGAGTCGTCAGCGTAGAGGTGGTGGTGTATGTGGTGAGACTGGATGATGTTGGACAGGGGGGAGGTGTAGAGTGTGAAAAGGACCGGGCCCAAGACGGACCCTTGTGGAACGCCGCAGGAGAGCGTGACTGAGTTGGAGGAGACGCCGTCGATGGTGATGGACTGCTGTCTGTCGGAGAGGTAGGAGAGAAACCAGGAGTGAGCAGAGTCAGTGATGCCAAAGGAGTGGTGAAGGCGGTGGAGGAGGATAGAGTGATCTATGGTGTCGAAGGCGGCAGAGAGATCGAGTAGCGTAAGAAGGGAGATGTTGCCCGAGTCAGTGGAGAGAAGCAGGTCGTTAAGGATATGTAGAAGGGCTGTTTCAGTGCTGTGATGTTTGCGATAGGCAGACTGGAAGGGACTGAGGAGGTTGTTGTCGGCGAGGTGGAGGTTGAGTTGGTTGAGGACAATCTTCTCAAGAAGCTTGGACAGGAAAGAGAGATTGGAGACTGGGCGGTAGTTCTTGAGTTCGTTTGGGTCGAGGTTGTGTTTTTTTAGTAGAGAACGGACGATGGCGGACTTAAAGATATCGGGGACGGAGTCATTCTCTAGAGATGTGTTGATGATGTCGGTAATGAAGGGCAAAAGTTTTGGGAGGCCGTCCCGGTAGAGGGAAGCTGGGAGGGGGTCTAGTTCGCAGGTTTTGAAAGGCATGGACTTTATGGTCTTGAGGACTTCATCCTGAGAGACGGGGCGGAAGGACGAGAGGGGAGTGCCGGAAAAGGGGGGGGGGGGGGGGGTCAGGAAGGCAAGGCGGAGAAGGCAGAGTGTCGAGTGTGTTGCGCAGAGTTTGGATTTTGTCGGAGAAATAGGAGGAAAAAGCGGACGGAAGTTCTTCTTTGCTGTGTGTGTTGGGAAGAGGAGAGTCTTTAGAAGTGCCTAGGAGTGTGTTCATGGTAGCGTAGAGGGTTTTGGAAGAAGTGGATTCCAGGATTTTGTTTTGAAGGTGTTTGCGTTTGGAGTCGGAGATCATTCTGCAGACTTTGGATCTGGTGGTTTGGAAGATCTCTCTGTGAACGGTGAGGTCAGATGAGCGCCAGCAGCGTTCCGCTTGTCGACGCTCGCGCTTGGCCTCAGCTATGTCGTCAGTGAGCCAGGGGGAGGGGAGTCGGTTGGGTGACAGGGGCATGGGTGTCTAGAAGTTTTCGAAGGGAGGAATCGAAATGGGATGCAAGATCGGGAGAGGAGGCGGGGTCCAAGAGAAGGTCGACAGCTTCGTCGAAGAAGTTCTCTCGGTTGACAGATTTTAGTTTGCGACGAGAGACAAAGAGCTTGGTTTTTTTTTCGGGGGAGGTAGGTTGAGGGCGACGAGAATAGCGAGGTGGTCGGAGGGAAGCACAGAAGAGGTGTCAGAGTCGAGGAAGAGTTGATCGGAGGTGCGGGTGATGATCCAGTCGAGGGTGTGGCCGAGTCGGTGGGTGGGTTTAGTGATGTGTTGTGTAAGATTGTGGTTTGAAAGTGACGTGCAAAGACGTTTTGTGTCAGGGTGGTCGGGTTTGTCGAAGTAGAAGTTAAAGTCGCCAAGAAGGATGTGTTTTCCGGGTCGTGTGCTGTAGTGGTCGAGGAGGAGATCGAACTCGGTGAGGAACATGGAGTTTGTGAGTTTGTTTTGAGAGCTTGGATAGATACATGAGAAGATGAGGGACTGGCCGGGGAGTGTTGCTACGGCCTCGACAGATTCAAAGGAGGGATGAGCAAAAGGGAGAGACTGAGAGAAGGAGAGGTGAGCAGAAAGACAGTCCCTGTAGATGATAGCAATGCGACCCCCTCTGGAAGCACGCGGGAAGGAGGCCAGGCGGTAGCCACTCGGAGTGACGCTGGCGATGATGGGTTCATCGCCAGCTGAGCGGAGCCACGTTTCGGTGATCACGACAACATCTAGGTCATTGTCTAGGATAAAATCTGAAATCACGTCGGCTTTGCCATCTTTGCAGACAGACTGTGCATTGAACAGACACAGTTTTAGGAGGTTGGATGAGCCAGAAGAGGAAGAGGGAGAAGAAACGGACGAAGAAGAGGACAAAGGAAGAGGAGGGTGGGGAGGGGGGGGGGGGAAGAGGATGGAGGGGGGAAGGAGGGGGAGGGGGAGATTGATTGTACATTGCTTAACGTCCTGACAGCAACAAGGCTTTTTCAGGACGTGCCTGCACTGCATGTGAAAAAAAAAAAAAAGAACATTGAATGTATGTCGCCAGCCGGTCAAATACGTTAAATAAACCTAACAAATGGGGCCTAAATAAAGCTAAGACCATTTAGCAACACACATCCAATATCAAGAGCTACAGGCAGTGCAGACAGTAGGGAGAGTTTTAAAAAGGCAAATACAGGTGAATGGACAAAGGGTAGACAGAAACACAAGCCCCAGAATAGAGAGAAAAACCCACCCTGTGGGGCTGACCAGGGTGACCCTGGGAACTAAAATATACCTAACCCCACCCAGGTCCCCCAGGGCAAACCCGGGTGGGGAGGAGGGGGAGAGGGGGGAGGAGGAAAAGACGGGGAAGGAGAACCGGGCAAGAAAGAGGATGCGAGAGGCGGGTGAGGGGGGAGGGGGGAAGAGGAGGACGGGGAGTAGGAAAATTTGAGGTAGAGGGAGGGGGAGGGCGAAGGGGAGGAAAAAGGGGGGAGAGGGGACGAGGGGGAAAAAGCAGGCGAAGGAGGAAGGGGTGAGGGGAGGGCGGGGGAGGGGGCGGCCGAGGAAAGCAGGGAGCAGTAGATGGGCAAGAGAGGAAAGGAAATGGGAGAAGAAGGAAGGGAGGTGAAGAAATCGAGGAGGCGGGGGTTAGTTAGTTAGTTATTTGGGTTTAACGCCGAGCAGGCGACTAAGGCCATCTCACGGCGGGATGGGTAAAAATCTGGTCAGCCAGACTAAAAGCAAGGTCTTAAGACAAGATGTAAATATAGATTAAAAATCTCAGGCTAAAATGTCGCACATGTCTTGAATAGAAACGTCTACAGACTCTCAGAAAGGGCAAATAAAAAAAAATAAAAAAAATTCACATAGTCTATGAATGCTCAGATCTTGTTAAAAATATTGCATTCTCTCAAAAAATTGAAGATTTTGTCCGGGGGAACATCCCGGAACAAAACCTTCCAGGAGTCCGCTGTGAAGTGTTTATATCTGGTGTCAATTAGGTCAGCACAATACAGCAAAAAGTGTCGAACAGAAAACTGCTCATCACAGGCAAAACACCATGGACGCTCATCCTGTTTAAGTAAGTAAGAGTGCGTAACATACGTGTGCCCGATGTGGAGCCGAACAAGGACAGTCTCCTCACGGCGGCTGCCGCAGCGGAAAGGTAGACTGTCGGACAACGTAGGAAGAGCTTCATGAAGCTTGTTCCCTTCCTCTTTGTCCCACTCGGACTGCCACTCGCGGGCTATGTACGCACTAATCACAGGTTTAAAATCACAATAGACAGTCTGTGTGTCAGGGACAGGGTCACTGCGGGCACTGTTGGCAGCAGAATCTGCGATTCTGTTGCCTTCGATGCCCACATGGCCTGGGACCCAAATAAAAATGATGTCATAATATTCCTTCATCAAGTCTGCGTAGAGCTCTCTAATCTGCACCAGCAGTGGATGGTCTGTTCCCGCGCCCTGAAGGGCCTGCAGGGCAGAAAGAGAGTCAGACAGAATCAGGAAGTTCCTTTCCAGAGACTGATAGGCATGGCTTGAGTGCCAGCAGAATTGCTTGCAGTTCTGCACTAAATACAGAGGAATGGTCAGGGAGACGGAGCTTAAATGGACGTTTAGGATGGCGAGAGGACACTGCAGCCGCAGCCACCCTCCCATCCTCAGACTTGGACCCATCCGTATAAAGACGACAATAGCCAGGAAAAACTGAAAGGAGTTCATTGAGGCTCTGTTGGTATACAATTGGTGGAGTACAATCCTTCTTGTGGGCGGTCAAGTCCAGCAAGATGTCAGGAACTGGTAGTAGCCAGGGTGGAGTGACGTGTTGCAGAGATTCCAAAACTTTGTCCAGGTCCACTCCGGCCGCCTGCAGATGAGGTCGGACACGGAAGGAAAGTGGACGGACAGCTCCCGGATGGGCATCGTAAATCTCTGCAAACGACGGGTTAAAAACACAATCATAGGCAGGATTGTCTGGATGGGCCTTCAGCTTCAGAACGTAGCTGAGCATGAGGCGGATGCGGCGGAGCCTGAGAGAAGGCTCCCCTGCCTCTGCATACAGACTAGGAACTGGAGATGTCCTGAAGGCTCCCAGACATATGCGCAGACCTTGATGGTGAATTGTGTTCAGACGCTGTAGAACAGACTTGGAAGCCGAGCCATATACCATAGAGCCGTAATCCAGTTTGGACCGAACAAGGGCCCGGTACAGTCGAAGTAAGACAATGCGGTCTGCACCCCAGTCAGTACGACCAACGACACGAAGAATGTCGAGGGCCTTCCGACAAGAGGTTCTAAGATAGTTTACATGGTTGCAGAAGGTCAATCTTTTGTCAAAGACGACCCCCAAAAACTTTGCCTCTTCGGCCACCTTAATTGGCACTCCAGCAATGCTCAGGCTAGGTTCTGGAAAAAATTTCGTCTGGTTAGTAAAATGCGCACAGACTGTCTTGGAGGGCGAGAACCTGAATCCATTGAGAGACACCCACCCCTGGATGCGATCAACGCACAGCTGCAAGCGCCTCTCAAGGGACGCAAGTCCTCGACCTCGTGCACACAAAGCAAAGTCGTCCACAAACAAAGAGCATTCAGAATCATCCTTGACGGCCTTTACAATGTTATTTATTTTAATGCTAAATAAAACAGGAGATAGAATACTGCCCTGCGAGACACCCATCTCCTGTTCAAAGGAATCGGAGAGGGTGGAGCCCACACGGACATGGAACGACCTGTTGGACAAAAATTGTGAATAAAAACGGGCAGATGCCCTTTAAAACCCATGTCCGACAAATCAGACATTATACCATGCTTCCAGGTAGTGTCATATGCCTTTTCAAGATCAAAGAAAATTGCATAGACATGCTGCTTGTTGACAAAAGCATCTCGGATAAAAGACTCAAAGCGAACTAGATGGTCAGTTGTACTACGGAAGCGCCGGAAACCGCACTGGAGGTCTGTGATGAGACCCTGTGACTCAAGATGCCACACCAGTCGGGCGTTGACCAAGCGTTCCATAGTTTTACATAAACATGATGTCAAAGCTATTGGCCAGTAGTTGCCCGGGTCGGAAGGATCCTTACCCGGCTTGGGAATTGGCGCAACTACAGCCTGGCGCCAAGATGGCGGGAAAAAACCGGTTATCCAGATATGGTTAAAGGCCTTGAGAAGTACAAGGAGTGAATCCTCAGGCAGATGTGTTAGGAGCTGATAGTGGATGGTGTCTAATCCAGCAGCAGAGTCAGTACATTTCTGCATGGCTTGCTGCAATTCTGAAAACGTAAAAGGGGCATTATAGTCTTCCGAGTTATCCGATATAAAATCAGAAGTACAAGATTCTCGCTTCTCCTTCTCTCTCTGGAAGAAAGGTGAATAATGTTCTGTTGAAGAATTATAATAATAATAATAATAATAATAATAATAATAATAATAATAATAATAATAATAATAATAATAATAAGCGCATTAAATAGGCGCTTTATCCCAATTGAAAATCGGCTCAAAGCGCCGCCGCGAACTGAACCCAACAAGCACGCTCACGTGAATCACGCGCATTCACTCACACACTGTACATAAACACAGAACATTCACGTGGTGCTAAGGGCAAGCTCAAGCGAGCTACTGTAGTTTTTGGAAATTCAAAATCGTTTGTATTTGAAATTTGATTAAGTGGGCTGAAACTGATACCAAAGTTGTTATTATGGGCAATGGTGGAGGCAAGCAAATTGGCCACAGCCTTTTTATCTGTGACCAAACTGGCACGATCTCTAAGATGGCCGACAGAAGCCGAGCCACCCCTGCCCCTAATTCTTCGAACAGCCTTCCAGACTTTTTGGGATGGAGTCCTAGAAGATAAAGATGAGACGAAGCGTCTCCAGGAAGCACGGCGTTCGGGTTTAAAAATGTAACGGGCTTTCGCCCGCTGTCTTTTAAATGTTAAAATATTTGCTTGCGACGGATTACGAAAAGCACGTCGCTGAGCAGATTTGCGCATTGTTTGGGCCTTGCGGCACTCTTCATTGAACCATGGTACTCTCGGCTTCCGAGGGAGTGATGTGGAAGTTCTAGGGATGGTTTCACCTGCTACGTCCAACAAAATAGAAGTAAAACAAGAAACAGGTTCTTCAGCTGACATGACCACCTCCTCTGTAAGACGAGACTGACAGAGGGAGGCGAACAGAGGCCAGTTAGCTTTCTTGAGATTCCAGCGCCCCACCGGCGAATCCTCCTCACAGCTGACCGATGACAGGACTACTGGGAAGTGGTCACTACCACACAGGTCGTCGTGAACCTTCCAGTCAAAGTCCAGCATGAGAGAAGGATCACACACAGTGAGGTCTAGAACAGAACTAGATCCAGAACCTGAGTTAGAGTATGTAGGTGAGCCATCGTTAAAGACACATAGGGTAAGTTGAGAAAAAACATCTTCTAACATCTGACCTCTGCCAACATAGTGGTCACTGCCCCAAAGGTGAGCGTGACCGTTAAAATCCCCCATGAGAATAAAGGGAGGGGGCAGTTGATCTACTAAGTTAAAAATATCATTGCTACAGACCCGCAGTGATGGTGGCAGGTAAATACTGCATATGGTTATGGTCTTCTTTAAGGTAACCCGAGCTGCGACAGCCTGAAGACAGGTGTCGATGCTAACGGGGCTACATAAAATTTGGCTACTAATGAGAAGAGCCGCTCCACCCGAGCGCCTCTCCGAATCAGAGCCTTTATGTATAACATTAAAACCATTAAAGGACACAGGGTCAGAAGTCTTCAGGTAAGTCTCCTGAAGAGATATTACTGAGGGGTTATAGAACTTGACTAAAAGACGCAATTCCTCAAAGTTAGCTTGAAAACCACGACAATTCCACTGAAGCAAAGAGTCCATGATTAAGTCTTATCTGGGGGTAAGGAGTTTTCCCCCCCTTTTTCCTTTACCTTGGAAGGAGTTGAAGAAACAGAGGGGGGCCGGCTCCCGGGCCTCCTCTGGTTCTTCGGAGAGGAAGGGGGTGGAGCTGCCGCAGCATCAGCAACGACAACTTCCACTCCGTCCATCCGTTCCTCCAGTGCAGCATATTTGTTTTGAAGGGGGACATCAGTGTTCCCCTTCTGGGCCCGTGCGCACAGCGGTCGCATAGATTTCTTAGACCCCTGGTTCTGGGCAGCGTTCCTGCCGCTAGAGTTAGCGGCCTTAGAAGGGTGACCAGAGCCAGAAGCCTTTAGAGTTGACTAACAGGTTTGGGTGGGGGCTGAGGCTTAGGGGCAACAGAAGGCAGCACTACCGGACCGGCAGTGTCCGCCTTCTGCGTTCCCTGGCTCCTCTTCACCACCGGAGGAGGGTTACTCTCCAGGGGCGAGATGAGCCGAGGCTCCACCCCCAACCAAAAATTTGGGGTTTGACATGAAAAGTCTTTGGTGGGGCGCTTGCCTGCCATCGCCGCACTAAAAGTATACACTGAGGTGTTAGAGGTTGGGGCAGCCGCAGCTGCACCAGGGCCTTCAACCAGTTTTTTGGCATCCAGAAAGGACAGCCCCTTCTCCACACGCACCTGCTGAATCTTGCACTCGGATATCCAACGAGGGCATTTCTTATCCGAAGACATATGCGCCCCCTGGCAATTCACACACAGGGGGGTGGCTGTGCAGGACTCAGCAGAGTGTCCGGGCTTAGTGCAACGGGCGCATGAAGCCTCTGCCTGACGGCATGTCTTCTGCCCATGGCCATACTTTTGGCACTTAAAGCACCGGAGGGGGAGAGGGACGTACTTTTTCACTCTCAAGGAGTAGTAACCTCCCCAGATGGTAGTAGGAGGGGTGGGGATGCCAAACGTCAGGATGATGGTAGGGAGACGGATCTCCCCACCACCTCGCTTGGAAACGAAGCGCCTGACGTAAGTCACCCCCTGAGACTTAAGGTTCCGTACAAGTTCATCTTCCGACAGTTCTGCCAAAGCTTGATCTTTGATTACGCCTCTTGACGAATTCATAGTCTTGTGGGGTGTGACCTCCACCGGAGTGTCTCCGATGGAAGAGAGCCTCAGTAGCCCGCTGGAGTGTGCCCGGGTACGGCACTCCACCAGCAAGTCACCAGACCTGAGGCGCTGGGCGTCAGGCCTGCCAACACGGCTCCTGAGGGTCTCCCCCACCAGAAAAGGATGCAGCTTGGTAACTGGTTTCTCCTTCACCTTGCTATGGACAATGAGGAAGCGAGGCCATACGGCTGACGCCTGAGGCGTCGCTTCCTCACAGTCCGAGTCACTGTCATTTTCAATGTTGGTGGCTATGTGGCTATGTGCCGCTTCTGTGCAAGTTTTTTTTTTTTTTTTTTTTTTTTTTTTTTTTTTTTTTTTTTTTTTTTTTTTTTTCCATATTATATTAGTAGAGATATTCATCCCCCGGGGGTCCCCGCCCGCCACCGAGCCCAACAAGGGAAAGTGCAAATGTCGGCGGGTCTCCAGCCGACGCACAATGGAGACTGCCCGAAAGATATACTCAAGGGGGTAAGCCCGATTGAACAGTTTGAGCCACCGCCTTCTATCACACTGTTGAATGCAGGGGAATACTGGCGTAAAGCACCTAATCAGCAGCAGAGGCTATAGCATGGTGCTCAGCATAGCAACCCGCATGTCAACAGTGGGATAGGGCTCAACGTGACAAGAGCCGATTGACTAGGCCGGTACGACTAGCCTCCCGTTTAGGTAGAAGTCAAGGCCGAAGTGGAGTGTTGGCACCAGTGAGCCGCAGCCCAAAGGGAACCTCAGCCACCAGGATCCTCTTCTCCCCCGACACGGGTCTCCAAGCACGGCAAACACTTGGGATCCAAAGGACCAAAACGTCACGAGTATTTTTAAGGACCAATCCAACATGGTACGACCTGGGTTAGCACAGCTCCTCAAAAACCGGACCAGTGAAAAAGACTGAACAACATATCTGCTGACATCAAGTCCTAATCCTGGACATAGATACCCGTCTGCTAGCCCACTCAGTCAGTGACTGAGGAGACTACCCACCCACGCCACGTGGAGGCCGGTGCCGAGTGGGCGAGGAGGCGGGGGGAGGCGGAAGGGGTGGAAGGGCATAGGAAAAGGGGAAGAAGTGTGTGGTTGTGTTTGTGGTGGTGAGTCCCGCCTTTTGCTAATTCCGCCCCTGTGGCCTCTCTTTCGCGATCGGATGCCGCGTAAGGCATCTGCAACACTGTCAGCGGCACCGGCCGCGCTGTAGGTGGCGTGACGACGTAGAGATAGCAGTTGTTGGCGTGTGTATTTGATGAGCATGATTGTTTGTGAGGACAAGAAAGAGGAAGACGAGAAGAGGGTTCAGTAGGGTGTGTGTGTGTGAGTAAGTGTGTGTGTGTGTGTGTGTGTGTGTGTGTGTGTGTGTGTGTGTGTGTGTGTGTGTGTGTGTGTGTGTGTGTGTGTGTGTGTGTGTGTGTGCCGGTGTGTGTGTGAGCGGTGTGGTAGGGGAGCGACCTGATTTCTGGTCGGTCAGTGGCGAGATCGGGCAATGGCGCCGAAAGTGGGGAGAGCGAGATGTCGACGAGAGAGCACACGAAAACCTATAGAACGGTAGGAACACGAACGAGTCTACAACAACCAAGCAGCAGATGCAACCACGGGTGGCAAACAGACTCACACAGTAAACATATCACACACTAGCACGCAGCACATGAAAACAGGGCGCGGAAAGGCCCGGCGAACCCACGCTGCGGAAGAAGCAAAATGGCGACGTAAACAAAAATTCAAATGACAGACACAATTCAATACGATACCACTCAAACAGCAACCAGCTCCGACGAAACACAGGCATAATCCTCATCAGCGCACTCTTATACGATACTCAGCAGACTTTCAGCACACGAAACACAGTACATCCAACGAAAAAACACTAAACACTGGGAGCGAAAACACGTGGTAGGTCGCACAAACAAGATGGCGCCCGTTAATGATGGTAACAAGAAAACATTTACGTCACTCGACAGCAAGATGACGTCATATATGTTCATAATTTCTTTGAAGCCAGTGGCGGATCCAGGGGTGGGGGGAGGAGGCTAGACCAACACCCCCCATCCCCCCCCCCCTCACCCTCCAACGCCCGCCAGCCCTGACCCCCACCCAAAAACAAATCTTTGATGGTTATTTGTGGTAGTTGGTTGTGTTTTACTATTCGATGTTTCTTCTTTTCTTGTACAGCGTATTGCACACTCATCTTGCGGGATCAGTGGGTGGGCCTAGTGTGTTGATGGGCCTAGTGTGTTGATGGGCCTATAGTCAAATATCTTCACTTGGCACTGCTGATCCGCACCCCGTCACAATACCTCACCCAGACATAGAGTGTCATGTGCCCCTGACCTGACAGAGGCTCGTGTAAAGCAGTGCTTCTTGCTATGCGACACACTATCCTCATTCCTCAGACTGAGGCAGCCATCTGGCAATAAGCCGCTGACTGCTGGTCAACCCCAGTGGTGGGAAAGTGTCCATTCATTGCTGATCTGGGGCGCAACCTAGTCCCTCAGCTAGGCATAGCGTTTCATGTGCCCCTACAGTCACATGGGCTCATGAAACGCATAACCTCTTTCTGTGCGATACCATTCATATTGCATCCTTATACGTGGCAGTCATCTACGACTGTGGACACGCCAACTGTGATCAGAAAGCGAGAAATCAACTGCGCTGTGTCTACCCCGGGGTGAGCAGGCGACTGACCTGGGTGTCGTAGATGACTGATAATCCCTTAATACCGTCACACATCACTCTCTGAGCACAGTGTCCAGTTTCAAACAGATTGTGTAGCTTTGTCTTCTGAGGTATCGTCCATGGACACGCACCAATGCCCATCAGAGCGGCGTTGTAGCCATTGAGGTGTGTCACCAGAGGGGAGGTGTGAAATGTATTGATTCTGATCACTAACTAACCCATAAGCAATCGTCAGCCAGTGGAAGATCATCATGCGTGATCATGACTGTTTATACGATATGCACCTGTGTTCCTCATATAGGGGTTTGTGGATGATAGAGCAGTATCACTATTGTCACAAATGGCTGCGTTGTTCATGGTCATACGAAGAAGTAACTAGCAGTGTAGTGTTGTCAAACACGTGATGATTGCTCCTGCAGAAACGTCAGTTAGAACAAGTTCTTTTCAATAATTAAAAAAAAATTAACACCATATATATAAACCGGTCGTAGGCGGCAAAAACTTAAATCAACTCAGCAGGTCCAATATCTGTTTGGGAATATTTTCTAGCATCCCCCCTTGGGGGGAGGTCTGGATATTCTCCAGCGGATGGCGGGGCGCCTGGGGGTAGTCCCTACTGCTTTATGTAGTAGGTGTTCAGTGGAAGGCTCAAAATGATAGGTCTGTCATTCCTGCTCTCCCACTAGTCTCTCCTTTCTAGAACTATTGAGCGATGCAGTCACAAAAAGGACAGCTGATGTCCTGCTGACATCGTGCAAGCTTACCAGCCTGGAATTCCATGGCATTAGCACAGCATTCTCAGAATTGAATGGAAAATTATATATATATATATATATATTATATATATATATATTATATATATATATATATATATATATATATATATATATATAATATATATATATATATATATATATATATATATATATATATATATATATATATATATATGAATAAATAAAACCAGTCCAAGAAAGCTGGCACCACACACTCCAAATATGGATCCAAGCAGCAGTGAAATACTTAAAATGTGAAGAAAGGATCCACAAACACCACGTAGTTTAGAAGGAGTTACACTTTTATTCTATGCACAAATTTTCGACCTCTCAGCGAGGGCGTCTTCAGGGGAATGCCCAGGTAACAGGTAACTAGGTAACAAAACATAATTTACGTGTGAGAATGTTTTGCGTCAAAATAGATACAGAATGTACACGCATGCACTTTCAAATTCTAAATTATCGTAATACTACGTGCATAAATAAATACTAAATAAGTAATACTATGTGAATAAATAAAGTGCATGCGTGTACATTCTGTATCTATTTTGACGCAAAATATTCTCACACGTAAATTATGTTTTGTTACCTAGTTACCTGTTACCTGGGCATTCCCCTGAAGAAGCCCTCGCTGAGAGGGCGAACATTTGTGCATAGAATAAAAGTTTAACTCCTTCTAAACTACGATGTATTTGTGGATCCTGTCTTCACATTTTAAGTATATATATATATATATATATATATATATATATATATATATATATATATATATATATATATATATATATATATATATATATATATATATATATAATAGTCCATAAGCTAGCCAGCTCTACCGGGCACCTCCCCCCCCCCCCCAGTACTCAATAAGATGGGTTTCAAAATGTACCTTGGTATGTCCTGAGATGTTTAAGCCATGTTCCCCGAAAATCCTTAGATATACCCGATGGCGCAGGGGTACCCCCATTCACGCTCTTCGAACATGCTAAAATGAGGTTGAGAAACATTTTCCTCTACATAAATCAGAATTCATTCCAAAAACTCAAATCAGGCAATATTATGTTACGGCACAATTTTTGCATCCTCTGCAAAAATCAGAATGAAAACATATTGAATCTCTGGCTCGCAGCGCAGTGAAGGTATTTGTGCACCCAGTAAACGGCCATTTCCGCGAAATCGCACAAAAAGACAAAAATAATGTGTCAGATGCCTTCAGACATTTTCTATAGCATTGACAGTCCATTTTAAGGCTTACATCATTACAACAGGATGTCATAATTATTATAAACTTAACTAGGTGATGCTGTGATCACTGTGAGAGCCACAGTGGTTGATTTTGTATCCCTACCCCCAAGTTTTAAAAATACACAAAATTAATTAAACAAATTTACTAAAGTTATTCCATTTTATTTTGACCTCTTTTTACCTATTAATTTTCAATAATGTGAGCATAAAGTGCAAGAAAATGAGGAAAGTCGGCATCCTTTACGGTACGTTCGTGGTGAATGATAGCTTTTTCCCAATTAAAATTGCGGATTTAGGAAACGTACGTTGTGTCCGATGCCCTCAGAAATTTTGTATACAAATGATAGGTCTTTGTTAGGTTTTATTGGTTAGGATAGAGTACCACAGTTACTCCCAACCTGATTTTATGATGCTGTGATGCATTTAGGGGCCACAGTGGCTACATCTGCCGCCCTACCCCCATTTTTCCAGTACGCAAAGGAACGCAAAATGACCATAACAATTGCTTATGTTATACTCCTCTGTTTAAATATTTTTGTTGCCAGTTTTCTTAACAAAGTATGCATATTGAGCATAAAATTTGTGATCATTTCATTAATTTCAATGTGACCCATCAATTTATCTGTAATTATTTTAGCTAAGGCATGTTTAACACGGGCTGCCGCTGAAGCTTCTACCGTCTGCACATTCAGCAGTCTTGTCAAACTTGGGGAAGCTGTACCTCAGGGAGATGTGTTTCTGATGCTGTTTTTGGTCTGCATTAAAGACCTCCGTCCAACAGTACCAAGGTTCATCTCGAACATCCTCCATGCAGATGACTTTGCAGTGTGGAGCGCAGCAGAAAATAAAGAAATAGCATCCTGCAGAATCCAGGATGCTGCCAATAGAGTAAGCTGCTGGACTGAAAGATGGCCACTCAAATGAGCTAGACCATCTCTTTCAATCAGATGGAAGAGGTCGCCTTGAAACTGGAGACCTTCCAATACCAACGACAGACAGGCCAACTTTACTGGCAACAAATAAATTATTGGATTCGCGTGGAGGCCTCACATCGAAGCCATGGAAGCTAGAGCTGCAGAAAAAAGGCTCTGATGAAGAAACTGGCGCACATTACACTACCTGGCGCAAGCAAACACCTGCTCGGTCAGACCAGTAGTGCGGTACCAAGATACATCGACAACACGAAACACTGCCTGCAAAACCAAAAAAGCCAGGCTTGACAAGATGCAGGACATGGGTCATTCTCATGATGCTGTGACATTCTTAGAGCCATCTGGAGCACCCCAATTTAGGAAATGGAGGACATTGGAGACACTGGAATGCAGAACAGCACACACGATGAAGAGACTTACTAAACACCGACAGCATGGGAGACTACAGGAGCTGACCAAGAACCGTCAGAAACGCCCAAGTCTGAACCGCCAACTGAAGGTCCTGCAAAGGGCTAAAACTGATGTCCTGAAACCAAGCCCAAAGATGTGTAAAGAGCTCCCTTCAGATACCTGGACATCTCGAAAGAGCCTTCTAGACAACATAAACAATGTTCCAGGACTCTTTGCCAAAGATCGCGGCTCTGCACAAAGCCAACTCACTGGAGATTATGCGCAAGCACTACCCTCACAGCAGCTGTGGTACCGCACAAGACGCCATGCGGAATGAAGGAAGTGGCGTGTACATCTGTTGTGCAGACCGCACTACTACCTCCCTCTCCTTACCAGCTGGCGGCAGCAGCTCCAACTATCGTACAGATCTGCAGGTGCTCAACACAGCAGGAGAGCACTAGCTAGGGAAAGGCAGCAGCTTGATCCATTGATCTCACCAGGAAGCTTCAAGATAGACTGGATGCCCTGTCCACACAATAGTGCATTCCAGTGCATTTTGGAGTAGCTGGGAATGGAGAGGCTGACAGCCTGGCCAAAGCAGGCGCCACCTCAAGATCACAACCTCCTGTAAAGAAACCAAGACACTACAGCAACAAAGTGATTGGCAACAGCAGAATGGCCCGTGGGCACACGACATCAACAAGCTGAACAGGGAGAGCCAGGCCACCATCTTTCATCTACGCACTGATTACTCTGGACAGGGTCCGTACAGAAAGCAGGGACGAAGGTCACAAACTTTTCATAAACGTTTCACAAACCCAAACTTAAGCCTGAAGGTTTACACACTTTAAATTAATTAGATCACTCTTTATCAGCAGCTCATTTGAAGCTTTCGTGCCTAATTCATAAAGAGATACTAAAATAAAAATAAAAAACGCTTAGCGAATGGCGGAGCTCGGTAGAAGCATAGACCACCCATCAGAATGTTCGGCAGAACGGCCATGCAGTCACTTTATGATCAGAGCTAAATATAGATCACTTGCAACAAGCGTCATCATGATCGTTCGCAATGGAATAGTCACAAATTGGGGGTAGAAAAAAAAAGTAGACAAAAGTTTGCCTGCACTTTGTCATTTTTCGCAAACTTTCACAGACTTTAAGGAAAAAGACTGAAATTGGCAGACATTCCAGGGCCCTGAAAAAGCCTTGTCATTTTTTAACAACTTTCGCAAATGTTCACAGACCCTACTGACCCTGCTGCACTCACCTCTTGAGACTGGGTCATGCAGAAACAGCCCTATGCGAGTTTGGCGTAGAAAATCAGTCTCCTTAGCACATTCTCCAAACATGTCCGTATAGAGAAGCGTTCCGCTGGCAGTTCTGACCAGAAGAGACGCCCCTGTACACCAAACCATGAAAACATGATGCCGAGCTCTTGACAGCTTACTTATTGGCAGCCAGAACAATATAAGATTTAAAGATGGCCATCAAGTAATTGAACGTTGCAGAAGAAGGTGGAAGTGGTGATCTCGTGGTGGACATGTGTAAACTAAGTATTTTGGTTGTTAGGAACCATGAAACTTTATTACGCATATTCATATTTACACATTTCTAGACGAAAATAAATGAAAGGAAAAGGGGAGACCTTACTACACCCGCCTTACGCTAGGTAAAATATCACCTAAAAGACCAGCCAGTTATAAATAGTTACAATTAAATTGATGGGTCACATTGAAATGAATGAAATGATCACAAACTTTTATGCTCAATATGCATACTTTTTTAAGAAAACTGGCAACCCCCAAAAATATTTAAACAGAGGAGTATGGCGTAAGCAATTTTTATGATTATTTTGCGTTCCTTTGAGTACTGGTAAAATGGGGGTTTGGCAGCCAATTCAGCCACTGTGGTGCCCTAAATGCATCACAGCATCATAACATCAGGTTGGGAGTAACTGTGGTACTCTATCCTAACCAATGAAACCTAACAAAGACCTATCAGTTGTATACAAAATTTCTGGGGGCATCGGAAACAATGTACGTTTCCAAATTCGGCAATTTTAAATGGGAAAAAAGCTATCATTCACCACGAAATTACCGTAAAGGATGCCGACTTTCCTTATTTTCTTGCACTTTATGCTCACATTATTGAAAATTAATAGGTAAAGAGAGGTCAAAATGAAATGGAATAACCTTAGTAATTTTTTAAAATTAATTTTGTGTATTTTTAAAACTTGGGGGTAGGGATACAAAATCAACCACTGTGGCTCTCACAGTGATCACAGCAACACCTAGTCAAATTTATAATAATTGAGACATCCCGTTCTAATGTTGTAAGCCTTAAAATAGACTGTCAGGGCTATAGAAAATGTCTGAAGGCATCTGACACATTATTTTTGTCATTTTTGCGATTTCGCAGAAATGGCCGTTTACTGGGTGCACAAATACCTTCACTGTGAGCCAGAGATTCAATATTTTTTCATTCTGATTTTTGCAGAGGATGCAGAAAGTGTGCCTTAACATAATATTGCCGATTTGGGCTTCTGGAATGAATTCTGATTTATTTAGAGAAAAAATGTTTCTCAACCGCATTTTAGCATGTGCGAAGAGCGTGAATGGGGATACCCTTGCGCCATCGGCTATATCTCTGGTGTGTTCCTAAGGATTTTCGGGGAACATGGCTTAAACATCTCAGGACATACCAAGGTACATTTTGAAACCCATCTTATTGAGTACTGGGGGGGGGGGGGGGCACGGTAGACCTAGCCAGCTTATGGACTATAAGGATCAGAAGTGCCCGATTAATCTTGTTAGGGAGGCGGGGATGAGGATAAGTGCATATGATCAATCCCTACTGTAAAAAAAAAAAAAAGTGCCAAAAGCGGAGCTGTGTCCCGAGATAAAAGAAGAAAAGTTTCGATAAATAAAAATCGTAAGCCCTGAACACTGTAAGTATATCTGAGAAAACCAAAGAAAAAAAAAAGAAAGAAAAAGAAATACGCGTAGAGAAATGGTTACAACACAATATTACAATTTTAAAGAAAATCCCCAAAAGAAAAGCACCAAGAAAGAATAATTTAAACACAACATATTTGCTTGAGAGATAAAGAGACAGAGAGAGAGAGAGAGAGAGAGAGAGAGAGAGAGAGAGAGAGAGAGAGAGAGAGAGAGAGAGAGAGAGAGAACGAACGGGGAGTACCCTTGGGCACGAAGTAGGTTGAGTGTCTAATACACAAAGCCTGCTAAACACCAACCCGAAGGCAAACTTTATATCACCTTCAAGTTGAGGACTACCTCGGGGAAAAACGGGAGGACCTCGGGGGAAAAAAATCCAGCATTTAGCATGGTACACAACAAGTAATATAATTGAAACAAAGCAAATAATCAAATTCAGTAAGAGAATATTGGTATAAGTGGAGAGTAGGTAGTTGTGAAACCATCTTCAAGGGTAACTAAAAAAAATATAAAAAAAACGGGGGGGGGGGGGGGGGGGGGGTGGGGGGGGGGGGGGAGGGAGAGGAAGGAAGTGGAAGAAGGGTAAGGGAAAAAGCGTAAAGAGAGAAAGAGGGAGAGAGAGAAGTGTTAAAGGGGGTATGGGGGGGGGGGAAGAGAGGGAAAGAAGGAGCGAGAGAGATAGAGAGAGAGAGAGAGAGAGAGAGAGAGAGAGAGAGAGAGAGAGAGAGAGAGAGAGAGAGAGAGAGAGAGAGAGAGAGAGAGAGAGAGAGAGAAGAAAAAAAGAGAAGAAAAGGGGGGGGGGGGGGCGGAAGACAACCAGCCAGAGCCACCAGCCCCACCCAACAGGCACCCACCAGCCCACAGAAAAAGACACAGGCACGCAACAAGACGACCACATACATCCCCAAGGGAATGCACACGATCAGAAAAGCCAGGAAAGACCGAGAAAAATTTCTGATTAATAAACTGGGCACTGTGGCGCCACTCGGGATGAATATGAAAGATTAACCTTTTTTTCCTTGCTTGTGTCATTTTTATCTGCTCCTGTGTCGCTTCTGTTTGACTACTCACTAACCAGATTGGTGAGGCTGGCGCTGGTTGATATGTACACATTCCCATGGGGACTTTCTCAGCGCTGGCCGAACGATCAGTTGGATCCGTTGCCCTTCCCTGTCGGGCGCCCGGTCGCCGGCCCGCGGAGTGATGCGCGGTTGTGTGACGGGGCGATCGTGTTCATTTCCTTGAGGATGTATGTGGTCGTCTTGTTGCGTGCCTGTGTCTTTTTCTGTGGGCTGGTGGGTGCCTGTTGGGTGGGGCTGGTGGCTCTGGCCGGTTGTCTTCCCCCCCCCCCCCTCCCCCTTTTTTTTTCTTCTCTTTTTTCTTCTCTCTCTCTCTTCTTCTTTCCCTCTCTTCCCCGCCCCCCCCCCCCCCACTTACCCCCTTTAACACTTCTCTCTCTCTCCCTCTTTACATTTTTTTTTCTCTTACCCTTCTTCATATTCCTCCCCGCCCACCCCCCCCCCCCCCGTCTCTCTCTCTCTTTCTCTCTCCCCCCCCCCCCCGGTTTTTTGTTGTTGTTGTTGTTGTTTTGTTTTTTTAGTTACCCTTGAAGATGGTTTCACAACTACCTACTCTCCATTTATACCAATATTCTCTTACTGAATTTGATTATTTGCTTTGTTACAATGATATTACTTGTTGTGTACCATGCTAAATGCTGGGTTTTTTTCCCGGGGTCCTCCCGTTTTTTCCCGAGGTAGTCCTCAACTTGAAGGTGATATAAAGTTTGCCTTCGGGTTGGTGTTTAGCAGGCTTTGTGTATTAGACACTCAGCCTAATTCGTGCCCAAAGGTACTCTCTCTCTCTCTCTCTCTGGCCTCACACACACACGCACTTACTTTTGCTCGCTCCTGTGCGCGCTTACACACACTCTTGTCTCTCGTGTTCAGTTTCTCTCTGAGTCTCTATCTTATGATTTTTTCGTTGACGTCATTTTTACTTTTTCCGCACTTTTGTTCTTCCTTTTCTTTTATTTTACGTCACCTCCTTCAGTTGCCACATTCCTTCTGCGAATGAAGATAAGTAGCGGTTGATCTCTCTGTTTGTTTGTCTAATTTGACAAAGGGTATTTACCCGAAATATTAATAAATTGTGTTGTACCCGTCTTTTCTAAGCGTGTTTCTTTCTCCGTTTGGTACTTCTTTGCATTTTACACTCTTGGCAGTCACCTTTTTGGTCTGGATTGCTTATTCTTCTTCAGAATTCCTGTCGCTACTCCAGCCCACAGAGAGTACTAATGGCAGTAATCCCGTATTTATTTGTGTGCGCTGAGGTGTGTGTTGATCAGAGGTTGGCTTAGAGAGGAGGGAAATGGATCAGAAGGATAAGCTTGAAAATACGAACAACTCTAAATGTTCCTAAACAAAACCGCACGTGAGCTCCAAACAAAAAGGCAGACTTTGGAATGAAATCCTTATCTTGTTTTTTCGTTCCGTAAAGATCCTTCTGAATACAGTGTTTTCATATGTACAGCACGAATGAGAAATTATGAAAACGACAATATGACGTCATCTAGCTGTGGAGTGACGTAAATGTTTTCTTGTTACCATCAGTATATGCTAATGATCTATTTATCCCAAATTCTTAAATTTCTTGTGGGCAAAATGGCAGGATGTTTGAAATCTGTCACATCGCAGTTGCTGACAGTGGCTTGTGCATTTAATAAAACCTTCTACATGAGTTTATGGTGACAAGAGCTCCAGGTAGGTTGCTTTTCTGGTTCCTTCCTTTATTTTTTAATATTTATCTCGTTTAGTGCCGCGCCACTACTCCTACACGTTGTTAACATAGCAGGGGCTCCAAGCCCTGTTCCTCGCTATACGAGCAGGGGCGGGTAGTGGTGCTGTGTGAGGTTCTGCTCTGGTTACAATGCAACTGCTCACACGGATGAATCCCGTTAGCACAACGTATCACAAGCACTAAGTGTCGATAGAGCTACGGCCGTTGGAACTATGTGTAGGTAACACTACGGCACGATAACACCACGTTCGATAGCTCTACGGCCGTTATACCTACGGGCTTTGGCACTGCAGAGTAGTAAAAACTGCATCGACGATCATAGGTATCGATTTGCCCGCTTTGGAGTCCCTCGTCCACGAAAGAATGCTAAAAAAAAAGGCTAGATCCATCCCCCGAGATGATTCCCACCCAGCCCATTAAATTTGTTTGAGATGCTGCCATCAGTGTGCCGTTATAGAGCGATCGGAACACGCACGAGTCGTTTTAAAAACATTTTTTACCCAACCGCTGTCCAGACTTTTAATGATGCAAACAAACGCCAAACCTGACCCATCCGTACCACTGTAAAGCGATGACGTCGTAATTGTGCATGCCTTCTATTTGTGGATGCGGGTGTGGCTGGCCAAGCCAATTCTAGAGCCACACCTGCGAGGGCGATGGAGGCACTGGAACGTAGCTGTGGGGAGAATCGACGCTGTCTTTCTGCGAGCTCTGGCACTGGTGATCAGTTCGCGCCGATTGTGTTCAAAGAGCATGCAGGCTTTTCTGGTGGCGGCACGCCAGCCAGATTTGTCTTGTGCTTGTGCTTCAAGTTCCTTTACCGGGAAGACGCAGTACTTGAGGCTGTCTTTTATGCAGTCTTTGAAGCGTTTCTTTGGCCGTCCTTGCTTCCTGTGGCCTTTTGAGAGTGCGCCATGCAGTTGTTGGCGTGGCATGCGAGAATCATTCATGCGTATGACATGACCTGTCCAGCGAAGTTGTGTCTTTAGGATCAAGGCTTCAACACTCACTAAGCCAGCATCGTCCAGGACTTCCAGGTTTGTCACCTTGTCTTGCCATTTGATGCCCATGAGTGAGCGCAGGGATCTCATGTGGAAACGTTCAAGCTGCTTGAGGTGCTTTCTGTACAGCGTCCATGACTCACAACCGTAGAGGAGACTGGGGAGGACTACTGCCTTGTAGACTTTGATCTTGGTGGAGAGCTTGACGTTGTTGTTGTTCAACACACGAGTGCGCAGACGACCCAGGGCTTTGCTGGCTTTGCTGATGCGAGCTGCGATTTCCTTGTCGATAGTACCATCAGAAGAGATGATGCTCCCCAGGTAACTGAACTGGTCGACAGTCTTCAGTTCGGTGCCTTCAATATACACTTTGGGTGGGGGTGCTCTTGTGCCTGGGGCTGGTTGTTGCAGGACCTCGGTCTTGTTAAGACTGATGGTGGGGCCAAACAGTCGAGAGGCTTCCGTGAACCTGTTGACGATGTCTAGAGGTCAGACTCCGTTTGCGCCATTAGCGCACAGTCATCGGCAAATAGCGCCTCAAGGATCAATCTCTCGGTGGTCTTAGTCCTGGCGTTCAGTCGACGGAGGTCGAAGAGGGAGCCGTCTAGTCTGTACTTCAGGTACACTCCCTTCTCAAGGTTACGTACTGCATGGGTCAGGACACAAGTAAAGAACAGGTTGAACATCATGGGGGCAAGAACACAACCTTGTTTCACACCTTTAGTAATGTCGAAGGGTGCGGACAACGCCTACCATTCCATCATGGAAGAGGCGGATGATGTTGGTGAACTTCCTGGGGCAGCCGAGCTTTGCGAGGATGACCAAAAGCGCTTCTCTGTTCACGGTGTCGAATGCTGTGGTCAGGTCTATGAAGACAGCGTAGAGGTCCATGTGCTGCTCAATTCATTTCTTCTAGACCTGTCTCACAGAGAAGACCATGTCGACTGTGCTGCGGCCGGGTCTGAAGCCACACTGAGCATCTGGAAGTGCTTCCTCAGATACAGAGCTGATCAGGCGGTTGAGGATGACTCTCATGAGGATCTTGCCAGCGATGGACAAGAGTGAGATCCCTCGGTAATTGGCACAGTCTGCTTTGCTGCCCTTGTTCTTGAACATGGAGACGATTAAAGCATCTCTGAATTCCTGTGGCATGTTCTCCTCTGCCCAGATGCGCGTCAGAATGTTGAGGAAGGCATCAATGGTGTCAGGTCCAGCTGCTTTGAAGAGCTCTGCGGGGATGCCGTCCATGCCTGCAGCCTTGCCAGAGCTAGTCTGGTTGATCGCTTTCTTGACCTCGTCCAGGGTGGGCGGAAGGTCAAGGTCATCCAGTGTCGGCTTCTGGGAAATCATGTCCAGGGCCGCGGGGTCGACAGTGGAAGGCAGGTTGAGCAGATTTGAGAAGTGTTCTCTCCAGCGCTCAGTGATGCTGCCATTGTCTTTCAGCAAGGTGAAGCCGTCGGAAGAAAAGAGAGGAGTTGTGCAGGGTCTGGCAGGGCCGTAGACAGATTTCATAGCGCTGAAAAACTCCTTGGAGTTGTTGGATTTAGCAAAGTTATTTTGCCTTGCTGTCCCACCAGGTGTCCTGCATGTTGCAGAGCTCTCTCTGGGCTTTTCTCTGGAAGTCTTTGAAGCGGTCTTTCTTGGACATGGAGTTGATGTCATTCTGCGACTCGATGAAGGCACTGCGCTTCTGCTCCAGTAGCTTGTTAATCTCTTCGTTGTTCTCATCGAACCAATCCTGGTGTACCCTCTGCTTGGGTCCAAGCACGTCTTTGGCAGACTCCGTCACCATCTCCTTGAACTGGTTCCGCATTTCAGTTGGGTTGCCAGTCAATGGTCCATGGGCAGTTAGCAGGTCATCAAGGTGGGACTGGACATTTTTCTTGACGTTCGGACGCTTCAGCTTGGCCAGGTTGAATGAAGGTCGGTGAGCTTCGGCCTCTTCCTGTGTGCTGGTGCAATGTGCAGGTTGAGGACACACCGCACCAGCTGATGGTCGGTCCAGCACTCGGCTCCTCCCATGACTTTGGTGATTCTGACCTCGCGAATACTGGCGGACAATGCCATAGTCTATGAGATGCCACTGATTGGACCTGGGATGCATCCATGTTGTCTTGTAATTACTAGCCAGCCTAAAGAGGGTGTTGGTAATGGCGATTCCATTCTCAGCGCACAATGTCAGCAGCAGCAGGCCGTTGCTGTTCATCTTGCCCAGCTCGTGTGGGCCCATCACTCCTTCCCAGCAGTCACATATATGTACAGTATATACAGTATTGTTCAGCTGTCAGCATAATACTTCACCTATGATGCAAGTGACGTGTTTTTATATTACGATATGTCTTGTGATTTGTGTCACTGTGAAATCGTGTTTATTGCCTTTACGTTTAGACCACAATAGTTATTAAGACATGCGGGTGTATGTGAGTGAGTGAATATGTGTGTGTGTGTGTGTGTGTGTGTGTGTGTGTGTGATGGTGTGTGTGTGTGTGTGTGTGTGTGTGTGATGGTGTGTGTGTGTGTGTGTGTGTGCGTGTGATGGTGTGTGTGTGTGTGTATGTGTGTGTGTGTGTGTGTGTGTGTGTGTGTGTGTGTGTGTGTGTGCATGTGAGCAGCTTACCTATATTTTGATGTGTTTTATGTTCTTCTTTTTAAGTTGCGCAGCACCGAAACGATTTCCTAATGTATTATTACATAGGGCAATAAAGTTCTATCTTATCTTATGTAGCCTTCCATGAGTCTACGTCACAATAGCACTACGTGTAGATAAAACTACGACCCTAGTCCAGTGGCACTACGTAGCAGCGGCACTACCTGTCGATAGTGCTACACCTGACGCTGGTAACGGCATATCGAAATTCCTTCTATAGTCTGTCCCCTCCCCTATTCCCGTCAATGCCTCCTAGCCTCCCCCTCCTCCCCTCCCGCTCCCCACCTACAACGTGGTGATGTGACACATGCAATGTCTTGCATCATATGTTTATTAGTATGCAACGTCTATGGAAAAAGTCCACGCCTAGTGTCGAGGCGACAAGTGTTTGTACAGGTATTTTCCCAGTGTCTATTTTAACTCGTTCAACCCCACACACGTACTTCCCACACTTTGGAGGCGTCATCTAAAGACTATGCATACGTTGCAGAAGATGGATCGACCATGATAATTCAAGGGTAGTGAAAGATTAGCTTGGCGCTGACAGGCTATTTCCAATGAACTCTTTTTACTTTAGAACTCGTATTAGCAGAGAACATAAATGGCAGTTGCAGACAAAAACTTTGAAACAGTTCCTTGCACTATGACACTTCAACAAACACTTGCGGTTACATCAGAACACATTAAATGCAGAGATATTCACTCACAACGGATGCCAGCTGACCATGACCTGCGTGATTTCTCATTAGCACCATGGTGTCACATGAAGGTCGCAAACGGAAGATGAACGATGACGACGTGAGAGACAAAACAGTAGACTAATGGATCAAACATTGAAACAGAGATTGGGCGTTTAGCAGAAGTGCACATTGCAAGGAAACAACTGGTTTTAGACCATTGAGAAGTTTTGCAGACTGCCCATGTGTAGGAACATTTATCTTGGGGGTGGCATTACTGGTATCGCTGGGTTGAACTGGACAGCCTGTCTGTTGAGTATAAAAGTTTAACAATATACCCATAAGACATTCCAGTTACAGATGTGACATACCCTTTGTCAGTAGAAGCATACGGAAACTGCCTGCCTGCATGTGGCTGTGTCTATGTCAGTAGAAGCATACGGAAACTGCCTGCCTGCATGTGGCTGTGTCTATGTCAGTAGAAGCGTAGGGAAACTGCCTGCCTGCGTGTGGCTAGTAGAAGCATATGGAAACTGCCTGCCTGCTTATGGCAGTGTCTATGTCAGTAGAAGCATACGGAAACTGCCTGCCTGCATGTGGCTGTGTCTATGTCAGTAGAAGCATATGGAAACTGCCTGCCTGCCTATGGCAGTGTCTATGTCAGTAGAAGCATATGGAAACTGCCTGCCTGCATGTGGCAGTGTCTATGTGTTCGGCCACGATACGAGGCCAGCAGAAATAAGAGCACGGATCATACGTGAACTCGCTCTTTACTCTGATTACTGTCTGAATGAAGAACATTTGATAAAAGGTCCATGCCAACAAACAACGCAAGCCAGGATCTGTCATATTAACAAATAGTAATACATGGTATTTATATAGCGCATTTCTCATGTTTATAACGAGATACACACACACATACACAAACACACACACACACACAAACACACACACACACAAACACAAACACACACACACACATACAGAGAGAGAGAGAGAGAGAGAGAGAGAGAGAGAGTCTGCAGGGGGGTGGGGGGGGGATGTACAGAAATACCGTACAAATTACACTAAAGTCTGCAGGAAAACAGTAAGTTTTTAACTTTGTTTTCAACTGCGTAAGGGTGAGGACATTTCTGAGCTCAGCCGGTAAGGAATTTCAAATTAATGGAGCAGTGTAACTGAAAGAGCGTTCACCGGCAGATTGGAGATGAGACTTTGGGACTTTGAGAAGTTTCTCTCCTGATGAACGCAGTGACCGAGAGGGCTGGTAAGTAATAAGATTGGAGGAAAGGTATGCAGGAATACTGCCATCAAAGTGGCGGTATGCAAAGTTGCTATTTTAAACTTATGCGTTTATAAACAGCTTTGCCACGTATTCTGACGCATTGAACAAAGAAATAATTGACATATTATATGAGAGAGAAGTAATGACAATTATCAGAAACTAGTACCTACACACTCCAACTATACACTCTATCCTGCTCCCTCCGTTCAAGTAGTGACACACGCCTTCTCAGAGTCCCGCTCTGCAAATACAAAACCAGAGGTGACCGCTGTTTTGCGCACGTTGGACCTGTTGTTTGGAACTCGCTAACCGCAGACATTAGCAATTCGGCTTTCCTATTCTCTGTCTCTGAATCTATCCTTAAGACCACACTAATCGATACCCTCAAAATAGCTTAGTTCTTTGTGATTATGTACCTCTGTATGCGTCTGTGTGTGCGCGTGTGTATTGCAGAATCATTTGTTTCTCTGGTTTTATGACCCCATCCGCCCCCACCGTTAGTATTTGTAAAGCGCCTATGGCGTACTTTAGTATGAGCGCTATATAAGTAGTCATTATTATTATTATTATTATAAAATTATTATTATTATTATTATTATTATTATTATTATTATTATTATTATTATTATTATTATTATTATTATTATTATTATATGGACGTCGACAAGAAGCAATACGACAGAAAAAAAAACAACCTGTATTCCCAATAATTGTCTGCCTGAAATACCGCACCGGGCACCCAAAGTGATGGAGGTAAAGGTACTTCCACACTCAGTGGGAAAGGACAGAAACTTTTTTTCCCCAAAACAGTTCAGAGACACATGTTGGTATGAACACGAGAAAATTCTTGCACTGATCTCATTGTCGGTAATGAAGCCTGGCTCCTCAAGACAGTTTACTCTGGAGCCTGCAGTTTGCGAATTAGTCAAAGGTCTTAACGAATTAAACATTTTTTGGGCTTGTAACCATCCAGTGGTAGGCCACAGGGATTCTGGAAATTTGCCTGTCTGGACTAAATAATGGTTTTAAGGCAAACTAGGACACTTCAGCACAAGATTTTTTGTTTATGGAGATATGCTTTATTGTATTTGCGTCACTGTATACAAAGTTGAAACACGTCTGCACTGTCTTCCACACACTCGTAGTATTGACGAAGAGTAGACCTAACAAAACCAGTAACATGTTTGGGAAGGGAAAAAGATAAACTTTATTGCCGTACAAAGCGCTTCCACGACAAGTCAAATGATTTAAATGGAAGCGAGTGGAAAGAATAGGTAACAACAGCGCTGTGAGAACATGTGCACAGAGTCAAGATGCCGAAATATTTATGGCCAGGTGATGGCGGACGCTCAAATGAGCGGAGGATGGATCCGTCTTCAGACTCGTGCCGCTAAAATTTTGTAATAAACACTGACATATTTAGTGATTTTACAAGTTGAGACGTGCCTCTTCAAATCTAGGAGGACCCCCCCCCCCCACCCCTCCCCCCCCCCAACCCCTCTTGATTTTCGCTTAGCAAAATTTGGTGCCAAATCAAAACATTTCCACTATCAATAGTGTATGTTTTATTCAAAATTCTGGGTGGGGATTGTCCTATAAATACTAAGGAGCTCACGTTGTTTTCAAAACTGTTTTCGTTTAGGCTGTAGGTGCAAAACTCGGACGGCACGAGTGAATTGAAAATGTCATGATAACAAGTTTCATGGCTGGGACACAGCGAGCAGCTCACGACATAAAAACGCGATCACGGCGTTTTGCGGCCAAGTTCAAAACGTCGCGATCACGTAATCGACTGATTTCCACACGTAAAATAATGAACACTAAGCAACATATCCGCAAATTTCTTTTTGACGGTCAGACAGTAGGTATTTGGTTACCAATATATATCGCCGTGAATGGACTGAACCAACATTTAATTTGTTGCAAGCGTGTGAAATCGGCACGTTGTGAAGCGCATAGCGCTAGTAAGCATGAGCCTCTATTTTTTAAATTCTCTCTCTCTCTCTCTCTCTCTCTCTCTCTCTCTCTCTCTCTCTCTCTCTCTCTCTCTCTCTCTCTCTCTCTCTTGCAACGGCAAGTTTGTAAAATGACGATTTGTTTTCTGTCAAAACTTTTTACCGTTGAAAAATAAAGTTTCATCATCATCATCATCATATCTCTCTCTCTCTCTCTCTCTCTCTCTCTCTCTCTCTCTCTCTCTCTCACAGGATTTCGACCTCTACATTCGTGCCAAACTGCCCTCAATCAGTTAATTGATAAATGGCTCTCTGCCATAATTGACAGTAAAGTATCAGGTACAATCTTTCTTGACCTGAAAAAAAGCTTTTGATCTTGTCAACCACTCTATCCTACTACAAAAACTACATTCTATCACATTGACTCAAATACTGTCTTCGTTATATCTTCCTATCTCAGGGACAAAACGCAGAAAGTACTGCTAAATGGCAAATATTCCTTTGACGGGTTAGTAACTTGCGGTGTTCCACAGGGGTCTATTCTAGCGCCCTTATTATTTAATCTATTTATTAATGATCTGCCATTGTGCATATCTCATTTAGACGCAAACTGCGATCTGTTCGTAGACGACACGACCATACACACATCTGATAAAGATATCGCAACCATTAATAAGGTACTCCAACAAAGTCTTGATGAAGTAGCAGGCTGGTGCAGTGATAATCACATGATTATTAGTATTCCAAAGACAAAGAGCATGTTAGTTACTACACGTCAGAAACACCAGCATGGCCTACCACCTTTAACACTCTCCTTAGATAGCCAGTCTATAGAAATAGTAACTAGGCATCGCTTATTAGGCGTTATAGTGAACAACCAATTAAGCTGGGAACCGCATACTGACTCTTTATGCAAAACAATCTCCAAAAATCTGTTCCTGGTATCAAAACTATGCCATATAGTTAATACTGATATCCGTAAACTCTTTTCCATGCGCATATTAAAACGCATTGTGACTACAGTTCTATCATCTGGGATGGATGCAGCGAAGTTTACATGAAGAAAAGTTAATTCCTTGTATCATCCGGGCATTAAATTAATACTTCCCAGTCCTACTTCGACTGACGAAAAAAATAAAATCTCTCAAGTTACTAACATTGAATAAACAGTTTGAATTTAATCGCTGTGTTCTACTGCACAAGATCATGCATGGAAAAGCCCCACCCTATCTAAAAACTCTATTTTCCAAAATTAATAGTAAAAACACGAGAAATAGTTCGATCCACCTTCCAAAAATTGGATAAGACATCTGTAAAACCAACCTGTCCTTTTCATGTGCTAAAGCGTAAAATATTTTACCTCCACACCTAAAATCAATTTGTAAGATTAGCGTCTTCAAAGATCGCCTCCATAAATATTTACTTCAGAAGTAATAGTATGTTCGGCTCCCATAGGCTACTATTCGTATAGTTAGTGACAAGTTTCCTATTTGCTAATAATCTTCTACTGTTGCTGCAGATTATGTAATAGTTCGAATGTCTGCATTAACATGTCAGGTTCATACCTGTATATATATATATATATATATATATATATATATATATATATATATATATATATATATATATATATATATATATATATATATATATATATATATATATATTTGTTTGTTTGTTTGGTTTTCTTTTTTCTTATTTAATTTTTTTTAATGAGGGAGGGGGTGAGGGAGGATGTTTTTTTGGTACTTATATATATTTTATCTTTTGCTGTATCGTCTGATGTATTTATAAATGTGTAGAGTAGCAGGACAGTTTGGAAGATAAGCATTGCTATGCCTAAAACTTTTTATCTTGAATACAAACGTTTCATCATCATCATAATCATCTCTCTCTCTCTCTCTCTCTCTCTCTCTCTCTCTCTCTCTTAAAGTCGCAAAAGTCGTTCCACTGCCAAAATCAAAAGATCGCACTGACCCTAACAACTATAGACCCATTTCTCTGCTGTCAGTAGTACCTAAACCCCTGAAAGGCATTTACATAAACACCTGTCTGACTACTTAGAATCACGAAAGTTGCTCCATTCGTCTCAGTCAGGATTTCGCCCTCGGCACTCATGTCAAACGGCTCTGAGCAGACAAACAGACACAATGCTTTCAAATATGAATAATTCGCAGCCGACAGGTGTAATTTATCTTTACTTTAAAAAGGCTTTCGACTTAGTAAACCATACAATATTGATTTATAAACTTAAGCATTATCTTCGAAACGACATGGCTGTTTCGTTGTTTACGTCATACCTCGAAAACAGGAAGCAGAAAGTAATTGTAAATGGAGCCTACTCTTCTACTAAAGATGTAAAACTCGGAGTTCCGCAGGGGTCAATCTTAGGTCCTCTTTTATTTTGTATTTTAAAAAATGACCTACCTCTAAGTCTAACCTGCGAAGCAGCACAGTGTGATATGTTCGCCGATGATACCTCAATCTACACAGCTAACAAAGACATAATTGTAGTTGAAAACGGCCTTCAACAAAGTCTTGATGATATAGCAGCAAGGTGTAAAGTCAACTCTATGATTCTGCATCCTACTAAAACAAAATCTATGATTATTGCAACACGCCAAAAGCATCAGTTGAAAACATTAAAGCTTAATCTATCACTTGGCGACGACATCATAGAATTGGTAGCCGAACATCGTCTATTGGGGGTTACAATTGATAATCAGCTCAGGTGGCAGACGCACATTGACAATGTATGTAAAACGGTCTCTAGAAATGTCTTTATGTTATCGAAACTAAAGTATTTCACAGATAGTGAAACCAGAAAATTGTTCAGTAATGCACACATCATGTCACATATAAACTACGCATCGATGGTGTAGGATTGTTGCAGTGATGTCCACTTAAAAAGATTAAATTCTCTACATAGGAGAATGGCAAAATTAATTCTTCCCGACCCGCACTTGACAACCGAGGAAAAACTCAAAAAACTGGATTCCTACCCCTTCAAACTCACTTTAAATTTAACAAAGGGGTACTGATGTTTAAAGTATGGAACCATATCGCTCCAGAATATTTAATAGATCTGTTTAAAAAATCAGATTCCTGCTATGGGAATATGAGGGGTCTTTATATTGTTCCAAAACCCCGAATAGATTTATTTAAATCCACTTTGTCATTTGCGGGTTTCACACTGTGGAACTCACTCCCACATGACGTTAAAGCCACTCCGACATTATCTCGTTTCAAGACAAGTCTTTATTGATACCTGACATCACACAAATCACAATATCTAGTTAAACGTAGACATACGAATGTACGTGTATATTCTAACTATCATGTATGTGTGTGTGTGCACACGCGCACGCGTGTGTGCGTTTGTGCGTGTATGCGTGTGTTTGTATTTAGTGGACTGTATATTTTGTATCACTGTGCTTTGATGTCCCTGTTTTATGTATATTTTATACTTAGCTAGTCGTAGTTTTAGCAACGGCAGGTACGAAAAATGATATAGTCACTGACTATGTTAATATCTTCACCGTTGTAAAATAAAGATTCATTGATTCTCTGTATATATATATATATATATATATATATATATATATATATATATATATATATATATATATATATATATATATATATATATATATATATATATATATATATATGTGTGTGTGTGTGTGTGTGTGTGTGTGTGTGTACTTTACTTTTAACAAAGGCGTCGCCCAAAGCCAACAATGCACTCACAGACATGCGCGCATCTCCAAGAGGCATAGCTCCTCATGCGCCCGGAGTGCTCATGAGGATCTATGTCTCTTGGAGATAACTGGAGCGCGCGCACGCACACACACACACACACACACACACACACACACACACACACATACACACACACCGTCGCGCTTTCAGAAGAGCATGCAGGTGACCCGATATAGCTAGTTTGGAGAAAGACATTGAATGAGTTTGTTTGCCATCTTTGTACCCTTTCAACTTCCCCAGCAAAAATTAATTCTTTTCAGAAAAAAAATTAAAACAGTAGAAAACCTTGACATCTGGACAAAGTCAGTGCAAACATACTCTAAATATGACGTAATTCTCTCTCTCTCTCTCTCTCTCTCTCTCTCTCTCTCTCTCTCTCTCTCTCGCTCGCTCTCTCTCACATATGCGCGCATCTCCAAGAGGAATAGATCCTCATGTGCCCGGAGGGCGCATGAACATCTATACCTCTTGATGATGTTTGGAGCGTGCGCATGCCCGCACGCACATGCATACACAGACATCGACGCGCTTTCAGAAGAGCATGCAGGTGTACTTAGTATAGCATGTAGCTAGGTAAAGTCAACCTGATTTCACACAAATTATAGCAAGACTGAAACTGTACTGTGAAATTCTAGTTGTGTCACCATTTTCGCAAGTCTTGAAGCAAAAGCAAAACTCATATCACGTCAGAAAATTACGTTAAAATAAAAAAAATACGTCATGACAAATGACGTTTGACAAACCAATGACGCGTATGCACTGCGCGCGCCTTATAGAGTTCACTCTGACGCATTGGCACGTCTGTGAAGCGTTTTCAAAAGGAAATATTTCAACATCAGAATCAAGTCAAAGACAAAAGGCAGAGACCCTTGACGGCGAAGACAGTTCTCATATAGAAGGGACTTCTTGGGTTATGGTTCATCCCATCTTGTTTGTGTGTGACTGACCATTAGAAATACGTATCAGTAGAATTACGTGTCGAACTACTTTATTCCTTATTGCGCCCTGAGCATGCTGCTACCATGGAGTGAATGCGCATTACAAGTAGACATCAGCATCATCATCATCAATAGCAATACAGCCAAAGTAGCTCTATCGACACGTGGTGATGACATTTAGACTCGAGTACTTTGAAAGCCATGTGATATCGACACGTTGTGCTAGCGACAGTGAGTGCTATAGACACATAGTACTAGCGATCGTAGTGCTATCGACGCGTTGTGCTAGCGACAGCGAGTGCTATAGACACGTAGTACTAGCGATCGTAGTGCTATCGACACGTTGTGCTAGCGAATATAGAGCTATCGACTCGTAGTCCTAGCGATTTTAGTGCTATCGACACGTGAGCCAGACAGGACTGAAAGGTCCGCAGTTATAACAAAAAGAGTTCCCCCTCCTCCCCGCCCCAACAATAAATAAATAAATAAATAAATATAAATAAAAATAAAATAAGTAAATAAAATAATATTGAGTCCTGTTCAAGTTACACAGTTGCAGAGTTGGTAGAAACACAGCAAACCCGTGCCGATTGTGTGCCCCACTTCCTGTCGCCGTCCGTGTGCGCGACTATCAACTTCTCCGTGCAGCTCAAACCTTTACCAAATACGATGATCTACAGTAGCTATGCCTTTAAAGCGAGGCTCATCCACTGCAATGACTTGTACAAGACCTACTTCAAGAATATTATCAGCTAGAGTTGTGTTGTATCCTTTAGGGTCAAGGTCACATCTGTCACACTTGTTGGAACCTTCTTGCATGTCATCTCTAAAATCACTGGACTATTCGCTCCAGACTTTTGACAATCACATTCTGGAGCTGTATTTAAAAAATAGAATAAAAAAGCACCGAACCAATTAAAACTAAATTATGAAAATGGCTCTACGACACACAGATAATGTTTGATGAAAAAATCAGGCTGTCATCACTTTCTGTCTTAAAAGACTTGACTGATCGGCTCTAAATTTAAGGCCATGATACTCCAAATAAAAGTTAAGTACCATGAACAAAGATCCGGTCCTTAAAGTATCATTAAGCATAAATCTTAGGACAGATTTCAGCACCATCTGTGTTTGTGATGCCATGTCGATACACCTAATAAACGTTAACAGCAGTTTAGACACGCAGCAAACGTACACGCGTAATTGCACTTATTTATTCTGCGCTGTCTTTAACGTGTCAATCTAATTTTAGCTGTTTCTCGTACAAATAGCGTTATATTTTTTAGAAAGGAGTGGAGTCATTGTCAGGTTACTTGATACAAGTGCTGAACTGGATTCTCCTGTGTCTAAATGAACCATAACTAGACCTGTCTGTGGCGTTTTGTAACCATAAGTTAAAGAAGTGTATATTTGAACAGTAACGACGGTAGTGGGCCTTTAACCTCTAAGTCAAGGACACGATATATGCTAGAACCCCTGTGCAGTTTATGTATCTCGAAACACTATTCGTATTTTATCCAAAATATGGTTGATGATTCCTTGCCTTAGGACAAAGTACCGCACACAAAAGAACATCGTTACTTCAGCTGACGTTCTGCTGACATTTTTGTAATAACTATAGCGAAAAACTGTGGAAGCAATCAATTTTTTAACATACACTTTGAACTATCAACCCTTATTCTTTACTTTTTTTCATCGTGTCTGTCTCATTTCACATGATTGGGCCTGGGTTTTGTTTCACCCAGAATCGTGTTGGAGAAAGAAAAATGGTGTAGGGTTGATAATGTGTTGTCCTTACATCATTTGGTAAATTAGATCGAGTATACTTTCAAGACTTCCTCTGACCTTTAGACCTCTAAAAGTCATTTTAAACATTCACATGAGGTCATGTTGTATATAACTCATTCTACCCCAACACCGAAATCCTTAAATTTTGCCGTTGTCCTCTGAAGACATTGTAGTGCAGGACACAGATCGACCATGATAGTTCAAGGGTGATGCCAGAATAGCTTGGCGCCCACAGGCGCCAAGCTATTCCGGGATCACCCTTGACCTATCATGGTCGATGCTTATCTTCCTGTGTTATGTTTGGGGTAGAATGAGTTAACCTGTGAGTCGGTAAAGATTGAACCCATTACACTGTCAAAATCAGTCACAAGTGAGCTAATGTTCTCACAGAGCCATTACTTGCAATAATACTCATGGCTGCTACGTCCTTGATCCTCGCGATATTGACATTATTCTGTAATCATACGTCTTGTTCATGAATGCCTCGCATCATACCAATTCTCCTGTTCAAAGCAGTTGAAGAGGGTGGAGCCCACTAGAACATGAAATGATCGGTTTGACAAAACGTTGCGAAGAACAAGAAAGGCAAAGCTCTTATGGCTCAAATGTATGGCCTATGCACCTATGTGTGACCTTTGTGACAGTTAGCTGGCTTCCGAACCAAAGAAATCCATGTTATGTCAAAATTTAAACATTTTTCACACATCTGTCAAACCCCCGTGAAACTTGACAGTGGCGGATTTGTTACGTTGCGGGGGTGGGGGGATAGCAACTTTATGGGGGGGGGGGGGGGGGAACCTTCATCCTGATACAAAAGGCCTCCCCGACGCTTTCCATGGACCCCCAAAATCGAAATCGGGAAGCGGGGGTGGGGGGGGGGGGGGGAGGGGGGGGGGGATGGAGATAGAGAGAAAGAGAGAGAAGGCGCAGCATGCATGTTAAGACTCACACCGTTCGCCAAACAACGGGGGCGGGGGGGGGGGGGTAGGGGGAGGTGTATGGGGGAAGGGGTGGGGGAGCGGTGCAAGTGTGAAATTTTAGCAAACTTTTAAACGTAGGCAAGGGGAGTGGGGGAATCAAAACATCCTAAAACAGGACTTTGTTACAGCATTTTTGTTTTTATTGGGTCTGGGGGTGGGAGGTGGGGGAGAGGTCAAGTATGCATGAAAAAGATTTCCATCAGCAAAATTCACGCCAAATTTGATAGAAAAGTTTGCAAAAAAATAAAGAAAATGACCGGTTTGACAAAAAGTATGGAATTGTTAAAAAGGTAAAGCCCTCATGGCTCAAGTGTATGACCAATGCACATATGTGTGACCTTTGTGACAATAAGTAAAGGGCTGGCTTCAAAACCATCGAAATCCATGTTTTGTCAAAATTTAAGCATTTTTCACACATCTGTCAAACCCCCTTGACCCTTGACTTTTGCAATGAGTCGACTAAATTAGTATGTATGGAAAAGAATGCCATCAGCAAAATTCACGCCAATTTGCAAAAATATATATATATATATTTTTTAATGATAAAAACTACCATTCTAACAAAAAATGGTATTTTTCACACATTCACCGACCTCTTGTGAACTTTGACCTTCCCGAGGGGTCATCCAAATTAGTATGTATAGTCAGGTCTTACTATCGGGTATCTGTGTACCAAGTTTGGGTTTGAAGTTGAAAATAGTATTTAAGACAAAAATATTTTTGACAAAATGTCTTTTTAAGCCAATTTTTTTTATCCCCATGACCTTTGACCTTCATGATGGGCCAAATGCATTAGTATGCATATGAAGGTCTTATCATCAGCTACCTTTGAGCCAAACGTGATTTTAAACTAGAAAAATGTTGATAAAAACTAAAATTTTTATCAAAAATTGGCATTTTACACGAATTTGCCGTCCTCTAGTGACCCTTGACCCTTCCAAGGGGGTCATCCAAATTAGTTTGCAGACATAGGTCTTACCATTAGGTACCTTTGTGTCAAGTTTGGTTTTGAAGTTGTGAATCCTTTTTGAGAAAAATATCTTTTGTCAAAATATGGCTATTTTTCACATATTTACTGATCTCTTGTAACCCTTAACCTGTCCGAAGGATCAACCTAATTAGTATAAATAGGAAAGTGTTACCAACAGGTAGCTTTGTACCAAGTTTGGGTTTGAAGATGTGAATAGTATTTGAGAACAAATCAACTTTGTCAAAATATAGCAATTCTGGACCTATTTCCTGAACCCTTGTGACCTTGATCTCTGAGAGAGGTCACTCAGATTGGTATGTTTGGAAAGGTCTTACCACAAAATATCTTTGGGGCAAGTTTGGAGACTGTGGCTTGGATAGTCTCCGAGAAAATGCCAACGTTAAAGTTCACCACGGTCGACGGCGGACGGACGACAGACGAAGGACGGACATCCACTGGCCCAGAACATAGACTCACTTTGCTTCGCACATGAGCCAAAAATGGGCACATGCCCCTAAAGCCCGTGTCTAACAAGTCAGACCTTATCCCGCACTTGCAAGTAGTGACGTACGCACGAAGTCCCAAGACGGAAGATATTCGCTTGTTGACAAAGGCATCCCAAATGCATGACTAAAACCGGATTAGAGGGACTGTAGTACTACGGAACTGTTGGAAACCGCACTGCTGAGGCCAGCTGCATGAGCGATCTTAGTCCTGCACCAGCCACTAAGCAAGGTGCGCCGCTATAGCGGGGTGAGTGTTGTGGCGCTATAGCGGCGCACCTTGCTTAGTGGCCGCCTTGTGCAGGACTAAGCTCGCTCATGCAACTGGCCTCAGGTCTGTAATGAGACCCTGCGACTCAAGATGCCTCAGCAGGCGGGCGTTGACCAGGCGTTCCATAGTTTTACATAAACATGATGTTGGAGCCATTGGCCGGTAGTTGCCCGGTTCGGCAGGATCCTTCCGGGCTTGGGGATCGGCACAGCCACAGCCTGCATGTCAAGATGGCTGGAAATGACCGGCTAAGCAGATGCACTTAAAGACCTCGAGAAGTACAAGAAGCGACTTCATTGGCATATGTTTCTTACATTTGACAGTAAATAGTATCTAGACCAGAAGCACAGTTTCTGAAGAGCTCGCCGTAATTCTGATAATGTAAAAGGTTGTTAATATAGTCTTCAGAATTATCCGATTTATAAAGTCAAAAAATAAGACTCTCACTTCTCCTTCTCTCTCTCCGGAAGAAGGGTGAATAATGCTCTGTTGAATAATTGTGGGCAATGGTAGAGGCAAGCAAATCGGCCAAAGCCTTTTTATCTGTACCCAAGCTGGCACCATCTCTAAGATGGCCAACAGAAGGCTTCCAGACTTTCTGTGACGGAGTCTTAGAAGACAAAGACGCGACGAGACGTCCCCAAGAAGCGCGACGTTCGCGATTACAATATACCAGGCTTTTGCCCTCTGTCTTTCATAGGTTAAAATATTAACTTGCGACGGATTACGAAACACATGTCGCTGAGCAGACTTGCATGCTTTGGGGCCGTGCGGCACTCTTCATTGCACCATGGTACACTCGGCTTTCGCGGGAGTGTTAAGGACGTTTTAGGGATGGTTTTACCGGCAACTTCCAACAAAAGAGGAGTAAAACTAGAAACGGGTTGGCTCCTAATGAGAAGATCCACCCTGCCAGAGCGCCTCTCCGAAACAGGTGTCTACAGTAACAGGGCTAAATACAGTTTGCCTCCTAATGAGAAGATCCACCCTGCCAGAGCGCCTCTCCGAAAAACAGCTTTTATGTATACTGTTATAATAATAACAACCCCTTAAAAGACACAGAGTCAGAAGTCTTTAGGTAAGTGTCCTGAAGAGATAATATGACTTAACTAAAAGACGTAATTTTGTTTAAGTTAGCGTGAAAACCACGTGCGGAAGAAGAGCGACTCCCCCCCCCCCCCAACCACTCACCCCCACCCCTCTCTTTTCCTAACTGTAGAAGGAGATGAAGAAACAGAGAAGGGGGTGGGGGTAGGGGTGGGGGGTGGGCAGCTCCGTGGCCTCTGCCGCAGCACCAACGACATTACGCTCAAAGGCGGTCTCATAATTATCAGACAGAAGAATCGTTACCGTCCAGGCACAATTATCACGTCGTTTTTTCCGCGTCTTCGATCTTTTTCAGAAAAATTCAAGTAGCATTGAATGACCGCACTGGTCGTCATCTTGCATACTAGTTATATCATCCTGCCTGAGACAATGGCGTAGTTGTCACTTCTAGACGCGCGGATAAGCATGTTGCATACTAGTTATATCATCCTGCCTGAGACAATGACGTAGTTGTCACTTCTAGACGCGCGGATAAGCATGTTGCATACTAGTTATATCATCCTGCCTGAGACAATGACGTAGTTGTCACTTCTAGACGCGCGGATAAGCATGCTGCATACTAGTTATATCATCCTGCCTGAGACAATGATGTAGTTGTCACTTCTAGACGCGCGGATAAGATAAATAGCGAAATGTATTCTTGTTTGTTTGCCTATTTTGAAAAAAACAAAATTTTATCTGAAATATCAACCAAATGTAGCCCTGACGCACTGCAGCAGGAGATGGATCGACCATGATAATTCAAGGGTAGTGCCAGATTAGCTTAGCGCCTGTCGGCGCCAAGCTAATCTGGCACTACGATTGAATTATCATGGTCGATCCATCTCCTGCAACAGGTGCATAGTAGTTAGATGACGCCTCCAAAATTTGGGAAATAGGGGAGGAGCCCCTATTATGAAACAGTGCCTATTATGAAGCACCTTGCTCCCGGCGAAACGGAATAACGTTTCCAAATTTCGCCTGTTCAGTGATATAATTATAGCTACTTCAGTGAGCCTTATTTCCGGTACAAGAATGTCAGGCGTGATGAAAACGAAAACATGCCGAGAAAAAGTTATTTTTTACCCTTCTGCTTCTATTTTTTGGCCATTTTGAAACACCTAAATCAGCATTCAGTTATTTGATTTTTTTTAAATAGCCACTTTTGTCATGAAGAGCGATCTCGGACATCAGATAACCTGCGCCATTCGTTTGGTTCTCTTTTTGTTGTTTTGGAGGAACGCATTTTCCTGGAGAGGTATCTTGTTCCTATTATGAAACACAAAGAGCAACTAATGTGAAACGTGTTTCATAATTAGAACAGTGTTTCATATAAAGAGCAGTGTTTGTCTAGCGTATACATCGGAAACCATCCAGCCAGTTTGTTCCAACTTTCAGATATTGATACTTTTTCTCAATACAGAGTATCCCACACCAGGATCAAGTTACTTTCGTCAAGGCCAAGGACACAACGGCTACATTTACTATGTATGCCATTGTCCACACAATGTTACTGTAAACACCGATACGTTGTGATCCAAATGGCAAATTGTGATATGTTGTGACGACACAGAGTGTTGCACACCAGAATCTATGCTCTGCCTTAAAGGCCAAGGCCACAACGGCCATATTTGTTTTGTGCAGAAGTGTGTGCTAGGCAATATCTCAATAACCATTGGGACTGTTCAATCCAAATTGTAGATAATAGTATTTTACCTCATCACATATTGCCATCAATCTTACCTGCGCCTCTACCTCAAGGTCAAGGTCATAGTTGCCATATTTGTCTTGCAAATTATTCAGTAGAGAATACCTCTGAAACCGCTGTACTGATTTGCTCTGAATTTGTAGGAAATGATGCCTTACCCTCATATGTGATGCCTTTAACAGAATGATTCAGGACCTGTAAGGGGAAGGTCGCAGAGGCCATATTTGTGTGAGCAGGCAATATCTCTGAAACCACAGGCCCGATTTTTTGCTTGATGATATTTTCACTTAACCCGTTCACAGCCGAGAACTCTCAATAGGATCCATATGCAAGACACATAGATCCTCATGAGCCTCGCGCGATCACGGGTGCGGGGGCTCATGGCGATTTTGTCTCTTGCTGACACAACTGACATATTTGACGGTTTGGGTTCCTTGGGACCGAATAAAAAAAATATTTCAGAGCTATATATGCGTCCAGGGGTAGGGAAGAGCATAAAACAGATATGTCAAAAACCAGGTTTACGTCGCTACATCACTTCAAGATGACGCGCACAGTTGTTGGGAATGCTTTCATGCAGACAAAATGGCGCATTACTGTCTGCTGAAAGGTGCTGGGGCTAAATAGTTGTTCCAAGAGCAAACCATATTGGCTTAGGAGTGACAGCAAATATGAAACAGTATAAATGTAGTCACCAATCGTCCATGCAGCCGCTCTTCAGCCGTCGTGTGTGTATGCGTGCGGTTTGTACAAGGCAATTTCTTAGAGACTATAACATTCCCAGACTTTAAACTCTACACAACTGTAGTTTACAAGAACTTTACCTACATATTTCACCTGTAGAAAAGGTCAAGGTCATCACAGATCAAGGTGTTTGTAAAGATTAGTCATTTTGAGCACACAATTTTTTAAAAGTTACCTTTGCGCGCAAAAGTTTGAAAGTACCTAAGTATGCAATTTTTTTTACCAAAGAATACTACTGCGAATGACCTCTCTTTAAGGTAGAGGGAAGTTTTAAAAAAGAACGTGCGGGAGATTTCGTAGGCCTTTTCGTGGGAACTCTTCCTGTCGGCGGAGTCACAGTTGCTGAGAATGTGAAGAGGGTGAGGACCTACAAATGCGCCACTTGTTGACTATCACACGAGGCGAGCGTGGTGCTGGTGTTAGTGCGAGTGGGGGGTCGAGGGAAGGTTTGATTGATTGTACATTGCTTAACGACCCGACAGCAACAAGGCTTTCTCAGGACGTGCCTGCACTGCTTGTGAGAAAAAAAAAAAACCAGAATATTGAATGTATGTCGCCAGCCGGTCTAATACGTTAAATAAACCTACGATATGGGGCGTAAATAAAGCTAAGACCATTTAGCAATACACATCCAATATCAAGAGCTACAGGCAGCGCAGACAGTAGGGAGAGTTTAAAAAAGTAAAATACAGGTGAATGGACCAAGGGTAGACAGAAACACATGCCCCAGAATAGAGAGGAAAACCCACCCTGTGGGGCTGACCAGGGTGACCCTGGGAACTAAAAAGTAGTTGACCCACCCCAAGTCCCCCAGGGCAGACCCGGGTGGGGAGGTCGAGGGAAGGGGGAGAGACGACCGGAGATCTTTTCGCCCAAGGCCGAAAAATCACACGACGGACCGTTTACAGTTTCCAAGATGAGGCGCGGGTGTGTGTGTGTGTGTGTGTGTGTGTGTGTGTGTGTGTGTGTGTGTGTGTGTGTGTGTGTGTGTACAGCATGTTACCACATTTGCAGCCATGAGTCTATTGCTATAAGTATGCAACGCCTAACGAAACATTGGACGCCTAATGTCGTGGGCGACACGCATTTGAACCAGCATAAGACGTGTCCGGAGCATATATGTAGACCTAATGACAAAAGAAACGCACGAGCTAGATACGCACAAATATTTTACGTACTAAAATGTTCTGCTTGTGACGTAGTGGCAGTTTTACGTCATGTAATGTTCTAGGCATGCCATTTTTTAAGAAATACTTTTGTTGTACAGAACGGGAGTGTGTGTGTGTGTGTGTGTGTGTGTGTGTGTGTGTGTGTGTGTGTGTGTGTGTGTGTGTGTGTGTGTGTGTGTGTTTCAAGTGTGTGTGTGTGTGTTTCAAACGCCCAAATAGCGCACACATGTGTTTTTTTATGGGCCAAATGTTAACAGTCTACGATACCGTACACACAGAATATCAAAGAACGCCATAGTGTAAGGCGCACTTGACTACGACTGTCACAAGCGTTGTGTCATGCATATGGCTGTTTGGGCTTACTGGACGGTCTGCTCGGCCGTTGGCCCACCACTTGCGATATTTGAAAAAGGGCTAAATGCCTTTTAGCACAACAATAGTACCGTTGTTACCTACAGCGTCTGTGTGATTATTTCTTTTTATGAATGACTAGTCTTGGATTGTGCTATCAGGATGTTATACGCTGCTATAATCTGCCATACTACTGTATTTTGTATTAGGCTCATAGAAAGCTCAGTTCACTATTGTCAGTCTAGAAGTAAAATTCGGAATACATCTAGGCAAGGTGGGCATTTAATGTGTTGCCACTCATGATCATAACAGAAAAGACACCTCCCCACAGGTGCTCCTGTTGGCTGTTATCACCATTGTTATTTTCTACTTACATGAAATGAAGGTTCCGAATGCTGTTGTAAGTTTGTACAAGTATGCAGATGACATGGCTTTGGCAGCTTTTCTAATGCGAGAACAAACCTTGTGTAAACAAATATGCTTTGATTGAGTTCTTGCCTTGCTAGACTGGTGCACGTCCAGCGCATTACATATGAATGGCGGTAAAACAGGGGAGTTGATCATGGATGATTCCAAACCACCAGATGCATTCCAGTCCAGTCAGTCGTTGTCAATGGACAGCCTATAGAAGTTGTGGAGTGCTTTAAATATCTTGGCACGCAGATAGACAGTAAACTCAGTTTTTAAAAAAATAAGAACACTAATTTTATTTTCAAAAAGGCAATGCAGTGGCTGTTTCTTCTGAGGAAACTCCGTAGTTTTCGGGTCAGTGAGGCAGTGCATGAAAATGTGTATAAAAGTGTCATCCAAAGTTTGTTATCATTCAACATTATGACGATTGTTTTTAGGATGGCGTATCTTCTAAAGTAAACCATTACTGGAGCTGTAACAAAATCAGTACAAACTAGGTAATGGGTTTAAACAGTACAGGAGTGGGAATATTGTCAGTCTTGCATTAGCGTTTTATCAAATGCGCAAATTCGTCTCATTTTCGCCAAATCAAGTTGTGATTTGGTAAAAAATTATAAAAGGGTATAGCTTTAAACTTTTGCACGACCACACACGTATACGCGCTCTTTCCGATGGTAAGATCCGTTTGTATGTGTTTACACTCTGAATTTATGAGTGATCCTATACCTACATGTGGGCACGTGCCGCTACTGAGTCTCTAAATGAAATTCTCGCGCAAGCAATCATCAGTACACTTTTCTGAAGTCTGTCTATAAACGTCTCTTTTTTCGCTCTGAGAACTTCTTGTGCTAGTCTGATTGCATCAGTCAGGTGTCTCTCACTCACTCTCACAGCCATACGGGGTCAGCGTACATGCACGAATGCTTCACACACAACTGACAGATCTACGATCAAATTTAACACGAATGCTTCATACACAACTGAGATCCACGATCCAATTTAGCAGACTAAATGTAAGTACAAGCGATCATGTCAGTCTGTGAATACTATGGTGGAACACGGAAAAACTAAAACTTCACTTTCGAACATACGTAGTCATGTCTTGTTATTCTCTCAGGGTTCAGCTGATCATGTAGCCAACCACAAGCTTTTCACAGTAACCATTCTTTCGTGTAATAATAATAATAATAATTGGTATTTATAGTGCCTAACCTCCTGACGGAGCTTTAGGCGCTTTACAATGTTTGTTTGTTGTTGTTGATTTTAACATAATGCAAACATAAATATACAGATAAAAAATATTAACACAACACACACACACACGAACAAGTCATCAGTAGGCAGACTTAAAAATATACGTTCTGAGTGAGCTTTTAAACGAGTGACTGCACTGCGCGTAGCGTATTTTTTGTGGGAGGCAGTTCCATAGCAGAGCACTCTGGTGCGAAAAACAGCGCTGCCCAAAGGACTTGGTTTAGGTTGGGGGAACACAAAGAGTGCGGGTGTCAGATGAAGATCGTAGTTGTCTGGATGGAGTGTAAATGTGCAACAGATCAGAGAGATAGACCGGTCCGCAGTCAAAGAGAGCAGTATATGTCAGTGAGCGAATTTTATACTGTATCATAGCAGGGCCAGGCATCCAGTGGAGTTGGTGAAGAAGGGGCGTTACGTGGTCTGTCTTACGTGCTCTAAGCACAAGACGAGCAGCAGCATTCTGGACTTTTTGTAGTTTGTCTATGAGGTGCTGAGGACAACCAGCAAGCAAGACATGACCATAGTCTAGCCTGGACAGAACAAACGAACTCACCAATGTTTTTGTGCCTTCTGTGTAAAGTTACTGGCGAACAGAGCTAATACGGCGCTGTTCAAAGTATGCAGCCCTACAGACACTAAGGACGTGGTAGTTCATTGACAGAGCAGAATCTATGGTTACACCTATGCTTTTGACAGTGGATGTGAAAGTACTGTTAGTCAACTTACAGGGAGGTCGTTAGTGGCTCAGTAACTAAACAACGTGGGAAAGCTAGAAGGACAGCCTCTGTTTTACCGTCGTTCAGCTTCAGCTTGTTAACCGACATCCACGACTTCACATCAGCTACACAGGCTGCTAAACGCTTAACTACAGTACAAACTTCTCTTGGCAGACTGTGATCATGCAACTGGGTGTCGTCAGCATAAGAGACGTGAGATACAGAATGACTATTTATAACATCAGACAGTGGCTGTGTGTGCATTACAAAAAGTAGCGGTCCAAGGACCGAGACTTGTGGTACACCGAAATACAAGGTGCATGGGTTAGAGTTCTGTCTGTTAAGTATGACTCTACCCATGAGATAGCATAAACAGTAATACCAAAAACTAACTGAAGACGCTGACGGTTCTCTCTTGGTTTGAATCTTACGTTTCCGATCGGTACCAGTTTGTAGGGGTAAAAGACAGTGTCTCTAGACCTTCCATTCTGGAGTTTGGAGTGCCTCAGGGCTCTGTCTTAGGCCCTGTATTGTTTACGTTGTATTCACAACCGCTGTCAGATGTTATTTCCAGCCATCAGTGTTCTTATCATAAGTATGCTGATGACACTGAAATCTCTCAGAGTAGTCCACCTGGGGAATTTCAGTCTGTTGAAACTGGCATCAAGTCTTGTGCTGACGATGTCACGAAATGGATGGACAGTAACAAACGTATGTTAAACCCAGAAAAAAAAGAGTTACTGCTCGTTGACTCAGCATCCTGGCTATCACAAATTCACACTGCGTCTTTACGCATAGATGACACTGATATTCCATTTCAGTCTTCGGTCAGATATCTTGGTGTCAAGTTCGATATGACCGAGTATGCAGGATCCTGGTGCTTCATACTGAGACGCATCGCCTCTGTCCGACACAGTCTTTCTGAATCTACCACTGCAAAGTTAGTGAATGCTTTAGTCACGAGCCGTCTTGACTACTGCAATTCTCTGCTTTTTGGTCTTCCATCTGAGCAGATCAACCGCCTTTAGCGAGTTCAAAATAATGCCGCAAGGCGAAAACGAAACCAAGTAACCCCTATACTGAAAGACCTTCACTGGCTTCCAATCCAATCCCGCATACAGTTTAAGATTGCGACCCTTGCATACCGCCACTTTGATGGCAGTCTTCCGTCATTCCTTTCCTCCAGTCTAATTACTTACCAGCCTTCTCGCTCAGTGTTCATTGGGAGAGAAACTTCTCAATGTTCCATTGTACCATCTCATCTGCCGGTGATTGTTCTTTCAGAAGTACTGCTCCTTCAATTTGGAATTTCTTACCGACTGAGCTGAGAAATGCATCCCCCCTTACGCAGTTCAAAGCAAAGTTAATAACTTACTTTTTCTCGCAGTCTTTCGTGTAATCTCTACGGTTTTCTGTACACCCACCCTGCAGACTATGTGTGTGTGTGTGTGTGTGTGTGTGTGTGTGTGTGTGTGTGTGTGTGTGTGTGTGTGTGTGTGTGTGCCTGTGTGTGTGTGTGTGTCTCTGTGAGTCTGTGTCTGTGTGTGTGTGCCTGTGTGTGTGTGCCTCTGTGTGTGTGTGTGTGTGTGTGTGTGTGTGTGTGTGTGTGTGTGTGTGTGTGTGCGCGTGTACAAACCCCTACAATGGGTGACTTTCTTTACCATCCTTATAGGTGAAAAATAGCCATATCGTACCCTGCTGAAAAGGACAAGTTTTACACTGACCTGCGCAGCCTCATACAGAGCACCCCTGCAGACGACAAAGTCATCATCCTTGGCGACTTCAACGACAGAGTGGGCCAGGACTCTGAAGCCTGGAAAGGAGTCCTCGGCAAGCATGGCGTCGGGAACTGCAATGACAATGGCCGCCTACTGTTGGAGTTCTGTGCAGAGCAGCAACTGGTCATCACCAACACTACTTTTCAGCAAAAGGACAGTCGAAAGACCACCTGGGTGCATCCTCGCTCCAAACACTGGCACCTTATCGACTATGTTCTAGTGCGTCAGAGGGACCGCAGTGACGTCCTCCTCACCAGAGTGATGCCCAGCGCAGAGTGCCACACTGACCACCGCCTTGTCCGCTGCAAACTCAGGCTCCACGTCAAGCCAAAATCCAAGAAATGGGCCCCCCCCCCCCCCCCCCAAGAAAAAGCTTGATGTTGCCAGCCTTCAGCGTGACGACGTGAAAGCTGCCTTTCAGACAGATTTACAGCGCAGGCTCAAAGACACAGCGGACCCAGCAGACTCCTCCCCTGAAACACTCTGGGAACAACTGAAAACTGCTATTGCAAAATCCTCTGCAGAAGTCTTGGGTTTCGCTAGAAAGAAGAATAAAGACTGGTTTGACGAAAACGATGTAGAGATCCAGGAACACCTAGCAAAAAAAAAAAAAAGAGCCGCCCATCAGGCCCACCTAGCCCAGCCTTCCTGCCCTGTGAAGAAGTCTGCCTTCCGCCTCGTTTGCAGCAGTCTCCAGCGCAAGCTCAGAGATCTCCAGAATGAGTGGTGGACCGGACTTGCACAGAAGACCCAGCTTTGCGCTGACAATGGTGACTACAGGGGCTTCTACGAAGCACTGAAAGCAGTGTATGGCCCCAGGCATCTGGTACAAAGTCCCCTGCGAAGCGCGAATGGCCAGGCACTCCTCACAGATAATACCTCCATCTTGAACCGCTGGTCGGAGTACTTTCAGAGCCTCTTCAGCGCTGAGCGCACTGTTCAAGAAGCAGTCGTCCTACAAATCCCACAACTCCCAGTAAAGGTTGAATTGGACGAACCGCCCACCGCTGAAGAGACCCTCACAGCCATCCACCAGCTCAAGAGTGGCAAAGCAGCAGGCATTGATGGAATACCGCCAGAGAACTGGAAACATGGAGGCACAGCACTGCACAACAAGCTCCATGACCTCTTTATCTGCTGCTGGGAGGAAGGAACACTACCAAAGGATCTCCGTGATGCTGTCGTTATCACCCTGTACAAGAACAAAGGCGAGAAGTCTGACTGTTCCAACTATCGGGGAATTACCCTGCTGTCCATTGCTGGGAAAATTCTTGCAAGGCTGCTCCTGAATCGGCTGGTACCTGCCATCGCTGAAGACCACCTCCCAGAGGGCCAGTGTGGCTTCAGAGCAAACAGGAGCACCACCGATATGGTTTTTGTGCTGAGACAGCTTCAGGAAAAGTGCCGCGAGCAGAACAAAGGGCTGTACGTAACGTTTGTCGACCTAACAAAAGCGTTCGACACTGTGAGCAGGCAAGGCATGTGGCAGATCCTGGAGCGACTTGGCTGTCCCCCAAAGTTCCTCAGCATGATTGTCCAGCTACACGAGGACCAGCAAGGCCAGGTCAGACTCAACAATGACCTCTCAGAACCATTCCCTATTCTCAACGGCGTAAAGCAGGGCTGCGTGCTGGCACCGACCCTCTTCACCATCTTTTTTAGCATGATGTTGAAGCAGGCCACAGTGGACCTCGATGATGACGATGCAGTGTACATCAGGTATCGTCTCAATGGCAGCCTGTTCAACCTCAGACGACTGCAGGCCCACACGAAAAACCTAGACCAACTGCTTCGTGAGCTGCTTTTTGCTGATGACGCTGCCCTCGTTGCACACACAGAGAGAGCCCTGCAGCGCATCACGTCCTGCTTCGCAGACGCTGCCCAGCTCTTTGGACTCGAGGTCAGTCTGAAAAAGACAGAGGTCCTCCATCAGCCGGCACCCAAGACAGTGTATCGTCCTCCTCACATCACCATTGGCGAGTCTGAACTAAAGTCAGTGCACCAGTTTACTTACCTTGGCTGCATTATCACGTCGGACGCCAAGCTGGACAAGGAGCTTGAAAGCAGGCTGGCAAAAGCGAACAGCGCTTTCGGGCGACTTTTCAAGCGGGTGTGGCACAATCAACAGCTGAAAACAGGCACCAAGATCAGCGTGTACAGAGCTGTGGTCCTCACCACCCTGCTGTATGGTTCCGAGTCCTGGGCTCTCTACCGCAGCCAACTACGACTCCTCGAACGCTTCCACCAGCGCTGCCTGCGCACCATCCTGGGCATTCACTGGAGTGACTATGTCACCAACATCGAGGTCCTTGAACAGGCTGAAACTGTGAGCATCGAGGCTTTGCTGCTGCAGACACAGCTCCACTGGGCGGGGCATGTCTCCAGGATGGAGGATCATCGCCTATCAAAGATCACCCTGTTCGGCGAGCTTGCTACTGGACACCGTGACAGAGGGGCACCAAAGAAGAGATACAAAGACTGTCTCAAGAAGTCACTTAGTGCCTGGCAAATCGACCACCACCAGTGGTCTTCGCTTGCTGTGGACCATGACACCTGGCGCTCCACCATTTACAAGGCAGCTGTCTCCTTTGAGGACTCTCGCAGAGCTAGCCTTAAGGACAAGCGGCTCAGGAGAAAAAACAGAGATGCCGCAACTCAGAACCCTGGCCATACCTCCCCCTGCAGCCACTGCGGTCGAACCTGCCTGTCCCAGATTGGCCTCCGCAACCACGAACAAACATGCAGACATCGTGGGCAACTCCTATAAAAATCTTCGTTCGCGAAGTCAAGCCAAGAAAGGTGAAAAATAGCCATATTTTGAAAAAAAGATGTTTGTTCTCAAATACTATTCACAACTTCAAACCCAAATTTGGTATAGAGATACCTGATGGTATAACCTACCTATGCATACTAATTTGGATGACCCCTTGGAAAGGTCAAGGGTCACAAAATGATAAAATTGTAGGTATTATCAACATTTTGGCAAGTTTTTCAATCCAACTTGGCATAGGTAGCTGATGATAAGACCTTCCTATACATACTAATTTAGTCGACTCATCACAAAGGTCAAGGGTCACAGGGGTTGACAGATGGGTGAATAATGCTTACATTTTCAGAAACCATGGATTTTGCTGGTGCAAAAGCCAGCCCTTTACTTATTGTCACAAAGGGCCACACATACGTAAAAAGGTCATACATGTGAGCCATAATGGCTTTGCCTTTCTTGTTTAGGTATTGCATCAAACTTTGATGCAATACCTAAACAAGAACAAACTCTGCACACAGGATGAAGCTTTACTTTCTCTAGTGCAAGCGACATGCGCAGTCCATGCTTAGAGCAGATTCTGCATCGTGAAAAATTGTTTAAATGTTTGAAAATAAAAAGGTCATTTATAGACTAATAGCAGAATGTCTAATACTAAATTAATAAATTTTGAAGACTGGTGTGTCAGCTATTGCCCTCTACCACAGTCCTTCCCTATATTTTTCCACAAAAAAATAAAAGGAAGCACAGAAAAAAATCACGCACGCCTGTCTTGTTTTTCTTCATTACTCTTTTTATTCTTTTGCAAGGCCTCTTAAACCAAAATTGTGCTATTTCTGTCCTAATGCAACTTTTTTTAGTTGTGAAATGGAGCCTGGGATGGACCTGAGAGTGCACGCTCATCGAAATGCAAGGACAGTGATGACGAGGGCTTTGTTCCTGGCTCGAGTTCACAGGATTCAGATTGTGTGCCACCATCAATCTCTGGGAACTCTGACACAGACAGTATTGTATTTCCTTTGTTAGATTTCAAAGTGGCAGGGTCAGGGTGGGGAGGTGTCAGTGAAGCAAGTACCACAAGATGCAGTGTGCAGAAACTGGTGAATTAGGGGGTGGCAATGAGAATGTAGATAGGCAAAAGGAACATGACGTTGGGGGTGGGGAAAGAGGGCTTACAAAAGAAACAGGTGTGCACTTGTCACAGAGAGAGAAAGGAAAGTACAAATAGGACAAGAAGCATGCGTGCAAATTGTGTAGCAAGCTTGTCTTGAAAATGTCAAGATGTCCATGCAGATGAGGCAGAAGTTGTTAAAATTTGTCAATGAAACAGAAAGGGACAAAAGAAAGACGTCAAGCATGGATCATACTGCAAGATCAGGGAGATTACATGCATAACATTGCAGTTCTTGAAAAGAAATCAGGATGTTTTATTCCAAAGTATCGCACAAAAGTAGTAAGGTGGAATACCTTCTTGCTTGTAGCCATTGCAAAGGGCTCTATCAAAAAAGGCTGATCTCTGTACACTCAAAACATTGCTGTTAGAAACCAGGAGAGTTTCAGTTCGCTAAAAAAAAGGTGACGCAGCAAGACTTGGGAGGCGAATGCTTCCAACACCTTTAGATGTTGACTCTTCCTTCTATCAGACAGAGAGATGATGAGATAAGCCGTCTCATCACAACTGACCCCTTGCTTCTTGAGTATGGAAAGAGATTATTTGACCTCAGGGACATTGAAGAACACATGGCTCGACAAATAAGTTCCATGATGCGGGAGTTGGGGAGACTATTAAAGATTCTCAGAGTGATGTCAGAAATGAAAATCGCAAATGTGAATGCTGTGATCAATTCAGCTAGCTTTGATTATGTTGTACTGACTGTAAAAGAGCTAGCAGAATTTGATGAGGACACACATTAGTATAAAAATGGGCAATCTCGCAATGCGCATAGGCCATGCCTTGAAAAAATGTTCATGGATCAAACAGTCACAGGCATCCAAACAGCTTGGGCGTGATTCAGATGAGAGGTGGCTGCAGGAGCGACTGGGCTGCTGTAGCTGACACACAATCATACCATTCCCTGGTAAAGACAGAATCAAACCGCTCGCCTAGGAGAGCTCCTGCAGCCACCTCTCATCTGAACCAGTACAACATGATCAAAGCTAGCCTTTTATTGGTGTTATAGGACGAATTCCTTTAATTGAAGAAGAACGCTTTGTTAAAATCGTGAGGTTCTATTATTTGTAACGAAACAAAATGATAACAGAAGCAGACGACCATAGCAAGGAGCATCTAAGTTAAAAGTTGTCCTGAAGAAGTACACTTGGGCATGCTCTTAAATGAAATGGGCATGATATACTGTATAAACTTACCTTTGCAACTCCAGCGACTCGAGACGAAACACAATAATAAGATAATAAAACAACTTTCAACAAATGATTTATTACAAGAGTGTTATTATTGGGTTGGTTTCAGTGTGAACAGGTTGGTTTTATCTGATGTATGCCTTAATCATTTTGGGTATCTGAAACTGTGACCTAATGTTAGTCCTTTTGGGCTCACATGCAAAGCAAAAGTGAGTATGTTCTGTGCCAGTGGTCGTCAGTCATAACTTCAAACCCAAATTTGGTACAGATACCTGGTGGTAAGACCTATCTATGCTTACTAATTTGGATAACCCTTCGGAAAGGTCAAGGGTCACAGGCTGGCAAATGTGTGTAAAATGCCAGTTTTGGATAAAATTGTAGGTATTATGAACATGTTCACAAATTTTTCAATCAAATTTGGCACAAAGGTAGCTGATGATAAGACCTTCCTGTGCATAATAATTTAGTCGACTCATTGCAAAGATCAAGAAAGGGGGAGGGGGTGACAGATGTGTGAAAAATACTTACATTTTGAGAAAAAAATGTATTTTGCTGATGGGGAAGCCAGCCCTTTACTTATTGTCACAAAGGTCACACATATGTATATCGGTCGTTCACGTGAGCCATAATGGCTTTACATTTGTGTGTGTGTGTGTGTGTGTGTGTGTGTGTGTGTGTGTGTGTGTGTGTGTGTGTGTGTGTATGTGTGTGTTTGTGTGTGTGTGTGTGTGTGTGTGTGTGTGATTTCCTCAAATATGTGAGAAAATCATTCAGAGTATGTTTGATTTGTTAATGCTGCAAACTGCATTTTTGTGGCTCAGAGGGAACATTAACCTTTTCCCTGCCAGGGATGTGCCCTGTTGATGCTAACAGCATGTTCAAGGAAGGTATCTGGCACTGAAATGGGTTAATATGATTTGTTTTAGAAGAAGATATTTGATTTTCAAAGGGGTAGATGACATTTAAAATTCATTACCATGAATATCTTTCTCAGCAAATAAGCTTTAGTAGAAGCATGCGCCCTAAAATGTTTTTGGGGTAAGTAACTCATTTTAAATGCACTCACTCAGTACCACAAAAACGGTGGTCACCCATTTGTGAGGTTTTGTGTGCACATAATTTGTATGTGTGAGAAATGTCTGTAACTTTTGTTTTACTATAAAGTACACTTGCATACTATGCATTATTTCAAAAGTCACAGAAAGAATAAACTTTAGCTGAGTTGGTATACCTCGCCCTGTACCTAGGTTAAACGCACCATTGTTGCTATTTTTGCACCAGACCGGTCACTCGGACCGGTCATGTGCACCAGAACTGCGCGCGCAGGTAGGCTTCTGAACTTGTAATGTGGTCTCGTACGTTCACGCGGAAGATTGTGATCGCAGACGAAAAACGGTTTGTTTCCGGTTTTACTTTTAGCGCCTTTTGCCTCCCCTAACACGTCAGTTTTGTGTAGAGATGGCGGAGGCTTGTGTCATGCCCCACACCCCTGAATCAAGTCCATTGTACTTGTAGTGCGCTTATCTCTCGAACTTCAACTACGACGGTGCTTTCTGCCGCAAACGACGCAGATGTCGCAAAATCACCACCATTGAGGAAAACAGCTATTTTTCAAATCTGCCAAATCGCGTAATGTTTCGTGGTGCTAGCATAAGGATGCATTATTGCCGGATTGCATTTGGGAAAGGGTTTATTCTTTATTCATTTATTGCAGCAATCAAACAACGGTCACGTGATTCTTTCTCCAAGATTGCTCATTACGGGTTCAGAAAGTACACGCTATAAAATATCTGGTGCACATGACCGGTCCGAGCGACCGGTCTGGTGCAAAATGAGCAACAATGGCGCCGCTGGTGCGTTTAACCTAGGCACAAGGCGAGGTATACCAACTCAGCTAAACTTTATTGTCGCCCTTGCTAGAACTCAGTATATTTCTCCATTTTATGAAAAGAGGCACAGAAGTCTCTGAAACCCTTTACGTCCCGAAGGCAAGAACTAGTTTTCCTCATCACAAAGTTGCGAGAAAAAGGTTTGACTGCTCTTGATTGTTTGATTTGAGGTGTTTACAATTACTGTGTTTTATATGTATGCACCTTTGATGTGATTCAAAGGCTGAAGTTTCAAGTGATTTCTTATGTTGTCAGTTAATTAATTAATGTCAGTGTTCTGTTTTGTCATTTTAAGTGTTAGTTTCTTCCTCTGAGTCTTTTCCTAACTTTCGTATTTTTCCACACTTTTTAACCCGTAGCATACTGAGTCGAAAAGCTTCAAACTTGTACACTGCCTTATGCAAGCTACATTACAGTACTTACAGATAAGGACATAGACCAATGGCTTTAGTTTAAGGGTGGTGCGCCTGGCACTATCCTTGAACTATTTTAGTCACACTTGTTTCACACACTGGTGTATTCCGAATGAAAAATGCTCTGTTGCTGTTTGTCTCAAACTCCAGAGCACATACAAAAATGTCTCTTAAGTTCCAGAATACATTATCTTGATCCTCACATAAATGCCATGATAAACTGTTTTGCTTCAGAGGGACAAAACGTAGCAATGATTAAAAGATTTCCTCTGTGAAAATTATAATCTAAAGGTTAGGGGCCAGTGTTCATTCAATTTTGCACAATAACATGTTAAAGATGTTAATGCATACAAACACATTAAGTTCAACAACAACAAAAAAAGAATGACAACAAATAAAATAAATGTAAATGAGAAGCATCAAATATTCCATGAACTGTACCTTATTACAGACGCCTACATTTCTTAAGTTAGTCGCATCAAATATTCCATGAACTGTACCTTATTACAGACGCCTACATTTCTTAAGTTAGTCCATGCTTAAATGACTGATTTGAAGCCACACCCATTTTCACTGTAAGGCCAGTTTTGTTTTGTGTGAGAGGTATTTTTAGAACCACACACTATATGGAAACCCATATTTTCTCCATCCAGTGGCTCTGTTTCTAGAAAATGTATATTTTATTTCAAGTTTTAGAGCCTAGTTATAAGGTGAGTTCTACACGTTCGCATCAATTTCAGAGCCCTATAATAAATAGGAATTTGGGAACCCTTTTTCACATAAAATGGTAGGTAATCCACTCTGAGGCTTTTGTCTCCATCTGTGTGTGTGTGTGTGTGTGTGTGTGTGTGTGTGTGTGTAAGTGTGTGTATGTGGTGTGTGTGTGTGTGTGGTGTGGTGTTTGTGTGTGTGCGTACGTATGAGTAGTACATTTTTTGCTCATGTGCGAAGCAAAAGTGAGTCTATGTTTTGGGCCAGTGGTTGTTTGTCCGTCGTAATCTTTAACGTTGGCATTTTATCGGAGACTGTTCAAGCCACATTCTTCAAACTTGGCCCAAGGATACTTTGTGGCAAGGCCTATCTATGCATACTGTTTTGGATAACACTTTTGAAAAGTCAGAATCACAGGCTGTCAAATATGTGTGTAAAATGCCAGTTTGGTATGAAGAGGTAGGTCTTATCATCAGCTACCTTTGTGCTAAATTTGATTGAAAAAAAATTGCAAAAATGTTGCTAATATCTAATGTTTTTATCACAATTTACTCAACTCATTGCAAAGGTCAAGGGTGGGGGAGGGGGTGCAGGGTTGGATCCAAGGGGAGGTGGGGGGGGGGGGGGGCAGTGGAGAGTGGGGTCCATGGATCCCCCATCCAGAGCCAAAATTTGTAAAAATGCTATAACAAAGTCCCTTTTCGGGGGTGTTCGGACCCCCCCCCCCCCCCTCCCTTGTTTGTTCATTCGGCCCCTGGAAGCAAGGACTATCAAATTGCGCCCCTTCCCCGCATTCCCCACTGTTTGATTTTCCACCCCTGAAAGCAAGGTCTGTCGCTCAACCCTCCCCCCACCCCCCAAATCGGTTGTTTGAATTTTGCGGCCCCTGGAAGCAAGGTCCGTCGACTACCACGCCACCCCCCACCCTCCTCTCTCCGTTCTTTGGTTCTTCGACCCTGAAAGCAAGGTATGACGCCCGCCCCCTCCCCCCACCCGGGTCTGCCCTGGGAGACTTGGGTGGGGTTAGGTATTTTTTAGTTCCCAGGGTCACCCTGGTCAGCCCCACAGGGTGGGTTTTTCTCTCTATTCTGGGGCATGTGTTTCTGTCTACCCTTTGTCCATTCACCTGTATTTGCCTTTTAAAACTCTCCCTAATGTCTGCACTGCCTGTAGCTCTTGATACTGGATGTGTGTTGCTAAATGGTCTTAGCTTTATTTAGGCCCCATGTGTTAGGTTTATTTAATGTATTTGACCGGCTGGCGACATACATTCAATGTTCTTGTTTTTTTTTTTTTTCACAAGCAGTGCAGGCACGTCCTGAGAAAGCCTTGTTGCTGTCGGGACGTTAAGCAGTGTACAATCAAGCCCCCTCCCCTCCCCCCCCCCCACCCCCTCACCCCCCCCCCCCCACCCACATCGTTTGATTACAATGTCTGAAGAAATCCCCCCCCCCCCCCCATTTGATTTTGCGGCCACTGGAAGCAAGGTCTCAGCGACAACTACCACCCCCACCCCCCTCTTGTTTGATCTGTCAGGCCCTGGAAACAAGGGTCTGATGCCTACCCCACCCCCCTTTCCTGATCCCTGAAAACAAAGTTTTTCAACTCCTCCCTCCTCCCCCCCCCCCCCCCAGCCCCACTGTTTGATTTTTCGGTTTTTCGGCCCCCGTCGAAGGAAAGTGTAGGGTCGTGGAGGCCTTTTGTATCACTGAGGTTCAGGGTCCCAAACAAGAAGATTGGACTCCCTCCCCCCCCCCCCCCCCCCCCCTCCCCTGGTGTAAAGTGATCCGATCCTGTCATGTGTTCTTAGAACATTTCGGCAGTATTTGTGAAAGTGTCTTACCCCATATCGCCCGGGAACCTGAATCAGCAGATGGCTTGACCATGATAATTTAAGGGTAGTGTCAGATTACTAGCTTGTCTCCTGAAGACGCCAATCTAATCTGACACTACCCTTGAATTATGATGGTCAATCAATATGCAGCTCTGTTACACAGAGGTTATGCAACATCTCCAACATTTGAGAAATGGGACCTTGGGTCTTAAAATAATTATGTGTATGTGTGTTGTGAAGGGGGGGGGGATGTGCATGGGAGGGGGGTGGGGGAGGATACAAATACGTGAGGCTAGTATCTGATAAGTCAAGGTATTGCACGGGTCATGGGGGGTTCGCTACCCTGGTCAGCCCCACAGGTGGGTTTTTCTCTCTATTCTGGTGCATGTGTTTCTCAGTGTCTACCCTTTGTCCATTCACCTGTATTTGCCTTTATAAACCTCTCCCTACTGTCTGCACTGCCTGTAGCCGCCTCTTGATATTGGATGTGTGTTGCTAAATGGTCTTAGCTTTATGTAGGCCCCATGTGTTAGGTTTATTTAATGTCTTTGACCGGCTCTGGCGACATACATTCAATGTTCTGTTTAGTTGTTGTTTTTTCACAAGCAGTGCAGGCACGTCCTGACCGAAAGCCTTGTTGCTGTCGGGACGTTAAGCAGTGTACAATCAATCAATCAATCAGTCTGACCTGAGGCCTGAGAGAGGGGTCAAAGGAACCATGCATTGTACCCCCTGTGACCAATAAGGTATTCAAGTTGTTTTCTTTACAAAAAAAAAAAAAAAAAAAAATTAGTTTCGCTCATTTTGCGGTTTTTATATGACATTTGTGACCCATGTGCGCGCAAACTTGTATTTTGAAAGTCAGGACCTTGAAATTCTAAAGTCTTATGTGCGTTTTGGATGTATATCTGCAGAGGAATACAATACAACTCCGCCCTTGCCGGTCCCAAGCCCGGATGTGAAAGGAGGAGGGGAACACAGCTTTAGATCCTAAACCGCCTACAACCTATTCAGTAGTGCCGGTGGGACAGTAAACTTGAACAAGCGATGGGGGATTACCAAACAATGGTCAGACTGGTGCTAAGAAGATGCATTTTAAGGTAAGATTTTATTTTTACAGCGTTCACATGAGGTCACAGATAGTGAAAGGACCGTATTCACTTTTCTGTTGGCTGACGGGCGTGCGAAGCGAAAGTGATTCTATTATTTCATCTTCTGTCCGTCATCCGTCTGCCATGGTCTGTGTCGAAAACTTTAACGTTGGCATTTTCTCGGAGACTATTCAAGCCATAGTCTTCCAACTTGGCCCAAGGATACTTTGTGTCAAGACCTTTCCAAACATAGCAATTTGAGTGACCTCTCACAAAGGGGAAGGTCACAGGGGCTTAGAAAATAGGTAAAAAATAGCTATATTTTGACATAATTTTTTTTTTCTTCTAAAATATTATTCACAACTTCAAACCCAAACTTGGTACTAAGATAACCTGAGGGTAAGACCTTTCAATTCATACTAATTTGGTTGATTCCTCGGAAAGGTCAAGGGTCACAAGAGCTCAGAAAATAGGTCCAAAATAGCCATATTTTGTCAAAAGATGATTTTTTCTCAAATACTGCAAACGTGGAGAGGGTCACAGGCTTGCAAATGTGTGTAAAATACCAGTTGTTGATAAAATTGTAGGTATTATGCACATTTTCACACAATTTTCAATCAGATTTGGCACACAGGTGATGATAAGACCTTCCTATCATGTATACTAGTTCAGTCGATATCATAAAGGTCAAGGGTCACGGGTGTTTGACAGCTGTGTGAAAACTAATTAGATTTTGAGAAAACATGGATTTTGCTGGTGCAAAATGTCATCTCTTTGTCACAAGGGACACACATGTTACATCTAAAATCCACATTATGGTCTGTTAAATCAAGATCTATGCCCTTTGGAGATGGGTGGCGTTTGCCTATTGATGGCACTGTTTTTATCAGTCAGCAAGACAATATCCAGATTGATCTTGCGGGTGGTGGGATCATTTTTATGTGACTGAGTATGTGTGTGTGTGTGTAAGTGTGTGTCTTTGTGTGTGTGTGTGTGTGTGTGTGTGTGTGTGTGTGTGTGTGTGTGTGTGTGTGTGTGTGATTTTTCGCCTGCGCATTGAGTTATATTATAAATATGAGAAATGCGCCATGTAAATACCATGTATTATTATTATTATTAATAAGGACTTTGTAATCAATCGTGTCAGACGCACTCGAAAGATCAATCAAGGAAAGTACATAAATATGACCCTGATCAAGTGCAGATAGCAAGTCTTCCATCAACTTCAGGAGAGCTTTCTCGGTGGAGTGGCGTGAAAGGTACGCTTGCTGCATGGGAGCAAGAAGGTTATGAGTATTCTATCTGTCTATCTATCTATCTGTCTGTCTGTCTGTCTATCTGTCTATCTATCTATCTATCCCGTAGTCTTGCCGATCGTTGGGGCACCACTGATGACTTGGCAACCAGCTCCATCCATTCCTCTCTGAGCTCTGCCACTCTTAGCGTATCACCCAGCCTCAGTCCTGTCCACTCTGAGATATTGTCCTCCCATCTTTTCCTCTGTCTTTCCTCTCCTTCGTCCTCCTTGCACAGTGCCTTGCAGGATTGTTTTGGCAAGCCTGGCTGAACGCGTGACATGCCCATACCACTTCAGTTTGCGTTTTTTCACAATGAGTTAAGATGATCTAAAAATAGAGCAAGAACGATTCTTTCCAGAAGTTTGGACAAAACGACAGGTTGGAAACTGGACGGTAAGTTTTTAGTTCTTTTGGATCGAGGGACTGCGTTTTCAAAAGACGTTTGTCAAGAGCTCTCTTGAAGATAGACGGAAAGACTCCAGAAGACGGTGAATCATTACACACATGAGTAATATCAGGCAAAATAGTGTCAATACATTCAATGAGCAGAGGTGCTTGAAATTCTCTGCAAAAGATCAAGACGAGGCGAAACGACGTGATAATTATACCTGGACGGTAACGATTCTTCGGTCTGATAATTATGAAACCGGCCTTAAGCAGAATGTTTGTTTGCGTCGCTACATCTGTGCAGATGCAGAAAACAGCAAAAATCGTTCACTTTCCCTTTTGTCATCTTAAGCAGACAACCCCCCCCCCCCCACCCCCACCCCCCACACTCTCTCTACGCAAAATAAATCCTGCAGGGTACAACAAAGTATTCTTTCAACATCGCATACTTAGAACAGTACGATTACGTTCACATAACAATACGTCATGAGAAGAATATTATTACGTAAACGGTTTCTGTGTATCAGGCTCGTGCGGGTTTATTTGTGAATAGCTCTACCAGTATGCTCTCGACACCCTGTCCTAAAATAGACACTTGAAAAATACCTGTTAAAACGCGTGTGGCACGCGACACTAGGCGTCGACTTTTCCTATAGGCAGTGCATACTTATAGTAACAGACTTATGTTATATAATTATAGATAAAATACTTATAGAAGGTCTTATCCTAAATACCTTCAGGTATTCTTATTGAGGAAGACTCTCTAGCGCCTCCTAAATAAATGTCACTTCTGCAGTCCGCCTCGCATATTTTCTTTCACTTCTGATGTTTAAAAATGTGGGACGTACGCTTGATGCTGTTGGGGCTGTGTTTGATTATCTGTGTCAAACACAGTGGGTACTCTTTGACTGGGCATGCATATTTTTGAATGGAAACCTTTAGAATCCTATCGGTTCTCTGACAGCGTAAACATATACTAGTTTGCTGTTGTCTGTCAGTCCTAAGCATAAAGTTCTCATTTTCAGGTAGCCAAGCCCACTGAAACAAACGAAGCCTCCCTTAGGTGTCTCCGTTTCTGTGAAATGTTTCCGATAGAAAGCAAAAATCCAAAATGAATGTATTCAAGAGGATAGAAAGGAAGTTACTTTTACATATACCTCACAGTATGAGTACATCTACTGCGGTACTCACAGCCTGGACACGTCAGGATGTAACTGTGGCACTACAAACCAAGCGCCAAACACACGGACCAGATTCTCCCTTCGTCATTTTTTCATTTTATTATTTTTACAAATATTAAAAGATTTTTCACACATTTGCCGACCTCCTGCGACGGCTTTAGGTCCAAAATCACAAACCAGCACATATATTAACCCTTTCACTGCTAGGCACAGATTGAAAGCATGGGGGTAAATTGAATGCACAATAAAGCTGGGCAAATTGAATGAGAAGTATCCTTATCTATCTCGCAAACACCGATATACATTGCGCCAGCAACAGGCAAAGACTCGCATGAACCCTGCAGATTCTTTGCCATTTGCAGATGGGTAAAGTCTAATTGTTCCCGGCAGTGACGTGATAATAGACAAGAAGCCGAAACTCGCCCCTTGTCCGTGTACCTTCATGATGTCGACGTTGTCCAACGAGTAGGTTAAAATGATGAAAAGGAGATAGACACCCCACAGCGACGCCACAAGCCACACCAACATCATGTTGCGCGAATTCTCCAATTCTAATGATGTGCTGTAGACATGGCTAGCTGACACCCCGCCGGAAATTATCGACAGGTGGCGACACCTGCAATGCAGCACTCCCGGTCCAGTAATGGACGACACCTAGAAGGAAAATACGTCTGACACACTTACCTTCAGTGGTGACAGCCCAATTCAAAACAAACAAAAATCGAGCAGGAATCTTGGTAAGTCATGGTCACTGAGATAAGTCACAAGTCTACTATTACAATGCCTAAAGTCGACATGCAATGTCGCGAGCGACACTCGTTTGAACGGGTATTTTCCAAGTGTCTATTTTAACCGTTTTAGCCCCAAGGTCTAATTTTTCAAATGTTGGAGGTTTTGCCTAATGACTACGTACCAGTTGGAGGAGATGGATTGACCACGATAATTCAAGGGTAGTGCCAGATTAGCATGGCGCCATCAGGCTCTAAGCTGATCTGGTATTATCCTTGAATTATCGTGGTCAATCCATCTCCTGCTGTAGGGACTCGGGGCTAAATGGGTTAAGGGTTTGCCCGAACGACCTTTTTCGTGGCTTTTTAATCCGCATTTCACAGCCTACTTTGGCAGTACCGCCATCTATTGTGCGAATTCGCCCCAGACTTACGAAATCTGTCGGTCAAGTACAATATTTAACGTAGTTTCGATTGGTAGCATTCATTTTTGTGCGACCCTTAAAATAAGGCGAGATAACTCTTACAGAGTGTCACGACACGGGTTTTGTTTCTATTTTGTAGCGAAGTAAAATTTAGACAGGCGACAGAAATTACTGAGTCACCGGGTAAAAAGACAGGACGTGTAGGAAAACAGGTGAGTTGTTTGACCTTTCATGGGGTGATTGTTGCCGTGCAAGATGCAAAGGAACGGCGTGCGCAGCACGTGATTGTTCTGCGCGATCGGGTGGTTACTGATATGCGTGACCTTACAACGTATTTTTTTCTGAGCGCAAGTTTTTGCTAAACAGTGCCATATCCAAATTGTTAGTCGGTCGCTTCCAAGCAGCGACGACAGCATCAGTCTCTGAGGGAGGATTTTGCAGGCTTGGCTTGCCATTAGCTGCCGTCCTCAAGTAGCCGGATCGTCCTACTGTGATGGCCCCTCGATACGGCGCTGGTTGCCTCGGAGCAGGTGCCCTGACAGAGAGAAGGCTGCGGCGACTGAACCCCTGGCGTGTCTTTTTTTGTTTGTCTCTGTCCCAGTCGGGGCGTCTACACGGATGGCATGCATCTTGTGGGTAAGTCTACTTCCATGCTGTGCGGAAGGGCGCAGGTGGTTTGGCTATGAGAGTGGAGGCTGGCTGTGTTACTCCTCTCTGTGGGACTACGACACGGTGTCAAAAGCGCTGCTGCGACTGTTGTGACGGACCCTGTGTTTAAGCCAGATCGGGTCGTACCATCTAGTGCTCGATAACCTATTTTCGATAAATCCTTGTTCATTTATGTGAGAGTAAATTTTCTTTTGTGTGACACTATTGTGTGAAGAACTTTGTCGCAACGACATAACTATTTGTATTCTGCCAATTCAAGTGGAAACACGTGTTCTAAAGGACATTATTGCGGAAGCAAAGACGCTAACTTGATGTTGAGCTCGTTAGTTGTGCGCTTGTTAATTAGATTTAGTAACTTGTAAAATATATTAATTTTTTTCCAATTTTTCTTTTGTATTGTATTAGGAATGTTTGTTGTTTTCTTGTGTATTTGATTTTATTTGTGTTGTGTATAATGGATATTCATGCTGGGAGTATGGGTGTGTGTGTATTTGATTTTATTTGTGTTGTGTATAATCATGCTGGGAGTATGGGTGTTAGTTATTTGGGTTTAACGCCGAGCAGGCGACTAAGGCCATCTCACGGCGGTTTGGGAGTATGGGTGTGTGTGTATTTGATTTTGTGTTGTGTATAATGGATATTCATGCTGGGGAGTATGGGTGTGCGTGAATGTGATTTTATTTGTGTTGTGTGTAATGGATATTCATGCTGGGAGTATGGGTGTGTGTGTGCTTCATTTTATTTGTGTTGTGTATAATGGATATTCATGCTGGGAGTATGGGTGTGTGTAAATGTGATTTTATTTGTGTTGTGTATAATCATGCTGGGAGTATGGGTGTGTGTGTATTTGATTTTGTGTTGTGTATAATGGATATTCATGCTGGTGAGTATGGGTGTGCGTGAATGTGATTTTATTTGTGTTGTGTGTAATGGATATTCATGCTGGGAGTATGGGTGTGTGTGTGCTTCATTTTATTTGTGTTGTGTATAATGGATATTCATGCTGGGAGTATGGGTGTGTGTAAATGTGATTTTATTTGTGTTGTGTAATGGATATTCATGCTGGGGTGTATGGGTGTGTGTGAATGTGATTTTGTGTTGTGAATAATGGATATTCATGCTGGGAGTATGGGTGTGTGTGTATTTGATTATATTCGTGTTGTGTATATGGATATTCATGCTGGGATTATGGGTGTGTCGTGTGTGCATGTGATTTTATTTGTGTTGTGTATAATGGATATTCATGCTGGGAGTATGGGTGTGTGTCTTGACAGCAGGCTGGCAAAAGCGAACAGCGCTTTCGGGCGACTTTTCAAGCGGGTGTGGCACAATCAACAGCTGAAAACAGGCACCAAGATCAGCGTGTACAGAGCTGTGGTCCTCACCACCCTGCTGTATGGTTCCGAGTCCTGGGCTCTCTACCGCAGCCAACTACGACTCCTCGAACGCTTCCACCAGCGCTGCCTGCGTACCATCCTGGGCATTCACTGGAGTGACTATGTCACCAACGTCGAGGTCCTTGAACAGGCTGAAACTGTGAGCATCGAGGCTTTGCTGCTGCGGACACAGCTCCGCTGGGCGGGGCATGTCTCCAGGATGGAGGATCATCGCCTACCAAAGATCACCCTGTTCGGCGAGCTTGCTACTGGACACCGTGACAGAGGGGCACCAAAGAAGAGATACAAAGACTGTCTCAAGAAGTCACTTAGTGCCTGCCAAATCGACCACCACCAGTGGTCTTCGCTTGCTGCCGACCGTGACACCTGGCGCTCCACCATTTACAAGGCAGCTGTCTCCTTTGAGGACTCTCACAGATCTAGCCTTAAGGACAAGCGGCTCAGGAGAAAAAACAGAGATGCCGCAGCTCAGAACCCTAGCCATACCTTCCCCTGCAGCCACTGCGGTCGAACCTGCCTGTCTCGGATTGGCCTCCGCAGCCACGAACAAGCCTGCAGACGTCGTGGGCAACTCCTATAAAATCTTCGTTCGCGAAGTCAAGCCAAGAGATGGGTGTGTGTGAATGTGATTTTATTTGTGTTGTAATGGATATTATGCTGGCGAGTATGGGTGTGTGTGAATGTGATTTTATTTGTGTTGTGTATAATGGATATTCATGCTGGGAGTATGGGTGTGTGTGAATGTGATTTTATTTGTGTTGTGTGCAATGGATATTCATGCTGGGGAGTATGGGTGTGTGTGAATGTGATTTTATTTGTGTTGTGTGTAATGGATATTCATGCTGGGGAGTATGGGTGTGTGTGAATGTGATGCGCGAGAGTGTAGTTAGGATTGATGATATTTTATGATTATTGTTTTATTTTTGTATGTAATAAATATTGTTGTGATTGTTCCTCTGGTGTTTGTGTTGGGTTGGGGTGATAGTTCTCGAGTGGTAGCACTCATAGTTCACGCTCCGGAAGCGGAGGTCGTGACACAGACATAATTCAATTATTCAAGATTCAATTATTGAAGATTGAAGATTCAATATTCAATTATTCAAGATAACTTTATTGTTGCTATATAGCAAAATTTGTCTTGCCACCTCAGGTGCTGTTCACATTCACTCACTCGCTCATTCCACAAATTACATGAACAGGGCTACAAAATGGACAATGACTCTCTAGGAGAGGCTGCCAGCCTTGTCGGTGCAGACTATCCCCTGCCCTCACACGTCGTTTTCCTGACCGACTGCAGATCCACCATCCAAAGCCTACAGTCCCCCAGTGAGCAGCTGGAGAAAGAAACGCTGCACCTGCTGGTCGCCCTCTCACGCCTAACACAAGTGGCTGTTCAGTGGGTACCTGTTCACTGTGGACTATCAGGAAACGAAGAGGCAGACAGACTCGCCAAGTCCGGCAGCAAGCTTGAGCAGCCAAACCAACCGATGTCCTTCCAGGAAGTCAAAACCCTCATTAAGCGGCCCTTTCATGCAGACTGGCAGACCCAACACAACCCACCATCTGATGACCAGTTAAAACACCTCCAGCGCCACCAACTGAACACCATATTCCGTCTAAGGACTGGTCACTGCCGACTGCGTGCACACTTGTACCGCCTTGGACTGTCACACACTGCAGACTGCTTATGTAAAACTGGTTTACAGACCCCAGAGCATGTACTGCAGTCCTGTCCCCTGTACCAAGACGCCAGGATACAGCGCTGGCCACATGGAGCGACGCTGTCAGAGAAACTCTGGGGCTCCATTCTAGATCTACTGCAAACCACGAACTTCATCTCAACAACCAATCTTAACATCTGAGGCATAAACTCGGGAACGCTGAAGAAAAAGAAGAAGAAGGACAATGACTCCGGACGGGTGAAGCCCGTCGCCAAGGCATCTAATGGCCAGTGCCAGTGGCCTCATCCCGACCCGAACCTCCCCGACAAAAACAGAATGCTAAGACAGCCCTATGTCTCCTAAACACACTATTTTATGTTCTTTTGTTAAGTTCTTACTTGACTAAAGCTAGTACATGAAAATACAAGTTAACAACAGAGACAAAATACCGTCGATAGGGAAATAATCTCCGATCTAGGCAACATAAAAACAACGGTCAAAACTGCACCTGGGGCCCGTCGCCATAGTACAGCGCCGGTGTTTAGAGGGCACCGCTCCGACAAAGTCCGTGAACAAAGTCCGTCAACACTATTATAACACATAAATATCAGGATATCAGCAGGATTGCAGCCAATCAAAATAGATCTTTGGCCGTCCGTAGACACACACCCCCCCCCCCCCACCACCTACCCTTTCCTCCCCCTGCGGGGTATCGTTGACTATATTTTTCTGGAGGCCGATCCAAAACCGGATAGCTTCCTAGGTGTTTGTACAAAATAAACACTGGGACATACAAACAAGTGCACAATTTTTCACAAAACCTCCATTTTTGAAGACTACCACTTTTGTCTTGTCCATGTTCACAGTGAGACCCCATTTTTTACAGTATTTTTCTAAACAATTAATTTTCTTTTGGAGATCTGCTACAGAGTCAGAGACAATGGCTATATCATCAGCATACATAAGAAGGAAAATACCCAGTGGGTCCGCAAAAATATCAATGCCACGTGCACCGCACGATGATATTTCTGTCTCAAATTCTGAAAGAAAGATAGAAAACAGCAGTGGGCTCAACACACAACCTTGTCGCACCCCTGACATGCAATCAAAGTAGTCGGTAACTTTGGTTCCAACCCTTACAGCAGCTTTTACATGTTTGTACATACTCTCCAGTGTCTGAAGCAACTTACCATGAACTCCTTTACGTAACAAGAGATACAACAGTTTTGTCCTGTGCACACTGTCGTAAGCTTTAGAAAAGTCTACGTACATGGTGTAAAAACGGCCACCCTGCTTGCTAAGATACTTTTGCACTAGTGCCTGTAAACAAAAAATGTTGTCTATAGTACTGTACCCTTTACGGAAGCCAGCTTGAGCCTCAGGAATACAATCATTCTTTTCACAAAAACGAATCAACCTGTTGTTAATGACAAAACTGTACAACTTACTGATAACATTCAAAAGAGAAATTCCTCTGTAGTTGTCAACATTTCTAGGGTTACCCTTTTTGTGTAGTGGAAATATCACAGCCATGGTCCAGCTTTTAGGGTATTCCGCACTTTGAAACACACGAAAAGTTGATTGTGAAAAATGGTTTTATGCTGACAAGCAGATTCAAGTCGAGTCCAGTTATACTTACCTTGGTGTGATATTTTCCTCTACTCTGAACTGGGCTAGATGTGTAGAAAACTTAGCTGGAAAAGCCAGGAGAGCAGTTGCAGGCATCAAAAGACTATACTTCAAATTACAAAACTTGCCAGCTGACACTGTTTTTCACATTTTTGATGTCAAGATTAAGCCCATTGTGCTATATGGGTCAGAGGTTTGGGGTTTCCAGAGGCATGATGTAATTGAGCAGGTTCATATAAAGGTTTGTAAAATGGTCCTTGGTGTTGGAAGAGATGTAAAAAACAATATTGCGCTGGGTGAGTGTGGAAGATTTCCTATGTATATTGATGCCTATGTTCGAATGGTGAAGTATTGGTGCAGACTTCTTACCATGTCAGAAAACAGATACCCAAGACAGTGTTACACGATGTTATGTATGCATGATGCCTCAGGTAGATCGAACTGGGCTACGCAAATAAAGACTGTTGTGTATGCACGGGTTTGGGTATGTGTGGGAAATGCAGTCAGTTGGAAACACTCCTCTGTTCATTCAAAGATCGGCTGATGGATTGTTTCCGACAGGACTGGCATGCATCCCTTACATCAAACACAGAATACTGCCATTACCACCCAAAAATACTTAGAGCAAGTTACATAGGGCAGCTGACTTCTTGTGAACTCAGGCGGGCAATTTGTTTACTTAGATGTAACCGTTTACCTTTAAACGGAGTATCCAGATTTGGAAAACCCATCACTAATCCAGAATGTAATTCATGTGATTGGCATAAGGCTGAAGATTTGTGTCATTTTCTTTTCGAGTGTCCAAAATATTCCCCTTTACGTAAAAAGTACATTCCACTGTTTTACTACAGATTCCCATCCGATCTCAAAGTTCAGCTGCTGTGTGGAAACCTACATGATAAACTGGTATTTAAAGTTGCTATGTATATTTCAGGGTGCCTTAAATTAAGGAATTAGAGGGATTTGCTTTGAACTTTTGTTGTTTTTGTTTATTTATGTGCGCTGATGTAATGCTATGTGATTGTGTTCTTTACAACCACCTTCCTGTATTTTCTGGTTGTAAATTGTATTTTGTGTTCATATGGGCCTGATGGCCTGCAAAAACTGAAATAAATTTATTATTATTTATTATTATTATTATTATTATTATTATTAAACAAGTGCACAATGAAACTAGGCCAAACACCGTGTTTGTACAAAATAAACAATGGGACATACAAACAAGTGCACAATGCAACTAGGTGTTTGTACAAAATAAACACTGGGACATACAAACACGTGCACAATGCAACTAGGTGTTTGTACAAAATAAACACTGGGACATACAAACAAGTGCACAATGCAACTAGGTGTTTGTACAAAATAAACACTGGGACATTCAAACAAGTGCACAATGCAACTAGGTGTTTGTACCAAATAAACACTGGGACATACAAACACGTGCACAATGCAACTAGGTGTTTGTACAAAATAAACACTGGGACATTCAAACAAGTGCACAATGCAACTAGGTGTTTGTACCAAATAAACACTGGGACATACAAACACGTGCACAATGCAACTATGTGTTTGTACCAAATAAACACTGGGACATACAAACACGTGCACAATGCAACTAGGTGTTTGTACCAAATAAACACTGGGACATACAAACAAGTGCACAATGCAACTAGGTGTTTGTACCAAATAAACACTGGGACATACAAACACGTGCACAATGCAACTAGGTGTTTGTACAAAATAAACACTGGGACATACAAACAAGTGCACAATGCAACTCTGCTTTGCGTGACAAAAAGCTAAAAACTTCGTCATGAACAGTACGTTGCAACATAACTATTTCGGTTAAATATAATAAATTGTTTTGTAACTGGCTTTTCTAAGCGTGTTTCTTTCTTCGATGGGTTCCTCTCTGTAAAAACACGCTTCGCAGGGACATTTTTTTTTTTTTTTTTTTTTTGGGGGGGGGGGGGGTACCGATTTTTACCTAAAATGATTCTCATCAACCCATTCCGCACTGACGCACTACAGCAGGAGATGGGTCGACCATGATAAGTCAAGGGCAGTGTCAGATTAGGTTGGCGCCTGTCGGCGTTAAGCTAATCTGGCACTGCCCTTGACTTTCATGGTCGATTCATCTCCTGCAACTGGTGCATAGTCATTAGATGACGCCTCCGAAATTTGGGAAATACGGCCGTCGGGCTAAAAGAGTTTAATGAGATGTCACGCGTCACATATGAATGGCGTCACATTTGAATGGGAGTGTATTTGTGTCCTACTCGCCGAGTGGATCCCCATCCGCAGTCGGTACGGGACTGTGTGAATTTCATCAAAGTTTTTCCCATAATGACATGTATATGTTATAAATAGTGTTGACGGACTTTGTCGGAGCGGTGCCCCTCTGAGCACCGGCGCTGTACTATAGCGACGGGCCCTTTTGTGCAATTTTGACCGTTGTTTTATGTTGCCTGGATGGGAGATCATCATTCCCCATCGACGGTAATTTGTTTCTGTTGTTAACTTGTATTTTCATGTACTAGCTTTAGTCAAGTAGGAATTTAATTTAGTGTGTTCAGGAGACATAGAGCTGTCTTAGCATTCTGTTTTTGTCAGGGAGGTTCGGGTCGGGATGAGGCCACTGGCGCCGGCCATTAGATGCCTTGGCGACGGGCTTCACCCGTCCCGAGTCATTGTCCATTTCATGTAGCTCTGTTATTGTAATTTGTGGAATGTGCGAGTGAGTGAATGCGGTGAGCGGCACCTGAGGTGGCAAGACAAGTTTTGCTGTGCATGGTTTTCTATCAGAGCACAATAAAGTCATCTTGAACCTTGAATCTTATGCGCTGGTCTGTATCTACAAGAGTAAACTATGTGCGCAGGTCGATGATTTTAAACTTATGTCTTTCAGCCGTAAAGTTAAAATCACAGATGAGAGCGCGCGCGCGCGCGCACACACACACACACACACATACACACACACACACACACACACACACACACACACACACACACACACACAGTGCTGATTTCAGGCAGAATGACGGCCTCGTGTTCATTTCTGCAACTAGTGACGCCATTCAAACCGGTAAGTGTGTGGTCGCAAGACATCATGGCACATAGTGACGCCACCAACCAGTAAGTGTCTGGTCGCAAGACATCTTGGCAAACAGTGACGCCATCAACCAGTAAGTGTGTAACGGTCACCTTACAGTAGTTGTTATCCCACGCTGAGCTAACGGGGTTCCACAGGACACAGACGGCACTCAACATCTGCAGGTCGACAAAGTCTCTCCACCCGTTTGTGGTGTTTGTAGCGTCTAGACGTGATGCTTCGATGGTCACCCGGTATTTGTCCCTAACACACGCGCGCGCGCGCGCACATACACACACACACACACACACACACACACACACACACACACACACACACACACACACACACACACACACAACTGTAGAGGCAATTTTATCATGAGTGTCGTTGCTCACTTTGACTGCTGAGCACTAAGCTACCTACTCGCAGTGGGCAAACACAAATACAAGAGGCAATAATAATATATATAATATTATACAATCTTTATTAAAAAAAAAGCATATTTGTGCCCGAAAGGTTCGCCATACCTTGTGTGCAAATAAATATCGTCGGTATGCTTTGAACAGGGGTGGGATGGGGCGGTGGGGAAGGGGGTTGGGGTGGAGCGGGGTACCTAAAATAGTGTTTCGTGGTTGGCCTCATTTCTGTTCTCGTGATTCATGATTGTAATTCTCTCATTCTCGTGATCCGTGAATGAAATAATTGTCGTGAAACGTGAAAGCCAAAATAAAACATTTGCGACTCTTGAAAACGTACTTATCATTTCGGTGAACGTGAAAAGTCTGCCAGATCTTACACCCTACACTTCATCCCCACCCACCCCCTCCCACCCCCCCTCCAATCGGCCCACAAATCACTTGGACAAAGACACTGAGGAATCACTGACAAATAAGCTGATTTTCGTGCGAAATTGCATTTTATCCAAGTTTGAGTCTATGTCATAGGGGAGGAGCCCCGATTTTGAAACAGTGCCTATTATGAAACACCTTGCTCCCGTCGAAAAGGAACGTTTTCAAATTCTGTCTGTGCAGTAACATAAAGCTACTTTACTGAGCCTTATTTCCCGTGCAAGAATTTCAGGCGTGATGAAAACGAAAACATGCCGAGAAAATCTTATTTTTGACCCTTCCGCTACTTATTTTTCGCCATTTTGAAACACCTAAATCAGCATTCAGTTTTGTGATTAAAAAAAAAAAAGCCACTCTTGTCATGAAAGCAATCTTCGGACATTAGATAACCAGCGGCATTCGGTCAGTTTGTTCCAAATTTCAGATGTTGATACTTTTTTCTCAATACAGATTATCTCACACGAGAATCATGTCACTTTCGTCAAGGTCAAAGTCACAACGGCTACATATACTATGTATGCCATTGTCCAGGCAATGTTACTGTAAACACCGAAACGTTGTGATCCAAATGGTAAATTGTGATATTTTGTGACGCCACAGAGTGTTACACACCAGAATCTATTCACTGCCTTAAAGGTCAAGGTCACAACGGCCATATTTGTTGCACTCGCCAGAAACTTTCCGAGCTCCCTCCCTCCCTCCACCTTCAACTCGACAGCACCCCCATCTCCCTCTCTGACTCAGCCAAAAACCTCGGCGTTATCCTCGATTCCTTTCTCTCCATGACCAGCTTCGTCTCCGTCACGGCCCAGGCATGCTACTTCCACCTCCGCCGCATCAGTCAGATCAGAAAATACCTCACTACCGAAGCTGCCACCAAACTTGCTGTCTCTCTCATCCTATCTCGCATCGACTACTGCAACTCTCTCCTTTCCGGCCTATCTCACTCCACCACTTTCACTCTCCAGCGCGTCCAGAACTATGCTGCCCGCCTCGTCCTCAGAAAGAAAAAATCCGACCACATCACTCCCCTGCTCAAACTCCTTCACTGGTTTCCCATCCCCCAACGCATCCAATACAAGATTCTGTCTCTCTGCTACAAATCCCTGAACAACTGCGCTTCCGCCTATCTCTCAAACTTACTTCACCCCTACACTCCTCCCCGCTCCCTCCGCTCCGCCTCCGACCCTCTCCGCCTCCATATCCCCCGCACCAAACTCAGCACTTTCGGCCCCCGCTCCTTCTCAGTATACGGTCCATCCACCTGGAACACTCTCCCACTCTCTCTCTCCGTCAGAAACACTCTCTCCTCCTTCCAATCCGCCCTCAAAACTCACCTCTTTCAACAGTTCTAGCACTATACCACCACACTCCCCACCCTAAGCAGACTGTCATAATGTATTTCACTATTTGTGGTACGTGAGTCGTTATCTAAAGCGTGCGCATGCGTGCGCGAGTTGTGAGTGCGCGCTTAGAGTTATAATTATTATAAGATAAACGCATTATAAATACCGTTATTATTATTATTATTATTATTAATTATTATTATTATTATTATTTTGTGCAGAATTGTGTGATAGGCGATACCTCAAAAACTATTGGACCTTTTCAATCCAAATTTCAGATATTATTTTACCATATCACACATTACCATCAATCTTAACTGCGCCTCTACCTCAAGGTCAAGGTCACAGTTGCCAAATTTGCGGTGGGTCATGGCGATCTTGGCCCTTGCTGACACAACTGACACATATTTATTTGATGGTTGAGGTTTCTTGGGACTGAATTAAAAAAGATTTCAGAGCAATTTTATTTGCGTCCAGTGGTAGCGAAGAGAATACGACAGATATGTCAAAAAACCAAGTTTATGTCGCTATATCACTTCAAGATGACGTGCACAGTTGTTGGGAATGCTTTCATAAAGACAAAATAGCGCATTACTGTCTTCAATGATCTGGTGGGGCTAAAAAAATTGTTCCAAGAGCAAAAAAAAAAAAAAAAGAACGTGCGGGAGATTCCGTAGACCTTTTCATGGGAACTCTTCCTGTCGGCGGTGTCACAGTTACTGTAGAGAGACAAGATGGCGGCCATGCAACATCCCCCTGGCCGCCCGCTCCGGCAGAAATGGTCGCCACTCGCAGTATTCTAACAGACTTTGTACTTTCGTTTGATATATGATGACAGGGCCTGCAATGCTGCATCACGACTGGTATTTCTTTTTGATGACTTTTGGCAATTTGTTGTGCTGTGACTGTTAATTGGATTTTATATTTTCCTCCGTGCGATGCTGGGAGTTGATACACTCTGATACTTGTTAGTACCATTCGAATGCGGATCGCAGAAGAACAGCGCGCGTTACTGATGCTGTGGCAATACAACCAACGTGCTTTTCTCCCTTTTCAATCATGTGCACTCTTTAAAAGCCATTTTGAACTGCTTTCACGTTAATGCTGTAGATCTACTACTTAAGTGTTGCTTTAAAAATGACTATGAAGTTATATACTAGTTATGTTATAATTACGGTGGTGACTGTTTATGCCGGAGCGACTGTCAATAACCGGCGCTGTTCTTACAGCGACGGGCCCCCAGGTAGCAACTGTAAAAGTATAATTCGTCTTTTTTTTTTCTTTTTGGGTTTATGCGTATTTCTCATTTATGTAACTAGTCTCAGCCGAGCAGCGCGTTTAAAACCATATTACGTGTTTAAGAGATACTATGATAGGGTTGTCCTTTGTTACGATTGTGGTTGTGTTATCCTGTGAGAGCATGCATGAGTGTTAATCGTAGGAAACGATCCGATATTTATTTGAGCTATCATGGTTACGAATCACGTACCTTTTTAGTAAGTTTTTCTCTCGTTTGCACGTAGAGCGGATTTCGTTAAGTTTTACCAGAAGTTTCTAGAAAGGTCGCACGGAGAATAGCGGTCGATCTTTGTTTTGCGTAGATTAGAACCTTCGATAAGGTCTCGCTGTCTAGTGACCTCGTATGTGTGACGTCGGAGAGTTCGTAACAGTTTGCAACATTTTGTGCGCTTGAATTGAGCAGCCTTTTTTTTTTTTTTTTTTTGTTTTGTGAAAATTCTTGAATTTTCTAGAGCGGATATGCAAGGTCGTGATAGGGCTACCATACTTTTATGTGACTTCATTATACACTTGGATTTAGAGCTGAAGTTAGCAGCCGAATTTTCGTAGCCTATTGTAGTTTTTCTAGAAAGATTATTTTAATGAGTTTCGGTTGCGTGTTTCGTTCTGATTGGTTGCGTTGTATGATTTTCGTAGATGATTCTGGAAATTGGTAGTATATATAAAGAGGGCGCTAGGAAAGCACGTATATACATTGTCTTGCATTGTCAGTGGTAGAGACGCGCAGTTTATCGTAGGTACGTGGCCCGTATAGGGTGTACATTGTGTGAGACGCTGAGTATGAGAAGCTTTGTGTTGGCAGTGTGGACATTGCAGAAGAGACTTTGTATCAGTGTTGGTGCATTTGGAAATGCATTGTGTGGAGATCGCATCGCTGAATTAAAATATTGTTGGAACTGTTACTCCAGTATTGTCTACATCCTTAAGCCACGTGTGACGGATTGCAGCTGAATGAAGTTTATTTAAAAGAACCTTACGTGCGTGCGTCTGGTGTGTTTATCATACTACGACTACAACTCCACCACGTAACATCCTTAGTTTGCTTTGTGTTAGGGAGGTTCAGGTCGGGTCATGTGCCGTTGGCGCCGGCCATGAGACGCCTTGGCGACGGGCTTCACCCGTCCCGAGCCATTGTCCACGTGTTGTTTGTAAACTGTTGTGTGAGTGTGGGTGATTGCGAGTTGCACCTGAGGTGGCGAGACAAATTTTCCAGAAGGAGCCAACATGCATTTGGAACAATAACGTTTATCGATTGAAATGTGAAGAGGGCGTGGACCTGCAAATGCACTACTTGTTGACTATCCAAAAAAGGCTGCGTGATGCTGGTGTTAGTGCGAGTGGGGGGGTTGAGGGGAGGGAGGAGAGGTCTGGCGACCTTTTCACCACTGGCCGAAAAACCAAACGACGGGAGGAGGTCCACATTCTCAAGGACCGTTTAAAATTTCCAAGAAGAGGCGCGGGAGGGTGTGTGCGTATTTGAGAAAATCTAAATTATGTCAAAATATGGTTATTTATTATATATTTCCTGGTCCCCTGTGACCTTGACCTATGTGAGAGGTCACTGAAATTAGTATGTTTAGAAAGGTCGTGCCACAAAGTATCATTGGGCCAAGTTTCAAGACTGTAGCTTGAATAGTCTCCGAGAAAATGCCAACGTTAAAGTTTACCATGGACGACGGCGGACGGACGACAGACGATGAACTGACGATGACTGACCCAAAACATAGACTCACTTTTGCTTCGCAATTGAACCAAAAATTGGCGCGAAATGGCCGTTTCACAAAATGACCGTTTCACAAAAACCGGTTGATCCACACTGGCGTCCGTAATTTTTCTTATTAAATTTATACTAGCTATTTTGCATATAGCTACATAAAAGGCGATATTGAATGAGTTCGTTAACCAGCATTGTGCCTCAAGAACGTTTTGATTGATACCTAAATATTTTTTTGCAATACATTTTTTCACGTTTTGGGGATTAATTCCACGATTCATTTAGGATTATTCTTAAACATTAATTTTTAAATTATGAAAAAAAGCTATCTATTCATTAATAATCGCATGATTTTTCATATACGGTATTTACATAAGCCTACAGTTTGTTTCGGCTGTAGAGTACGATAAGGTCAATTGTGGCCTGTATGCCCTAGGTGTGAAAATACCCCCCACCCCCCAAAACAAACACCTTCTGGCTCAGAGACTCTGCCTCTAGCACTCTGCCTGGGAGCCATACCTGTGTGTTAAAGCAAGTCGAGGCTCGTTAACTACCACCATCCATGATTTAGGTACTTATCCCAGTGTCGTACGATCCTTGTGCCATGTTATGCAGCTTGAACGGTTGGGTTCACTCAAGGCCATGTTTACGAAAGTGTTTGATTACTTCGTTTTTTCTTATTATAACCCTGAACTGGTCTCCCTAACGCAAAGCACAGCCTTTACGTTATAAATAAATAAATAAATAATAAATAAATAAATAAATAAATAAATAGCAACGTTATCGACGTGAATAATTCTGTATCGCATTCCGTTGCATGTTGTTTCAGAATGTACGTCCAGTGCGGACCTGGTGCGAGTGTAGGGTTCTGTAGACAGCATGGTCACAAATCTCGTAGGGCATGGTCGCGAAACATCATAAACAATTTTTGACGGCACCACCCTTGAACTAGCATGGTCGATGCATCTCTTACTGTACTTGTCAGTACTGACTGTGTTAATGTTGCTAATACATGGTTTATTGGTTATTTGCAGACACCCTCTACTGGTCAGGCAGGCCTGCATCAGAAAGACGGCTTTCAGGCGTGGGTTTCATGGTCAAGACATCCATTGCGACTAAGCTGGAAAACCTACCAACGGGCCACTCAGACCGCATCATGTCCATGCGCCTCCCACTGAGACACCAGCAGCACGTCACCCTTCTCAGTGTGTACTCCCCAACCCTCCTGGCAGAGCCTGCTGAAAAGGACAAGTTTTACACTGACCTGCGCAGCCTCCTACAGAGTACCCCTGCAGACGACAAAGTCATCATCCTTGGCGACTTCAACGCCAGAGTGGGCCAGGACTCTGAAGCCTGGAAAGGAGTCCTCGGCAAGCATGGCGTGGGGAACTGCAATGACAATGGCCGCCTACTGTTGGAGTTCTGTGCGGAGCAGCAACTGGTCATCACCAACACTACTTTTCAGCAAAAGGACAGTCGAAAGACCACCTGGATGCATCCTCGCTCCAAACACTGGCACCTTATCGACTATGTCCTAGTGCGTCAGAGGGACCGCAGTGACGTCCTCCTCACCAGAGTGATGCCCAGCGCAGAGTGCCACACTGACCACCGCCTTGTCCGCTGCAAACTCAGGCTCCACTTCAAGCCAAAACCCAAGAAATGGGGGCCCCCCAAGAAAAAGCTTGATGTTGCCAGCCTTCAGCGTGACGATGTGAAAGCTGCCTTTCAGACAGATTTACAGCGCAGGCTCAAAGACACAGCGGACCCAGTAGACTCTTCCCCTGAAACACTTTGGGAACAACTGAAAACTGCTATTGCAAAATCCTCTGCAGAAGTCTTGGGTTTCGCCAGAAAGAAGAACAAAGACTGGTTTGACGAAAACGATGTAGAGATCCAGGAACACCTAGCAAAAAAAAGAGCCGCCCATCAGGCCCACCTAGCCCAGCCTTCCTGCCCTGTGAAGAAGTCTGCCTTCCGCCTCGTCTGCAGCAGTCTCCAGCGCAAGCTCAGAGATCTCCAGAATGAGTGGTGGACCAGACTTGCACAGAGGACCCAGCTTTGTGCTGACAATGGTGACTACAGGGGCTTCTACGAAGCACTGAAAGCAGTGTATGGCCCCAGGCACCTGGTACAAAGTCCCCTGCGAAGCGCGAATGGCCAGGCACTCCTCACAGATAATACCTCCATCTTGAACCGCTGGTCGGAATACTTTCAGAGCCTCTTCAGCGCTGAGCGCACTGTTCAAGAAGCAGTCATCCTACAAATCCCACACCTCCCAGTAAAGGTTGAATTGGACGAACCGCCCACCGCTGAAGAGACCCTCACAGCCATCCACCAGCTCAAGAGTGGCAAAGCAGCAGGCATTGATGGAATACCGCCAGAGATCTGGAAACATGGAGGCACAGCACTGCACAACAAGCTCCATGACCTCTTTCTCTGCTGCTGGGAGGAAGGAACACTACCAAAAGATCTCCGTGATGCAGTCGTTATCACCCTGTACAAGAACAAAGGCGAGAAGTCTGACTGTTCCAACTATCGGGGAATTACCCTGCTGTCCATTGCTGGGAAAATCCTTGCAAGGCTGCTCCTGAATCGGCTGGTACCTGCCATCGCTGAAGACCAACTCCCAGAGGGCCAGTGTGGCTTCAGAGCAAACAGGAGCACCACCGATATGGTCTTTGTGCTGAGACAGCTACAGGAGAAGTGCCGCGAGCAGAACAAAGGGCTGTACGTAACATTTGTCGACCTAACAAAAGCGTTCGACACTGTGAGCAGGCAAGGCATGTGGCAGATCCTGGAGCGACTTGGCTGTCCCCCAAAGTTCCTCAACATGATTGTCCAGCTACACGAGGACCAGCAAGGCCAGGTCAGACTCAACAATGACCTCTCAGAACCATTCCCTATTCTCAACGGCGTAAAGCAGGGCTGCGTGCTGGCACCGACCCTCTTCACCATCTTTTTTAGCATGATGTTGAAGCAGGCCACAGTGGACCTCGATGATGACGATGCAGTGTACATCAGGTATCGTCTCGATGGCAGCCTGTTCAACCTCAGACGACTGCAGGCCCACACGAAAACCCTAGACCAACTGATTCGTGAGCTGCTTTTTGCTGATGATGCTGCCCTCGTTGCACACACAGAGAGAGCCCTGCAGCGCATCACGACTTGCTTCGCAGATGCTGCCCAGCTCTTTGGACTCGAGGTCAGTCTGAAAAAGACAGAGGTCCTCCATCAGCCGGCACCCAAGACAGTGTATCGCCCTCCTCACATCACCATTGGCGAGTCTGAACTAAAGTCAGTGCACCAGTTTACTTACCTTGGCTGCGTTATCACGTCGGACGCCAAGCTGGACAAGGAGCTTGACAGCAGGCTGGCAAAAGCGAACAGCGCTTTCGGGCGACTTTTCAAGCGGGTGTGGCACAATCAACAGCTGAAAACAGGCACCAAGATCAGCGTGTACAGAGCTGTGGTCCTCACCACCCTGATGTATGGTTCCGAGTCCTGGGCCCTCTACCGAAGCCAACTACGACTCCTCGAACGCTTCCACCAGCGCTGCCTGCGTACCATCCTGGGCATTCACTGGAGTGACTATGTCACCAACGTCGAGGTCCTTGAACAGGCTGAAACTGTGAGCATCGAGGCTTTGCTGCTGCGGACACAGCTCCGCTGGGCGGGGCATGTCTCCAGGATGGAGGATCATCGCCTACCAAAGATCACCCTGTTCGGCGAGCTTGCTACTGGACACCGTGACAGAGGGGCACCAAAAAAGAGATACAAAGACTGTCTCAAGAAGTCACTTAGTGCCTGCCAAATCGACCACCACCAGTGGTCTTCGCTTGCTGCGGACCGTGACACCTGGCGCTCCACCATTTACAAGGCAGCTGTCTCCTTTGAGGACTCTCACAGAGCTAGCCTTAAGGACAAGCGGCTCAGGAGAAAAAACAGAGATGCCGCAGCTCAGAACCCTGGCCATACCTTCCCCTGCAGCCACTGCGGTCGAACCTGCCTGTCTCGGATTGGCCTCCGCAGCCACGAACAAGCCTGCAGACGTCGTGGGCAACTCCTATAAAATCTTCGTTCGCGAAGTCAAGCCAAGCAAAAAAACCAGCCCAAGCGTGCAGTGTCAGTCAGGCGCCCTGATAGAAAGAGAAACAGCCGGCTTCGCGGCCTACAGGCTGTGAGCGGCGCCTTCAACCACTCTCCCGCAAAGACTCCCGCTCCCCCAAGAACCCAGCTGATTCCCTGGAACCTGACGACCAAGCATCTTGCCAATGTGCTGGTCTATGATTTTACACCCTACGGCTTTCGGCGGTGAGGTTCAGAATCACAGACCAACACAGACTTGAGAACTCTGCAGAGATGATAAACTGTGTGATTGGAGCGATGTAGTGTGGTAAGGCTAATCAGGAGATCAATAAATTTATAGAAGAATGGTCATGTCGAAGGGCATGGTCGCGAAACATCATAAAGAACTTTTGTCATCGGGCACACAGGCGACACTGTAAGTTATTGGTCGCAGGGGTTTGCTACACGGACCCTTGTAGGCCTGAGGGAGGTCAAAGTAACCATTGTACCCCGAAGGTTTCTTTGACCTCCCTCAGGTCTACAAGGGTCCGTGCAGCAAGCTCCTGCTACCCAATAACGTATTTGTCTTCATTCCTCCACAATTTTCGTAAAAGAAATCAAGCAGTCTTCCGACCTGGATCACGCCAGACATGGCTGATGTCAACGAAATATACACTTATACATAATAGACGTATGACGTAATTTAAAATATTTCATGACGTTGCCATCTCGTCCAGTAGTGTGCTTGTTGTTTCGAACAACACTAAGTAACTTTTTACTTTAAAACGTTTTGGTCATCTTTTATAGAACAAAACTCGCATCCAAGATGCGTCACAAAGAGGGCTACAAGAAGACCGCCATTTTTCGGTACAAGTGTTTTTGTAGCTCGGTTAGGTGGTACAGTTTGCGCTAGAGGGATTGGCCGTGAGACGTAGGGATGAAAACACAAACGGTTCTTAGATGATTACCATGCAGAAAGTGCATGTGTAATGATCAAAGGAAACTCCGCCGACAGTGGGATAAACACGGTTTACAGAGTAACTTTACCTGGAGTTTCCGTAGCCTATCTCTCGTGCAGGCAAGAATATCACATTCGGGTTCCGTTGTGGTGTTGCATCCTTGATCTGTAATGGCCATGGGGATTTGGGTAAAACTGTCATATACACGCGCACGCACGCACACCCACACACGCACGCACAAGCACGCACGCACGCACACACGCACCGCTGTTATCAGTATGAAACAAGAAAGGCAAAGCCCTTATGGCCCACGTGTATGACCAATCCACAAATAATTGTGAGCTTTGTGTGTCCATGTGTCTAAACATAAGTAATAGACCTTTGGCCCCCCCTTCCCCCCCCCCTACCCCTGCGGGGGATTAGAGACTGGGTTTTGTTCTGAAAGTCTACCCAAAACCACGTAAGTGTTTGCCAAAAATAAACACTGTATCGAAGAAAGCACAGTTTGGCCGAACTCACCCCCTAAAGCGGTCATAATATTTGGGGGTAGGGTACTAGATGGACAGTAAAGCTATGATAACTACAAGAAAATACTTATTATTTGGTATCGGTGTGTTCGTCCTTTATCGGGCATTTAGAAAATAATAAACTTTATTATATTCTTTTTTTTTTATACATGACGTCACAGCATTCCACATTTGGACCCTATGAATATGGCACCATTTTTTATGTGCGGTGTTTAGATGCACTTCTTCCATGATTAATTGAATTACACGCACAAAAAAACTATTTATGAACTAAAATACTTCCAGTAACATATGTGCACTTCATATTCACGCAGTTCGTAAAATCTGGTGACGTCATATAATAGTACCGTGAGCTTAAAGTTTCCAGAATATGAATTTTTACAGTTGAAGTTTTTGTTGTTATTGTTGTAATTCTTCAGGTTTTGAAGTGTGGTGGAAATTAGTCAGTTTATCCTACGCGTGTGAGTACTACGTCTATGCTGGGAATACATTTTTAAAATGGAGGCAGGTGGGTGAGATTGTGTGGGGGGGTGGATAACACACGCACACATACACACACACACACACACAGCTTACAGTATGTTTCTAATTAGTGTAAGATGAGACCACAATTATGAATGCCTACAGTTGTGCTGCCCCAATCGGAATAAAATGAAAGAATATTACTGTGCTAAAAAGGCATTTAGCCCTTTTTCAAATAACGCAAGTGGTGGACCAACGGCCGAGCAGACCGTCCAGTAAGCCAAAAACAGCCATACGCATGAGACAACGTTTGTGACGATGTAAGTCAGAAGCACATTAAACTATGGCGCGTTTGATATTCAGCGTGTACGGTATCGTAGATTGTTAACATTATTTTCCCATCAAATCATGTGTACGCTATTTCGGCGTTTGAAAACACACACACACACACACACACACACATGAACACAAAACCCTCAGAGTGGGTTACCTACCATTTTATGTGAAAATGGGTTCCCATATTTCTATTTATTCTAGGGCTCTGGAGTTGATGCGAATGTTTAGAACTCACCTTATAACTAAGCTCTACAACTTAAAATAAAATAGACATTTTCTAGAAACAGAGCCACTGGATGGAAAAAAATGGGTTTTTAGCCAAAAAGTGGGTGCCTCTCACACAAAACTGGGATTACAGTGAAAATACCTCACTAAAGATACCTTTGGTTGATTTTACTATTATGATTGTTTGAGTGGGGTTGTAAGGGGGTTGGGGGAGGGGGGGGGAGAAGTGGGGGGGGGGGGAGAAGGGGTCATCACTTTTGGTTTATAGAGCTGCTCAATGCGCTCGTATGAATGAAAGATTTTCATTATCAGTGGAATCAGTAGGTCATTTCAGAGGCGCACATTGAGTTGCACGTCGAACCACTCACAAATACTCATTTGGAGTGCACCAGATGGATCCAGTTGGCAAAGTCCCACATTCCACACTATAGGACAGCTAAGACTGAAAAGCAATCGCGGCGTTTATGGCGCGGTACAAGGTTTAAAACTAAGAAAATGTTGTTTTTAGAAGCGTGTCGGGCAAAAGTTTTTATGAAAACTGTTTTAAAACCTCTTTTAACTCAACTTTTCTTAATGTTAAAAGTGTTTTATTGTACATTACTTAACGTCCCGACAGCAACAAGGCTTTCTCAGGACGTGCCTGCACTGCTTGTGGAAAAACAACAACTAAACAGAACATTGAATGTATGTCGCCAGCCGGTCAAATACATTAAATAAACCTAACACATGGGGCCTACATAAAGCTAAGACCATTTAGCAACACACATCCAATATCAAGAGCTACAGGCAGTGCAGACAGTAGGGAGAGTTTTAAAAAGGCAAATACAGGTGAATGGACAAAGGGCCGACAGACACACATGCCCCAGAATAGAGAGAAAAACCCACCCTGTGGGGCTGACCAGGGTGCCCCTGGGAAATAAAAAGTAGTTAACCCCACCCAAGTCCCCCAGGGCAGACCCGGGTGGGGTTAAAAGTGTTTTAATTTACAAGCGTGTCGTAACTGATATGCATCTATTCCAACGTATAGTGCTGGATATTTTTCCCATCCTCGCCTTCTCTCTTCGCTCAACACTCGACTTTCCAGTCCTTCCCTCAAACACCCCCAACCGGTCTGCCCTCAACACTCGACTTTCCAGTCCTTCCTTCAAACACCCCCAACCGGGTCTGCCCTGGGGGACTTTTTAGTTCCCAGGGGCACCCTGGTCAGCCCCACAGGGTGGGTTTTTCTCTATATTCCGGGGGCATGTGTTTCTGTCTACCCTTGGTCCATTCACCTGCATTTTCCTTTTTTAAACTCTCCCTACTCTCTGCGCTGCCTGTGGCTCTTGATATTCGATGAGTGTTGCTAAATGGTCTTAGCTTTATTTAGGCCCCATGTCGTAGGTTTTATTTAACGTATTGGACCGGCTGGCGACATACATTCAATATTCTGTTGAGTTTTTGTCACTAGCAGTGCAGGCACGTCCTGAGAAAGTCTTGTTGCTGTCGGGACGTTGAGCAATGTACAATCAATCAACCTTCCTTCAAACGGACAGCATTCACACAAATAATACTTTACTATTACATCAGAAAATAGCCCATCCAAGCCTGCACTCTTTTAACTGCACTGACTAACGACGCTGACTCTGTGACGTCATTTCCATTCAATCAATTTGTGCATACAATCCAAAAGGAGATGCGGCATTGATAACATCGACAAACCTACAAAATAAAGCAACAGGTTCAACCAAAAGGTCGGGCAGGACAAAAGACAACAGCAGCCTCACCCAAAGTCTAAACGTCCTCTCTTACAATGCGCACTCATACAATCACTTCACTTCTTAGCAACCGGCGCACGAATATAATTATAGGCTAAGTCAAACTAAAACAGAAGATAGTGGCGGAAAACCCTTTAAAATAGAAACAAAGAACGACGTTTCAGATCAAATATTCTTCATCTGACATGGAAACAAACGTAGAAAACGTATAGGCTAAGTCCCTGGTGAACGTATACATGAATCTCAAATTTGTCACTCGACATGACCTTTCTCCAAATCACCCCGGAAGTACATTACAACTCAGCACTTTTTTTAACAAAACAACCACACCCTCAAATAACAAACTTAATTTTGTAGAAACATAAACAATTTACTCCCTGAAACAACAAAATATCCCCCCATATCAGCTATGAAGCTGAGAAGGGTGATGTAATACATACAGGCTCATTTTCAGGGTTCTGTGCGCACAACACACACACACATTGCTGGGAGGGACAAGTTTTCAAACACACTACAGGCGTGTCTGTTAAACACAAAAGTGCATGTTTTAACGCCAAAACGAGAAAAACTGATCTTTTTATTTTTTTTATGAATCTTTACCCCAAGACAATGCAGAAACAACCCTCAGAAAAAATGGGTGTCTGACTTGGTCACCCAGATTTTAACACCCCCCCCCCCCCCCCCCATTTTTCATAAGGATGGTAAAGACAGTAACCCATTTGAGCTCTTCCGTGTACACACACACACACACACACACACACACACACACACACACACACACACACACACACACACACACACACACACAAACACACCAGAGTTACCTGAGGGGTGGTTCCAACTATTTGTTTGGGACCTTCCCAACCTGGCACAAAAGGCCTTCCGACACTACACCTTGCTTCCAGTGGCCGAAAACTTTCACCAGTCGGCGAAATATCAAACAACAAAGGGGGGGGGGGGGGCGGGATCCAACCTTTTGTTTGGGGCCTTCAACCTGGTACAAAAGGCCTCCCAACGCTACACCTTGCTTCCAATGGCCGAAAGCTTTCACCAGTCGCCGAAATATCAAACAAAGGTAGGGGGGAGGGGGGTCCAACCTTTTGTTTGGGACCTTCAAACTGGCACAAAGGGCCTTCCGACGCTACACCTTGCTTGCAATGGGATAAAACTTTCACCCGTCGCCGAAATGTCAAACAACAAAAGAGTGTGGGGGGGGGGGGGGGGTCGGGGCGTGTGTCGGGGCGTGTGTCGGGACTCTCACAGCTCGTCAAAATATACCCGGTGCGGGTGGGGAGGGGGGAGGGGAGGTGTCCAAAACTCCATATACAGGGACTTTGTTATAGCGTTTTAAGAATATTCAACAACAACAGCAAATTAACTTTGGATTGCTTTTCTGTGGTCTGAGAAACGTCTTTTCTCTCAGTGTTACTACTCACATGAGCAGTAAATCTCAATCTGCTTGCAGGCCATGTTTCAAACTAACACGTACATTCTTTGCGAACACTCATAACATGCTGGAACATTGTTTTGTGTCATCAGCCCATGCACTGACTTGATGGTAGCGCGAACAATCCAGATAGATTAATGTTTGGATGACTAGCAACAAACTTAAGCTTAATATTGACAAAACCGAAGTCATGCCTGCTGGCTCTCAGTCTCGCCTTAGTCTGATCGACAGCGAGTTCGCAAACATTGGTGGCTGCAGTGTTCGCTTCCAGAACTGTGTCAAATATCTGAGTGTGAAGATTGATACGACACTCTCCATGCATGATCATATCAGTAGCGTCTGCCGGACTGGTTTCCTTGAGCTCCGCAGAATCTCTTCCCTCAGACCGTATCTCACAGAAAGTGCGGCGTCAAGACTTGTAAATGCATTCATTACGTCCAGGCTCGATTATTGCAATTCTGTACTGGCAGGTTTACCGGCAGATAAGATTTCACGCTTGCAGATGATTCAAAACAATTCGGCGCGTCTCATCTTGAAGAAACGAAAGAGAGACCACGTTACGCCTCTGCTGAAGCAGCTGCACTGGCTGCCCGTGAAATTCCGCTGCCAGTGCGAAATTGCAACTTTCGCCTATCGGCATTTTGACGGATCTCTCCCGCCGTACCTTTCTGCCAAGCTGTCTGTTTATCAGCCATAACATACCCTCCGTTCTTCCAGTGAAAAACGTTTAAAAGTCCCGAAGCTTGTCACAGTTCAAAGCTCACTTTAAGACTTTTTTTCAGCTTTAGCTAACTGTTGACTGCCTTTTATTCTGATTCTGGGGAAGTGGATGTAAGGTGTTGGCAGGGGATGGGGTGGTTTAAAGTAGTGTATGATTGTGCGTGTGTCTGAGAGAGTGTGTGCTGTTGTGCATGCGCATTGAGTCCAGTGTTTTCCTGGAGAACAGCGCTATACTAAGAACTATTTATTATTATTATTATTATTATTATTAGTGTTATTTCCAGTTCAAGTGTTTCTTGCGAAGGGGTCGGTGTGGCGTAAAGTGGTGTGAGAGGGGCGGAGGGGGGGGGGGAGAGAGAGAGCCGAGAGAGAGAGAGAGAGAGAGAGAGAGAGAGAGAGAGAGAGAGAGAGAGAGAGAGACAGAGAGAGAGAGAGAGAGAGAGAGAGAGAGAGAGAGAGAGAGAGAGAAACTACATGACTACGTCTTATCGGTTTAAGCAACTGATCTGTTTACTTGCATATTACTTGCCAGGGCTACAGGCTCCGCAGAAGTTCCATACTTATCAGAATAGACCATACATAAACAATAAATGTGACCCTTTTCTTTACTACTAGCGATATTTTATGCTTTATCTCTGTGTGTGTGTGTGTGTGTGTGTGTGTGTGTGTGTGTGTGTGTGTGTGTGTGTGTGTGTGTGTGTGTGAGAGAGAGAGAGAGAGAGAGAGAGAGAGAGAGAGAGAGAGAGAGATTTTCAGGACCATGGAACAGTTAACTTATCAGATTGAGTGCACAGTTGTACATATTGTGACCTTGACCTTAATTATAAAGGGTATCTATTATAATCTCAACTCAACAAAATATGATTCAGTAGTAAGAGACACTGTAGGTGTTGTGAGCAAATATTCCTAAAATCAGAGCAAATGTTTGGCCCCTATTGTAAACTGAATATTCTTACGAACGCTTCAAAAAACGCTTCAAAAATTGCAACCTTGACCTGCGTGAAGGTCACGTCTAATCGTTTATCAACTATTTATAGCAATTCCTTACATGTTATCACTTTTAGTAAGGTTTTTTTTTTATCACATTTTCAAAAATATGTCGATTTTTTCATAACGTACAACTTTAGGTGACCTTGACCTTTAAATAACACCTTTCAAGGTCACCAGTGGAAAAAACATTGAATCGTTTACGTTTTCACTGATGATATATTATAACATTGGTATATATGTTTTCATCATAGGTTGTCAAAGATTGGACTCCTATTCTTTTGGCAAGAAGGCTATTTTCTGGATAATAAAAGGTAAAAAGAATGGCGCCGCGATGACGTCACCATTTTGCTTTTTAGACATTAAATCATTTTAAATGTAGGTAAATGTATTCTGTTTCCAAAGATACCAGTCATTTAGTTCTGTGTGCTTTATTACGGGAACTGCATCGTTAACATCAACTCTACCCCCAAAAGCAAAATATAGGGCTCAAAGAAGGAAAATATGACCATAGTACATGCCCTCCTATATTCAATACGGTATTTATTTTTGGCAAACACCTACGGTTCGACTTCATAGGTGATAGGCTTCCGAAAAAAATGTGGTCTCCAATCCTCCGCAAAGAGGGTGGGGTGGGGGGGGGGGGGAGGTATTCACTTCCTATCTGAAGGCCTATAAATGGTTGGCTTTCATACCAGTGAAATCCAAGTATTCTCAAATGTATGCAATTTTCACACATTTGTCGACCCTCCGTGACCCTTGGCCTTTGTAATGGGGCGACTAAATTAGCATACATAGAAAGAAGCTATCATCAGCTACATTTGTGCCAAATCTGATTGAAATGTTGGCATAAACTTTGACAAAAACTACAATTCCAGCAAAAACTGACATTTTTCACACATGTGCCGACCTCCTGTGACATTTGAACTTTTCGATTGGTCATTCAAATTAGTATGCACAGAAAGGCCTTACCATCAGGTATCTCTGTAGTAAGGTTGGGTTCGAAGTTGAAAATAGTATTTGAGGAGAAACAATGTGTGTCAAAATGTCTATTGTTTTCCCCTTTTTTGTACCCCCTGTGACCTTGACATCTGTGGGGTCAATCAAATTGATGTGTTTAGAAACGTTTAACCACAAAGTGCCCTTGGGCCAAGTTTGAAGTCCGAGTCTTGAATAGTCCACTAGAAAATGCCAACGTTACAGCTTACCACGGACGACGGACACAGGACAGACGACGGATGGCCCATTAGATAAACTCATTTTTTATATCGCACGTGAGCCAAAATAAATGAGAAGGTACAATATAAGCGTCTACTGAAGCCTCCTTAGACCCAATTCAAATAACTTACAACACGGACCCTGCCAAACTGCCTGTGTGGCGAAAAGTGCTGCATCTACGTTACGTTGGGTAATTCAAGCCCCAGGGTGTCGCAACAATCTGGGAAGATTACGCAGAGAACCATGTAGCCTACGAAAAACAAATTGAGCTTGATGCGCTTAGCCTGCCCGATGAACTAGTGCACTCAACTATACGGTTAAGAGACGATAAGCGGCAACTGCTGGTTATACATGTATATTACACCACTGCCAGTTTCCTGGTCCAGGGCCGGTTCTGCCGCCAGTGGGTGGACAGGGAGTTTGCGGCATTGAAAGATATCGTCAACACTCTGTCTGCACAGTCTGGTCACGGTCAGTTGGCACTTCCATCACCACTCTCGCCAGCTGACAGTACACGGTATGTGCCGGATTGTGATGCCACCCTGACAATCTCCATCATGAATACCAACGATCCAACCCCTGATACGCTCAACACAGGTGGCACTGGCACTGCTACATTCCACCACGCTGCCATCCACCACGACGACGGCAGCACTGGTAATACTATCACCACCGCCAGCAGCGACATCAGCCACAACGTCGGCAGCACTAGCACTGTTTCCTCCATCGTCAACAGCGACAACAGTGGTGGTGCTGTCATCAACCATGACGCCGACAGCACTGGAACTATCCCCACCGCCAACTGCGACAGCAGTGGTAGTGCTGCCATCAGACACGACGTCAGCAGCACCAACGCTAACAGAAACAACAACAGTTGCAGTGCTGCATCCTGCCACGACCTCAGCAGCACTGGGACTGTCATCGCCACCGCCGACAGCGACATCAGTGGCAGTGCTGCTATCAGCCGCGACGGCCAGCAGCACTGGCACTGTCATCACCACCGCCAACAGTGACAACAACAGTAACAGTGCTGCTATCAACCATGACGTCAGCAGCAATGGCACCGTCATCACCACCGCTGACAGCGACAACAACAGTGTCAGTGCTGCTATCAGCCACGACGTCAGCAGCACTGGCACAATCATCACCACCGCCAACAGTGACAACAACAGTGTCAGTGCTACTATCAACCATGACGTCAGCAGCACTGGCACTATCATCACCCCTGACAACAGTGACAACAACAGTGGCAGTGCTGCTATCAACCACGACGTCAGCAGCACTGGCACTATCATCATCACCGCAGACAGCGACAACAACAGTGACAGTGCTGCTCCCAGCCACGACGTCGGCAACACTGGCACTATCATCACAACCGCCAACAGCGACAACAACAGTGATAGTGCTGTCATCAGCCATGACGTCCGCAGCACTGACGCTGCTCCCTCCACGGCCAACAGCGACAACAACTGCGGTAGTGCTGTCATCAGCAATGACGTCACTAGCAATAGCGCTGTTGTCGCTACCAGCACTGAACAGCGACAGCGGCGCTAATGTTGCCATCAACCACGACGTCGGGAGCAGTGGCACTCTTGCTTCTGTACAGTTTGTCGAGTCCGCGTGCCAGACTGGCTGCCCTGTGATTTTGAGCCCAGACCCCCTGGTTGTGGAGCGCTTGATGGCGGAGATATCTGCTCTCCGGGCCGCCGTTGGGGAGATCCGCCATTCCTACAACATAGAGGTGGATTCTCTCCATACGGAGATCAGGCACCTGCGTGAACGGGTTACCAAACTAGAGGGGGAGAAGGAGGGTCAAAGAAGCGGCAAGAAAGGCAGCAAATACACCTCCTATCCCCCCTCTAACGCCCAGCACAAGCAAGTGGTGGATAATGAACCCACCAGCAAGACAACGGCTGACCCCCGAAGCGCAGCTCATGACGACATCACTACTTCGCCGACCCTCCAGCAAAAAGACCCAGTACCTAATGCGCGACCCCCTCCAGCCGCCGTCAATCCCACTATCCGTCCCGGGATACCAGAACTGAGGCCTAACACCCAGACTCTACTTCTTGGCGACTCGGTACTGCGCGGCCTGCACGGTAATCTCATGTCTGTCACTGACACAGACAAGGCGCAAGTTGTGTCAGTGTCGGGCCTCAGCAGAGCCGACATCCTTCAGCGCCTTCACGATTCCGAGCCCACGAATACAGTCACCACAGTCGTTGTACATGTTGGCATAAACGTCTGTAAGCGTGGGTTCGTCATCGGCAGGAAGGGCTGGAGGGATGTGATCTCCGCTGCCAAACACGCCTTCCCTAAAGCGAAGATCTACATGTCCTCCGTCTTGCCAGTAAATAACGAACGCCAGCAAATAGACCCGTGCATCGCCGACACCAACATGTACCTGAGAGAAGTGTGCGAGTCGCTAAAGCTAAACCTCGTTGACAATGACTGTGCCTTCTATACTAGGACAGGCGAACTGAAAACTGGATGGTACACAGATACAATTCATCCCAACAGGCGGGGCACCAGCGCCCTTGCCGTCAATATCAAGCGGACATATTCTAGCGTAATGTCGTCGCGTAACAAAGATGGGCAACAACACCCCCGCCAACACACGCAACAAGACAAGCATGATAGCGAGGACAGAAACTCGCGACAAGTACGTGGACTGCACCGAGGGCCGCCACAGCTGAAAACTTCGCCTGATCAGAGGGATCCACACCCCTGTGAAAAAGCTACCCCGATAATGTCGGGTAATCCCATCCAGCCGGTCGATAGATCAAAGGATGTACCGACCACTGACCCGAAGCAACAGCGACCCCTCTACGGCTTTGCTCCACAGCCTATGGGCCCCCCGCCTTTTGCCCCGACTGGTCGGCCCATGTACCCGTATCCTTCTTACTTTTACCCCCACCCCCTCCAGTGCCAGCCCTCAGCCTCACGTGGGCAGCTTAGTGACAGTGACTTTGCAGTGTTGTTTAATCTGCTTGACAGGATCAGGCCACGTGCCGGACAGTAGATAGTGCGATTCTAGGCGTCTGGTGTAATTTCTTGCCCAGGGATTTTTGACAGATTTCTAGTGTGCGATCGGTTAACTGCTTAATTCATATCATCACAAGCGTCCCAGTAGCCCTCTTGTTGACAGAAATTTCTTAATAGGGACGGCACGCGCATCACAAGCGTCCCAGTAGCCCTCTTGTTGACAGAAATTTCTTAATAGGGACGGCACGCGCCGCCTCCCATCTGGTTTCACTGAATGCCGGGCCGGAGAGGGGTGGGTTGGGGGTTGGTACGGGTCAACACTGACCTATACTGAAACACAACCAGAGCAGTGGCAAATGCACGGACCCAGATCTTTAGTTCACGGCTGCAAAGTCTGGTCACTACTGACTCTGAGACACTCCTCTCCAAAAATTCCAAACTCAGCCTTTCCACGTCGGTAATGGGGTTCCATTGCTAACGACGCAGTCGGACATCTTTGTTTTTAACTCACGTCAAATGCTCGTTTTCTTTTTATAACGTTTCTTGTGGGTTTTTTATCTATCGCCTATTTCATTCAAAATGTGATTTTGCAAAATAAACAAAAAGTGATAAAATTTCATTTAAAAATGGACAGCAATTAATGAAATAGTTTTTGTTTTGAGTGTATTTTGGGCTGATGCGGCTTAGTTTCCGAGGGCACTGACGTGGAAATTAGCAAAGTCGTTTCTGGTACACTCTAACTAGGGCATATGGGCCCCAGTGTTTCGTGAAAACGCTTGAAACAGACCAGGCTACGTCAAGTGTCACACTAGAAAAACTTCCGATCGCGGCCTGGCCTGTACTTTCTTACTTTTTAGCCTTTTCAAGTCGGCAAAGCGATCGCTGTCGCCATTGCTAACGACGCTGTCCGACATTTTGTTTTTACTCTCCTCTCACGACTTTTTAAAAAATGTGATATTATGGCAATTGTTATTATACTGCAGTATTTTGTTTATGGTAAAATATTTTTTAAAAATGGTTCAATATAAACATTTTATTTAAAATGCTTAGAATGATCTACAGTTGATACAATACTTTGGCTTTGAGTGTATATGTATTTTAGTGTTGTTTGGCTGCCTCACGTGGTGCATGTGTAAGATTCCAGACCAGAACTGAACTGTGCAACTTAAGTATGAATGTAAGGGCTCATACACTTTTCAAAGTAGCCAGTCAGTTACAACTTTCGGCTTACACATGTGAGCAATCGAAAACCGACCGACACATTCCACACGGTTTCCTGAGCGGCTAGCTCGAACACTAACTAGCCAAACTCTTTCTGGTACTCTATGACTAGAAAACAGAGGTAAATGAAACTTGCAGGGAGATATTAATCACTAAAGGTTTCGGAGCCTTTAAGAGACATGAAAGTATATGCCCCCGGCAACATAGACACTGCCGCCGGTTTCATTATGGCACTGAGGTGGAAAGCGCTCTCTGGTAAGCTACAAGGGAACAGAACTAAATAAAATGGGCAGGCAGAGTTAAATCACTGAAGATTTTGTACCTTACGAAGATACATTTAGGTATATGCCGCCGACATGTTCCCTGCAGCTCTGTACAGTTTTCCATCCTGTCCCGCTTTGCCCGAAAGGAATAGATTCACATTAGCCTCTGATGTCCAAGGGGCTCGTGAGATCCAGCTCTTTATGACAAACGCCCTTCTCAATGCACCAGTTGCAGGGAGGGCATGGGTGGCGGTTGTGAACAGACTCATATAACCCACCAACACACACGCTGCAGTTCTGTACAGTTTTTCATCCTGCCCACCCCCCACCCCCCTTTGCCTGAGAAGAAATAGATTCACATTAGCCCCTACCAGTCACAGGGGCTCGTGAGATCCTGTCCTGTATGCCAAACGTAATCCACCCCAGATGTTCCTATGAATGTGGATGCGGTCAGTGTCCAGTAGTGATAGCCACAGGGCCCCACATGTGGCCCTCATTGCTGAAAACCGATCCGCATCGGATGTTTATACTAACAGAGTGAACTGAGGGACTAAAAGCCCTAAGCATGAAATAGAAGGATAGGTGATTTTAATTGTGGCACAGTCTAACGGCCCCTCTTTATTCTATTGGACTGAGTGTGTGTGTGTGTGTGTGTGTGTGTGTGTGTGTGTGTGTGTGTGTGTGTGTGTGTGTGTGTGTGTGCGTGCGTGCGTGCGTGTGTGTGTGTGTGTGTGTGTGTGTGTGTGTGTGTGTGTGTGTGTGTGTGTGTGTAACCAAGCCGTAATTTTCACACACGCATGCACGCGCACACACACACACACACACACACACACACACACACACACACACACACACACACACACACACACACACACACACACACACACACACACATTCAGTGCATTCTACATTTTTATGTTCAGCCCTTTTGGCCACGGAATACAGTGCCGTTTCCGTACTGTCCAGTCTCTTAGCTATAGTCAATATTTCAAGGATCCCCTAAAAACACTACCGCCCATCAGCTGCATATTTGCCATGCACAAAATAACAACAACAACAACAAAAACCAGCACATTGACAGTCTCATTTCTTGGTTATGAACCTGATTCCTTACCAACCCCACACCCAAGCACAGCTGAAATCAGCGTGCCCCACAAATCACTAAGTCAGCGGCAACTCAACATAGGCCCACTATTGTCCACTGGATAAGCTCAGGATGGTATGAACCAAAGCACCAAACATGTCTCCTCTCAGCTAACCAGAAATTTCCAGCAAATTCCAACATTCAACCCTACTACAAATTTTTAAACAAGGCAAAAATTATTTTTAAAAACACAGGTCCTTGCACTGCCTCAACTGCCCAGATTTGAATATGTAATATGACCTGAAAGAGGAACTCTCCCACTTGAACACCATTCAATCTACCATCAGTGCAACCCTGCAAAGATAAGGAAGTCTTTCTTGCCACTTTCAGGCATAATGGTGCAGATAGATAAACCACAACTGAATCCCTCTTATAATTATGACTTGCAGAGGCAAATGCATTTAAGTTGTACAGTTTCCATGCGATCTGGCTGTTGTCAATATCAGCTTAAGCAGCTGATGAAACTGCATCTGATGGACATACTTAAAACATTGTTAACCCTATATTTGATAGAAACCCTAAGGGTATAAGTGTCTATAGAAATATGACTGATATACCAAATGTCACTAAAAAAAATTAAAATAAAAAAACATAATAAACTGGACTGACAGGGTTTGGCACTAGACGTGGAACTTTTTTCAAATAAAAACTGAGCAACACAACTTGCAGGGTCTTTCAAAGTACTTTATGAGCATAGTGTCATAAATGTGTTCAGGGTTTGGGTGAAAACTGTGTGAGAAAAATACTGACGTAGATAGCTTTTAGAGTTGGTCTTGCTGATACTGACGCGGTAAACTTGGTCATTAGGGTTTCTGTTAAATCTAGTGTTTACAATGTTTTATGTATGTTCATCGGATGCACTTGCATGACCTGAACGTTTTGATGCAAGCTAAGTCTAGGTGTTGTGAATGGGAGGAAAATTATTGAATTAAAAAGGTGACCTGCACTTTTTTTGGGAAAAAAAAATATTTAAAAAAAACCTATAAAGTATTTACACCTGCTTTATAAACATATCGATAAAAATAGTACAGCTGCAGTACGGGTATGAAAATGGGAGAGATTGAACATAAAATACGGACACGAGAGCCGATAATGTGCTTTTCCCGCGATTTTTTTCAAGGGCGATAACACATGTTTAAATTGGAATACAAAAGTTGTATTTGCATTTCTGGACTCAGTACCACATGGCCTATCAAATGGCACCATAAAAAAAAAAATGACCCAAAATGTGCCTTACATACCATTAGGGTTATAACCCTAACCCTAATCTAGCACTAAAACATAACGGTAACCCTAACCAAACTTTGGCCCTTAGGGTTTCTATCAAATATAGGGTTAACAATGTTTTAAATATGTCCATCGAATGCAGTTTCATCAGCTGTTTAAAATGATGTTGAAAACAGCCAGATCGCATGGAAACTGTACAACTTAAATGCATTTCCCTCTGCAAGTCATAATATATAGTGAAAATTTGGATGCTATGAAGGAAATTTTTGAGTTTCAGCGTTTTCCGTCGATTTTCTTATTCAGATATATACAAAATCTCCTCACAAACCATGGTTTGAAACAAGCGTAAGTGAGAAACACTTGGTTAATTTATTATAATTTTTTTAGTGATTTTTGGACTTAGAACAATTTTCACATTTTGCACACTGAAATTTTTGTATTTTTCATGTGATGGACTTGAAAATTGGTGAGCATCTTTCACGTGACTGACTGACTTAAACGATCATCAAAACAGGCAAATCGGACGGAAACTGTAGGAGTAAGATGTCTTTTCATATCCAAGTCATAACATATAGTGGTGAAATTTGTCCTAATAAGAAAATTTTTTAGTTTCTGCGTTTTGAGTCGGTTTTCTTTATTAGAAATATACCGCAAGATCTCACAACCATAATGTCTCAATAGCGCATCTTTTTTAAGATTATTTTTTTTTATTTTAATTTTTTTAGTGACATTTGGTCATATCAGTCATATTTCCATATACACTTAAACCCTTAGGGTTTCTATCAAATATAGGGTTAACAATGTTTTAAGTATGTCCATCGGATGCAGTTTCATCAGCTGTTTAAAATGATGTTGAAAACAGCCAGATCGCATGGAAACTGTACAACTTAAATGCATTTCCCTCTGCAAGTCATAATATATAGTGAAAATTTGGATGCTATGAAGGAAATTTTTGAGTTTCAGCGTTTTCCGTCGATTTTCTTATTCAGATATATACGAAATCTCCTCACAAACCATGGTTTGAAACAAGCGTAAGTGAGAAACACTTGGTTAATTTATTATAATTTTTTTAGTGATTTTTGGATTTTTTTAAATTTTGTACACTGAAATTTTTTTTATTTTTCATGTGATAGACTTGAAAATTGGTGAGCATCTTTCACGTGACTGACTGATTTAAACGATCATCAAAACAGGCAAATCGGACGGAAACTGTAGGAGTAAGATGTCTTTTCATATCCAAGTCATAACATATAGTGGTGAAATTTGTCCTAATAAGAAAAATTTTAAGTTTCTGCGTTTTGAGTCGGTTTTCTTTATTAGAAATATACCGCAAGATCTCACAACCATAATGTCTCAATAGCGCATCTTTTTTAAGATTAGTTTTTTTTATTTTAATTTTTTTAATGACATTTGGTCATATCAGTCATATTTCCATATACACTTAAACCCTTAGGGTTTCTATCAAATATAGGGTTAACAATGTTTTAAGTATGTCCATCGGATGCAGTTTCATCAGCTGTTTAAAATGATGTTGAAAACAGCCAGATCGCATGGAAACTGTACAACTTAAATGCATTTCCCTCTGCAAGTCATAATATATAGTGAAAATTTGGATGCTATGAAGGAAATTTTTGAGTTTCAGCGTTTTCCGTCGATTTTCTTATTCAGATATATACGAAATCTCCTCACAAACCATGGTTTGAAACAAGCGTAAGTGAGAAACACTTGGTTAATTTATTATAATTTTTTTAGTGATTTTTGGATTTTTTAAAATTTTGTACACTGAAATTTTTTTTATTTTTCATGTGATGGACTTGAAAATTGGTGAGCATCTTTCACGTGACTGACTGATTTAAACGATCATCAAAACAGGCAAATCGGACGGAAACTGTAGGAGTAAGATGTCTTTTCATATCCAAGTCATAACATATAGTGGTGAAATTTGTCCTAATAAGAAAAATTTTTAGTTTCTGCGTTTTGAGTCGGTTTTCTTTATTAGAAATATACCGCAAGATCTCACAAACCATAATGTCATTAAGTAAGACCACAGAAGTAAAAAATTCCCTCATGGTCTCTGGCTGTATGGCCTTACTAGGAAAATATTACTAGGAAAATAAAATATTATGATCATGATCTACGAGTGTGATTGAGTGGCTGCAAGTTGCACCATAGGTGAATTTCCTGTACATAAAGTCTTTCGAACAATAAATTAAATTAGCTGCTTTATTGATTTATCCCATAGGTGAGGTAGCAGGGATAATAATATGGGCAACCTAGAAACGTGTACAACACATGCGGACCACTCTTTATTCTAGTCACACTGTGACCTGTGAACACGGCATCCATGCTTGCGCGTATCAGCTCTTTCCCCGGGCGTTATAAGTTTGAGCATGTGTTCAGTCTTATGCTAAAACCTGACTTTGTCCGCTCTGAGAAGAACTGCGCAGTTCGTTTGCGGCAGCAGGTTCTCAGTAGCCTTTGTAAATGCAGGGGCAAATGTACATATATGCTAGGACTAGAAGCGGTATATTGGCCTGTCTCCTGCACGGTTTCAGTTTCAGCAAGCATACTGGCCTGCAATACCAGCTTGGTGAAAATACATAGATTGTAATGAGTCTGTGCAAGTTTTGAAAACCTTCGGTGGTAAACCTCTCTCGTGATTTATACTATAGTGCTCCTCAGTTCCCGCATCAGAGTAGGGTTTGTCTAACGTGTAACCCCGAGGCGGCCGGCAAATTTTCGCAAACGAATGCGGGCGCTTTTGTGTACGTTAGAAGCCTAGTGCCTGGCTTTAGGTTTCAAATAAATGGCCAAACAAACGCATACTTTGATTGTGCAGTATCAATCTAACGCTCGTAGCACGTGAGGTCAACACAATACACTCAAACAAAAGTAATTTATCAATAGCTGACCATTTAAAGCATTCTAAATAAAACATTTGATTTTAAACACTTCGAAACATTGCTACAAGTTTCCTGGCAATATGGCAATAGATTATCAATTTCCACAGTATCACATAAAAAAAGAAAAACAACCGAAGAGAGTAAAACCAAGATGTCGGACCGCGTCGTTAGCAATGGAATCAGCGATCGCTTTACCGACTTGAAAAGCTGAGAATTTTTACAAAGGAAGGCCTCAGAGTAAAAATAGACTGTACAGAGACCTCGGGAAAGGGTTGGGAATTTGTTTACAGTACACATAAACACGCCGGCACGACCAGGGAGCGATAAAGCGGCAGCGGCGAGCTGTTAAAGCAGCCGAGGCGTTGACAGTTTCTGTCGTTATGTTGGGGTAAGAGGCAGTCTGGCACCAGATTCTAGCGAGGCCTTGTTTCGGCATGGCTAAACATCTGGGTCACGGACATTTGACACTGCTCTGGGTGTATCAATTTACAGGTCAGTGTTGGCCGGACAGGTCGTAGACCCACCCACCCCCACCGCCCCCCCTCCCACCCCCACCCCTGCCCGGCATTTAGTGAAACCAGATGGGAGGCGGCGCGTGCCGTCCCTATTAAAATGTTGTCTGTCAACAAAAGGGCTACTGGGACGCTATATAGGAGCTTGTGATGATATGTGGAATAACAATTTTGACGAAGTTGATATTTCTTTCTTTTAATTATTGTATCTTCTTTGCAATAGAATAGCGTGTAGTCATAACATTTATTCTCCTTTTTTCAATCACCTTTTTGTGATAATCAATTATCTTGTACTTTGCATTTATCAACAAGCGAAAACTGTGACACGTAACTTGTTCTTTTTGTGAGACAGTGGCACTGACGTGGACACGTGTGTGTATGTACTGTGTGAACCTTTGAGTGCCCGTGTGTGTATTGCTCAATTTCACTTCCAACCGGTTTTGTTCATTATCTCTTATTGACACTTCAACCACCAAGTGAATACTGTCTCTTCCTGTAGTTTTATTTGTGTACGAAACCCTCCTTGTCACAAAGCTTCTTTTTTTATTTTATATATACCTCTTTAAAGAAGACAATTTTTGTACTTTTATATACTTTGACGTTCATAGTGATAGTATGCCTGACGGTGGTACAAAAAATGATTTATTTTGTGGTGGTGGACTTAAAATAGGTCACCTAAATATCTATCATCTTGTCAATAAGGTGCTAGATCTCTGTGTGTTTTTGAACCAGCCCGAGCACTTCCACATTTTTGGTGTTTCTGAATCAAGACTTAAGAACAAAATCAGAAATGCTTCCATCTATTCCTAACTATAAAATATTTCGTAAAGATGCCGCTTTGCCTCAACACACAGGGCTAGCGATTTACATGCATACGTCTGTATCTAGCTACGCCAAGCGGCGTCTAGACCTCGAATTTACCAAAGTGGAGTGTATGTGGCTCGAGTTAAAAACACCACAGTCATCACCTATACTAATCGGCTTTGTCTATAGAAATCCGGCAGCCGGCTGGGATTGGTTTGATGAGTTTACAGCTTTGATGGACAAGGCAAGTCAGAGCAAATGTGACATATTTCTCCTAGGTGATTTCAATATCGACCTATCTAGACCTAAGGGATCAAATGCAGCATGGACCATGACCACAACGCTATTTGGTTTAACACAAATAATTAAAGCACAAACTAGAATCACATCTACATCATCCACGCTCATTGATCATATTTATGTTACCAACAAGGACAAAATAACTAGTGCGAATGTCCCGACCTTAGCCATTAGTGATCATAACCCGGTATGTTGTACAATTGCTCTGAAGCTTGATAAGCCAAAGAAAAACAAACACACAACTATAATGTATCGTTCTTATAAAAAAAATTGATAGGGATAAATTCATGCACGATTTGCACAATACACCCTTTGATGATGTATACTGCCACACTTGCCCTGACAATGCCTTGTCTTGCTGGATGAGTCTGTTCCTCGGAGTCCTTAACAAGCACGCGCCCCTCAGGGTAAAACGCGTTAAACATGCTACCAAGCCGCCCTGGTTAACATTAGACATTAAAAATGCTATGTCGCTCAGAGACAAACTTAGAAAAGAAAAACGCTTTGATGACTACAAAAAAACAACGTAATTTGGTAAAATATCTGTTAAGGGCTGCAAAAAAAGCATTCTTCAATCAAATGATCTCAGAAAACCGTGACACAGCATCCATTTGGAGAGCACTAAATGCTATTACTAAAGGAAAAGCAGCCCCAGAAATACCATATCATTTAACTTCAGACACATTTAACAAGTATTTCCTATCAGCCGCTGAAAATCTAGCCCAATCGGCATCAAATATCAGTACGCAATATAGTATCTCAAGTCTTCTGAGATGTTTCAGCGAAGCAACAAATATAACACAAAAATTCGTAATTCCTAATATATCAATAGCAGAAATCGGTAACTATATTTCTGACATGCCGAATAAGAAAAGTAGAGGGATTGATGATATTGATAACCAATCGCTAAAATTGTCGTTGCCTTACACAATACAATCCCTTACATACATTTTTAATCTGTGTATAGATAAAAGTTATTTTCCTACAGTCCTGAAGGAAGCAAAGGTAGTTCCGATCCCCAAAACTAAAACCCTTGAAGATATTCATAATTACCGACCGATCTCTTTGCTCTCAGCCTTGTCAAAGCCATTAGAGCGGCACATTCACAAGCATCTTCTTAATTTCCTTGAGAAGGGTAATTTACTAAACATTCATCAGTCCGGTTTTCGCCCCACCCATTCATGCCAGTCAGCACTCACACATATTTTAGATTGCTGGCTAGAGTCAATTAATAAAAATTTAATGTCGGGAGCAGTTTTCCTAGATCTTAAAAAAGCTTTTGATCTTGTGGACCATGAGATTCTCTTACATAAGCTTACAATATACCACATGGACGAAACTACAATAACTTTTCTCAGATCCTATTTGGAAGACCGAAAGCAAAACGTATACGTCCATGGTCAGTACTCTATGCAAGGCCATGTTAAATTTGGAGTTCCTCAAGGATCAATTCTAGGGCCCCTCCTATTTTTACTTTTCATAAATGACCTTCCTTTACATATTTCCGAGCCTAACGTTAATTGTAATCTCTTTGCGGACGACACAAGCCTTCACGTTCATGGTAAGAACAGTCATGATATTAGTCGTCGTTTACAATCCAGTCTTGACGAAGTTTCTGATTGGTGCTGTAAAAACCACATGGTACTACATCCTGATAAGACGAAGAGCATGTTAATCACCTCACGACAAAAACATCAACTTCACCCCCCTTCACTAACGCTCAGTCTTAATTGCCAACCTATTGAACAAGTTCATGAACGCAACTTCCTTGGAATATGTATAGATGAGCAGCTAAGTTGGCAGAAACATGTGACTAATATATGTAAGAAAATATTAAAAAATATATTTCTTTTATCACAATTGAGAAGTGTGAGTGACATAAATACACAAAAAATGTTTTTTTCATGCGCACATTAAATCTCATGTTGATTACATCTCCACTGTTTGGGATGGTAGCGGTGATGTGCATATCCAAAAACTGAATTCACTATACAAAAGAGCCATTAAAAATGTAGATATAAGACCCATTCCTACCGCTGTAAAACTGCAAAATCTCAAACTTCTTGGCCTTCGTCAACAACTCGTTTACAACAAGTGCAAACTTATGTTTAAAATTCTCCACAAGAAAGCTCCACAGTATCTAACAGTTAAATTTACTCCATGACAGTGTGAAAGGTCCTCGAGGAACAGTACTCTTCGATTACCACTACCTCGCATTGACTTATTCAAATCAAGCCTAGCCTTTTCGGGACCACTTTTATGGAATTCACTTCCTCAACATTTAAAAACACTAACCCACCTTTCCTCCTTTAAAACAAAACTACATACATACCTGATGGAAACTGCTTAGATATATTATTTTTATCCTGTCATTCTGATGAAAGGTTATGTAAATGTATATATGTTAGTGCGTGCATTTACACGGCTGTAAAGGTGTGTGTATGTATGGTTGATTCTTGGTACTTTGTGCTTGTTTTTGCTGTGCTATGATTTTTTTTCCCCCTATGTAATTTGTGCTGAGGAGTGTTACTTCCTTTTTTTGTATTTGTTTATTACTACCTTAGTAGTATCATTTTCTGTACTGCGTGTGTCTGTACTTATTTAGTTCTGTTTTTTGTTTGCGTTAAATATTTTTTTGTTTGTCTTCATTATATTTCATGTTGTAGTACGTTAGAAACGGCAAGTTTGAAAAATGACGTATTTGTATCTGTCAAAACTTCTACCGTTATGTAATAAAGTTTCATCCTTTTCACATTATCATAAGTATAACCCGTTTGAGCAAAGCGGATGATTTCAAGACAACTCTAAAAAGAAATGACAATCACCCACCTTGGTCCCAATTCTTTTAACATATTCTACCTGACGCATACGCACGTATTTCCCAAATTTTGGAGGCGTCATCTAACGACTATGCACCTGTTGCAGGAGATGGATCGACTATGATAATTCAAGGGTAGTGCGAGATTAGCTTGGCGCCGACAGGCGCCAACCTAATCTGGCACTACCCTTGAATTATCATGGTCGACCCATCTCCTGCTGTAGTGCGTCAGGGCTGAAGTTGAAAATAGTATTTGAGAAGGAAAAAAAAAATCAAAATATGGCTTTTTTAAACCTAGTTTTGGATCATCCCATGACCCTTGACCTTTGTGATGGGTCAACTAAATTAGTATGCATAATTATGATGGTCTTATCTTCAGCTACCTCTGAGCCAAATTTGATTAAAAAATTTACCAAGATGTTGATAAAAACTACAACTCTATCAAGACTTGGCCTTTTACACACATTTGCCGACCTCTTGTAACCTTGACTTTTCCAAGGGGTCATCCAAATTAGTATGCATAGATATGTCGAAAATATTATGCAACATTCTAGCTACACAGAAATCGATCGCAATACTCCAGGAAAAAGAAAATGAATCCTACTAAAAAGGTACGTGATTCTTATCCAAAATAACTCAAATGAATATCGGACCTCTCCTATGATCAACACACACATGCTCTCAAAAGAATAACACAACCAGAAACGATTTTTCAGAGGCTTCCTCATCACTCGTTGAAAAAATTACTTTGCTCAATTTTTTTAATTTTTTTACTTATGCATTTTTTAAATTTATTTTTTTAATCTTATAAAACACGAAAATGTACTGGTGATGTTGTTATATTTATTTACTGTTCTTCCATTTTTGGCTCACGTGCGAAGCATTAGTAAGTCTATGTTCTGAGCCAGCAGTCGCCACAGTTCTCAAGCTTGGCCCAATGATACTTTGTGGCAAGACCTTTCTAAACATACCAATTTCAGTAACCTTTCTCAAAGGGCAAGGTCACAGAGGGTCAGAAAATATATCAAAATAGCAATATTTGAAACAAATTGTTCTTCTCATGTACTAATTACAACTCTACACCCGAGCTTGGTACAAAGATACCTGATGGTAAGACATTTCTATGCCTACTAATTTTGTTAAGCCCTGGGAAAAGTCAAGGCTCGCAAGAGATCAGGAAACAGGTTTAAACAAGAAAGGCAAAGCCCTTATGGCTCACGTGTATGTCAAATCTACATGTGTGACCTTTGTGACAATAAGTAAAGGTATGGCTTCTGCACCAGCAAAATCGATGTTTTCTCAAAATTTAATCAGTTTTCACACATCTGTCAAACACCCGTGACCATTGATCTTTACGATGAATCGAATAAGTTAGTATACAGAAATGTCCTATCATCATCAGCTACCTTTTTGCCAAATTTGATTGACAGGTTTGCAAAACTGTTGATAATAGCTACAATTCTATCAAAAATTGGCATTTTACACACATTTGCCGACCACTTGTGACCCTTGACATTTCCAATGGGTCATCCAAATTAATTTGCATTGATAGGTCTTAACATCAGGTATCACTGTAGCAAATTTTCAGGTATCGTTGTAGCATGTGACTGGTCAGTCAAGAAAGGAAATGTCAAATATTGTAAGACAAACTAAGAACAATTATGCAGAGGATATTGCAAACTATTAATCCTTTCTTGCCATGAACAAGTCGCTTTAAACTAGCTTGTTGCTGAGAATTCCACTGACTGTTGTCGCGGTGTTTTACTGACCTGTGTAAGTCTTCCCATCTTTTGTCTCAAGGCGTACGGCTACACTGCAGTTGACTGCAGACTCATTCAATTTAATCCACAACACCCTCGCTTTCTTCGAATTGGCTTCTACCGTGAAGGTGAAGATGGTCGACCGATTGTCTGGGAAGGTCAGCGTGTAGTCGAGAGGTTTAAATGTAGACCCGTCCTGGTCACTCCCTGTGCACAAAGTACATCGCAGTGTACGTGCCTGGGCTTGACCACTGCCGATCACACTGCAACAGACATAGATCTTCACGAGTCCCCGCAGGAGCGGGGGGGCTCCCGAGGACCAATGCCCTTTGCGTACCCCACGTCACTTTCTTTGCAACATTTTGCAGACGCCAGTAAATTCCGGCGTGAGTTCAGACTATTTTGTTTGCAGGCTCTTACCTGTCACGTGGAAGAGTTATGGCATGACGATATTTTTCTATCAAATTCTCCCCCGTGTCAATGGCGCTGAAGGGGTATGTGTCGCTATATTTCAGCGCAAATCTGAACAGCGTGAATCTGCCCGGCGACAATCTACATAGCTTGAATCTATCCAGGCATAAATCTAACCCATTGTAAATGTACGCTGTCGCTGTTCCACCGATATATTTGTATTTGAGAAAATTCAAGCCTTTGTTGACGTATGATGGGCGAAATCATGCTGCAAAGGTTCACGCGAAGTTTATTTAAAGCGGAAAAGGGGGATTCTTTTTAAGTTCACCTTTGCCACTTGTAGTTAGCTCGTACAGGGGACGAGACCCAGCCATGAAACACTTACAGCATTCAGCCCGACGGTCGTATTTCCTAAATTTTAGAGGCGTCATCTAATGACTATGCACCAGTTGCAGGAGTTGGATCGACCATGATCATTCAAGGGCAGTGCCAGATTAGCTTGGCGCCGACAGGCGCCAAGCTAATCTGGCGCTGCCCTTGAATGATCATGGTCGACCTATTTCCCGCTGTAGGGCGTCAGGGCTGAATGGGTTAAGCAAAAACGCCTCGCGCGTCCATCCGAAGAAAGATAGAATCGATCCCACACCAGGTTTTGATAGAGATTATATTGATGCATCTCAGGACAAAGCCAGATTATAAAACTTAAATCGGCGCAGAAGCAGTGTCAGTTTGAAAAAAAGTGACACATCATTTGCCTAATATGAAACACCAGTTCTTCTATTATAAAACACCAACAATAAGTCATTTTTACTAGTTTCACTTACATTGTGTTGGGAAATTAAGGTATGAGAGAATTTTACCGCACACTACACGTTCATTTAACATTGAAAGTGAGTTAAATGAATCATCCACCACTGGTCCACCATTGGTCCATCCATCCATCAGCCTTTGTATATACAATTATGACAGATGGCTATTTTGCACCTATTTCCTTATCTCAGGCGACCCTTGACCTTTCCGGGGGATAACTAATTAATATGAAGAGGAAGGTCTTATCATCAGATATCTTTGTACCAAGTTTACCAATCCGAGTTTAGAAGCTTGTATTACATGCAGATGGTACGTGGCAATTAAGGCAACGGCATGTCAATTTAAGACTCGGGTTCCCAGTCTGTTGTGGTCCAGGGCGCCAGTTATGTCGGTTTCTTCAACCCATGCGATGTCCTCTACCTCGGATCAATGATATCTTATCTTCGGGCGCCTTCAGGAATCGCACTTCAAATTCACCCTCCTTCTCATCTTTCGACCGTACTGGTCCATGAGCCAGACCAGACTACCGTGCCCCCCCCCCCCCCCACCCACCCACCCACCCCTCCCCTTCCCCGCTCAGTACTCATTAAGATAGGCTTTAAAATGTGCCTAGTATGCCCTTCGATGTTTAAGCCATGTCCCCATACAATCAAAAGAACACTCCAAAGGCGCATGTGTACCCCCATTTACGCTGTTGGCGGATGTTAAAATGAGCGTCAGAAACACCTTCCTCTAAATGAATCAAAATTCACTTCAGACTCGATTGTGTTTTGCCTTTGTCTGTCGTTAGCGCGTTTTCTCCAGGTGATTCGTAAAGGCGTGGTCAACCCGCGCTACCGACAGCCAAAGAGTTGACCTTTGGCATCCGCTGGAAAAAATAAAAATAATATTTAAAAAAAAATACATATTTAATCTCTGGCTCATGGTGACGGTATTTATCAACCCGGTACACGGCCAATTCCGCGAACTTGAAGGGGAAAAAATTACTTCGGGTGTCGCTTTCCGTCCGCTCGCTTTTGCGTTCTTACAGTGTGATTGTGTTCCGTGTCTTGGAATGTTCCATTCACAGTGACAGGGAGTTTGGGCTATACCATGAAGATTATGTTTCTGCACTGAATGACCTTAAAGTAAGATCAAAATAACCTAGCGACTGCCTGCATCGCACTATTCGTTACTTCTGGAGTGAATATACGTTTTTCAAAATGTATTCTTAATGACGAAAGAGAAGCGAATCGCTTCATGGTGTTAGCGGAACGCAAACCAGACGACAACATTAGCACGCTCCGGAGAGCTATTAATAGAAATGTAGATATCAGGACGCATATAAAAGGTCATGAAGGCCGTCATATTAGTACGGAAATCATGACACGTGTTTTGTTACCACGCACTCTTCCTTTTTTGCGCTCATGTGACGTCACTTCCGAATCGAGACACTAGAAGTAAACGAAACACATAGACAATGACAGGCGTACCGCCTATTATAGTCAATCAGTTTAAAATACAACTTGGAGGACCGTGTGTTGGAAGTGATGAGATATAAACATAATATGATCGTTCGTCTGGCCAGAACACGACGAACAAGGTTGTGTCAAGTGTAAACGCTCCAACCTCAGAGTTCAACCCGGGTCGATATGCAAGCATAAACAGCCTCTCCATCACTGCCGAGAAAAGTTTGAACGCGACCCAAATACAAGAAGTATAGATCCTCATCAGTTCTACCAGCAGGTATCTCTGTAGCAAGTTTGAGTTTGAATTTGTGAATAGTATTTGAGAAAAAAACATCTTTTGTAAAATTATGGCTATTTTGGATCTATTTCCTGAGTTCTTGTGACCCTTGATCTTTCCGAGGGATCAACCCAATTAGTATGCATAGAAAGGTCTTATCATCAGATATCTTCGTACCAAGTTTTGGTTTGAAGTTATGAATAGTATTTGATAAAAAATAATTATGTCAAAATATAGATATTTTGACCTATTTCCAATGACCTTTGTGAGAGGTCACTCAAAATGGTATGTTGAGAGAGGTCTTGCCACAAAGTATCCTTGGGCCAAGTTTAAAGACTGTGGCTTGAATCGTCTCCGAGAAAATGCCAACGTTAAAGTTTACCCCGGACGACGGACGACGACGGACGGACGACCACTGGCCTAAAACATAGACTCACTTTTGCTTCGCACATGAGCCCCCCCCCCCCCCCACCCCCACCCCAAAAAAAACAAACAAACAAAACAACCAACAGGTTAATAGTGCTGACATTGGTACTAAGCGTAATTGTTTGAACGCTGAGCTGTACTGTACTAAAGTGAACTGTAATACACTGACATTTCTTGGTGATGATGATATCCACCTCATCCTGCCCAGGGCTGCTGTTGGTCTGTAGTACCTGGCCAGTCTGTCGATCCCGCAACACCACATTGACCACGGGCATGTTTAGCTCAGCAGAACCGCTCCACATCCGGTAATCGTAAGCCCTGTCAGTCAGGTGCACCTGACCACAATGACGCGCATAGTCAATCAATGTGCACCTGACCACAATGACGCGCATAGTCAATCAATGTGCACCTGACCACAATGACGCGCATAGTCAATTAATGTGCACCTGACCACAATGACGCGCATAGTCAATCAATGTGCACCTGACCACAATGACGCGCATAGTCAATCAATGTGCACCTGACCACAATGACGCGCATAGTCAATCAATGTGCACCTGACCACAATGACGCGCATAGTCAATCAATGTGCACCTGACCACAATGACGCGCATAGTCAATCAATGTGACCTGACCACAATGACGCGCATAGTCAATCAATGTGCAGCTGACCACAATGACGCGCATAGTCAATCAATGTGCACCTGACCACAATGACGCGCATAGTCAATCAATGTGCACCTGACCACAATGACGCGCATAGTCAATCAATGTGCACCTGACCACAATGACGCGCATAGTCAATCAATGTGCACCTGACCACAATGACGCGCATAGTCAATCAATGTGCACCTGACCACAATGACGCGCATAGTCAATCAATGCCGTATCGGAAGGTCTGATGACTCATTCAGCCCGACGGGCCGTATTTCCCGGATTTTGGAGGCGCCATCTAACGACTATACACCAGTTGCAGGAGACGGGTCATCCATGATAATTCAAGGGCAGTGCCAGATCAGCTTGGCGCCGACAGGCGCCAAGCTAATCTGGCACTGCCCTTGAATTGTTATGGTCGATCCATCTCCTGCTGTAGTGCGTCGGGACTGAATGGGTTAATGAGTTAATTCAACCTTTGCGACCTTGACCTCCCCGACAAGTCACTGAAATGAGCAAGTGTTGAAGTGTCCTAACATAAAGAAAGGGATGACTTTTGAACCAGCGAAATAAATATTTTTACAAAATGTATGCATTTTCACACCTTATTATCAGCTACCTCTGTGCCAAATCTCATTTTAACTCATTCAGCCCGACGCACGTATTTCCCAATTTTTGGAGGCGTCATCTAACGACTATGCACCTGTTGCAGGAGATGGATCGACCATGATAATTTAAGGGTAGTGCCAGATTAGCTTGGCGCCGACAGGCACTACCCTTGAATTATCATGGTCGACCCATCTCCTGCTGTAGTGCGCCAAGTTATACGTCTGACATTAGCGACCTTCAACTTTCAAACAGGTCTCCAAAAGTGTTCAGGTATCTTAATAAGAGCAGAGAGGTGGCGTTTGCACCTGCGAAGTCTGTTTTCTCAAAATGTGTGCATTTCCTCATGTTTGTCAAATCTCGTTACCTCTGACCTCTGCGAGACGTCAACAAAATTGGTACGATTAGAAAGGTCTTATCACCAATTTCCTTTGTGCCAAATTGTATTTAATAGTTTGCCAAAACGCAGAAGTTAATAACATTCCACAAAATTGGCATGTTATACTCATTTCCTCATCTCTTGTGACCATTGACCTTTCCGGGCATCCAAATTAGTATGCTTAGAACAGTCTACTAACAGTTATATATTATGTACTAATTTTTGGTTTTAAATAGTACTTCAGGAGAAAACAAAGGCCATTTTGTTTACCTATTTCCTAAACCCTTGTGACCCTCGACCTTCTCAAATGGTCGTTCAAATTTGTTTGCATAGCAAGGTCTTACCATCATTTTCCTTTATACCATGTTTTTGTGTTCAAAGTTATGAATAGTGTAGAGCACAGGACAATTTATTTTGTCAAAATATTGCTATTTTTGACATTTCCTGATCGACTGTGACCTTGACCTTTGACAAGCTCAATTGTGTGTGTAGACAGGTCGTACCACAAAGTATCTTAGGGCAGTCTGAATGCCCAAGTCTGAATGCCCAAGTCTGAAGACTTTGGCTTTAATAGTCTCCGAGAATGCCAACGTTGAAGTTTACAACGGAAAACGGTCGCTGGACAATGACGGACGGAGGACGGCGGACGAACTGATGACTGCGGGCAGACCGACGACCACTAGCCCGATAAAACAAACTATATCTATCGCGAGTGAGCCAACAACGTAAGACTGAAGAGCAATCTTGCCCTGGACTCTACCAGTGCCATATCCACTGGCAGTCGAAGACAACGGCGGGCCCAAGACACGACACAAACCACGCTGTCCTAGCCAGCAGTCAGCAGCCGGTTGACCACCAGCGACTGACAGTAAAGTTTCTCCGATCCCACGAACAGCTTGACGGCAGAAAATAAGGTCAAAATCTTTTACGCAATATTTTGGAAAATAAAACAATCGGTCTGTCGAAAAAAGATAATTTTGACACGAAGCCAGAAGGCCACACATTTTGCTCAGCTGTGTAGCTCAGAGTCGTCTAAATGCAAGTGTGTTTGTTTATGTAGTTATGTCGACACGTCTTTTCTGCGCTATACGGAGAGGTAATTGTTGGTGCTTATTTTAGGACACGAAACTCTTCGACTGTCACACGAACATTGGCCGTTAATCATTCACTGTGTGGAAATAATGCGTGGAACTGCTCCAAATTTCTCTTTATTCATTGACGATTTTTGAGGTTTGCATAACTACAAGAGACGCAAGCTTGGGGATTTTGTAGCCACTGTTTCCATATCACAAAATGGGGGCATGAAATCAGGCACTTTACAGCCGATTTAACAACATTCAAGACACACACACACACCTACCTAAAATGATACTCATCAACCCATTCCGCCCTGACGCACTACAGCAGACTGTACCACCAGAAGGAATATAAGCTGCAGGAGAAAGACGGTTACAAAAAAACAACAGAAGACATTAACACCGAAAGAAAGATGAACAGTAAAAAACAAAATTTATTTAAAAACTGCCCAAATCAGTTCCTAGTCGTATTATTGATGATATGATATGATGATGATAGAAGTTTATTGCCATATGTAGTAATACATTAGGAAATCGTTGCGGTGCTGCGCAACATAAAAAGAAGAACATTAAACACATCAAAATATAATTAAGCTAGTCACGTGCACACACACACACACACACACACACACACACACACACACACACACACACACACACACACACACACACACACACGCACGTACGTACCGTATGCCTTAGTAACTATTGTGGTCTAAGCATAAAACAATGAACACGATTTCACAATAACACAAATCACATGGGACATACCGTAATATAAAACTGAACACGTCACTTGCATCATAGACACAGCAGTGCAGTTAGCCTATTTCCTACAGTTTGGCCAGCCATCTGCTGCTGTGGTATGAAGTCGCTCCCCGCTGCGAGCAGGCTATCTAGGTCACTGTCTGGCATCAACTCTTCCTTCTATACTCTGTAGCGGGACTACTGATGTGTGTGTTATGCCTGTGTTTAATGTTCTCTATCTCTGCTTCCTCAGTTTTCTACATACCCTGCGGGATGTTTGACAGTAGATACACTTAGTAGTATGATATTGGAAGAGAATTCCCTTCTAGCATCATGAACAGAATTTCCAGGCAGTGTGACTAGGCGCGCGCTAATGATTAATTGCCACCGATGACTTATCTTGCACTCAGTTTCACCCGACCGCCCCGTAACTAAAAGTGTGTTCTGCACAGCCGTGTAGATGAAGTATTATGCTGATAGCTGGACAATACTGTTTATATATACATTACATTAAACGGTGGGACGGATGGGTCAGGTTTGGCGTTTGTTTGAGAAGTAAATTGCTCTTCAAATATACAGTCTCTCTCTCTCTCTCTCTCTCTCTCTCTCTCTCTCTCTCTCTCCCTCATACTTTTACCGTTGTAAAATAAAGGTTCATTGTTCATTGTTTTCTCTCTCTCTCTATCTATGTGTGTGTGTCTGTGTGTATGTGTGTGTGTGTGTGTGTGTGTGTGTGTGTGTGTGTGTGTTTTGGGGAAGGAGGGAGGGGGATTTGGAGATGGCCGGAGAGTGGGAAGGGGTTGGGGTCGGAGTACATATGATTGGTGATGTCTGTTTTATCAGTTTACTGGTAATAACGTTCATCTGTAACTGATGGTATCATCTGCAGTAATTCATTATCAATAATCAAGTTGACCTACTATTTTATGGATGAAGCATAATTCTGTCTTAAATTTGCATGCGTTTATATACTTTGGGTGGTATGATGAATGAGGAGAGAAAAGAACAAGTAATTGATGATAATGTCTCATTAATCTTCTTGTGTATGCAGCGCCCAAGTAGTGTTTACAGTTCCTGAGGTTGTATGCACAAGCGTGTTAATGTGGCCTGTGCGTATTATCACTGTTTGGCTTTGTTGATAGATTGGTGGTCATACCTATTGCAAGTTGAAAATTGCGCGCGTATGCTATACATCAACATATTCTTACAGCAACAAGGAAGTGCCTGATTTATTGATATACTGATCTTGTTTTTCTCTTGCTAATGTTAATTTACTACTTTTCACAAAGAAAATCTTTAAATTAAATATAGCAAAATTCAGAGAAAAATATCTTAGAATCAAAGCCCTTGTAAAAAAAAGAAGTAATAATACATTTTTTTTAATTGAAAAAGAATCGGTCCTCTGCAATGCACGCACATAACACATGTATATACTGAGTTCCCCTTCGGAAAGCTTAGCAACACAGCACGAGTAAGCCAAGGCACTGAACTCTTACACTGACCTCGCAGTAAGCCATATCAAAGACAGTACATTATAAGACAAATCACTCGCCCCGAGAGTGCGAGGACGCGTTTTGCGAGTTTTCTCCCTTGTAATCGTGTTGAATCATGGCTGACCGAACGAGGCAAGGGTCTGACTTTTGCAGCGCAATTTTTTGTTCGAACGCCCGCTACAAGCGAAGTTGTGCCGACATATCATTTTTCCTTTTTCCGAAGGAGGAAACAAGGTAAGCTGATTACTCTGCGTTCTTATCTTTGCATACATGCATAAACTTACGACATAATAATTTCATGGCGCAAAGGATGTCTATCTCGAAAATTTTCGATTCTGAATTAGAGTGATCAGGGCGATACTCAGGCATAGGTCCCTCGTGTGATATGTATCTTTGGGTTTAAATCTGGGAGAGTGGAAAACTGATCCAACTGCACTGAAACAGACCCTAGCCCCTCTCCACGCCGTGAATTCCCGAGAAATGTTAGTGGAAAAGTGGTCTAACGACCATTTAGATCTAAAGTAATTATAAGTTATTATTTTGTTTGCAAATGTAAAAGAGGGCCATATGTACAAAGACCAGTTTTCCTGTCCATTTTTATCCACATAATGTTGGACTAACTCAAGTTAGATCTAGTCATTTGTGCCACATGTGCTTAAATTGAGCGAGGAAAAGTGTTCTTTCGGCTACACGGGCCTTTCCCTTTTGTTCAAGCCAATACGATAGGGAGAAGCCTGTGTAAGTTTCACGTTCTTAATTCAGTTGTTTTAAGACTGATGTTCCGATCAAAAAGAGTGTTTAGCTGGTGGTGTGTTTGTACTTGTATTTCAGTCTTTGTTATTCTCCCAACAGATGTCAGAAATGGGTGCAGAATACGCGCAGGGAAGATCTGTTGGGACTGTCACCTGCTGAGCTGCGATCACGTTCCTGCAGGCTGTGCAGTGCTCATTTTGAAAACAGCCAGTTCACGTGTGCCACGCAGAGGCGCAGGCTGCTGTGGAATGCTGTGCCGACTTTGTTTTCGGTGCCCAACCCACCCCCACAACTAACAACAAAAAGACAGCCACCCAGGCAGAGGGATACTGCTACAGATTCCGAAGCACCGCCTCACAAGCATGCACGCATGTCACTGCAACCAGGTACTTTCAATCAATACATAAATATGAATCTGATTTAGAATTTGTAAGCTGAAAATTTTAATTTAAAAAAAAATTATCCAAAAAAATGACAGCACAAAAGATCAGTTGTGTGCGTTGTTTTCACAACTGTGATCTTAAAATATGTTGACTATTAAAATCAGACAAGCAGATTTTAAATTTGGATGATTTTTCGATGGCCTTTTTGTGTGTGTTCGCGCCTGCATGTGTGTGTGAAAATACAATTCTTGTCAGTCAGATGAAATGTGAATTGATTTTTTGATCTGAGTAAATATGCTGTGGATTATTATGATATCATTAATGATTTAATGCATGGTTGCTTGTGTGTGTGTGTGTGCAGATGAGTCCAGTGGAGAAACTGATGTGGGGGGAACCGCAGCAACAGGTGGTCAGGACAGCGATTCACCAAGAAAGCAGGCTTTGAAGAAAAGTCTCAAAACTGTGCGCAACAGATTGTACCGCCTGCAGAAGAAATGTAAGTTACGGCAGAAAGACGGCAAACAAGAAAAGATAAAGACATTAATACTCAAAGAGAAGAAGGATGCAGCAGTGAAGAGCTTGGCCCATTTTTTACCTGATTCGTGTGTTCAGTTTATTTCAGCACAGTTGCGTGAAATACACAAAAAGAAACAAGGCCGGAGATGGACGGAGACAGACAAAACAACAGCTCTATCTTTGTTTCATGCAAGCCCCAAGGCATATCGTATGCTTGCAAAAATCTTTGTCCTCCCGTCAGTTTCAACCTTACGGAAAATTATGCAAAAGGTTTCGGTCTGCCCCGGCTTTAATGCCAAGATTCTGAAAGCACTTCAGATTAAAGTGTCTGCACTGCCGCCAAAGTCAGATCTGTGTGCAATAGTACTAGATGAAATGACAATAAAAGAACAAGTCACCTACAACAAAAAACGAGATCAAATAGAAGGGGTAGAGGATTTTGGGGAGGATGAGAGGACAAAGCTTGTGGCAAACCATGCGACTGTCTTCGTTGTAAGGGGTTTAGTTTCCCACTGGAAGCAGCCGATAGGTTATTTTTTGTCCAGTGGACCTATTGACAGTCAAAGGTTGCATTCTCTGCTCTTGAAGTGCATTGACAAAGTTGAATGTACTGTCTTTGGCCATATGAAGGATAGATTTGTCTTACAATGTATTGTCTTCATGGAGGGCACGAAGCGAAGGTAACGTTTGTTTTGGACTGGGTACATAATTATATTCAGCAGCAATTTGCTTGATATAGTGCCGAAAACAGACAGATGTCATTACTTCACCCGATCAAAATGTCGTCTTACGACTCGGACATTTTGATTCGGGTCTCGTAATCAAATCTGCCTGTTATCGACACAATATCAAGCAAAATACATATGGGTGGTTCTACAAAACATGGCCCAACGGAGGTAACCTACTTTCGTAAAAACAAGAAGGGCAAAGCCCTTATGGCTCACGTGTATGACCGATCCAGACGTCTGACAATAAGGGATGACTAAAAAATCCATGTTTCCTCAAAATTTAATCAGTTTTCACACATCTGTGAAACCCGCGTGACCCTTGACCTTTCGACTAAATTAGGATACATAAGAAGGTCTTATCATCAGCTACCTTAGTGCCAAATTTCATTGAAAAATTTGCAAAGATGTTGGTAATAACTACAATTATTGAAATTTTATACACATTTGTCGACCTCTTGTGACCCTTGATCTTTTTTCGAGGGGTCATCCAAATTAGTATGCATAGATAGGTCTTACCATCAGGTACTTCTGTATCAAGCTTGTGTTTGGAGTTGTGAATAGTATTTGAGAAAAAACATTTCTTGTCAAAATATGGCTATTTTTCACCTATTTCCTCAGCTCTTGTGACCCTTGACCTTTCCGAGGGGTCATCCAAATTAGTATGCATAGATAGGTCTTACCATCAGGTATCTCTGTAGCAAGTTTAGGTTTGAAGTTGTGAATAGTATTAATTGAGTAAAAATATCTTTTGTCAAAATATGGCGATTTTCCACCCATTTCTTGACCTCTTGTGACCCTTGACCTTTCCGAGTGATCAACCAAATTAGTGTGTGTATAAAGGTCTTACCATCAGGTATCTTTGTACCAAGTTTGGGTTTGAAGTTGTGAATAGTATTTGAGAAAAGAAAAATGATGTCCAAAAATAGCTATTTTTTTATATATTTCCTGATCCCCTGTGACCTTGACCTTTGTGAGAGATCACTGAAATTGGTATGTTTGGGTAGAAAGATCTTGCCACAAAGTATCCTTAGGCCAAGTTTGAAGACTGTAGCTTGAATAGTCTCCGAGAAAATGCCAACGTTAAAGTTTACTACGGACGACGGCGGACAGACGACAGACGACGGACGACGGACGGGCGACCACTGGCCCAGAACATAGACTCACTTTTGCTTCACACGTGAGCCCAAAAAATGCATTTCTTATAAGACATGCAGCTTCTGCTGAAATGCTGCGTTTGTTTAAGACATAATAATAAAGAAATATTCATCAAGTATTAGTAGTCGTGATTAATTCGTCTGTCTTGAAAACAGGCTGAAAAATACCCAAATGTATGCCATCATTTTGTGACATGGGAACACTTGCTGCAAAAGCCCGAAGCTCGTGTATCTCGCAGTCAAGCAAACAAGTCAATCATCAATGAATAAAGAGAAGATTGGAGCAGTTTAACGCATATTGTAGCACATTCCAGATCTGTTCCATGGACTGAGTATTAAACGGCCAAAATGCGCGCGACAGTCGAAGAGTCTCGTGTCCTAGAACAGTGTCGACAATTAACTCCCCGTGTAACACATAAAATCGTGTTCACATGACTGCTTTTTAACACACGTGCCGTTGAGGGAATGATTGAATGTGGTATGAAAATGCACAACGCACTTGTATTTTGCGCTAAACAGTCGAGCAAAATGTGAGGTCACTAGTCTTCGTGTCCAAATTTCATTGCTTTGACGGACCAGTTGTTTTATTTTCAAAAAATCGCGCAAAAGAACTTGAAACCATTTTCTGCCGCGAAGCTGACCGTGGGCACAGCGGAGATTTACTGTCCATCGCTAGTGGTCAACCGGCTGCTGATCGCTGGCTGGGAACGCACGGCGCACGGGCCAACAGCGACCGAGGACGGCCCCGATGGCCATTGCGCACTGGGAACACGACGCAAAAATCCCAAAACTTGCTAGAAGTGAAGAGCATTACTAAAGCCTGGCTAAAGCGCGTTGACTACCCCTCACCTTCCTGAGAAACCTGAGAATAATTTCTCTGGAGATGACACATCCAGAAAATACGTCAGAGCACACAGGCCGCAAGCAACGCTAGCTGAAACCCAGAGCGCGCAGGCCATCGGGCCGACGTCGGCCCGACGGCCTTTTGAGCATTGGGAAGGCAAGGCCGCAAGTGATTTTGGCCCGCGCGCGATCTCGCAGAATCTCAAGTAACGTAGTACAGTGACACGAAAGTGACCTTTCTAGGCGTGTTTCTTTGTTGAGATTTTCTCTGTATTTTACATGCAGTGAAGTTACCTGTTTCTTTAACCCATTCAGCCCTGACGCACTACAACAGGAGACGGGTCGACCGTGATAATTCAAGGGTAGTGCCAGATTAGCTTGGCGCCTGTCGGCGCCAAGCTAATCTGACACTGCCCTTGAATTCCCATGGTCGATCCATCTCCTGCAACTGGTGCATAGTCATTAGATGACGCCTCCAAAATGTGGGAAACACGGCCGTCGGGCTGAATGAGTTAACTGGACTTTTAAAGTAAATACCAGCACATTTATGCCTAAGCCACGGTACTTGCCGACATCTCCACGTCAGTGACAACTCCAGGAGAGATCGAAGGCTGAAGAATGACCTCTAACCCCATACCGCTCGGAGACTGATACTCGACTGTGCTAGGAAAAGCCGACAGTCTCGTCCACTTAGCGACCCAGAATGACAAGCCCGTGTCCCCGACTGTCTGGACATCAGGCCGAGGGTCCAGCAGCTGCCGTCCCAGCGCAATGGATAAACGCTCGTATCGTCTGCTGCGCTCAACATGCTGCACATGAAGATAGGTAGGCCTACTGTGAAGGTAATTCAGTAACAAAACACGCACGCACGCGCACGCACGCACGAACACACACACGCACGCATGTAGCTGTCATAATACTTCGTCTCGATTCACACGTGACGTCAAATTAGCGCAAAGAAGGAAGACTGCCTGATGCCAAAACACCATGTCAGATTATTTCCGTAACCTTATGACGGCCTTCACCTTTCAAAAGCTCACTGATATCTAGGGCCTACTTTTGTATTGATACCTCTCCGGCGTAAGCGAATGTTGTCGTCTGCTTCGCGCTCTGCCGACAAGATTAAGCGATTCGCTTCTGTTTCGTCATTAAGAATAAATTTGATCAAGAATGGCAAAGCCCTCAAGGCTCACGTACATGTCCCATCCACATAATTAATGACCTTGTGACCTTGACCTGCCAACAGGTCATTGAAATAAGCAAGTGTTCTAACATAACATAAGGAAAGGGCTGGAATTTGTACCTGCAATTTCCCTGTTTTCTCAAAATTTATGTACGTAGTGAGAGAGCGGGGGGGGGGGGGGGGGGGGGGGTGGGGGGGGGGGGTGGAGGGGGGGGCGGAGAGGGGGGGGCGGAGGGAGGGGGGGCGGAGGGGGGGGAGTGCATGTGTCATTATTTTAATTAATGCCCCTCAATCCTAACAGAAAATGAGAAAGTACACAGGTTCGATAACCACGTGACAACGTTTAAGCTGTGTCCCCGCTTGATCAGAGAGAGGGAGAGAGAATGTGTCATGAGTTTAATTAATGCCCCCAAATTAAACCCCCAACCCCTCCTCCATCAACCCCTGCCCCCCCCCCCCCCAACCCTCTCCACCCCATACCCCCCACCCCCACCCACCTACCCCACCCCAATCCTAATTAAAAAAAAAAAAAAAAAAGGCAAAGTCCTTTTGACTCACGTGTATGACGGATCTATATGTGTGACCTTTGTGGCGATAAGTAAAGGGATAGCTTCTGCACCAGCAAAATCGATGTTTTCTCAAATTTTATTCAGCTTTCACACATCTGTCAAACCCCGTGATCCATGACCTTTGCGATGAGTCCACTAAATTAGTACACATAGATAGGTCTTATCATCATTCTGCTAAATTTGATTTGAAAATTTTGCAAAACTGTTGATAATAACACAATTCTATTTTTAAAATGGCATTTTACACGCATTTGTTGACCTCTTGTGACCCTTGACCTTTCCGAGGGGTCATCCAAATTAGTATGCATAGATAGGTCTTGCCATCATGTATATCTGTACCAAGTCTGGGTTTGAAGCTGTGAACAGTACTTGAGGGGGGAAAAAAACAAAACATCATTTTGTCAAAATATGGCTATTTTTAACCAGTTGACCTTTCCGAAAGGTCACCCAAATTAATAGGCATAGATAGGTATCTCTGTAGCAAGTTTGGGTTTGAAGCTGTGAACAGTATTTGAGGGAAAAAGACATCGTTTTGTAAAAATATTTCTTTTTTTAAACATATTTCCTGAGCTCTTGTGACCCTTGACATTTTCGAGGAATCAACCAAATTAGTGTGCATAGAAAGGTCTTCCCATCAGGTATTCTTGCACCAAGTTTGGGTTTGAAGTTGAGAATAGTATTTGAGAAAAAAATATATTATGTCAAACTATATCTAGTTTTTTTTTTACCTATTTCCTGATCCCTGTGACCTTGACCTTTGTGAGAGGTCACTCAAATTGGTATGTTTAGAAAGGTCTTGCCACAAAGTATCCTTGGTCCAAGCTTTAAGATTGTGGCTTGAATAGTCTCCAAGAAAATGCCAACACTAAAGTTTATAACGGACGACGGCGGACGGACGACAGACGAAAGACGGACGAGTACTGGCCCAGAACATGCTCACGTTTGCTTCGCACGTGAGCCAGTGAGTTTGGAACCAGCTTCTATAACCACGTGTCACCATTAAATTTGTGCCCCTCTTGATTAGAGAGAGAGAGAGAGAGAGAGAGAGAGAGAGAGAGAGAGAGAGTCGCGTCCTAGCCGTCCTATCAAGATGGATTCAAAGTGGTGTCAGCAAGAGGCATAGATCCTCATGAGCCCCCGCAGTCGCGGGGGCTCATGAGGATCTATACCTATTGCAGTTGGGTATGTTGAAATGTTCTCGGCACTGAGCGCGTTAAGGTCACAACAGTGTCTTACGTGTAGGAAGCTTCCGTTGTACAGCTCTTGGGCTGAAAATGCTGTCGTCAGATGATGAAACGTCCTCAGCTGTCTCCTAAACAAACAAGATGAGGATTTCATCCCAAAGTCTACCGTATTGTCTGGAGCTCACGTGCGATTTTTATTTGTTTAGGAACATTCAGAGTTGTTATTATTTTATTAAGCTTATTCTTCCGATTCATCTCTCTTCACCATAACCACCCTACCCCACCACCACCACGACCCGTCCCGCCCCGCCCCCTCCCCCCCCCCCCTCCCCGATCCGCAAAAACACTGACACACATGGCGCCAGTCATACGTTTTGTGGGCTGGCGTAGCCACAGCACTTTCTGAAGAAAAAGATGGGATGATCCATGTCAACAAAGCCTTTTCTATACAGCATGCATTTTCCCAAGTTTTTCGAGACATCATAACAAATATAGAGAGACTGTCGTCCTCAATCAAATTGTAAGAAAGGGACAGCATTGATGCAACGCATATAAATTATAATACACAACACTGACATTTCATGCTTTGCGTCATTTAGGAACATTGTATAATAACACTGACGTGTTTGGCGCTTTTACGTCATTGTCTTTGTCTGAGTCGTGAAAAGCACGCAAAGGTCTCTTCCACGCAGCCTCTTCCAGGGCTGACTCTTTGGTGGGAGTGAAACGTTGTTCGACAATTTTCCAAAGTTAATTAATTATCATTCAAAAAGTTGAAGAAGTACAACCCTGGCTAACGAACTCATTCAATGTCTTCTTTTAATCTAGCTATGTGCAAAATAGCTAGTAAGAATAAGAACAAGATCATGATTTCATCCCAAAGTCTACCGTATTGTTTGGAGCTCACATGCGTTTATCTTTTAGGAACATTCAAAGTTGTTTATATTTTTAGGCTTATTATGCTGATCCATTTCCCTCCTCTCTAAGCCAACCTCTGATCAACACACGTCGGCGCTCACAAATAAAGACGGACACACGGCGCTTCCCGCCATTAGAACGCTCTGTGGGCTGGTGTAGTGACAGGAATCCATCTCCTTCTACTCTAACCCACCCTCTGATCAACACACACTGGCACACAGATTCACGGCGATTCCCGCCATTCGTAAGCCCTTTGGTCTGATGTAGCATAGCTATTCTGAAAAAGAATAATAGCACGAGCAGCGAAATGACGTCACTTCAAGCTTTACGTCATGGCATCATTAGCCCCACAACGCCGTGTTCATAGTGACGACTCGATGTTATACGTCATCACCGCAGTACTAATATTTGACGTATCGGAATCAACTTTGCAATTGATTGAATGCAAGTGACGTCACACAGCCAGCGTCGTTGCGCGCGTCGTCTGCAGTCCGCCATTTTGTGCAGTAGACACAGTGAACGTTAGCAAAGTTAGAACTCGGCGAAATTGTGCCTGGATGCTCAATTTTCGGATGTGATAATAGGCCAGAGGAACAGATAATGTCCCCAAATATGTAATAGTGAGATATCTTCGTACACCTGCTCTCCGTTTATCAATGAATCAATGAATCTTTATTTTACAACGGTAAAGATATTAACACAGTCAGCGACTACGGTCATTTTTAGTACCTGCCGTTGCTACAACTACGACTAACTAAGTACAAAATGTACATAAAACAGGGATATCAAAGCACAGTAATACAAAATATATAGTCCACTAAACACAAACACACGCATTCGAGCCCGCGCGTCCACACACACACACACACACATACACGCACACACACACACACACACACACACACACACACACACACACACACACACACACACACACGCACATACACATGATTGTTAGAATATACACGTATTTTCGTGCGTCTACGTATAACTAGATATTGTTATTTGAGTGATGTCAGGTATCTACAAAGACTTGTCTTGAAACGAGACAAGGGAAGAAGAGGAAAGTTGAGCGAAGAGAGAAGACGACCATCGCCCGATATCCGGCACGACAGATGTACTAGACTGACTAGATGCACAACACGATTGTAAATTAAAACAGGTTTAACATAAAAAATGTTCTATATAAAAGATGCTTTAGAACATTTTCAAAACTGCGGCACGACACGCTTATAGAAACAGTTAGAAATTGTTGTTTTTACCCTTCTACCGCTGTATGCAATCCAGACCAAAAAGGTGACTGCCAAGCGTGTGAATTGCAAAGAAGTACCCAACGGAGAAAGAAACACGCTTAGAAAAAACGGTACAACACAATTTATTAATATTTCGGGTAAATACCCTTTGTCAAAATAGACAAACAAACAGAGACATTAGCCGCTACTTATCTTCATATGCAGAAGGAATGTGGCAACTGAAGGTGACGTAAAAATAAATAAAAAGAAAAAGAAAAGAAAAGGAAGAACAGAAGTGAAAATGACGTCAAAGAAAAAAATCGTAAGAGAAAGATTCCGAGGAAAACTAAACACGAGAGACAAGAGTGTGTGTAAGCGCGCGCAGGAGCGAGCCGGCCAAAAGTAAATGCGCGTGTGTGAGGCCGGTGAGAGAGAGAGAGAGAGAAGAGAGAGAGACCGCGAGAGAGAGAGAGAGAAAGAGAGAGAGAGAGAGAGAGAGAGAGGGGGGGAGAGAGAGAGAGAGAGAGAGGGGGGGAGAGAGAGAGAGGAGGGAGAGAGAGAGAGAGAGAGAGAGAGAGAGAGAGAGAGAGAGAGAGAGAGAACGAACGAACGGGGAGTACCCTTGGGCACGAAGTAGGCTGTGTGTCTAATACACAAAGCCTGCTAAACGCCAACCCGAAGGCAAACTTTATATCACCATCAAGTTGAGGACTACCTCGGGGAAAAACGGGAGAACCCCGGGGAAAAAAAACCCAGCATTTAGCATGGTACACAACAAGAAATATCAATGAAACAAAGCAAATAATCAAAATCAGTAAGAGAATAATGGTATAAGAGGAGAGTAGGTAGTTGTGAAACCATCTTCGTGCCCAAGGGTACTCCCCGTTCGTTCGTTCTCTCTCTCTCTCTCTCTCTCTCTCTCTCTCTCTCCTCTCTCTCTCTCTCTCTCTCTCTCTCTCTCTTTCTCTCTTCCCCCTCTCTCTCTCTCTCTCTTCCCCCCCCCACCCCCTCTCTCTCTTTCTCTCTCTCTCTCTCTCTCTCTCTCTCTCTCTCTCTCTCTCTCTCTCTCTCTCGCGGTCTCTCTCTCTTCTCTCTCTCTCACCGGCCTCACACACGCGCATTTACTTTTGGCCGGCTCGCTCCTGCGCGCGCTTACACACACTCTTGTCTCTCGTGTTTAGTTTTCCTCGGAATCTTTCTCTTACGATTTTTTTCTTTGACGTCATTTTCACTTCTGTTCTTCCTTTTCTTTTCTTTTTCTTTTTATTTATTTTTACGTCACCTTCAGTTGCCACATTCCTTCTGCATATGAAGATAAGTAGCGGCTAATGTCTCTGTTTGTTTGTCTATTTTGACAAAGGGTATTTACCCGAAATATTAATAAATTGTGTTGTACCGTTTTTTCTAAGCGTGTTTCTTTCTCCGTTGGGTACTTCTTTACCGCTGTATGGCATCGATTAAAAAGAGTGGGGTGGGGGTTCCCCGAACTCTTCATTTCGCAAAGAAACATTCTTAAAAAGAGTATGACAAAAGTTGACAACGCTGAATTGTTGTCTTGAAATAATATCTAGGTGCCAGTGGAAACGAAAATCAGACATGGACCGCAAACGTGTTCTTCCAGTGGGAATTCATGATGATTATTTTTCAGAAATAAAAGAATGAAGTGTGAAAGAATAAGACAGGTCGCTAGCCAGCCATTCTAAAGACCAGTACCGCGAACAAACAAACAAACAGAAAGAGCAACACGATAAATATACAAAGAAAAAGTAAATAAATACAAAATAAATAAATAATAAATAAAATAAACAAACAACGCCGCGGAAAGGGGCGGGGGGGTTGAACCCGCGTCGGTGACGGCAACGGTCAAATCTTGCATGTGATTTAAGTCTGCGTGCGGGCAATACCTACTGAGCTAAGGGGAACTATGAATAAACTGAGGTTATTATAAGTAAATGCAAATCACCATGTTGTTAGTGTCTATCGGCTACCATTGCTTTGGACTGGTGCAATGATTTAGCGTCGGAGGACGGATTCCTTCATAACTGTGTACTCGGTATGTATTTTCCCCAAATCACTCGTTCTGTTGGAGTCACGGAGATCGCCTCAGTTTCGCCGACATTAAATTCAAGGTGACCTCCGATCTCTCCAAAAATGCAGCGGTTTTAATTCTAGTTATGTAGTTCTTTGACGTCTTTATCTTGTAAAAACCGTCCAAGTTCACGATCGCTACTCTTTACCGAGGCCACCTCTGCTGCACAAAATGGCGGCTGCAGCAGACGAACCCAGTTGCGTATCACGTGATCGCTTCGTCTTGCACGTGATCGCTTCGTCTTTGTGGGTTATGGTTCATCCATCTTGTTTACTTATTTCCTGAGAGCTTGTGACCCTTAACCTTTCCGAGGGATCAACCAAATTAGTATGCATAGAAAGGTCTTCCCATCCGGTATCTTTGTAGCAAATTTGGGTTTAAAGTTGTGAATAATATTTGAGCAAAAATCAATTATGTCAAAATATAGCTATTTCTGACCTATTCCCTAATCCGCTGTGATCTTGACCTTTGTGAGAGGTCACTCAAATTGGTAAGTTTAAAAACGTCTTGCCACAAAGTATCCTTGGGCCAAGTTTGAAGACTGTGGCTTGAATAGTCTCCGAGAAAATGCCAAAGTTAAAGCTTTTACCACGGGCGACGGCGGACGGACGACAGACGACGGACGACGGATGGACGACCACTGGCCCAGAACACAGACTCACTTTTGCTTTGATCGCAAGTGAGCCAAAAATGGTCAATTTCTTTTTGAAACGCACAGTCTTTTGATAAATGTCTCACATGCCAATATAAGATGGCAGACAATTGGCAAATGATATCAGTTTTATGGTTGCATTTCCCTGATTAACCTGTTTCATGTCAAGAGGTCACAGAAGGTGAACAAACCTTTAACTTTTAACGTTACCACATTGTGCAAAATGCTGCAGTTTATACAGTTTCATATCGGCGTATTTCAGTCAGACTTTGACTCCCAGAACTAAATGACTTCCATTCTATAGAACGGACGTAAGATAGTACTGAGAGTCAGACGTGTAAATATTGCCAGTGCTGCCACGAAACCATCGGCTTTATTTGTGACAAGATGAGAAGAAAGAGACAAAACAAAACAAAAACCGTACTTCAACAGGTCTTGTCTGTCGCTGATCATGACAAACTGCAGACCAGTCTCCAGTTTCTCCAGAATGCTAAAGAAATCATTCTGTGAACAAAACATAGATGGGTAACATTAAGTCCCTTCAGATGCCTGTCGCCGGAAGATGGCCTTGGAATGAAATCACAATAACTAATTTACTCTTCAAATTTTTTTATCCATTCAGCCCTGACGCACTAAAGCAAGAGATGGGTCGACCGTGATAATTCAAGGGTAGTGCCAGATTAGCTTGGCGCCTGTCGGCGCCAAGCTAATCTGGCACTGCCCTTGAATTATCATGGTCGATCCATCTCCTGCAACTGATGCATAGTCATTAGATGACGCCTCCAAAATTTGGGAAATACGGCCGTCGGGCAGAATGAGTTAACCACATTTGGAAGTCATTTTGGCACAGTACTAGCGGCGACGAATTACCGAACTGAGATTTGTTACACTTGAAAATACTCATACAAAACTCGTCAAATAGACTAAAGTTGGTTCATTTTTCATCTACAAATGAATCTTTGGTCTTTCTTTGGTTAAATTTGACAATAATTTGCAAAAAATAGGTGCGCTTTTATGGGGTTTCAGAACAAATCACAAAGGTAACATTTACCACGGACGAAGGAAATGCTTTTTTTCCCAAAAGACAGCAGAATAGGTGCGCAGACCTTTTTTTATTCTTGTCCTTGCTACACACTAATTTTTGGTTTCTTATTTTTTTTTAATCGCTGTCACACTGGCAGGATTAGCTTGGCGCCTACAATCGCCAAGCCCATCTGACGCAGCCCTTCCCGCACACACACACACACACACACACACACACACACACACACACACACACACACACACACACACACACACACACACAGGACTGTATCTCTTGAAGCTATGTTATAACTCATTCAAGTGCCGGAATAGTCGAGCCTTGAAATAAAATGTGGACATGGGCGGGGTCTTGGTAACATTGGTCGGTAGTGATCGGTAGTGAATTCCAAAGCTTGGCCCCTGAATAGGACAAGCTTGTCTTGAACATAACGAGGCGCGGCCTAGGTACGTACAAACTGCTCCTTCCGGTCTTGAACCATGTGTTATTAGTGCTACTAAAGATCCAAAAGAAATTGAGGGCTTTTTGAGGCACATCGTTCGAGTTTGTTAAAAGTAAATCGTTTTAGGTCAACTGTCACTGAATATTTGTTTTGAGATTGGTATAAAAAAGTGGTTCTTTGCGTACATATTTGCGAAAAAAACGTTGATATCGGTCCAAAGTCAGACGACCTATACACTGTAGAGCTGATGGCGTCCACTGAGCGGATCAGGCGCCAGTTGCATGAGCGAGCTTAGTCCTGCTCCAGCCACTAAGCAAGGTGCGCTGCTATAGCGCCACAACACTCACCCCGCTATAGCGCCACAACACTCACCCCGCTATAGCGCCACAACACTCACCCCGCTATAGCGGCGCACCTTGCTTAGTGGCTGGTGCAGGACTAAGCTCACTCATGCAACTGGCCCTTGTTGCTTGGGCTGAATCGTTTTCGTCGTTAGACAGTTAGAGCCTTCTCAATGAGTACAGTGTTTTCAAAGAATTGGATGTACTGCAAGAATGTGACGTCAAAGAAAGTATGTACTACAAGATTATGAAGTCAGCTTGCTGTCAAGCGAGGTACATTTTTTTTTTTTTTTTTTTTTGGGGGGGGGGTTGTTGTTTTTTTTTTGTGTTGTTGTTGTTTTTGCCGTCATTATATAAATAAAGACGTGGAAACTGTTTATCCCAAACTCTTCTGAGCAAAATGGCGGGACCTTTGAAATCTTTTACACTGCAGTAGCTGTCAGTGGCTGGTGCGTCGTCTAAATCCCTCTATATTAGTTTATGGTGGCATAGGGGTCATTAGGGCAGCAGTTTTGCTTTCTTTCCCCTATACGCAAAGGCCATCGGGCCGACGACGACCGCCGTCGGCCCATCGGCCCGATGGCCTTTTGCGCATTGGGTCCGTTCCTTTTATTATTTTCTGCCGCATGGCGCCACACCTCTAGTCGTACGCAAAATTCCCACAGGCGGGACCCTAGCGACACGCCTTGATGTACGAGCTAGCCTGTGCCAAAAATCGGGTCAGCAAGACGAAAAAAACAACCATGGACCCCTGCATGTAATAATAATAAATAATAATACATAGTTCTTGTATAGCGCTGTTCTCCAGGAAAACACTGGACTCACTGCGCATGCACAACCTTCTCTCTCAGACACACGCATGATTATACACTACTTTAAACCACCCCATCTCTTCCCAACACCGGCTTACATTCACTTCCTCTAGGATCAGAATAAAAGGCAGTCAACAGTTAGCTAAAGATGAGCTAAGTGTTAAATGTGAGGTGTTTTGTCTCTTACAGCTGGGTTGTGTTTGCATTCCCGGGCTGAGATGTGGCATGTAAGAATGATGTGCCATCACTGTCTACAGCGACTCACCTCGGCACTGGCCGTGATTTCCGGAGGAATTGCCGTGACCTTGTCCAAGATAGCGGTCACCTGCTCCACCACACTCGGATCCCAGTAGTTGCGTGACGTCAGATAGTTTGCGATGATGCCTCGCGCCTACAGGACATTTCACACAGATGAACACACACACACACACACACACACACACACACACAGGGGGATGGGGGAGGGATTACCACCTAGTCAGCTAGAATTCACACTGTCATGAGTGCAGTTAACCCATTCAGCCCTGACGCACTACAGCAGGAGATGGGTCGACCATGATAATTCAAGGGTAGTGCCAGATTTTCTTGGTGCCTGTCGGTGCCAAGCTAATCTGGCACTGCCCTTGATTTATCATGGTCGATCCATCTCCTGCAACTGGTGCATAGTCATTAGTTTACGCCTCCAAAATTTGGGAAATACGGCCGTCGGGCTGAATGAGTTAAGAAAACATACTAGTTGAGGAGGTAGATCTGCACCAATAGTTATAACGTACCCTATGGCATAGCGTGTTTTCGGCGTGAAAGTATGTGTGTGTGTGTGTGTGTGTGTGTGTGTGTGTGTGTGTGTGTGTGTGTGTGTGTGTGTGTGTGTGTGTGTGTGTGTGTGCGCGCGCGCGCGCGTGTGCGTGTGCACGAATATCGCCTGCGTTTACTATCAGTAGGAACTTCAGTATGTTGTTGATGAGGTGCCATACCACAGACCAACAAACCGCAAGAAAGGAAGTGTCACCTGTTCTCGCTTTGCGCGATCGGATCCGTTGCGGTCATTCTCAGAGTGCTGGTTTAGGAAGATGCTGATGGCCAACGCTTTTGCCCCGTTTTCTGCCACGAACATACGACACAAGTCTGAAATCTAGTACCAAAAGAATACAACACATCTGCCGCATATGTAGTAACATGTAAATAAAGAAAGTCGACGCATAATATTTGATCGCCCTACCTGAAGCTTCCGTACTGATGTAAAAAAACAAGTACGCAGACTTCAAAGAACAAGAAAGACAAAGCCCTTAAGGTTCACGTGCTTGACCGATCAACATAATTAATCTAACCTTTGTGACCTTGACCTTTCCGACAGGTCAGTGAAATAAGCAAGTGTTCTAATAATTATAAGGAAAGTGTGGGTTTTGCACCTCCGAAATTCATTTTTCAAACTTTACTCATTTTTCATTTTTGTCAACCTCTCATGACCCTTGACCTTTGTGAGTAGTGAACCAAATTAGTATGTATAGAAAGGTCTTATCATCAGCTACCTTGTTGCTACATTTGGTTGAAAAGTGTAGTAAAAATCCTGAATAAAATAAAGTTAATTTGCTGACTTCTTGTGATCCTTGACCTTTCCGAGGGGTCGTCTAACTTAGCATGCAGGTCTTACCATCAGGTATCTGTGTATCAGGTCTGGGATGGAAGTTGTAAAAAGTATTTGAGAAAAACATTTTTGGTCAGAAAAAGGCTATTAGTGACCTATTTCCTGATCTGTTGTGACCATTGACCTTTCTAAGGGGTCGTCCAATATAGTATGCATCGGAAGGTCTTACTGTCAGGTATCACAGTACCAAGGTTGGGTTTGAAGTTGTAAATAGTCAAAATATGGTGATTTTTTTAAACAATTTCCTGATCTCTTTTGACCCTTGACCTTTCCCATGGGTTACCCAAAGTAGCATGCATAGACACTTCTTACCACCAGGTATCTTTGTACCAAGTGTGTGTTTGAAGTTGTGAATAGAACTTGAGAAAACATAAATTTTGTCAAAATGTTTTTTTGTAAAATTATTTCCTGATCTCCTGTGACCTTGACCTTTGAGAGAGGTCACTCGAATTGGTATGCGTAGAAAGGTCTTGCCACAAAGTATCCTTGGGCCACGTTTCAAGACTGTAGCTTGAAAAGTCTCCGAGAAAATGCCAACGTTAAAGTTTACCACGGACGACGGCGGACGGACGTCGGACGGACGGACGGCAACGGCCCAGAACATATACTCACCTTTGCTTTGCGCGCGAGCCCAAAATTACCGATACTGCGTATTGTCTTAGGCAAGATGAAGTAATCAAATACTATGCAATGTGGCGACAATTGCAGTCATTCGATGCTGCTTGTATGTTTTTCTTCACACAAAAAAAAGAAAAAAAAGAAAAAAGAAGACGAAGGGAAACGACGCGTTAAATGTACCTGTTCGGTAACGATGCTTCTGTCTGATAATAGACCGATCCACTTTTTATTTGGCTCTGCCTCTTTAATCGGGGCCCGCCAAGAATGCTACGCGTGATTCGCGGAAAGAGTGTGATAGTAGCATTGTAAAGCGCGCTATTCGACGTTGAGTTTTTTTTTTTTTAACCATTCTTAGGATGGCATTTATTCTAAAGTATACCATTATTGGAGATGTAAAATAATCAGTACAAACTAGGTATTGCTTTTAATCAGTACAGCAAGTGGGGATATTGTCAGTCACGTGATTCTTTAGTTATGCGACCCTAAAATTAGCATTTTATGAAACGCACAAATCGTCTCCTTTTCGCCAAATCATTTGAAATTTTGCACGACCACACATTTTTATGCACTATTTCCGATGGTAATATCAGTTTTTTGTGTTTACTTTGTCACATTATGGATGATCCTATACCTACATGTGGGCATATCTAGCTAATGAGTCTTTAAAAGAAATTCTCGCGCAGGCAATCATTAGTACTCTCTTCTGCATTCTGTCTACACACGTCTCTTTTTACCCCCCTGAAAACTTCTGCTAGTACTAGTCTGCTTACATCAAGGAGGCGTCTCTCACTCACTCTCACAGCCATACAGGGTCAGCGTACATGCACGAAAGCTTCACCCGCAGCTAGTGTAAGTACAAGCGATCGAGTCAGTCCGTGAATACTATGGTGGAACATGGAAAAGTAGAAATTTTACTTTGGAGCATAGTTACGTAGTGATGTCTTGTGATGTCTCTCAGGGTTCAGTTGACCGTGCGGCCGACCGCAAACTTGTATCCATTCTTTTGTGTCTGCCAGTCGTGATAAAGGCCCACAATCACAGACCAGTACACTCTGACCATATTTTAGAAACCGTCACACAGACAAACATCCCCGTCACACCGACAAACATCCCCGTCACACAGACAAACATCCCCGTCACACAGACAAACATCCCCGTCACACAGACAAACATCTCCGTCACACAGACAAACATCTCCGTCACACAGACAAACATCCCCGTCACACCGACAAACATCCCCGTCACACCGACAAACATCCCCGCCACACCGACAAACATCCCCGCCACACAGACAAACATCCCCGTCACACAGACAAACATCCCCGTCACACAGACAAACATCCCCGTCACACCGACAAACATCCCCGTCACACCGACAAACATCCCCGTCACACAGACAAACATCCCCGTCACACAGACAAACATCCCCGTCACACAGACAAACATCCCCGTCACACAGACAAACATCCCCGTCACACAGACAAACATCCCCGTCACACCGACAAACATCCCCGTCACACCGACAAACATCCCCGTCACACAGACAAACATCCCCGTCACACCGACAAACATCCCCGTCACACAGACAAACATCCCCGTCAAACAGACAAACATCCCCGTCACACCGACAAACATCCCCGTGCGCAAAGGCTATAGGGCCGACGTCGGCCGCCGTTGGCCCGCGCTCGGACTGCGGCCGACGACGGCCCGATGGCTTTTTGCGCATTGGAATACAAGCAAACAAAGTCAGACTAGTGAACAGTAAAACCAACCAATCAACGTACCTGCCGCAAATGGCGTGAAGTTTGACAAAAGGCTAAGCACTTGGTCAATAGTCTGGTTGTAAGGCTTGACCTGTCACAAACAATTCGTGAAGGTAGTTTACTGCAAATAGCCAAACATCCGTGTATTATAATTGTCAAACTCCAGAAACTATTAGCGCCTGAATAAAACTTAAAGAGTTATTGGGTTTCGGGGTTTGTTTTCAGTTTACTTCTACTTCTAGTCCTTTTTCTTTTTTCAAAAGCATGAAAAGCAAAGCCCTTATGGCTCACGTGTATGACCAATCCACAAAAAGTGTATGCATATTCCACAAATTTGTCGACCCTCCGTGACCCTTGACCTTTGTGAGGGGGGCGACTAAATTAGCATAGAAGGATGTTATCATCAGTTACCTTTACGCTAAGTTTGATTGGAAAATCTGTAAAAACTTTAATAACAAGAAAGGCAAAGCCTTTATGGCTCACGCGTATGACCGACGCATATAAAAGTACATATTTATGTTTGACCTTAGTGGTTTCAGCACCAGCGAAATCAATGTTTTCTCAAAATCTAAGCATTTTTCACACATATGTCAAACTCCCTAACACTTGACCTTTATAATGAGTCGACAAAATTAGTATGCATAGAAATGTCTTCGCATCAGCAAACTTCATGACAAACTTCATTTTAAAGTTTGCAAAAACATTGATACAACTACAATTCTAACAAAAAAATGACATTTTCCCCCCATTTACTGACCCCCTTGACCTTTTCGAGGGGTCATCCTAATTAGTATGCATATGCATAGGTCTTACCATCAGGTATCTCTGTACCAAGTTTGGGTTTTACGTTGAAAACAGTACTTAAGAAAAAACATTTTTTGTCCAAATATGGCTAAATAAACCTATTTTTTTAATCATCCCATGACCCTTGACCTTTGTGATGGGTCAACTAAATCATTATGCATATAAAGGTCTTATCAACAGCACTCTCTGAGCCAAATCTAATTGAAAACTTTACAAATATGTTCATGAAAATTATAATTATATCAAAAATGGGCATTTTATGCACATTTGCGGACTTCTTCTGACCCTTGACCTTTCCAAGGAGTCATGCAAATTAAAATGAATAGACAGGTCTCACTATCAGGTATCGTTGTGCCAAGTCTACGTTTGAAGTTGTGAATAGTATTTGAGATAAAAACATATTTTGTCAATATGGCTATTTTTCACCTATTTCCTGATCTCTTGTGACCCTTGACCTTTCGCAGGGATCAACCAAATTAGTATGCATAGGAAGGTGTTACCATCAAGTATCATTGTACCAAGTTTGGTTCGAAGTTGTGAATAGTATTTGAGAACAAATCAATTTTGTCAAAAATATGGCTGTGTGGAGGGGGAGGGGAGGGGGGGCGGGGCAGTTTATGTCAAAGTATTTTTCTGGACCCCCTATGACCCTAGATCTATGCGAGGGGACCAATAATTAGTATGCATAGAAAGGTCTTATCAGCTACTTTTGTGCCAAATATGACGGAAAAGTCTTTGATAAAAACTACAGTTCTATCTAAAACTTGCATTTTTCACACATTTGCCGACAGCCTGTGACTCTTGAACTTTCCGAGGGGTCATCCAAATTAGTATGCATAAAAAGGCCTTACCATCAGGTATCTCTTACAAAGTTTGGGTTTGAAGTTGAAAATAATAGTCTCCGAGAAAATGCAAACGTTAAAGTTTACCACGGACGACAGACGATGGACGACAGATGACGGACGTCGAACAGACGACGGATGGCCCATTACATAACACTCTTACTTTTGCTATTGCAACTTGAGCCAAAAAGTGAAAACAAAATTTACTCAGTACGCCGCAAACGGGGTATGTGCAAGTGTAGTTAGGCTGAATGACCCTGACCTTCACAGTAATGTTGACCTTGGCCTTGGCATAACCCGACAGTGTGTCCACTCGCACGTAAGCTCTTTGCAGGGAGTATCCCCGGGAGTGGTTGCCAGGGGGAGCCACCACGTCCCTCACTTCCAGCTGCTTCTCCTGACTGCCAAAACCGTACCATAGCAACAGGTCTGTCAGAAAACAAGAACGACAAAGCCCTCATGGCTCACGTGCACGACTGATCCCCATCATTTATCTCATCTTTGACCTAGACCTTTCTGACAGGTGTTAAAGTGTGTTAAAGGTGTTAAAAAGTGTTGAAATTAAAGAAACCCTCGCTGTCAAAGCAGTCACAAAGGGGCTCACAATGGGCAGACCAGACATGGTGAGAAACCTGAGAAAGCATTTCCTGGTTTACTATAGATCTCTCGTGTCCTTCCAGTCTGCCCAACGCCCGCAGCCTTTCTCCACACCTCTGTTCTCTGCGGCGATTGCCGCAGAGAACAGAGGTGTGGAGAAAGGCTGCGGGCGTTGGTGCAGACTGGAAAGACGCCGCAGAGAACAGAGGTGTGGAGAAAGGCTGTGGGCGTTGGGGCAGACTGGAAAGACGCCGCAGAGAACAGAGGTGTGGATAAAGGCTGCGGGCGTTGGGGCAGACTGGAAAGACGCCGCAGAGAACAGAGGTGTGGAGAAAGGCTGCGGGCGTTGGGGCAGACTGGAAAGACGCCGCAGAGAACAGAGGTGTGGAGAAAGGCTGCGGGCGTTGGGGCAGACTGGAAAGACGCCGCAGAGAACAAAGGTGGGGAGAAAGGCTGCGGGCGTTGGGGCAGACTGGAAAGACGCCGCAGAGAACAGAGGTGTGGAGAAAGGCTGTGGGCGTTGGGGCAGACTGGAAAGACGCCGCAGAGAACAGAGGTGTGGAAAAAAGCTGCGGGCGTTGGGGCAGACTGGAAAGACGCCGCAGAGAACAGAGGTGTGGAGAAAAGCTGCGGGCGTTGGGGCAGACTGGAAAGACACGAGAGATCCATAGTAAACCAGGCCAGGTTTGGAGCGATATCGAAAGGAAATCTAGGAAGACTTCTGAAAGGTGGGGTGAAGTGTGTATAATTATACCTTTCTGAGCGCAGAGATCCCATCTTGACCGAACTGACCTGAACTAAACATCAATGAAAAGAAAAGGGGAGACTGCCAGTGCTAATATTTTAGGAAGGTTACAAAGTAAAGTAGGTAATAGCACTGTCAGGGGAGAGAAGTGTGCATGGTCGACCAGTGATCATAGATCTACTGTGGCCAAAGCACAAAAAAGGATAGGAAAGAGAGGGGGCGCTAAGAAAGTGACTGGAAGCAATGCCTATGGAAGCCCCCCCCCCCCACCCCCTGAAGGGGGGCGTATCACATATCCCACTATTCCAGCCACTCAGTGCATGGAAATTTAAATCTAGGTCCCTCAACGCGGGTCCAGATATTTAGCCGGTGTGGACAGCTGTTTCGGTCTTGGCGACCTCTTCAGCACACCATCGGCAATACTGGAGGAGGCAGGAATTTCTGCCTACCAGCAATGACAGCCACAGTTTACTGTGGTGTCTGCAGGGGCATACATTCCATGCCACCACCTAGATCTATGATCACTGGTCGATCATGCACACTTCTCTCCCCTGACAGTGCTATTACCTACTTTACTTTGTAACCTTCCTAAAAATATTAGCACTGGCAGTCTCCCCTTTTCTTTTCATTTATTGCTACAATGTCGACTGCAACCCCTTCCCCCTTTTGGTAGGTTCTCTTTTAGGGTGCATGGAAATTTAACTCTAGGTGGTGGCATGGAATGTATGGCCCTGCATATCACAGTAAACTGCGGCTGTCATTGCAGGTAGGCAGAAATTCCTGCCTCCTCCAGTAATGCCGATGGTGTGCTGAAGAGGTCGCCAAGACCGAAACAGCTGTCCACACCGGCTAAATATCTGGACCCCCCCTTGAGAGGGACCTAGATTTAAATTTCCATGCACTGAGTGGCTGGAACAGTGGGATATGTGATACGCCCCCCTTCGGGGGAGGGGGGGGGAGGGGGGCTTGCATATGCATTGCTTCCAGTCACTTTCTTACCCCACCCGGGTCTGCCTTGGGGGACTTGGGTGGGGTTAGGTATTTTTTAGTTCCCAGGGTCACCCTGGTCAGCCCCACAGGGTGGGTTTTTCTCTCTATTCTGGGGCATGTGTTTCTGTCTACCCTTTGTCCATTCACCTGTATTTGCCTTTTTAAAACTCTCCCTACTGTCTGCACTGCCTGTAGCTCTTGATATTGGATGTGTGCTGCTAAATGGTCTTAGCTTTATTTAGGCCCCATGTTGTAGGTTTATGTAACGTATTTGACCGGCTGGCGACATACATTCAATTTTCTGTTTATTTTTTTTTTTCACAAGCAGTGCAGGCACGTCCTGAGAAAGCCTTGTTGCTGTCGGGACGTTAAGCAATGTACAATCAATGTACAATCAGTCACTTTCTTAGCGCCCCCTCTCTTTCCTATCCTTTTTTTTGTGTGTGTGCTTTGGCCACAGTAGATCTATGATCACTGGTCGATCATGCACACTTCTCTCCCCTGACAGTGCTATTACCTACTTTACTTTGTAAACTGAACATCATTTGAAATAGCAATAGTACCTGCTAAATCCTATGTCTTGTCGACATAATAAAATAATAATACATGGTATTTATATTGCGCATTTCTCATATTAATAACATAACTCAATGCTCTCTCTCTCTCTCTCTCTCTCTCTCTCTCTCTCTCTCTCTCTCTCTCTCTCTCTCTCTCTCTCTCTCTCTCTAACACACATACACACAGAGTCTGCAGGGGATGTACAGCAATACCGTAGAAATAACTCGAAAGTCTGAGAGAAAAAGTAAGTTTTTAACTTTGCTTCGAAATGCGTATGGGTGGAGGCATTTCTGAGCTCATCCGGTAAGGAATTCCAAATTAATGGAGCAGTATAACTAAAAGAACGTTCACCGGCAGCTTTGAGATGGAACTTTGGGACTTTTAGACGTTTTTCTCCTGATGAACGCAGTGGCCGAGAGGGCTGGTAAGTAATTAGATTGGAAGAAAGGTATGACGGATACATATGTGCCATTTTCATGCATTTGTCGACATTACACCCTTACGAGTAGTCAGCCAAATTAGCATGCAGAGGAAGTTCTTATCATCCACTAGCCTTCTGCCAAGTTCGACTGAAATGTTTGCAAAAGTGCAAGTAAAAACTTACATTCTATCAAAATATACGCATTGTATACACAATTCTTAACCTCTCTTGTGATCCTTAACTCTTTCGCGGCCAGCCGCATCCGGGTGCGCGGCATAAGCCGCGCATCCGGATGCGGTTGGCCCGAATGAGTTAACCTTTGAGCGACGCCGCCCAATTTTGGATGCGCCGGAAGGTGTTATCATCAGTTATATGTCTACTAAGTTTGGCTTTGAAGTTGAAAATAGAGCTTGAGAAAAGACAAAATTGGCTCTCTTTTTTTTGTGCACATTTCTTGACCGACTGCGACCTTGACCTATGACCAAAGTCACTGATATTGGTATGTTTTAAAATGTTTGCGCAACAACGTATCCTCGGGTCAAGATTGAAGTCTGTGTCTTAAATAGTCTCCGACAAAATGACAAGGTTACCGTTTACCACGGACGACAGACGACGGACGGACAATGGCCCAACACGTATGACTGACTCCCTTTTGCTATTGCACATGAGCTAAAAATTATGCGGATTTCTTGACTGGATTCTAACCTGAACAAAGTCACTCTCTAATGTACAACAGGTCATCGGGACGACGTCGGCAGCACATCCATGCAGTACACACCCAGTACACAGCCTTGCGCGAGCCCATTGCGGCCAATGTCGGCCCGACCGCTTTTTACGCACTGAGTCGGTAGAGAACAACAAAGGCAACGCCCTATTGCTCACTTGTATGACTGATGCACATGTGTGACCTTTGTGTCGATATGTAAAGGGCTGACTTCAGCACCAGCGAAATCTATGTTTTCTCAAAATCTAAATATTTTTAACACATTCGTCAACCCCCTGTCACCCCGTGAGGCGACTAACTTAGTGTGCATAGAAATGTCTTACAATCAGCAAACTTCACGCCAAATTTCATTGAAAAGTTTGCAAAGACTTTGATTAAAAAAAACTACAGTTCCAACAAAAACAAGAAAGTCAAAGACCTTATGGCTCACGTGTATGACCGATCTACGTGTGTGACAATTGTTACAATAAGCAAAGGGATAGCTTCTGCACCAGCGAAATACATATTTTTAACAAACTTTAATCAGTTTTCACACATCTGTCAAACCACCGTGACCTTTGACCTTTGCGATGAGTCGACTAAATTAGTATACATAGAAAGGTCTTATCATCATCAGTTACATTAGTGCTAAATTTGATAGAAAAGTTTGCAAAACTGTTGATAATAACTACAATTCTATCACAAATTGACATTTTACACACATTTGCTGACCTCGTATGCCCTTGACCTTTCTCAGCGGTCATCCAAATTAGTATGCATAGATAGGTCTTACCATCAGGTATCTCTGTGCCACGTTTGGGTTTGAAGTTGTGAATAGTATTTGAGAAAAAACAGCTTTTGTTACAAAAATGGCTTTTGTTTACCTATTTTCTCAGCTCTCATGATCCTTGACCTTTCCGAGGGATCAACCAAATCAGTATGCATAGAAAGTCTTACCATCAGGTATCTGTGTACCAGGTTTGGGTTTGAAGTTGTGAATAGTATTTGAGAAAAAAATAAATAATGTCAAAATATAGCTATTTTTTTACCAATGTCTTGATCACCTGTGACCTTGAACTTTGTGAGAGGTCACTCAAATATTACAAATTTGCATTTTAAGCACATTTGCCGACCTCTGTGACCCGTGACCTTTTGAAGGGGTCATACAAATTAGTATGCATAGACAGGTCTTACAGTCAGGTATCTTTGTGCAAAGTTTAGGTTTGAAGTTGTGAATAGTATTTGAGATAAAAACATCTCTTGTCAAAATCGCTATTTATCTCTTGTGACTCTTGCCCTTTCCCCGGGATCAACCCAATTACTATGCATAGGAAGGTGTTATCATCAAGTATCTTTGTACCAAGTTTGGGTTTGAAGTTGTGAATAGTATTTGAGAACAAATCAATTTTGTCAAAATATGGATCTTCTTGACCTATTTAGTTATCCCCTGTGACCTTGACCTTTGCTAAAGGTCACTAAAATTGGTATGTTTAACAAAGGTCTTGCCACAAAGTTTGAAGACTGTGGTCCTCAGCGCCTCAGGCGCCAAGCTATTTTGGCAGCATCATTGAACTAAACGGTTGATCGCTCTCCTGATCTGTAATGCAGCCTTCATGGGACAATAAGCAATCGTTTTAAAAAAACAAATCAGCCTCCGGGTGTAATGGGATAACGTGGCATCCTTACGTTAGGTGAATAATACATCCAAACGACTCCCCAGCAAGGAGGACCCGGGGTCACCGTGGCGCAGGCGAAAGTGATTTAGGTCATTGTAAGCCAGTGCGATTCAGGTCGACATGACCTGGTGTCATGTTGTCGTGTTGCACCGGACGTGTGCCTAGAGGCTAACAATACAGCGCAGGCGACAGCGGTTGTCTTACCGAGGTCGGGGTGGTCAGGATCGCCGACTAGAAGTTTGTAAAATGGCATTTGGAACGTGTCGTTCAGCTGAGGCGCGCCCACACACTGCAGCACCGGATATGGCTTGGTCAGCGACGTCACTTCCGGAGCAACGTCAGAGGGCAGTGTCAGAACACACGACATGTTGCCAGCGTCGGGACCGGTTGAGAGGGCTACTAGGTAACACGCCCTGCCGCTCTTCAGCCTTCCACTGGACATAACTGTGCCCACACAATCACAAACACAACAATAAAACCTGCCCGGGCCGCCGTAAGCTTGCCAAAAGCATGCGATCTGCAGTAAGGCCGTACCTTGTCTTCGCAGCTCGTCATACGCATAGCACAACAGATAACTCATTATAACTCATTGTTAACTCATTGCAGACGTTCCGCCTCCGGACACGCGGCTTAAGCCGCGTGTCCGGAGGCGGCACGTCTCCAATGAGATAACCCTTTGACTCGATCCCCAGACCCCCTCGGTCGCGGGGGCTCCTTAGGATCTATGCCTATTGCTGACACCATTTTGAATCATGTTTCTTGGGCGGCTTGGAGACCTCTGACGAATTATCGACGATTTTAGAAACGCAATAGGCGTTTAAAATGGGTTAATATTCACGTTAACGTTGATGGATTTTTTATAAAACAAAAACAACCAAAAACGAAACATAACAAGAATGACAAAGCCCTTATGGCTCACGTGCATGACTGATGTACATAATTTATCTATGACCTTTGTGACAATAAGCAAAGGGCTGGCTTCTGCCCCAGCGACATCCAGTTTTCTCAAAATGAAAGCATTTTTCACACATCTGTCAAACCTCCGTGACCCTTGACCTTTGTGATGAGTCGACTACATTAGTATGCATAGAAATGTCTTGCCATCAGCAAACTGTACGTCAAATTTTATTTATAATTGAAAAGTTTGCAAAAACGTTGATAAAAACTACAGTTCTAACATACACAAAAATGTCATTTTTCACACATTTACCGACCTCTTGTGACCCTTGACCTTTCCGAGGGTTCATCCAAATTAGTATGCATAGATAGATCCTTACCATCAGATATCTCTGTACCAAGTTTGGGTTTGAAGTTGAAAATAGTATTTGAGAAAAAAAGTTCGGGGGGTGTTGTGTTTAAAATAAACCTATTTTGGGATCATCCCATGACCCTTGACCTTTGTGATGGGTTAACTAAATTAGTACGCATATTGAAGGTCTTATCATCAGCTACCTTTGAGCCAAATATGATTTAAAACTTTACAAAAATGTTGATAAAAACTACAATTCTATCACAAATTGGCGTTTTACACACATTTGCCGACCATTTGTGACCCTTTGCCTTTCCGAGGAGCCATCCAAATTAGTATGCATATATAGGTCATAGCATCAGGTATCTTTGTAGCAAGTTTGGTTTTGAGGCTGTGAATAGTATTTGAGAAAAAAAAACATCTTTTGTCAAAATATGGTTATTTTTCACCTATTACCTGATCTCTTGTGACCCTTGACCTTTCCGAGGAATCAACCAAATTAGTAGGCATAGGAAGGTCTTACCATTAGGTATCTGTGTACCAAGTTTGGGTTTGAAGTTGTGAATAGTATTCGAGAAATATAAATTGTGTCAAAATATGGCTTTTTTGGCATCTTTCCTGATCCCCTGTGACCTAGACCTTGTGCGAGGTCACTGAAATTGGAATGTTTAGAAAGGACTTGCCACAAAGTATCCTTGGGCCAAGTTTGAAGACTGTAGCTTGAATAGTCTCCGAGAAAATGCCAACGTTAAAGTTTACCACGGACGACGGACGGACGACCACTGGCCCAGAACATAGACTCACTTTTGTTTCGCACTGGAGCCAAAAATTGTGGAGAAAAAAAAAGCTGCAGCGTTTCGTTAGATAAACGATTGCCCTTCGTCGGGAATGACACAATGGCATCACGACGTGTCCAGTGTGTGAGTACCTCTACACTTTTCTAGAGTGCTTGCACCCATTCTGTGGGGTGATAAATCTAACTTCCTTTCTGTCTCCTTGAATACATTCTTTTCGGGTTTTTTGTTTATTTTGACAACAGTTCATAAGAACGGAGACACAATGTAATGAGGCGTCTCTTAGTTTTGGTGAACTTAGCTGACATAAGGTCAGAACTAATAGGCTAGAGCTCACACACATCTCCAAACTAGTGCAAGTTTTCGCTAAGAGCGAAGCAAATAGGATTTCGTAGGTTTACGTTCATAAGCATGCAAGCCATGTACACTCAGAGAGTGCCCGCTTTGTTAGACACTGCAAATTGACTAATGGCTGCTGATCGTCTGCTGCAGGGTTTCAAACAAAACTGTTGGTTTCTCCGTTCACGATACGTTTTTGCAGCGGCCCTTCCTCTGAGAATACTACTTAATGTTCTTCAAAACCACTCGCAGAAATTAGTTTGCCTGCAATATTAACTCATTCAGCCCGGCGCACGTATTTTGCCAAATTTTGGAGGCGTCGTCTAACGACTATGCACCAGTTGCAGGAGATGGATCGACCATGATAATTCAAGGGCAGTGCCAAATTAGCTTGGCGCCGACAGGCGCCAAGCTAATCTGGCACTACCCTTGAATTATCATGGTCGATCCATCTCCTGCTGTAGTGCGTCAGGTCTGAATGGGTTAAGTGAGCAATTTCTGAACAGTCCTGCAACATCTCCGCCTCACTAACTGCCCCACACTGCCAGCAGTGCTTACAATAACTCAAGCGACTACACGTCGTTCGACATCTGATCGCACAATTTTCTTCACAAATATCCTCGGGAAGAAACAATTTTTAAACCTTTGTGTGTCCGTATCGGCTTTTGTCGCGATGAGTCCTGCAGGAATAACAACATCCTGACCTCCTCCAGGAATAGCAACATCCTGACCTCCTGCAGGAATAACAACATCCTGACCTCCTGCAGGAATAACAACATCCTGACCTCCTGCAGGAATAACATCCTGACCTCCTGCAGGAATAACAACATCCTGACATCCTGCAGGAATAACAACATCCTGACCTCCTGCAGGAATAAAACATCCTGACATCCTGCAGGAATAACAACACCCTGTCATCCTGCAGGAATAACAACATTCTGACATCCTGCAGGAATAACAACATCCTGACCTCCTGCAAGAATAACAACATCCTGACATCCTGCAGGAATAACAACATCCTGACCTACAGAAATAACAACATCCTGACATCCTGCAGGAATAACAACACCCTGTCATCCTGCAGAAATAACAACATCCTGACATCCTGCAGGAATAACAACATCCAGACATCCTGCAGGAATAATAACATCCTGACATCCTACAGGAATAACAACATCCTGACATCCTGCAGGAATAACAACACCCTGACCTCCTGCAGGAATAACAACATCCTGACATCCTGCAGGAATAACAACATCCTGACCTCCTGCAGGAATAACAACATCCTGACCTGCAGGACTCATCGCGACACAAACCAAATCGGACACGCAAAGGGATAACACCAATCTCAGAACAAATAGTATTGAGTGCCAGTTGCCCTAATATTATTTACTTTCAAGAACCTCGATCAATGTGTCAGTATAGGGCTCGGGAAGTTCCCCGCGTTGCCTAGCAGCGTCGGCGCGTCAGCCGCCATCTTAAGAGGATACCATAGATAGTAGCGAAATAATGTTTCAACACGTTTTTCTTCATTTTTCTTCCTCTTTGGAAACAAATAAAAACAGATTCTGGTGAGCAAGTGATGGCAAGACTTTCTGTTATTACAAGACTTTCCTGACATTACAAAAACAGCGATTTCCATATCAACGCTTAGTCTCATATCCTCACAAGAAGGTCGCCACGACTGGCGTGATGACGTCAGCTTCCCGAAGCCTATTGCTGTACAGTCGTACAAATTCGGAATTGTGTCATGAAATGACCAATTTTACATCCCTAAATGTGCCCCGGAGATAAATTCAGCACAGTAAAGGAAAGATCAATTTTCACATGAGTGAGTGCGCTGACCAAGTTTGAAAAAATGAAGCTGCGAAAACATACATGAAGTCTTCATGCTTGACCTCGATATTGAAATGTGGCCGTTTCCCGCGAGCGCTCTGCTAGTGTATTGATAATGGCTTGTCCTTGTCTTCTCGCCAGTTTCTTACGATGGTACGGGAGAATCAAAAATCGTACAAGTTAACTCATTCTACCCCAGACACACCAGAGCAAGATATGGATTGTCCATGATAGTTCAAGGGTGATGCCATAATAGCTTGGCGCCTATGGGCGCCAAGCTATTCTGGCATCACCCTCGAACTATCATGGTCGATCTGTGTCCTGCACTCCAATGCAGTCTTCAGAGGACAACGACAAAACTTTGGGGATTTCGGTGTTGGGGTAGAATGAGTTAAGTAAAACTAGCAAATATGAGGTCAACAGGCACTAGATGATATTTGTTTCTATATTGGTACAGAAATTTGTTTGTTTGAGATATTTGAAGAGAAAACAAAATGGTGTGCGCTCCGATGTCGAACGGCCTATTATTATTACCTGTGGTGTTGACGCAGAACCTGATGAAGTCAGTGCCCCCAACCCCACGCGCCTGCGCCATCCACTCCGCCTTCAGCCTCAGGTCCCTGCCGTTCACGCTGCCATCCTGCGTCCACCCCGCCAGAGTCTCGACGTCCACGGTGCCCTGCACTTTGTGCCAATCAGCCAGCCACGAGCAGGTCCAGTTCTGAGGGGCAACAAGCGAGAACAAATTACATGTCAACGTCACTGTCCGTGTCAGTGTCCGGATCTCAAAGTCCGTTGCCAAACGCGCAGAATGCAACAGTGACGGACGAACGAGCCAACGACGCTTTGGTTACTACAGCTGCGTTGTCTTTGGTGTTGCATGTATAAACCCAATGCTCAAAAGGCCATCGGGCCGACGCCGGCAGCCGTTGGCCCGCACACGGTAGTGCGCGAGCTAACGTCGGCCAACGTCGGCCCGATGGCCTTTTGCTATACGAGTCACACAAACACCTAGGAAAGTCACCAATAACGAGAAAGGCAAAGCCCTTATGGCTCACGTGTATGACCGATCTACATGTGTGACCTTTGTGACAATAAAGGGTTGGTTGGCTGGTTGTACATTGATTAACGTCCCCGACAGCAACAAGACTTTCTCAGGACGTGCCTGCACTGCGTGTGGTAAAAAAAAAAAAAAAAAAAAAAAAAAAAAAAAAAAAATCAACAGAATATTGAAAGTATGTCGCCAGCCGGTCTAATACGCTAAATAAAGCAAAGACCATTTAGCAACACACATCCAATATCAAGAGCTACAGGCAGCGCAGACAGTAGGGAGAGTTTAAAAAAGGAAAATACAGGTGAATGGACCAAGGGTAGACAGAAACACATGCCCCAGAATAGAGCGGAAAACCCACCCTGTGGGGCTGACCAGGGTGACCCTGGGAACTAAAAAGTAGTTAATCCCACCCAAGTCCCCCAGGGCAGACCCGGGGGGGGGGGGGGGGCAATAACTTGATGTGATAAGACATAGGAAGGTCTTATCCTCATCAGCTATTTTTGTGCTAAAGTTGATTGAAAAGTTCGCAAAAATGTTGATAATAACAATAATTCTATCAAGAATTGTCATTTTACACACATTTGCCGACCTCTTGTGACCCTTGACCTTTCCGAGGGCTCATCCAAATTAGTATGCACAGATAGATCTTACCATCAGGTATCTCTGTACCAAGTTTGGGTTTGAAGCTGTGATTAGTATTTGAGAAAAAAAACATCTTTTGTCAAAATATGGCTATTTGTGACCTATTTCCTGAGCTCCTGTGACCCCTGACCTTTCCGAGGGATCAACGAAATGAGTATGCACAGAAAGGTCTTCCCATCAGGTATCGTTGTACCACGTTTGGATTGAAGTTGTGAATAGTATTTGAGAAAACAAAAATAATTCTGTCAAAATATAGCTATTTTTTACCTATTTCCTGATCATCTGTGACCTTGACCTTTGTGAGAAGTCAGTCAAATTGGTATGTTTTAGAAAGGTCTTCCAACAAAGTATCCTTGGGGCAAGTTTGAAGACTGTGGCTTGAATAGTCTTTGAGAAAGTTCCAACGTTAAAGTTTACCATGGACGACGGACGACAGACGACGGACGAACGACCACTGGGCAAAAACATGGACTCACGTTTTGCTTCGCACGTGAGCCAATTATAACGAGTGTTTACAGATGGTTTGTGTGTCTCGATCTGCTTGATCATCGAGTAACAGATGAACCCAAATACACGTAACATTTGTAAAACATATAGTAAATCGTCGCTTCCAAATACACGTAACAATTACACCCAGACGCACGTAACAGTTGTACCAAGTACACAATAGTAATCGTAAGCAAACACACACACAAGTTACAGGCAAGTGAACGTAACAGTTTCTGAGAAATACAAGAAACATTTAACCAGCATCATACTAATGCAAAAACCGTCAAATTTGTACACTGCCAGATGCAAGCTACATTATAGTACTTACAGATAAGATAATTATTGGCAAATGGCTTTAGTTCAAGGGTGGAGCCAGAATAGCTAGGCGCCCAAAGGCGCCAAGGTATTCTGGCACTACCCTTAAACTTTTTTAGTCAAACGTATTTCACACATTGGTGTATTCCGAATGATAAGGGTTCAACCAAATTCACGTCACAGTTGTACCCAAGCACATTTATAGTAGTTGTACGCAAATGACATGTAACTGTTGTAGCGAATGACATGTCACAGTTGTAGCGAATGACATATATCTGTTGTAGCGAATGACATGCCACAGTAGTAGCGAATGACATGTAACTGTTGTAGCGAATGACATATAAATGTTGTAGCGAATGACATTTAACTGAATGACATGTAACTGTTGTAGCGAATGACATGTAACTGTTGTAGGGAATGACATGTAACTGTTGTACCGAATGACATGTAACTGTTGTAGCGAATGACATGTCACAGTTGTAGCAAATGACATGTAACTGTTGTAGGGAATGACATGTAACTGTTGTACCGAATGACATGTAACTGTTGTAGGTAATGACATGTAACTGTTGTAGCGAATAACATGTCACAGTTGTAGCAAATGACATGTAACTGTTGTAGGGAATGACATGTAACTGTTGTACCGAATGACATGTAACTGTTGTAGGGAATGACATATAACTGTTTTAGCGAATGACATGTCACACTTGTAGCGAATGACATCTAACTGTTGTAGCGAACGACATGTAACTGCTGTAGCGAATGACATGTAACTGTTGTAGCGAATGGCATGTAACTGTTGTACTGAATGACATGTAACTGTTGTACCGAATGACATGTCGCAGTTGTAGCGAATGACATGTAACTGTTGTAGCGAATGACATTTAACTGTTGTAGCGAATGACATGTCACAGTTGTAGCGAATGACATTTAACTGTTGTAGCAAATGACATTTAACTGTTGTAGCGAATGACATGTCACAGTTGTAGCGAATGACATTTAACTGTCGTAGCGAATGACATGTAACTGTTGTAGGGAATGACATGTCACAGTTATAGCGTAGCGAATGACATGTAACTGTTGTAGCGAATGACATTTAACTGTTGTAGAGAATTACATGAAACTGATGTAGCGAATGACATGTCACAGTAGTAGAGAATGACATTTAACTGTTGTAGCGAATGACATGTAACTGTTGTAGGGAATAACATTTAACTAGCGAATGACATTTAACTGTTGTAGCGAATGACATTTAACTGTTGTAGCGAATGACATTTAACTGTTGTAGCGCAAGACATGTCACAGTTTTTGCGAATGACATGCCACAGTTGTAGCGAATGACATGTAACTGTTGCAGGGAATGACATGTAACTGTTATAGCGAATGACATGTAACTGTTGTAGGGAATGACATGTAACTGTTGTAGCAAATAGCATGCCACAGTTGTAGCGAATGACATGTAACTGTTGTAGCGAATGACATGTAACTCTTGTAGCGAATGACATGACACAGTTGTAGCGAATGACATTTAACTGTTGTAGCGAATGACATGTAACTGTTGTAGGGAATGACAATATAACTGTTGTATTGAATGACATATCACAGTTGTAGCCAATGACATGTAACTGTTTTAGCGAATGCCATGTAACTGATGTAGCGAATGACATATAAGTGTTGTAGCGAATGACATGTCATTGTTGTAGCGAATGACATGTAACTGTTGTAGGGAATGACATGTAACTGTTGTATCGAATGACATGTCACAGTTGTAGCAAATGACATTTAACTGTTGTGGCGAATGTCATGTAACTGTTGTAGCGAATGCCATGTCACAGTTGTAGGGAATGACATTTAACTGTTGTAGCGAATGACATGTAACTGTTGTAGCGAATGACATGTAACTGTTTTAGCGAATGACATGTCACAGATGTAGCGAATGACATGTAACTGTTGTAGCGAATGACATGTAACTGCTGTACTGACCTGGGAGCAGTTATGGCAAACCGTTTTCAGAGTGGTCACCTGCATCACATTGCTCCCCTCACAGTTCCCATAACATCTGTACACACACAGACACACACACACACACACACACACACACACACACACACACACACACACACACACACACACACACACACACACACACACACACACACACACACGCATGGTGTAAGTGTAGCTGGTGCCGCGCTTGCGTTCAAAACGAATTCAGCCAAATATAACCCTGCGGCCGAAAGTTTGAAAATCAAACAAACACAGTGTTTTACGACGGGTCGCGATGGGGCGAATTTAATAGTATTTCCATGATGTCAAAGGCGGGCAGGCCTAAACCTCTGACAAATGAAGTAACAAGATAAAAATTACGTCATGTCTAGTTACGCTAACCCAAATTAGTATGCATAGGAAGGTATGTCTGCAAAAACTTTGGGTCTGAAGTTATGAACAGTATTTGAGGAAAACAAATATTTTATGAAAATATGACTATTTTCTGATATCTTAAGACCCTTGACCTTTCCCAGGGGTCATCCAAATCAGTATATACAGAAAGGTCTTACCATCAGGTATTTTTGTACCAAGTTTGGGTTTGAAGATGTAAACTGTATTTGAGAAAAACACGCATTTTGTCAAAATATAGCTATTTGGACCTATTTCCTGATCCCTGCTACCTTGACCTTAGAGCTAGGTCAATAAAATTGGTATGTTTTGAGAGGTCTTGCCACAAAGTATCCTTGTGCCAAGTTTCAGGACTGTGGCTTGGATAGTCTCCGAGAAAATGCCAACGTTAACGTTTACGAGTGACGACGGACGCCGGACGGACGACAAACAGATGACCACTAGCCCAGAACATACTCACTTTTGCTTTGCACGTGAGCCAAAAATTAAACTACGGTCGGGTGGTGTCATGTTGTCGCTCATTCTCACCGTGATGCTACAACATTTCTGATCTGAAAACTAATGCCCTGCGATTGTACTTTGGATAAACTTTCGAATGAGTTATGAATAATACATGTGGAACCAAAAATGATTTTATCTCAATAACTAATGTCCTTTCCCCCCAAGCGGTCTGCACGCCTAAACACTACACACACACACACACACACACACACACACACACACACACACACACACACACACACACACACACACACACTTACCTCCCTCCCCCCTCCCCCTTGCCATCCCTCCCCCAATAATGAGAGAACTGACTGACATGCTGCGGCTGTTCACGAGAATATCATTTTATTAACCCATTCAGCCCTGACGCACTACAGCAGGAGGTGGGTCGACCGTGATAATTCAAGGGTAGTGCCAGATTAGCTTGGCGCCTGTCGGCGCCAAGCTAATCCGGCACTACCCTTGAATTATCACGGTCGATCCATCTCCTGCAACTGGTGCATAGCCGTTAGATGACGCCTCCAAAATTTGGGAAATACGTGCGTCGGGCTGAATGAGTTAAATATACTGAAAGTAAAGCTTAACTCAGTCGAGACGAACGACATCCGGATACGCGGCCCAATCATGGCTTCCATTCATTGAAGGAGAGACATGGTCCCGTGATAAGTTGCCGCGGGAGAGACATTGGGAGGGAGGAGGAAAGTAGATTCCTGGGATACGACGATCAGGACTTACCTGATGGAGACAAACACTTCTAGCAGTGGGCTGGCTTCAATGTTTATCACTATGGCGTAGTTCTGCGGTGTAAAGAACACGTCTACAGACACATCCCCCATGCTTAGCTCCCGCCCGCGCACAACTGCTTGAACTCTGGCTGAAAAATAAATGTGACTGCAGGTCAGCCTCACGTGTCACGTCAGACCGCGTTACTTACGATCGCATTATTTTAGTGCTGAATTTACCATAACCAGCAAAGGGTCCCTGTGGCCGACCATTTTCCTAAAGCGGCATCCCTGTGGGAGCCAGGTACCTGCGCCCGTTATATCAGATATTGCGGTCACCCGAGTTATTCTCAGGCTGACTAGACTCCTAATTCAAATTTATACGTCTCGCACGCTTTTACCGACCAGATGTTTCAAGGCTGTCTCGGTTCACAACAAGATGAGAATTTCATCCCAAAGTCTACCGTATAGGGCTCGGGAAGCTGACGTCATCACGCCAGTGGTGACGGCCATCTTGTGAGCGCTCATAGGGAAATCGCTGTTTTTGTAATGTCAGGACTGAAAGTCCTGACGTACTATAAGCAATAACAGCAAGTCTTGCCATCACTGTAGAAAACCGCTCACCAGAATCTGTTTTTTTTTTTGTTGGTTTCCAAAGAGGAAGAAAAATGAAGAAAAAACGTGTTGAAACACTATTTCGCTACTATCTCATGACTATGGTATCCTCATAAGATGGCGGCTGACGCGCCGACGTTGCTAGGCAACGCGGGGAACTTCCCAAGCCCTATTGTTTGGAGCTCACATGCGTTGTTTTTTTGTTTTTTTTAGGAACATTCAGAGTTATTCATATTTTAAGCTTATCCTTCTGATTCATTTCCCTCCTCTCTAAGCCAATCTCTGATCAACACACATGCCGGCGCACACCTGAAGAATAATAGCACGAGCAGCAAAAATCACGTCACTATCAGCTTGACGTCATGACATCGCTAGTCTCACGACGCTGTGTCCACAGCGACTCATTTGATGATTTGATGTTTCACGTCACTTATCCGAAAGACACGCACCCTCTTCCAGGGCTGACTGTTTTCTTCCACACAGCCTCTGCCAGGGCCGACTGTTAGATGGGAGTATATAATGGGTAGACCATCGAATCCGATGATGTCGTCATTGTGCATGACTTCTATTTGTGGGTGCGGGTGTGCCTGGCCAAGCCAATCCTGGAGCCACACCTGCGAGGGCAATGGGGGCACTGAAACGTAGCTGTGGGGAGAGTCGACGCTGTCTTTCTGCGAGCTCTGGCACTGGTGATCCGTTCGCGCCGATTGTGTTCAAAGAGCGTGCAGGCTTTCCTGGTGGCGGCACGCCAGCCGGATCTGTCTTGTGCTTGTGCTCCAAGTTCCTTTACCGGGAAGACGCAGTGCTTGAGGCTGTCTTTTATGCAGTCTTTGGAGCGTTTCTTTGGCCGGCCTTGCTTCCTGTGGCCTTTTGAGAGTGCACCATACAGGAGTTGGCGTGGCATGCGAGAATCATCCATGCGTATGACATGACCTGTCCAGCGGAGGTGTGTCTTTAAGATCAAGGCTTCAACACTCACTATGCCAGCATTGTCCAGGACTTCCAGGTTTGTCACCTTGTCTTGCCATTTGATGCCCATGAGTGAGCGCAAGGATCTCATGTAGAAATGTTCAAGCTGCTTGAGGTGCTTTCTGTACAGCGTCCATGACTCACAGCCGTAGAGGAGGCTGGGGAGAACTACTGCCTTGCAGACTTTGATCTTGGTGGAGAGCTTGACGTTGTTGTTATTCAACACACGAGTGAGCAGGCGACCCAGGGCTTGGCTGGCTTTGCTGATGCAAGCTGCGATTTCCTTGTCGATAGTACCGTCAGAAGTGATGATGCTCCCAAGGTACTTGAACTGGTCGACAGTCTTCAGCTCGGTGCCTTCAATGTACACTTTGGGTGGGGGGCCTCTTGTGCCTGGGGCTGGTTGGTGCAAGACCTTGGTCTTGCTGAGACTGATGGTAAGGCCAAACAGTCGAGAGGCTTCCGAAAACCTGTTGACGATGGTCTGGAGGTCACACTCCGTGTGCGCCATCAGCGCACAGTCCTCGGCAAACAGTGCCTTAAGGATCAGTCTCTCGATAGTCTTGGTCCTGGCGTTCAGTCGACGGAGGTCGAAGAGAGAGCCGTCTAGTCTGTACTTCAGGTATACTCCCTTCTCATGGGAGTATATACTGAATGCGAAACTTTCAAAAATGAATTAATTATTAGTCAAAAAGTTGAAGACATACTGACAACGCTGAATTACGAACTCATCCAATGTCTATTTCAAAGCTAGCTATCCAAAATTCCAGGTGAATAGAACGAAAATGACGGACTCAAATGTGGGTCAACGACTTTCTATAAGCGGTTTTCCTAAATCAAATTGTCAGAGAGAGAGAGAGAGAGAGAGAGAGAGAGAGAGAGAGAGAGAGAGAGAGAGAGAGAGAGAGAGAGAGAGAGAGAGAGAGAGAGCTTTGTATCATTTCATGTATAACAATGACGTGTCTGGTGCTTTGCGTCAGTTCAGCAACAATGTAAAACAACAGCAACAATGTATAATGTAACTAGCGCTTTTACGTCACCGTCACTGTCTGAAGTCGAGAATTCTTCGTGTCGACAATTTTTTTCTGCGATTAATTATTTTTTACAAAAACATTGAATAGATACAAAGCGGGTTAGCGAACTCATCCAATATCTTTCTCGCAGCTAGCTGTATTCAGATTTCAAATGAATGTAACACAATTTACGGACTCAAATGCGGGTCAACCGACTTTGTATAAATGGCATTTTTTCTTATTAATGAGTAATCCAATCTAAAAATGCTGAAAAGTACTCCGAGATACATCTTGAAGGAAGCATTTCCTAAATTTTCAGACCTGTACGTACACAGACACAGGAGAAACTCGTGTCTACACACACATACACACACACACACACACACACACACACACACACACACACACACACACACACAAACACGCACACACACACACACACACACACACACACACACACACACACACACACACACACACACACACACACACACACACACGCCAAATGTACGTCAAGTTCAACAGCGCGGTTCCGCGTAGCTAGGCATGACGTAATTTTCATCGCGTTACTTCACTGTCACAGTCTGATTCGTCATTTGCATGCTACGGAACGTGCTCCGACCAGCCCCATCTCAAAATGCCAATAAATGAACGATTTAGGTGGCTACACAACAGAAAGAACTATATGTAGGTGTTCTGTGATACCACTGGTACCAGTTTCATACAAAACATAACTGAATAATTGGATAAGTTATATAATAATATACACGACATAAAACTTTAGCTGAACCGAAGGCCTTGCGTACTGACCGTATTAGTAACGGTGAAGAAACAAAAGCTGGATAACTAAAAAGTGAAGGGGTTATACTGTAAGTGTCGCAAGAGTGGTACCCTGAGACATTTTCTTTACAAGTGCTGCCTATGCGACAGCTGCGTTATGCGTCTCCTGCGCGAGCATCCATGATACAACAAGCCATGGCGGCGGCAACGCTATACAACACTTCCGCACCTATTGAAGGAGGGCGCCTTGAACGAGTTGTGCAGACGTACCTGGGTCTGTCTGTTGCTGGCAGTTCAGACTCTTGCCAAAACACGTCCAATGGAATCTGAAAACACACACCAACAGGCACGCGCATGTACAAACATTAACTCATTCAGCCCGACGGCCGTATTTCTCAAATTTTGTAGGCGTCATCTAATGACTATGCACCAGTTGCAGGAGATGGATCGACCATGATTTTTAAGGGCTGTGCCAGATTATCTTGGCGCCGATAGGCGCAAAGCTAATCTGGTACTACCCCTGAATTATCATGGTCGACCCATCTCCTGCTGTAGTGCGTCAGGGCTGAATGGCTTAAACATTTCCAGGCAGGGAACCACCCTATATATATATATATATATATATATATATATATATATATATATATATATATATATATATATATATATATATATATATATATATATATATATATATAAATATATATATATATATATATATATATATATATATATATATATATGTTTTCCTCCCTACGTCACACGACCAGTCAATTTAGCGCAAACTGTACCATGTGACCGTGATATAAAAACCACTGTAGCGAAAAATGGCGGACGTTTTATAGCCCTCTCGATGACGCGTTGCGACCTCGTTTTCGAGTCTTGATAGCAACTCGGTTCGACAAAATAGCAGAAAAAAACGCACTAAAGTAGTCCTATTTGACGTAATAAACATCATCTGCCTTATTTTTTACGACGTGAGGAGCCAACTAAACAATATTTCACGACTAATTACACAGCGCAAACAGCAAAAGCCTTCCACCGAGACATTTTCAAAGTTCGGGAAACCACGGAACAAAAATAGCTTCCGAGGTTTTTTTTTAACCAATCAGAGACACAATCCTTGCAAACCGGCAACACACTGTCGTCTGCTCAACCACCAACAGGCAACATGCCACAATTTCACCAAAGCACAGAGCAACAAATTCAAGAACTAAAACGAAAATACACACCCAGCAACACTATACACAAAGCACGCTATTGCCAAATTTTCACGTCACTCAATGCGGGACTATCTGAAGAAAAACATCTCCCGAATTTTCGAAGACTATCTGACATCATGTCTACGCTGTAAAATAAAATCTTACCTTAAAATCCATCTCAGCACTAGTCCTGCTGTTAACAACGAGCGTTTTGTTTTGGTATTCCTTTTTCCAGATATACCAACACACATGACACTTTAGGATATAACAACGACAATCTGCTGCACACTCGAAGCATCCCCTTCTGTCATCTTGAATCTAAAAGCACGAGGCACCATGCTAACGTGCACAAGCTGTCACATCAGTGGTCAAATGCCGATCGCTTCATTAAAAAGTTCTTAATTTTTCTGAGTCACACAGCATTCAAGAAGCACTGTCACTGTAATACTTTAACGACCTTTTGTAGACATTGCAGCTTGAATCATTCTGTACACAAGCCAAGATTAGCTTTTTACTCGCGAAAACAAGACTTGCGCTTCGCACCGAATCATGCTACGTCACACTTTGGGAATCCCCGGCAGAACATGTATATTCAATGGTGTCACCTATCCGCCACAGAAGCGGCCGTCTTCATAAACCGGATTTTTTCTAAACAATAAACGGAGGAAGGAAAACAAATACGTTATTGGTCGGAGGGGTTCGCTACACGGACCTTTGTAGGCCTGAGGGAGGTCAAAGGAATCATTGTACCCCAAAGGCCTGATTCCCAGACTGTGACGTAGCATGATTCCGTGTCAGAAGCGCAAGTCTTGTTTTCGCGAGTAAAAAGCTAATCTTGGCTTGTGTACAGAATGATTCAAGCTGCAATGTCTACAAAAGGTCGTTAAAGTATTACAGTGACAGTGCTTCTTGACTGCTGTGTGACTCAGAAAAATTAAGAACTTTGGATCGGCATTTGACCACTGATGTGACAGCTTGTGCAAGTTAGCATGGTGCCTCGTGCTTTTAGATTCAAGATGACAGAAAGGGATGGCTTCGAGTGTGCAACAGATTGTCGTTGTTATATCCTAAAGTGTCATGTGTGTTGGGATATCTGGAAAAAGGAATACCAAAACAAAACGCTCGTTGTTAACAGCAGGACTAGTGCTGAGACTGATGGATTTTAAGGTAAGATTTTATTTTACAGCGTAGACATGATGTCAGATAGTCTTCGAAAATTCGGGAGATGTTTTTCTTCAGATAGTCCCGCATTGAGTGACGTGAAAATTTGGCAATAGCGTGCTTTGTGTATAGTGTTGCTGGGTGTGTATTTTCGTTTTAGTTCTTGAATTTGTTGCTCTGTGTTTTGGTGAAATTGTGGCATGTTGCCTGTTGGTGTTTGAGCAGACGTCAGTGTGTTGCCGGTTTGCAAGGATTGTGTCTCTGATTGGTTAAAAAAAAACCTCGGAAGCTATTTTTGTTCCGTGGTTTCCCGAACTTTGAAAATGTCTCGGTGGAAGGCTTTTGCTGTTTGCGCTATTTAATTAGTGGTGAAATATTGTTTAGTTGGCTCCTCATGTCGTAAAAAAATAAGGCAGATGATGTTTATTACGTCAAATAGGACTACTTTAGTGCGTTTTTTTCTGCTATTTTGTCGAACCGAGTTGCTATCAAGACTCGAAAACGAGGTCGTAACGCGTCATCGAGAGGGCTATAAAACGTCCGCCATTTTTCGCTACAGGTACTGGCAGTCTCCCCTTTTCTTTTCATTTACTACTACAATATCGACTGCAACCCCTTCCCCCCTTTTGGTAGGTTCTCTTTTAGGGTGCATGGAGGTTTGGCTCTAGGTGGTGACATGGAATGTATGCCCTTGCAGACACCACAGTAAAATGTGGTTGTCTTTGCAGGTGGGCAGAAATTCCTGCCTCCTCCAGTATCGCCGATGGTGTGCTGAGGAGGTCGCTACAGGTCACATTATACAGTCAAATTTGGCCAGTTCAGGCAGTGCAAGGACCGGTGTTTTTAAAAATAAGTTTTGCCTTGTTTAAAAATTTGTAGTAGGGATGAATGTTGGAATTTGCTGGAAATGTCCGGTTAGCTGAGAGGAGACATGTTTGGTGCTTTAATTCATGCCATCCTGAGCTTATCCAATGGAGAATTGTGGGCCTATGTTGAGTTGCCTTTGACGTAGTGATTTGAGGAGCACGCTGATTTCAGATGTGCTTGGGTGTGGGGTTGGTAAGGAACCAGTTTCATAGCCAAGAAATGAGACGGGTGATGTGCTGTTTATTTTGGTATTTTGTGCATGGCAAATGTGCAGCTGGTGGGCGGTAGTGTTTTTTAGGGAATTGAAAAATTAGGGGATGACTGGGACTGACTAAGGCTAAGAGACTGGACAGTACGGAAACGGCACTGTAGTCCGTGACCTGTCAGGTCACCACATGCCATATGTGACATAGACCGGAAACTGGTTTAATGTAACCATATCATTGAGTTTGGACTTTTGCAGTTGGAAAACTGAAAAAATCATGAAAAATTTGAAATTTTGCCAAGAAATCGCTGAGTTTTCAGTTTTATAGGCGTTTTTGCATGTTTTGCATTGCAACAGCCTGTTTACCTGCGCTGGGAGCTATGTTTAGTGTGTTTGTTCATTATTTCTTGTCTTACAGGTAGTCATGAGTCTGACCTTTGACCCTGAGCTGTGACCTTTGACCTTGACCTTGAAAGGGGTGGGGTTTGGGGTGATAAAAAAAGTGCAATCTTTCAGTTATTGAAGTTGTGGGGTGGGTGGATTAGGGTGGGGTGGGGTGGTGGGGGGTGGGGGTTGGATTGGAGGTGGGGAGGGGGCCCCAGCTTAAGGTCAAAGGTTAAGATGAAAACTACAATGAAACAGTGTCAGCATGTGCATTTCATCAGACAGCTGAGCTCAGAGTGAAATAAGCCGCCAAAATAAGGTGACATGCAGAAGAGTTATTTTGTATGATCCTGCTACGCTGGCTGCATCTGAGGTGTCATTCTGCTGTAATTGTCATGAGGGTTGTCTCTGGTGTCTATTCTGAGCCAAGCATAAGCATTTTTACACCGCGTAAAGCTCATTTGAGTGCATTGTTATGGGAACAGCAGTGGCGGCACACACATGCCTACTATATTTGTAACATGAGCTGAGGTGTTTTGAGACTCTGACAAGTGTGTTTTATATAAAAATGAACTGTACATAACCATTTTTCTCTGCTACCTCCTAAATAAGCACTCCAGACACTTGTTTGGGTATGCGGTGTGTCCCACGTAGCATAGTTTTGGCTGTTTTGTGTAGTCTTTTGTCGGTGGGATAGCTCAGTAGACTTAAATGTTTAAAGTGCAGAGCTGTTTCATGACCCCTTTGCCTGAGGAAAAGATTGCATGCAGCATATAAGACATGGCAGCTGGTTACAGGCCTCTTCCTGCTTGCTGTCACCAGATAACAGGGTCAATGAGGATGCCTGGGCGTTATCCGTTTGGCTGCCCTGAGATACACAAGGAAATGGCCTTGGGTCTGAAAGCTCATTTTTCATCAATGTCAGTGTCATGGTAACTTTTTTCAGTTGTCCAGCACACCAGAAGTCAGTTTGACTGTATTGCATGTGTGTATAAACTTTGAAAAACAGAAAAAGTAGGGGGGTGGGTAATGGAAAAATAAGAAAAAAAACACTTTCATGTGCCTGTGTCTCAAATGCAACATTTCTGAAAATCAGATATGTTACTTGATGTACATGCCAATTTTGGAGGCATTCTGACCATATCTAGTCTGTTTCTCATGGCATCAGATATGCATGATCCAAAACATCAACAGCATAGTTAACGCCACAACAATGCGGTTCACATAATGGGCCATAACTTAAAGATGCAGCAACATTCAATGGTGTCACTTTGGGTTTGACTTAGCTAGTGTCTAAGAGTTGCACTGATGGCAGATTGAATGGTGTTCAGGTGGGAGAGTTCCTCTTTCAGGTCACATTATACAGTCAAATTTGGCCAGTTCAGGCAGTGCAAGGACCGGTGTTTTTAAAAATACTTTTTGCCTTGTTTAAAAATTTGTAGTAGGGCTGAATGTTGGAATTTGCTGGAAATGTCCGGTTAGCTGAGAGGAGACATGTTTGGTGCTTTGATTCATGCCTTCCTGAGCTTATCCAATGGAGAATTGTGGGTCTATGTTGAGTTGCCGTTGACGTAGTGATTTGAGGAGTACGCTGATTTCAGCTGTGCTTGGGTGTGGGGTTGGTAAGGAACCAGTTTCATAGCCAAGAAATGAGACGGGTGATGTGCTGTTTATTTTGGTATTTTGTGCACGGCAAATGTGCAGCTGGTGGGTGGTAGTGTTTTTTTAGGGAATTGAAAAATTAGGGGATGACTGGGACTGACTAAGGCTAAGAGACTGGACAGTACGGAAACGGCACTGTAGTCCGTGACCTACAGTGGTTTTTATATCACGGTCACATGGTACAGTTTGCGCTAAATTGACTGGTCGTGTGACGTAGGGAGGAAAACAAATATATATTGAGCAGCATTTTGCTTGATATAGTGCGATAACAGGCAGATGTGATTACGAGACCCGAATCATAATGTCCGAGTCGCAAGACGAGGACAATAGATTCGGGTCAAGTAATCACATCTGTCGGTTCTCAGCACTATATCAAGCAAAATGTTGTTCAATATAATTTATGTACCCAGTCCAAGACGAAAATGTGACTGGCGTCAGAGTCATTCATTTTGCAGCTGATTTTGCGGTGTTCAAACAAAAGACATGAATGGCCAACGACTGCATATCGCTGGCGATTCAGCGCGTAGATTTCGTCTGACTATGAAATCGGTGCATTGTATAACCGTGCGTGTTACTGAGTAAATTCTGCTTGTAACTAGATCACGCATAATTGCGGAAAATGCCAGCAGGTTTGTTTATTTAGTCCTTTTCTCTGGTTGTCGATATTGGCAGCTGTCGTCAATTTCACTTGTCAGTCCACCAACTCGCACGTTTCCTGGCGTTTTTTCTCCGCTCGTGTGTGTGTGTTTGCGTGTAGGATATAAATTTTGAGCGTTCATACACACTAAGAAGTATTTCATTACTACTACACATAAGGAGCTCGTTAATGTTGCAGTGTGAGCATATTTCGCGTTTCTGTTTTCAAAATACAAGTATCACCAAGATCGAGTCTTTTGGGCGCGCAATGGATTTTGGGAAGAAAAGGATATCAAGCAAGTGAATGAATATTAATTTGCTTGTTATACAATATATCAATACATGTGTCAAAGAAGGATATATATATATATATGTGTGTGTGTGTGTGTGTGTGTGTGTGTGTGTGTGTGTGTGTGTGTGTGTGTGTGTGTGTGTGTGTGTGTGTGTGTGTTTTCCTCGGTACGTCACACGACCAGTCACTTTAGCGCAAACCGTACCATATGACCGTGATATAAAAACCCCTGTAGCGAAAATTGGCGGACGTTTTGTAGCCCTCTAGATGACTCATCTTGGATGCCAGTTTTGTTCCATAAAAGATCGCCAAAGGTTCTAAAGTACAAAGTTACTTAGTGTTGTTCGAAACAACAAGCACACTCAGTACTGGAGACGGCAACGTCATGACATATTTTAAGTTACGTGATATGTCTATTATGTATAAAGGTATATTCCTTTGACGTCAGTCATGTCTGGCGTGATCCAGGTCGCAAGATGTCTTGATTTCTTTTACGAAAACAGTGAAGGAATGAAAACAAATACGTTATTGGTCGGAGGGGTTCGCTGCACGGACCCTTGTAAGCCTTCGGGAGGTCAAAGGAACCATTGTACCCCTCAGGCCTTCGGGGTACAATGTTTCCCTTGACCTCCCTCAGGCCTACAAGGGTCCGTGTAGCATACTCTTCCGACCAATAACTTATAATATACACACTACGCATCCAAAACATAAACTTTACTAAGGTTTGGAGACGATATCTTTTAATGCCTGAAGATTTTAAAAGTCTGACTGCATCAAGAAAAGGATTACGCAATTGTGAACACAACGCAACAAACTGCATCTTTTTCTGTTGCGTTGCCTTTACTTACAACCCTTTGAACGCGACACCCCCAAAATCGAAAGTTGCTCGGTAGCATTTTCATGTGAGACGCGTTGTTTATCACGCACTGCTCGTGTTTCATCCGAAGCTTCGTAAATCTGATTGCATTATTTAAATGGGCATGCGTTTATCTCCAAATACTGCAAATGATTTTTATTTTGATGAAAGAAAAATGTTGCTGTTGTGGTCTGAATAAGACATGCATCCCCTGGAAAACCACTTTTACCAGTTCCAGACGCATGTCGTTCATTCGCCAGCCAGTGATTTAATTCCGATTAACATCGTGAAAAGGAGGACCATTTCTCTTTTAAATGCAACCAAAAACATTCATTGTGAGCGAGAATTGTGGATTTTATTGCAAGAAAAGCTCACGTATCCCCGATTCCAAACATTTCAACTAATGGAGCAATTTTCATTTGTTTGTCTCTTCTGAAAAAAGAATGGAAACGATTTTTAAGAGATTCAAATCAGATGATGGTTTTGGGAGCGTTTCATGAGGCGTTTTGTTTTACACAACATACGTAGTAGCGCAAGGGGAAATGGCGAGGAGGGGGAGGGGGAGGGGGGGGGGAGGTGTCGGGGGTGAGATGTAGTGCATCGCTTGTGATATCAAAACGTTTACTTTCCAACAGGTAACTTGAAATAACACACATTTTGCACCGTCTTCTTGAGTACGTGTGTGTGCGTGTGTGTGTGTGTGTGTGTGTGTGTGTGTGTGTGTGTGTGTGTGTGTGTGTGTGTGTGTGTGTGTGCGCGCGCGCGCATAAAGCTTTAGGGATGCATCCGCGCTGTGCTGGCGGGGTGCTACCAGTAAATTCTGGAGGCGGCTTCTAGTACATGCGTTGTGTTTGCAATTTCAGGTTACGACCTCCCCCCCCCCCCCCCCCCCCCCCACCCTCCCTTGGGGTGAAACCGGTCGTAGGCGGCAAAAACTTTGAATCTACTCAACAGGTCCAATATCTGTTTGGGAATATTTTCTAGCGGGGGGGGGGGGGGGGGGGGGGGGGAAGGACTGGATATTCTCCAGCGGATGGCAGGGCGCCTGGGGGTAGTCCTTACTGCTTTATGTAGTAAGTGTTCAGTGCAAAACTCAAAAGATCTAATAAGCGATGCAGTCACAAAAAGGGCAGCTGATGTCCTGATGAATGCAAGCTTACCAGCGTGGAATCCCATGGCATTAGCACAGCATTCTCAGAATTTAATGAAAAATTATATATATATATCCTTTTAAAAAATAAAATCGAAAATCGCCATGCCGGTGTGTTTCTACATGGCAGCGCGACATGCGGCATTGCGCCCTTTTATACGATGTTTAGGATTGTCGCGATTTGTTGTCGCGTACTGAAAACCACAGCGAAATCTCGGCTGAATCGCTTTTCAATCGCTTGATGGGGCGATACATTTTTTTTTTTTAGCGCAGCTGTCCTTGCAGCACGGCAATCGTGTGGCTGTCTAACTTCTCGGTGCGTGTCACTTCAGTCTAAAGAACCTCCGGACTAATTCATTCAGCCCGACGGCCGTATTTCCAAATTTTGGAGGCGTCATCTAATGACGATGCACCAGTTGCAGGAGACGGATCGGCCATGATAATTCAAGGGCAGTGCCAGATTAGCTTGGCGCCGACAGGCGCCAAGCTAATCTGGCACTACCCTTGAATTATCATGGTCGACCCATCTCCTGTTGTAGGGCGTGGGGGATAAATTGATTAAACAATGTTTTTTTTTGTGTTTTTGTTTCCTGGATTACTTTAGAAACCGATCGAATCTCATGATTTCGCATCTGCCGCCATTTACAACTTGGATGAAACATGTTATCTTCCGTCCGGAGGAAAAGTTCAGATGTGCCGGGTAAAAAGGGAGAAATCGCTAAGGATGTCCACCACTGTCGGGAGCAACCCCTGGCGCCTCGCTCTACACCAAACAAGCAGCGAAAAGTATCCTTGGGCCAAATTTGAGGTCTGTGTCTTGAAAAATGAACACTTAACTCATTCAGCCCGACGGCCGTGTTTCCCAACTTTTAGAGGCGTCATCTAACGACTATGCACCAGTTGCAGGAGATGGATCGACCATGATAATTCAAGGGCAGTGCCAGATTAGCTTGGCGCCAACAGGCGCCAAGCTAATCTGGCACTACCCTTGACTTGTCATGGTCGATCCATCTTCTGATGTAGTGCGTCGGAGCGGAATGGGGTAATTTAAAGTTTACACTTGGTCTATAGGAATCCAATGATGGGTGGCTACATAGACTCGCCGAGCTGAAAGCAAATACTATACAAACATGTAGAGAACATACTTGAGCTGTGAGATGTCGAATGTCGGGTCCCCGCGTACGTAGGTGTCAGTGGCGTCCAACACGAGGGATTGGTTATGCGGAAGGTACAACGGGTCACCGGTCGGCAACACCACCACCTCCACCTGGGGTTCCACGGAGACATAACCCTGTCAAGCGGCAACAAAATCAGCTGACACGCAATACATGCGCGGATCAGGAAACGTTTTTAATAACCGTACCGAGCTGTTATACTAAACTCATTCAACCCGACGCACGTATTTGTCACATTTTGGTGGCGTCATCTAACGACTATGGACCTGTTCAGGAGGTGGATCGACCATGATAATTCAAGGGTAGTGCCAGATTAGCTTGGCGCCGACAGGCGCCAATCTAAACTAGCACTACCCTTGAATTATCATGCTCGATCCATCTCCTGCTGTAGTGCGTCAGGGCTGAATGGGTTAAGCGAAGAAACAAGACAAAGGGTCTCACACAATAAAGGAATTGCGTGTCTGACTGTAGGCTGTATCTGTTACAGATAGCCATGATACCACTGGGGGCGTCTGACAGGTCCAACATGGCGCGTGTCGGGTCGTACAGCCCCCGGACATTGGCAGCGGGCCATGCGGCTGGATCCAGACACGTCCTGCTGTCGAGAGACTGCCCTGTACTGGTCACAGTCCAGTCTGCGTCATGAAGGTCTTGTTTGCAAGCGGCGGTCAGTCCGCTCAGTGTGACCATCATCACCTGGCCACGAGCTCTTCTGACAGCTGGTTTACTGAACAGCCCCGGCAACTGCCACGTGTCGCTGACAGAGACCACTTGCCGGCAGTCCTCCAGCTCCTGGTGGCGTGCCTGACTGACGTTTAGGGACAAGTGCCACCAGCTCTGTTGCTCTCTGTCTGGCTCAACCTTCAGTTCAAAGTTGGCGCGGGTGGGGACCAAACTGAAGCGCAGCCAAACGGTGGGGTTTGTTACGTTGACGCGAGACAGGACCCGTTGAGGAACCTTTTGGTCCCATGTCGTGACGTCAACACCGGGCTTGCCGGCCTGCCACACGCGCATGTTACAGACGTAGTCATCAGGCTGCTTGACGGTGTAGGTCAGACTGTAGGGCCAGGCCGGCGGGATGCTCAACACCACGAAGATCTCAATAAAGTCCGAGAATGTGGGCTGGGGTGGCTCTACCAGTAGCTGTGCTTCAGGGTCTGCACACGGAAAGTCCGACCCCATCATAATCGCCATATCATCCATCAGTCATCATCACCGCACACGTTACACGATAAATATCATCAGTATTACCAACCATAATATGATGAATTGTCATCACCGCCAACACCACATGAGCAATCACCATCCCACCAACATAACATTTCAATAACAATCACGACATATCACGCAACCAATCCATCACCATCCACATCACTTGATCAATCACCATCACCACCCACATCACATGATCAATCACCATCATTACCAACATAACATGATAAATCACCATCACCACGCACATCACATGATCAATCACTATCACCACCAACATCACATGACCAATCACCATCACCACCCACTTCACATGATCAATCACCATCACCACCAACATCACATGACCAATCACCATCACCACCCACATCACATGATTAATCATCATCACCACCCACATCACATGATTAATCACCATCACCACCCACATCACATGATTAATCACCATCACCACCTACATCACATGATCAATCACCATCACCACCCACTTTGTCACATAACATGATCAATCATCACCACCATCACATAATCAGTCACCTTCACCATCCACATCACACGACCACTCATCAGCACCATCCACGTCACATAATTAATCAATTACCATCGCATGATCAATAACCAGCATCAAACGACAATCGTAAACACCACCTACATTACACGAGATAAATCCTCACCACCCACATCATCCCATGATCAACATTATCACCACCCACAGCATCCCATGATCAATCACCCTAACCACCCACGTCATGATAAATCATGACTATCATCACACGGCCAATCATCACCACAAACATGACTTGATCAATCATCACCAACATCACCTCATCAATCAACATCACCACCAACACAACATGATCAATCATCACCAATATCACATGATCACCCACCATCACCACAAACATCGCATTATCAATCATGACCAACATCACATAATCAGCCACCACCAACATCACACGATCATGATTGATTATGTGATGTTGGTGATAACGGATTAATTAAGCGGCTTAACCGTAAGGTGCAAAATCATAAATGTACACAATTGATACGTCTTGCACACAAATTGTAAATATTGCACCAGAGGGTCAGCACACAATGACGTCACCTGCTGGCAAAGAACGTGGGAGAAACAGACTCAACGCGACGACCACCTCGAGACTGTGACGGACAAAAAAAAAAAAGGACAGTTTGTTTAAGTGCCGGTCTGTGATTGACGCCTTACTACTCAAGGTCGTAAGGCTCAGCTTCACAGATCAGCACACAATTGATAAAATGACTGGCTGAGCAGCTGCCCAAACCGCAATAGGCCATCGGGCTGACGTCGGCCTCCGTTGGCCCGCGCACGCCTGTGCGCGGACCAACGCGGCCGACGTCGTTCCGATAGCCTTTTGCGCATTGGGTGAATACTCTGTGAGCCCTGCTTGTGTCACGAAAATTCAAGAGATTAGACTGCATGCTGACGGGCATGTACGAGGTATCCGTTACGTAATGATAGTTAGGCTGGCATTTGCAAACTACTCGAGCCACATAAATAACACTAATAGTAAAACAAATTTCAGCCTTTGCCTTTTATTCTTGCACAATATGACGCTTCAGTCATGCCGCTGTATGGACATCACTGAGTTAGGTGATGTAATCAACTGTGCTTAAAATGAGTTGACTCTCCAAGATAGTAAATTTATTTCTACATTTATAGAAGAGTAAAACTCAGAGACAGTCCTTCCTTTCAAAATCCAAACAAATTTGAATTGTTTGGTGGGGTGCTTGTGTATTGTCTAGCACTACCTGCAAGTGCACTGTGCAATTCAACTTGAAAAGAGAGGGTTTTGAAGGCGAGTACTGGTGTGACTTTCAAATTTCAGCAGGGAACAGGCAAACTTTGCTATTATTTTACACATTGATGGGGAATAAATACCCCTATATCTTACAGTAAGAAAAAAACCTAAACTTCCGACCTTTACTTTCGAACAATTTAAAATGACAGTGCACGATGACCTTGACCGCCAAACACTATCTGTAATGAGGATACCACATTTTTGGGACAGAGGTTGAGATGAAGCAGAAGGTTGACCGCTATGAGCAACTACTCAAAACCTTCAGGACTACTGGCCCCGAGTGACCACGTGGTGCCGTCACTGAAAACGATAATTGCTTGTCCTGTAACTGTATCCCCAACAATCAGTCCAATCATGAGAGGGTCGCCTCTGATGACAAGACTAGTGGAGCTTTTGTCAGATTTCCTAAAGTGATTGCAACATGTTCCTGTTCCCATTGTTTGTTTAACCCATATCGTTTGGAATACACCATGTGTGAAATAATCCTTATCATTCGGAATACACCAGTGTATGAAATAGGTTTGACTAAAATAGTTCAAGGGTAGTGCCAGAATAGCTTGGCGCCTCTAGGCGCCAAGCTTTTCTGGCACCACCCTTGAACTAAAGCCATTGGTCTGTATCCGTATCTGTAAGTACTATAATGTAGCTTGCATATGGCAGTGGACAAATTTGAAGCTTTTAGCCTCAGTAGGATAAGGGTTAATGTAGAGGTACATTTCTTTGTGCATATTTTACCAGTGAAGCGCGCTGTCAAGTTATCTTGCAAGCAAGCATGACATTGTGCGTGACTAAATGTGATAACACTTAGGTCATGACCTCATAGGTCCACCGACTAACAATGCCCCATAATCCATGGCCAGCCAGAGACATAAATTCTCATGAGAATGTATGCCTCTTGCAGGTGGTGCATGCTGTTGTGTCTGAACCCAAAAGCTGAAATTCAGCTTTCTGGGATTTTGAAAAAGCTGAATCAGTCTCCGGGACTGAAGACTGTCACCCATGGTTACTGTAAGAACAAATCTGCGCTAGTCAGCTTGGTACCCTCTGTAGAAGTGTGGTAGAATGTGAACACACCTTAGTAATTTTGAAAGGGTGTATGAAAACACTAAAACTGTCAGTGAGGGCATAAAACCCCCGCATTTTGAGGACTAGTACTGACGATTATTTTGTGAACTGTTCTGTTCTTGCTAATCTGAAGAGCGCTGGTTTCTTTGCTGGCTTACTCATCACGCAAACAATATGCTGTCCAAACCTTCCCTCTCATAATCACGCCTACCTGTTTATGGGGCCTTCAAACATTTCGCGGCTTCACAGGAGTTCTGTCGTTGAGACTCAGTAGTATACACTGAGATGGAGAAACATCGCATATGACCATGACGTCATTACCGTGAAGAAAAACAGTTTTGACGTCTTTGGCACGCTACCACGTCAGTCAGCCAGCTTCAGCGAGTTCGTATTACAGTCTGCCTGCTCCAGACAGGGCGGAGCTTACGTGTACCACATGATGACTCTAACCAATCACCTATTAGTATTTTCACACACACCCAAGCTGACCATCGCGCTTTTGAGATATTTTTATAAATGTAGGTGCATAACTAAAATATTCGGCAAAAATCAGGAAATACTTAACTTGTCAATTGATTACGAAAAGCCATCACAGGATTTAGCTAATCTGTTTTCGCTGCGGCTCACTTGGCGGTCTTTGTTGTCATAATGTTTATTATGCTATAGATTTATTTTATTTCACTTACTTAGATGTGTGTGCACACTTAGTAGAATGACTGCTATACATATGTGTGTTTTGTTATTTTAGAGTCTGCTTGATTGTGATGTATGTATGTTTTATGTGTTGATGTTCATATGGACGCTCGTCAGTTATGCCGCAAAAAATTCCTAATGTTTATGCATCTGGCAATAAGGTGTATCTTATCTTATCTTCAGCCCAGTCTTTGATTACACTACAGCACTTCTAGCGGCCCGGATAAATGCAGGCTTGAACAGAGTGTCAGACCATGTCACATCACCTAGGAGTAAACGTTGATCATTTTGGTCACTTGCGGGCTGCCACGTCTGCAGGAGGCACTGCAAAACATCAAGTGCGCCAGACTGGTGCTGCAGTGGATCCCTTCACACTGTGGCATCTACGGCAATGAAGAAGCTGACAGAATGGCAAAAGTGGGCTCAGAGAAAGAACAAGATGAAAATGGAGTCAGTTTCACAGAGATGAGTCATCATTAGGTCTGTGTACAGACCGCCACAACGGCCCCTAGACAGTTACCATCAGCTGTCCAGACGGGAGCAGGTGACCATCTTTCGTCTGAGGACCGGGCACAACCGACTCAATTTCCACCTGCACAGACGCTTCCACCTCGTGCCATCTCCCCTGTGCCCTTGTGGAGAAGCAGAGCAGACCGCAGAGCACATCCTCCAGGACTGTGGGAACCACCAGTCGCTGAGGGAGGAGATATGGCCGAAGCCCGCCACTCTACAAGAGAAACTGTACGGGCCTGTGGAGGCGCTACAGAAGACCACAGATTTCATTTTGAGAGCCAAACTCCAAGTGTGACGGCGTTCGAGAAGAAGAAGAAGAAGACTTGAATTAGTTCTCTGGTTTGGGCCCCAAAGTCTCATATCACAATTTATATAAGAAACAAGGCTCAGTCTTTCCTGACACAAGTTAGTAACAAGTATTTTACAGTGGCATTGTCAGGGTGCGCTCTTGGACTGTTTCGTTGAGGTCACGAAATTGGCGCGAATCACACAAACACTGCGTGAGCGAATAATTTCCTCTCTTGGCTGTTGTCTGGTTGGGTGCGTGCGTGCGTGCGTGCGTGCGTGCGTGTGTATCAGTCACATTCAGTGGTCATTCTACTTTTCAACAAGGATGCCAGCCTGCATCTTGCTTCCAGGTCATAGAGTACACAAAGCCGACGTAACCCACCCACAACCCCCCCCCCCCTCACTCCCCCCCCCCCACCACCACCACCCTTTCCCCCCTCCCAAACCCCCGACACACACACAAACACACACACACACACACACACACACACATCCCTCCAGTTGGCCTTGAATAGTGGGTTCCAGTGATTAAATTCGTTCTCTAGGTTGGCCCTAACATGAATGAGCCTACATAAATTGACTACATACCCAACCCGGTTTTTCTAACCCTATTAGCGCCATGGGTGCATTTCCCGAATTTTGGAAGTGTTACCTAAAGATTATGCACCACTTGCAGGAGGTGGATTGACCATGATAATTCAAGGGTAGTGCCAAATTAGCTTCTCGCCTTTAGGCGCCAAGCTAATCTGGCACTACCCTTCAATTATCTTGTGCAATCAAACTCCTGCTGTAGGGTGTTGGCGACGAAAGGGTTACACCCTTGTTCTGCAGTGCTGCAAATAGGAACAGTCTCACAATTCTCATAGATTGTACGAAACTGTGGAAACGTGTTCGGCGTTATTGAGAATTGTTTGACTTTGCGCGTTGGCAGATGAAAACTAAACAATTTGCAAACCTACTGTGCAAATGGGAGACCAAACGTAGCCTGTGAAAGAGTTTTAGTTTCAGTACTCAGCTGGAGTTATAAACTGCTGTTCCATAGAAAGGGAATAGCACCAGACCATGCTCTGTAAATCAAGACCAAATGCAAACCAGTAAACCATTTCTGTATACATTTATCATCGGAGAGGACATTCTAATGAAAGAAAAGCATGAAATCTAGCTCCTCTGTGCGGTTTAGATCTGACCTAATCTTGCGTACACAGTTTCCGCATTTTCCCTGGGCAAGGTTTGTAGGCCTGCGGTTAGCAACCAAAATATAAAATCAAATTTCAAAGGAACATGGTGTTACGTTTGTGGTCGTGTTATTCTTTAATAGCATGTATGTGTTAATCATAGGAAAGATCCGATATTGATTTGAATTATTTTGGATAAGAATTACGTACCTTTGTAGTAAGATTCATTTTCGTTTGCACGGAGAATTGAGATCAATTTTGGTTGTGACGCGTAGTTTCGCCTATATCAGACTGGAAAGTTCGAGCAGGGTCGCGATCTTTCTAGTAACCTCAGATACTACGTTAAAGTGTCGGCTACATTTTGTAACATTGTATCAAAGACGCCTAAATAGTAGTGGAATTTTTTAGGTCCTTCTAGTGTATTCGTTTTCATGAATATTAATGAGCCTTGGTTACGTTTTCTTTTCTGATTGGTTGTGTTGTGCGAATTTGCGGGATTATTCTGGAAATCTGTAATTGTATAAAAGACCGTGTTAGGAAATATGTGGGTACATTGTATGAGAGACGCAGTGTGTCAAAATTGTTGATGCGTTGTAGAAGAGACAGTGTATCATTGTTAGCGCATTTGTGGATGCATTGTGTGGAGATCGCATCGCTGCAATAAAATATTGGTGGAACTGTTACTCCTGAGTGGTCTACAACCTTGTGCCTGTGACGAGTTGCAGCTGAGTGAAGTTTCTTTACAAGAACCCTACGTGCGTGCGTCTGGTGTGCCGCCGTGAGTTGGCCTTAGTCGCCTGCTCGGCTTTAAACACCAATAACCAAAAACCGTCTGGTGTGATTGCGTCATACTACGACTACCACGTAACACATGTATAATTTGATTTGTGTTAAAAATCATACGGACTGAGTTATTCAGCACCTGCACATACATATTTTAGCAAAGATATCTCTAGAGATATCAGAGCTAAAACGTCATCAGTCGAAAGAAGTGCGTGATAATTCAAATCAAAGGTCAGTTTAAATTGTTGAGTTCATCTCAGCACAAAAATATATTCATTAACTCATTCAGGCCGACGGCCATATTTTCCAAATATTAGAGTCGTCATCTAATAAATATGCACCAGTTGCAGGAGATGGATCGACCATGATAATTCAAGGGCAGTGCCAGATTGGCTTGGCGCCGAACGGCGCCAAGCTAATCTGGCACTGCCCTTGAATTGTCATGGTCGACCCATCTCCTGCTGTAGTGCGTCAGGGCTGAATGGGTTCAAATAAAATTACCGCTGTAGGCATAAAGATGTAAATTCAGCAGACGGATTTTAGAAATGTGCTGCCTTTTAACCGTAAATAGAAAGCTGTTACTAGTGTCCCTGATTAATTACTGTTGTTATTCTTCAAATGTTCCCCACGCATGGAATATTGCTAACTCTTGCATGCCCGTGCAAACAGGCGCAGGTGTTAGTGCGCTTCATCAGTGTCTGCCAGCTCGCAGCATTAAAAGCTGTGACAATTATAAGTACTGTCAAGTCAGGTTTCTATCCAGTGCGCCAAACCCACAAGGCCGATGTCGGCCCGATGGCCTTTTGCTCATTGGATAACACATCTTAAAAGCAGTTAGCAGTGTGGATCTAAGTATTTTTTAGATTCTCACTGTCACACTGGCTTTAGCAGAGGGAGCCACCTTGACAGAAGACTTGAGAAGAAAAGGCTCGTGAAGAAAATCTTCTCGAGACTCAGCTTCGATACGTGCTCTGGACAAAAAGAGAGACTCAGCTTCGTTGCGGCTCACTTGGCGGTTTTTGTTGTCCGAATATGGTTATAATGCGATAGATTTATCTTATTTTACTTACTTAGATGTGTGTGCATATTTAGTAGAATGTCCGCTATACGTATGTGTGGTTTGGTATTTTAGAGTCTGCTTGATTGTGATGTATGTATGTTTTATGTGTTGATCTTAACATGGACGCTCGTCAGTTATGCCGCAAAAATCTAATGTTTATGCATATGGCAATAAAGTTTATCTTATCTTATACGTGCTCAGGACACAGAGAGACTCAGCTTCGTTACGTGCTGTGGACACAAATAGAGACTCAGCTTTGGTAGGTGCTCTGGACACAAAGAGAGAATCAGCTTCGATACGTGCTCTAGACACAAAGAGAGACTCAGGTTCGATTCGTGGTGTGGACTCAAAGACTCAGCCTTGTTACGGGCTCTGGTCACAAAGAAAGTCTCAGCGTCGTTACGAGCACGGGACACGAAGAGAGACTCAGCTTCGTTACGTGCGCTGGACACAAAGAGAGACTCAGCTTCGATACGTGCTCTGGACACAAAGAGAGACTCAGCTTCCTTACGTGCTCTGCAAACAAAGAGAGACTCAGCGTCGTTTCGTACTCTGGACACAAAGAGAGACTCAAAGATTGTTACGTGCGCTGGACACAAAGAGAGACTCAGCTACGTTACGTGAGCTGGACACAAAGAGAGACTCAGCTTCGTTACGTGCTCTGCAAACAAAGAGAGATTCAGCGTCGTTTCGTGCTCTGGACACAAAGAGAGACTCAAAGATTGTTACGTGCGCTGAACACAAAGAGAGACTCAGCTATGTTACGTGCTCTGGAAACAAAGAGAGACTCAGCTTCGTTACGTGAGCTGGACACAAAGAGAGACTCCGCTTCGTTACTTGAGCAGGACACAAAGAGAGACTCAGCTTCGTTACGTGCGCTGGACACAAAGATAGACTCAGCTTCGTTTCGTGCGCTGGACACAAAGAGAGACTCAGGTACGTTACGTGCGTTAGACACAAAGAGAGACTCAGCTTCGTAACGTGCGCTGGACACAAAGAAGGACTCAGCTTCGTTATGTGCGCTGGACATAAAGAGAGACTCAGCTTCGTTTCGGGCACTGGACATAAAGAGAGACTCAGCTTCGTTACGTGCACTGGACACAAAGCGAGACTCAGCTTTGTTGCGGGCTCAGGACACAATTAGAGACTCAGCTTCGTTACGTGCACTGGACACAAAGAGAGACTCAGCTGCGTTACGTGCGTTGGACACAAAGAGAGACTCAGCTTCATAACGTGCGCTGGACACAAAGAGGGACTCAGCTTCGTTACGTGAGCTGAACACAAAGAGACACTCGGCTTCGTTACGTGCACTGGACACAAATACCTGGAAACCCGTATTTCTTCTGCTGTTCGATTTGTTTGTTCATTCAGCATCGTTTGAATATCAGAGACCCTACTGTTGTCTGTGTCTGAACTTGTATGCTGTTTTTGAAGCGTGTCATGCGGTATTTTGATCTTATCAAGTCTTCTTTGACTGTCAGATAGAAGCTGTAGAGGTTTTCTCTGTGAAGTCACTTCGAAAAAGATTCCTAGGCCAAGTGTTCCAGCCCTAATGTTTTCGTTATTCTCTCATGATGCTGGTTAACTCATTCAGCCCGACGGCCGTATTTCCCATGTTTTGGAGGCGTCATCTAACGACTATGGACAGTTGCAGGAGATGGATCGACCATGTTCATTCCGGCAAGGGCAGTGCCAGATTAGCTTGGCGCCGACAGGCGCCAAGCTAATCTGCCACTACCCTTGAATTACCATGGTCGACTCATCTCCTCCTGTAGTGCGTCAGGGCTAAATGGGTTAACGTGGTGGCCTATGTTGCCTTTCCTGTCTTAACTCTCAGAGAGAGGGATTGACGTCTTCAGAGGTAAGTAAATGTTGCCAATCATTTAGAATATCAGTTCTCCTCAAGTAACCACATTCTCTAATGTGAGAAGCAGTATCATTAACACAATTCAACTCCCACGCGACACGGCAAGACACGGATCGAGCGTGGTGGTTCAAGGGTGGTGCCAGAATAGCTTGGCGCCCATAGGCGGTCAGTCAGTAAGTCAGCCCATAGGCCCCAAGCTATTCTGGCACAACCCTTGAACTATCCCGCTTGATCTGTTTTCCAGAAGTATAATACAGTCTTCAGGGGGGGGGGGGGGGGGGGGCAACTTCCAAATTTGCGGATTTCGGTCCTGGAGCAGAATGTGTTTGATCAGATGTGTGGACACATTAGCAAACGAGGCTGCCTCGTGCATCACAATCGGAGAAGTGTGCATTTGTGCCTTTAGCATTGCAAGAGTTGGTCTGTTTTCTTCACACTTACAACAGGCTACTCCTGTAAGACATCGTTTATGAACCTAAGACAGCGATCAACCAGGGGGCCTGACGGACGAGTGGTGCTTTGACAAAAATGCAAATCCGCTGCGCCACCGTGTGCGCGCGGCCACCGCGTCCTCCAGCTCAATTCTGAATAACTGACTTGAGCTATTTAGGCGGTGGCCGCGCGCACGCGGGGGCGCAGCGGATTCGCATTTTTCGAAGCACCACTCGTCAGACCCCTATGCAATCAACAGCCCACAAATGAGCGATTTTCAGCTCTTCTACACTTACACCTACACGTACAGGCAGGCCCGGATAAAGGGCGGGGGGGGGGGGAGAGGGGGCAGGGGGGGGGGGGTCCATGACTGACCCCCCCCCCCCTATTCCCCCATAAAAAATGCTATTGTCCTTGACAAGCACATTTTGTTGATGTTTGCAAAACCGCACACAAAGTTCCTTCTTTATAGAGTAGGGTCTTATGACTTAATAATTTTTTCTTTTAAATTCACCTTGGTGAAAAACCAAATAAAGCCATACTCAAAACAGTCAAAACTCTGCTTTAAGTGGTTAATTTCTTCCAAAACAATTTTTGACCCCACCCCACCCCACCCCCACCCCCCACCCCCCACCCCACCCACACACACATGTAAGTGATCCGGCCCTGACAGGGACACCTTCTAGAACTAGACCCCCTCCCAGCTTCTATCTACCGGGACGGCCTACCAAAACTTCTGCCCTTCATTACCGACATCATCAACACATCTCTAGAGAATGGCTCCATCCCCGATATCTTCAAGTCCGCCATCGTCCGTCCTCTCCTCAAAAAACACAACCTCGACCCAAACGAACACAAGAACTACCGCCCAGTCTCCAATCTCTCTTTCCTGTCCAAGCTTCTTGAGAAGGTTGTCCTCAACCAACTCAACCTCCACCTCGCCGACAACAACCTCCTCAGTCCCTTCCAGTCTGCCTATCGCAAACATCACAGCACTGAAACAGCCCTTCTACATATCCTAAACGACCTGCTTCTCTCCACTGACTCGGGCAACATCTCCCTTCTTACGCTACTCGATCTCTCTGCCGCCTTCGACACCATAGACCACTCTATCCTCCTCCACCGCCTTCACCCCTCATTTGGCATCACTGACTCTGCCCACTCCTGGTTTCTCTCCTACCTCTCCGACAGACAGCAGTCCGTCACCATCGACGGCGTCTCCTCAAACCCAGTCAGGCTCTCCTGCGGCGTTCCACAGGGGTCCGTCCTGGGCCCGGTCTTTTTCACACTCTACACCTCTCCCTTGTCCAACATCATCCAGTCTCACCACATACACCACCACCTCTACCCTGACGACTCACAACTACTAGACAAAGACAAACTCGACAACACTCAGACACTACTGACTCGCACGGCTGACTGCTATGAAGACGTGAAAAACTGGATGACAGCAAACAAGCTCAAACTGAACGACGACAAAACGGAAGCCATGGCACTCGCCAGAAACTTTCCCAGCTCCCTCCCTCTCTCCACCTTCAACTCGACAGCACCCCCATCTCCCTCTCTGACTCGGTCAAGAACCTTGGCGTTATCCTCGATTCCTCTCTTTCCATGACCAGCTTCGTCTCCGCCACGGCCCAGGCATGTTATTTCCACCTCCGCCGCATCAGTCAGATCAGAAAATACCTCAATACCGAAGCTACCACCAAACTCGCTGTCTCTCTCATCTTATCTCGCATCGACTACTGCAACTCTCTCCTTTCCGGCCTTCCTCATTCCACCACTCTCACTCTCCAGCGCGTCCAGAACAATGCTGCCCGCCTCGTCCTTAGAAAGAAAAAATCCGACCACATCACTCCCCTGCTCAAGCTCCTTCACTGGCTCCCCATCCCCCAACGCATCCAATACAAGATTCTGTCTCTCTGCTACAAATCCCTGAACAACTACGCTCCTACCTATCTCTCCAACTTACTTCACCCTTACACTCCTTCCCGCTCCCTCCGCTCCGCCTCCGACCCTCTCCGCCTCCTCATCCCCCGCACCAAACTCAGCACTTTCGACCCCCGCTCCTTCTCAGTATACGGTCCATCCACCTGGAACACTCTCCCACTCTCTCCGTCAGAAACACTCTCTCTCCTCCTTCCAGTCCGCCCTCAAAACTCACCTCTTTCAACAGTTCTAGCACTACATCAACCACACTCCCCACCCCAAGCTGACCGTCGTAATGTATTTTCACTATTTGTGGTACATGAATCATTGTCTAAAGCGTACGCATGCGTGTGCGAGTTGTGAGTGCGCGCTTAGAGTTATAATTATTATAAGATAAGCGCATTATAAATACCGTAATTATTAATTATATAAACCGTCATTTTCTGGAGATCATTGTCTGGTGGTAAAACCATCGCAAACCACTCTAATTAGCTGATTCTACATTAAAGTAGATGAACTTCGCCTGAAAACAAACCTTTGTCGATATGTCGGGATTATTACATGAAAATGTCTGACATTTCGCTTTATAACAAGCTCCGCTTATAACACCCAAAAGAATATGGGTCCCGTGCGAATTGGTTATATCCGGCTTTTACTGTAATAATTTCATTATCATCATCATCATCATCATCTTGTAGCCAGAAATCAAAGCGCGTTACCCGGAAATATGATGCGTTAATGTACACAGATCAAGAAAAGAAAAAAAAAAAACACCCAGAGAGCAAAACGGTCCCCGGGTTTGCGTAGCGCTAGCCAAGGCCGACACAGGTCAAGTGAACTGGGATATCAATAAGGTCAACAAGAGGCATAGATCCTCATGAGCCCCCGCGACTGCGGGGGCTCATGAGGATCTACGCCTCTTGCACAGCGTCAAGTTTCCTGATGTTCAATACCTGTTACAGCGTGTTTGCTTTAAAAGGCCAGTGACAGGGTACTCGTTTACCTGACCTTCTCGGCGGCTGTCTGGCGGTGTCCGGATGCTTAACCCTTTTAGCGCCAACACCCTACAGCGGGAAATCGACTGCCCCTGATAATTCAAGGCTAGTGCCAGATTAGCTTGGCGCCAAGCTAATCTGGCACTACCCTTGAATTATCAGGGTCAATCCGCAAGGCCTGCAAGTGGTAGATAGTACATAACACTGACTTCCAACAAATTCCGGGAAATGCGCCCCGTGACGCTAACACGGGGTTAAGGTCGCTGTACAAGGCCCCCGCCACGGCCACGGTAATGTTTAGGGTACACGAGTCCCATCCGGTAATAGCAGTCCAGCTTTTCTGTGTCTCTCAGATGTCCAATCTTAACTCATTCTACCCCAACACCGAAATCCCGTCCCAAATTTCGCCTTTGTTCTCTGAAGACTGCATTGCAGTGCAGGACACAGATCGACCATGATAGTTCAAGGGTGATGCCAGAATAGCTTGGCGCCCATAGGCGCCAAGCTATTCTGGCATCACCCTTGAACTATCATGGTCGATCCTTATCTTGCTGTGGTGTGTCTGGGGTAGAATGAGTTAATAGGCAAAGCGTGTGTTTTCGATAGTGTTCAAGACAAGAACAACCCAAAGCGCGGATCTTTCTTCGTCGGGATGTTTTGTTCTTTTAGACGTTTTTCTGCATTTTAGGACTGCACGCTGAGCAGTCGCCTTCTGGTCTGGAGTGTGAATCCCGTTGGGCCTTGCGATATCCTTACCACACGTGTGGGAAAGACTGAAATCCAATCGACAGTGACGTACAAACGCGGGGAGGGGAGGGCAAGGAGGGAGGGGGCATATATGGCTCGCAAAAACCTCCAGTGGACTTGCTTTGGGCAGGAGTATGAACTGGTCATAACTCATCTACTGCCTTGGAACATGCCCCCTCCCCACCCTCCAACCGCCACCCAGGCTTCCCTTAAATAGTAGAACCTCCTTTAGACCCACCTGTCAAGTGGCTCTGCAGAGCTCTTTTTATACTATTGTCTGCGGAAAATAAAACGTGCTAAAAATGTGATACCATGCTCACCCACCCCCCCCCCCTCCCCCCTTCCAACCCAAGGAATCATCGCGACAAAACCGCTACCCGACATGCAAAGGGTTAATGACAAACACAGCCTAGGACTGCCCTAGATTAGGGTCGATTGTGCGCCACTGTGTGCGAGCCATCGGCCCCAGAAATTCGTTCTCACGGGGATGTGTTCACAAGCCTCTGTTAATTCAACACCATGATGACGCAAATGACGTGGTTTGACTTCATGGCCCCCAGATGTCGCGATCTACTGTGACGCGGTAAAAACGTGCATCATGACACGTTCGCCTCAACACGTGTACTGTTTAAGTCTCTTCTGTTTGTAGGAGAGACTTTTTAGGATGGGTCGCGGTGGAGCAAATTCAAAAGAGTGCCCATGACGACAAAAGCGGGCAGGTCTGAAAGTCTGACAACAAATGTATCCAGATAAAAACTACGTCATGTCTAGTTACGCTAACCTCGCTGCTAAACGTCCTTTTGGCGGGAAAAGCCGCATGTCACGTGTGTGCGTGTGTGTTGGTGCGTGCGTGTGTGAGTGCATACCAGCGTGTGTGTGCGCGCGCTCGTATGTATGTAAACACGAGAATCGCCGATGTTTGTGTGCGTACAGGCTTAAATCTTGAGGAAATACTTTGTTCAAGTGGTGCCTAGGACAGCCTCCCAGCATATTAAAATAGGGTGTCACTGAAGGGTTGAAAGACCGATTATTGTCATATTGACTTGAAATTTTGGATATAGCTAGATTGGAGCAAGATATTGGATGGGTTCGTTAGCCAGCTTTGCATCGTTTAAACATTTTCCGTAAAAATTAGTTCTACGCAGAAAAATTTGAAAACGGTGTTGTTTTTTTAAATCGACTTCTGAAGAAAATCAGACATGACGGTTAAAACGCAGAAATTTCGTCACCACGCAGACATCGACACACTACTCTAGATATGCCCTCTCTCTCTCTCTCTCTCTCTCTCTCTCTCTCTCTCTCTCTCTCTCTCTCTCTCTCTCTCTCTCTCTCTCTTAAACTCCGTAGCAGCATGCTTGTATGATTCCACGTGCAAACTGTGGTTCTTACTCCGACCTGGTCTGTGTAGTACACGGCTGTGGCCTGGATTTGGATACCGCATTTTACATGTAGGTCAAAAGTGGCTATTATGTGCTGGCGTAGATCGAATGGAAATGTGTGTGTGTGTGTGTGTGTGTGTGTGTGTGTGTGTGTGTGTGTGTGTGTGTGTGTGTGTGTGTGTGTGTGTGTTTGTGTGTGTGCGTGCGGTGTGTGTGTTGATATAAACATCGCCTTATGGCCTTTATATACACTTGAATTATAAATTATGTAATGTCTCACTCCATTGTATGGACAATTTGTCTGAACAATAAACTGTCTGAGTCTGAGTCTGAGTCTCTCTCTCTCTCTCTCTCTCTCTCTCTCTCTCTCTCTCTCTCTCTCTCTCTCTCTCTCTCTCTCTCTCTCTCTCTCTCTCTCTTTTATTCTGTTTGTTCATTAACGACCTTCCACTCACAATTAGTGATGATAGTGTTGCATGCGATATGTTCGCTGATGATGCTGCGATACACACGGCTCCCGATAAGGATTTGTCAGTAATTGACACGCGCCTACAAAACACATTACCAGGGACGTAGCGGGCCACTCCGGCGCTCCGGCGACCGCCGGAGTACTTTTTGGACAAAAAAAAAAAAAAAAGAGCGAGAGAGAGAGAGAGAGAGAGAGAGAGAGAGAGAGAGAGAGAGCAAACCTGTCGTGGTGTCAAAACTTTGCAAGTGTATTTATGTTTACCAAAAATGGCATGTTTGCGCCAATGGCTCGGTGCACCACTTCGCAGTGGCTGGTAAACAGAAAAGTGTCAAAATCGCCGGCCGGCCAAGAACGAAAGCTACTGGCCGAAGTGCATCAACACAACACTGATTTCTGCACCACTAGCTCCACCAATTTAGCAGTGGTAAAAAACAGAAATAAGAAGGACATGAGGCACCACTAGCAAAAGCCGCAAGCCGACTCCAAACGGTAACAGCCTCAAGTCATGACACATTAAACGAAGCAGAACGACCTCCCAATAAGAACTTGAACCAACTGGCATTGGAAATATCTTATTTCTACGCGCCACACCGCAACCAATACAAGGTCCCCTCCACCCCTCCCCCCCCCTCCCCCCCCTCCCCAACTCCCCCCCCCCCCCCCCCCCCCCCCCCGCCCAAACAACGGGAAAAAGAAAACGTAGGACCAGCACACACATGGGTGGGGAAAAAAAAAATACGTGAGGACGAAAAACCTCCCACACTTTCAAACAATCCTACTAGCCGCATTCATCTTCTCCAATGGACTGAACCCTACGATATTCTTTGAATGGGTCTACTTCATGGGCCTTTGCAGAGACAAGGGAGCAAGGAAACAACTGGAATACCTCTTCGTATACTTTAAAGAGGGCAGATACAGCAAAGCTTTGTACGCCTACGACATCATTGATCAACGGGCGCTTGAATACTTAGACGGAACCCCGAAACACCACAGACAACCACGGAATTGTCCCACCAACAATCAAAACTAAGGACACGACATGAAAAGAACACACTACCACTGTCCACTAGCCTTTCCAAGTTATAGTGTGAGCGAGAGTACATCCTCACTTGAAGAATACAAAATAAAACACAAAACCATAAAACCTAACAACAAAGGTTTACTCAGTCAACAAAAACAAAAGGGTCAGCACGCTGATGAAGGCAGCCCTTAGCCAATAAAGGCTTAAACATGCCCAAAATACACCTGACAGCTAACTCAAAACGTGACTGATTTGTGAATTGTCATATGGGTATACGGCTGGTCACATCAAGCCATCACACAGTGGTGTGCGATGTACCAAAAAAAAAAAAAAAAAAAAAAGAACACGTATGCACGAGGCTCGATTGAACCACGTCCAAAAGTCTAAAACTGACTCACTCAACTTGATTCGTGTTGCCAACAACTTTAATTGTGGTTTCTGCAGCACGCAGGCAAACCGTTTTTAGGACATTTTCTGAGCTGGATGTGTCAAGAAACCAATCATAAAATCATAAATCAGTCCCTCGAGTGAGGCGTCTTTCTGTCAGAATTCAAATCAGCCGTTGTCAAACCTCTCCTGAGAAAGTCGAATCTTGACCCCAACCAGCTAAAGAACTATCGCCCCGTTTCAAACCTACCCTTTCTGTCCAAAGTTCTTGAGAGAGTCGTTCTGACATAGCTCACTAAATATCTACAGTCAAACAATCTCGTCCATCCACTTCAGTCTGCTTAACGTGCTGGGCACAGTACTGAAACTGCTCTCCTCTGTGTCGTTAATGGCCTAGTAAGTGCCTATGATGAAAACCTGAGCTGAGTTCGTGCCCCTGTTAGACCTATCAGCTGCGTTTGACACCATTGACCACTCCATCTTGCTCCAGCGTCTAGAAAACTACTTTGGTATTTCTGGTAAGTTCTACTCTTATCTGTCTTTTTGTTAGATTAACGTCTCTGTCAAGAACGCTCTTTCTGAAGCTGCTGCGCTAGAGTTTGGGGTCCCCCAGGGCTCCTTCCTGGGCCCCATTCTATTTACGCCGTACACTCAGCCTCTGTCTCAGGTTATTGCATCGCATTCAACCGATCATCACATGTATGCGGATGATACACAACTTCGGAAATCTGCATCTCAAACAGCTCCAGTCAGGCTATTTCAGATGGTCAGAACTGTATCTCAGATATTGTCCTGGATGTGTGAAAATAAACTCCAGTTAAACGAGGGCCAAACGGAAGCTCTTCTTGTCGGTGCCTCTCGACTGCTGCTCAATTCTCCTGACTCTATGCGCATTTGTGACGCACCTATTCCATTTTCTGATTCAGTTTGCAATCTTGGCGTTTTTCTTGATAAAGATCTTCAAATGAAAAAGCATGTAAATCATGTCTGCAAACTTGCTTTTCTGGAATTAAGACGCATCAGGTCTATCCGTCATTACCTCACTACTGAAGCTACCACCAAACTGGTCGTCATTTTAGTCTTGTCCCGCATTGATTACTGCAATTGATTACTTAGCTGGCCTCCCTCGGTCTCTCATTCAGAAATTGCAGTGAGTTCAGAATTGTGCTGCACATCTTATCGTCCACGCCTGACAGCATCAGCCCACCACTCCTATCCTGAGACAATTTCATTGGCTGCCAGTCAAACAACGAGTCTCGTATAAAATCACCTGTCTGTGCTACAAAACGATTAACTACTCTACCTCTGCCTATTTCGCTGATCTTCTTCAACTATACACTCCCTCCGTTCAAGTAGTGACACGGCGCGCCTTCTCAGAGTCCCTCTCTGCAAACAGAGGTGACCGTTGTTTTGCGCACGTTGGACCTCAGTGTTGTCTGGAACTCTCTACCCATAGATATTAGACATTCTCCCTCATTCACTGCCTTTAAATCTGCCCTAAAGACCCACCTGTTCGATACCCCAATGTAGCTCGCGCGCAGTTCTTCGTCCGTCAGTGGCCGTTATGTACCTGTGTGTTTGTCTGTGTGTGTGCGTGTGTATTGCAGAATCCTTTGTTCCTCTGGCTTATGACGCCCTCACTCCACTCTTTATCTGTAAAGCACTAAGAACTTATTTTAGTATAAGCGTTATATAAGTAGCCATTATTATTATTATTATTAAGAACCAATGTGCTTCAAAAATCCCGTGCAACACAAACGTCTGCTGTCAAAGTTGATTCAGGAGATGCAAAGCTTTTGTGATGAACATTTCTTCATGGATTATATCTCTTTTTTAATTTTGTTTCGCAAGTCTCATCTACAACAAACGATCTTTAACTCTGACATGTTGTAATCTTCCAACTACAGAAAGGTGAGTTTGTTTACTAATTGATTAATTTCCCCATGACCACATTAAGGATTTAAACAATTGTGACATTTCCCAATTCTTGATTCCAAGCCAGCATATCATAGGTAAGTCTGTCTTTGGATGTGAATGTTGTTTCTTTAAAATAGAGTGAACATTTTAGTATCAATAAATAAGCGTCTGGTCGCCATCGTCCCTCAAATAGTTTCCGACTTTCCGAAACCGCCGGACTACTTTTCTCATGCCCGCTACGTCCCTGATTACAGAACATTATCAGCTGGTGCAGTAACAATTCCATGATCTTAAACCCTGCAAAGACTGAATGTATGGTTGTAAGTACCCGCCAAAAGCACCAGCTTGGCACTCTCTCACTCAGCTTGTCCCTTCAAGGCAAATCTATCAGCCAGGTAACGGAACATCGTCTTCTCGGCGTTACTGTAGATAACCAGTTTAAATGGCAATGCCATCTTAGTAATATATGTAAGACAATATCAAAGAAACTGTTTATTTTATCAAAGTTAAAACATATAGCTAATGTAGAAACACGAAAACTGTTCTTCAACGCCCACATCAGGTCACATATAGATTATGCTTCTACGGTGTGGGATGGCGCAAGCGAGGTCCAGTTAAAGAGACTGAACTCTCTTCACCGTAGAGCCGCGAAGCTTATCCTTTCAGACCCTAACTCAACAACGGATAATAAACTGAAAACCTTAGAAATTCTCCCCTTGAAAAACATTTATTATACAATAAAGGAATAACGATGTTCAAAGTATTGAATAACAGACTCCCCGAGTATATTAAAAAAAATGTTTTCCCTCCCAGCATCAACATACTCCAGATCAAGGCAGTCCATTACTGTGCCACGACCTAGAATCGATCTCTATAAGACAAGTTTAGCGTTCTCAGGTGCTAGCATGTGGAACACATTGCCCAAACATGTTACAACATCAACAACGCTTTCGTCTTTTAAAACCGCTCTCTTCAAGTACCTCACCTCAGCATCGTAAGATTTTCACAGCAACCTGCACTTGCAGTGTACGATTTTCCCCTTTCTAACTCTTCAATTCGGTTATATTTTCAGTTAATACAAGATGCTAATGCTGCACGTATTGTGTGTGTGTGTGTGTGTGTGTGTGTGTGTGTGTGTGTGTGTGTGTGTGTGTGTGTGTGTGTGTGTGTGTTTTTGTGCTTGTGCTTGTGCTTGTGTTTATGAATGTATGTATGGAGATTTATACCTTTACAATTGTGTGTATGTGTGAGATTTTCTATGTTTATTTCCACTTCTTCAATAATTTCTTTTTTAAAAACTTTATATTTCAATTTTTTTGTTAGTTATATATTTAGTTTTTTCCAATTTAATGATAGTATTTTGTGATTTGTGCATTATATGTAAAGTAGATTAGCAACGGCAAGTTCGAAAAATGGTTTCACCAAAACTTTCACCGTTGTAAAATAAAGAATCATTGTCAATGTCATTGTCATTCTCTCTCTCTCTCTCTCTCTCTCTCTCTCTCTCTCTCTCTCTCTCTCTCTCTCTCTCTCTCTCTCTCTCTCTCTCTCTCTCTGTCATTGTCATTCTCTCTCTCTCTCTCTCTCTCTCTCTCTCTCTCTCTCTCTCTCTCTCTCTCTCTCTCTCTCTCTCTCTCTCTCTCTCTCTCTCTCTCTCTGACAGTTTGGTTTAGGAAGATGGCTTATAGAAAGTCGGTTGACCCACATTTGAGTCCGTAATTTTCGTTCTATTCACTCGGAATATTGGATAGTTACAGGCAGCATGCTGAAAAGATTATTGCGGGCAGCAAAGACATACGCAGCGTGTGGCAGGTGATTAACACATTTACTAAAGGACAATCTAGCAAATCAACGAGTGTCCCCCCGCACCTTACAGCTGATGTATTTAATGAACACTTTCTTAACATTGCTAAAACCCTGTCACAGACGAACACCAGTGAGCCAGGTGAATACGTATGTTCAGAACAATTGAAACAGCACAGTCAGCTAAACGCTGGCAATACTTTCTCAGTTCCCCTAATGAAGTCCTTGATGTAGGAAAATCTATAACCAACATGAAAAGTAAAACATCTTGTGGTGTTGACGTATTACCAGTAAAATCCTAAAAATTGCGCTCCCTTATATTGTTGAATCATTAACTTTTATATATAACCTTTCGATTCAAAAGAGCATGTTTCCCGATGAATTTGAAAATCGCAAAAGTGACTCCTCTACCAAAAAGCAAAGATCTGAGCGACCCAAGTGAGTACAGACCTATTTGAATCTTATCAGCAGTGTCCAAACCACTTGAAAAGCACATACATAATCATTTACTTCAATTTCTGGAGGAAAACCGCCTTATTAGTACAGCACAATCAGCCTTTCGGCCAAAACATTCGTGTCAGACAGCCTTAACTCTCATAACCCACAAATGGCTTACTGCCATAAATGAGTCCAAACTTTCAGGTGTAGTATTTCTAGATTTAAAAAAAAAAAACACCTTCGATATCATTAATCACTCAATTTTACTAAAGAAGTTACCTTTATATCACATTGATTCAAATGCAGTCGCTTTTCTCTCGTCCTATCTCTTAGCCAGAACGCAGAAAGTGTTCTTGAATGGTAAACCGTAAACCGACAGGCGCCAAGCTAATCTGGCACTACCCTTGAATTATCATGGTCGACCCATCTCCTGCTGTAGTGCGTCAGTCAAGGCTGAATGGGTTGATGCGCAATTCGAGGTCACTAGCAGCAAAGGTGTTAACGGTGAATTAGTCACTGCCGGTCGGTGCAGCTGTGCAACAAACAGCAGGACATAAACACAACTGTTTAGATGTGACAATACTCGTTTGCCTTTATTACCTACCCCTAAAGCTACGATTCCATAAACACGAATCCGAAACGAATTCGATCCGAACCCGAAGCAGGTCCGAAACAGAAAAGTTCGTGCAAGTTCGTTTCGTGTTCGTGTGTTTCCGTATGCTCAATGCGGTACACAAATACGCATCCGACTTCCAACGAAAATGACGCAATTTTTTTAAGGAAGTCGTGCGGATACGACTTTTGAGACAAATTGCGCGCGTTCCGATTTTTTTTTTTTTTTTTTTTTTTTTTTTTTGTTGTTGTTGTTTAATATCACCAATGTGTGAAAAGACGTTAAAAAATACTAAATCCTGCGCAAGTTTCTTCGAAAAACAGTGGATGAAAAATCCGGACATACATGCAATATCACATGTTTGTCCGGGCTTTTAATCCACTGTTTTTTGGTCGAAACACGTGCAATTCTGACCTACTTTTGATTGCTGGAAATCGTCTGCTGCGGACACGACCTAGCATTTGATCGTGGTTTTGCTTTTGAATTGTAACAACATTTTTGTCGCTCCCACAGCTGCTGAAACGTACACGAGCATTTGCAATTACGACTGTGTCACACAACAGGCTGAGGGTTCAGGTGGTCTCCAGGAGATTTGTGACAGTTGTCACATAGTGAGATGACTCTTTACGAAAAGCCCTTCCCAGTGAGCAGAGGCCATCGGGGCCGATGTCGATGGCCGAAGTCGGCCCGATGGCCTTTTGCCGATTGGGTTGGTATTATTACAAACATAAATTGACGGCAGATTGAAATCTAACACGGACACATCTGGTGGAAGTGCAGGTTGATCTCTCCTGCACACCCACAAACTACAACTGATGCGTTTATGTTGCATGGTTTCAAGGAAAGAGTTATACTGTTTTGCCAAGACCAAGGTCAGCTGAGCTGTTATTATATTGTTATTTGCTCAACAGAATATTGTTATTTTCTCCACTGAAATACCTGCTTGTCAACAGGTGAGGGCAGAGTAGTGACACGGCGACATCATACGCCCAACAAAAAAGTCCCATTATTTGCGGCGTTTAGATATTTCTTTTAGAGTTGGAACAGAGATTTGCGTACTGAAACATTCATCACATTACAAAAATATGCCTTTATAACGAATATTTTCAAGGGAAGATTAACTTGACCCACTACAGCAGGAGATGGATCGACCACGATAACTCAAGGGTAGTGCCAGATTATCATGCATTGTCAGAGAATCTGGCACTGCCCTTGAATTATCATGGTCGATCCATCTCCCGCAACTGGTGCATAATCATTAGATGACGCCTCCAAAATTTGGGAAATACGGCCGTCGGGATGAATGAGCTAATACTTTTCAAGATCAAGATATTCGTCCTTGGCCTTTTGTTGTATCAGAGGTTCCGTGACATTGTAAATGTTGCAGGAAAGTTATTAGACTTGTAGCGAAATGAGCAGTGAGATAGTCATCAGTGTGTTACACATGAACTAACATTAAAACATGGACAATACTGGTGACACACTCCAGGGTGTGATATGTCTCCCTGTTAGCCTAGTTACTGCGCTTTGCATATATCTACCCTTAGCGAACGTAGAATGACGTAGGTGGGGAAATTGACCTTGTATGGTGACCAACGGAAGTCCAAGCGAATCTTTTTTTTTTTCATCTTCTTCTTCTTTTTTGGTGTTTGTTTTTGTTTGTTTGTATTTGTTTGTGTTTGTTTGTTGTTGTTGTTTTGCTTTTTGTGTTTGTTTCTTTTGTGTCTTTTTTGTGGTGTTGTTGTTGTATTGTTTTGGCTTTTGTAAACAGTACTCCTAAATCCTAAATGTGTTTACTATTGGTTTTTTGTAAACAGCACTCCTGAATCCTAAACGTGTTTACTATTGGGTTTTTTGGCCTAGTGGCCTGTACGCGACAGTGACGTATGTTTACAACAACCCGGGGAGACCCTGTAGCATTCTGGCCAATCCTTGACTGAGCGGTATGAAGCAATCAGGTCTCATGATTTACAGTTTTGCCGACCGTGTTCTGATAGCGGTGAGATTAGTCTCCATGTTTGCGCAGACGAATATCTTGTTCCTGAAAAATTATTACTCTTCATTTGTAAACTTTCATCATAAACGCATATTTTCGTAATGTCATGAATGTTCACCGCAGCTGCCTCTGTTCCATTCCTACAACAAATCTCAAAACGCTGCAAGAAACTCAAAGCGTAATATGGGAATGGGACTACTTTCTTGGGCGTATGATGCCGCCGTTTCACTACTTTGCCGTCAGCTGTCGAAAAAATAAAATAACAATGTAATAAAAGCTCAGCTGATATAATCTCGATTGTTGCATGTTTACCAGAGATGAAATACTCATGGGTTTCATTATGCGCAGTTGCCAACCAGTCAATGGCTCGTTTGCTGCGGGAAAAAAAAACTGAATCCGGGAGTGTTTTAATTTCTGGTAAACAACGAGATGACATCCGTGTATCACATATTGTTATTATTAACTTCCCAGCCTTAAAAGCCTACATACGTTCTGCTTGATAAAAATAATGAGTTTTCTCCATATTTCACTAGCAGGCTCACGTGGACATCAATCATTTAAATAAAATCTATAACCATTCCCCATCCATCAGCAACGGCGTCTGACGACCGAGCAGAAAAAAACAAACAAAAGACCAGCCGAGCAACTTTAAGATTTGTCCATCCCGTTACCGCTAACGTCAACCCAATGCGCAAAAGGCCATCGGGCTGACGTCGGTCCAATAGCCTTTTGCGCATTGGGAAGGCCTCACGTCATAGAAACTGACCATCCAAAATAAATCACACCGAAAGTCGGCGGAAAGATATGTTGGACTTGAGTGGGCTGCTGTAAGGCTGTGCCCATACAGATACGCGACAGCGGTGCGGCAAACTGAAAGTAGCGGTGCGGGAGGTGGAGAATCGCTCCTTGTGTTTGCATATAGCGGCGCGGCAGGCGACATCGCGCCTCAGAGTCCGAAATAGCTCAGGCGGTTAAACGTCGGAGCAGGAGAGCGAAAGGAATCGCCGGGTCGTGGGTTCGAATCCCGTCTCGGCCCCGGTAGCTGGACTCACAATCCAGGGGGAAATAACGGATTTGTTCAATAGCATGTCCGTTGAAAGGTCCTGGTAAATCACTAAAGTGGCACAGTTGGAGTGCGACTGAGTTGATCAGTGGCTGTGTTCAGGTCGTATTCCATAGGCAATAGATTTCCCTGTCCCCCATAACCCGCCCGTCAGGGCCGTCCATGATCACCTCGGTGCTGTGGACGTTAAACCCGAACTAACCAACCAACCAACCATCGCGCCCCATCATTCTACCCCAACACCGAAATCCCAAAATGTTGCCGTTGTTCTCTGAAGACTGCATTGCAGTGCAGGACACAGATCGACCATGGTAGTTCAAGGGTGATGCCATAATAGCTTGGCGCCCATAGGCGCCAAGCTATTCTAGCATCACCCTTGAACTACCATGGTCGATCCTTATCTTGCTGTGGTGAGTCTGGGGTAGAATGAGTTAAGCTGTTTAGAAATGTTGCAATTTGATGTCGGCCCTGAAAGCCACGCTCCCTTCACAGTGGAATCACGATGGAATCGCTCTTTACATTGATCCATTGGGCGATATAATCTTGTTGCGCTGTTGTCCCCTGTCGCACCGCAACTGCGCCGCAGTCGTGTCGCTGGTTGGTTGTACGTTGCTTAACGTCCCGACAGCAACAAGACTTTCTCAGGACGTGCCTGCACTTCTTGTGAAAAAAACACCTAAACAGAATATTGAATGTATGTCGCCAGCCGGTCTAATACGCTAAATAAACCTAAGACCATTTAGCAACACACATCCAATATCAAGAGCTACAGGCAGCGCAGACAGTAGGGAGAGTTTAAAAAAGGAAAATACAGGTAAATGGACCAAGGGCAGACAGAAACACATGCCCCAGAATAGAGGGGAAAACCCACCCTGTGGGGCTGACCAGGGTGACCCTGGGAACTAAAAAGTAGTTAACCCCACCCAAGTCCCCCAGGGCAGACCCAGGTGGGGGGTTGTCGTGTCGCGCATATGGAAACACTCATTCTTTAATTTTATGATAAAAAGAAAACATCTCACCCCATACTGGGAGTAATCCGGCTTTACTAGCCTTCTTTAGCCAATGTTGCCATGTCACAAGATGTAAAAATAGCATCACCATGTGAACCATGTAACAGGTGATTTAAACTTTCTTTAGAAATATTATAAGCAGCTATGATGTCATAATGAAAATGATGCCCATAGTCAATTGACTAAAGTGTTTTTTGTCGCTGATGATGTCATAGATTACGTAAAGTCCCAATCAAGATGGTTACATAAATACATTATAATTCTACTAGAGAGAGAAATGAAATGAAACTTTATTTTACAAGGAAAAAAGATTAGGTCACAGACCTATTTTCAATCTTGTCCTTTCTACACACTACAACAAATATAACAGTACATATACGTACACCCACAGGTCAATGGCCTAACAGTACAGAAAGATACACATATGAACAGGATATAAGACTACAGTTACATATTCATATAAATGTACATACGTATCAAATCAATAGTACTAGAAACAAACAAGCAAACAAAAATGATATGAGAGGGGGAAAAATCAGGTTACACATCCAACCCATAATATACGCACACCGTGTGCACAAACTGACACCGCTGTTCTTTCTGTAAAGGCAAATCAAGAGTCCAGATTTTGAGAAGAAAACAGGGAATGGTTCAGTGGGCTTATAGTCAGAGAGAGAGAGAGAGAGAGAGAGAGAGAGAGAGAGAGAGAGAGAGAGAGAGAGAGAGAGAGAGAGAGAGAGAGAGAGAGAGAGAGAGAGATGAACTGAAATGAAATGAAATGAAATGAAATAAAATGAAATTTTATTTCTCAACAGATGAAGTAATTAGCACGAGTGCCATTTTCATACTTGCCGTTGCTACTCTACAAACACAGGATAATAATTGTAATACTAATAGTACCAAATTACACAAAGAAAAATTAGGAGACATTAAACATGAAGAGACATTAAACAAAATTCATTCATTCATTCGGTCATACAAACGAAAAAACAAAAAGTACACGCAACGCACGCACACACATACACGATCGCGCGCACACACAGACACGCGCTAATGATAACTTGACCTATATACGAAGCAAATCATTTGGATCATAGTGAAAATTCACTTTAGACAGCAAAAATTATTTGGATTATAATAGAAACTTGAATTATGTAATTAGGCGATTATTATTAGTATGGACAAACCATACGGCAGCATGCACTGATTATACGATAAGCACATGTTTTATACGGATACTTGTGGTAGATTATGTATCAGCAGACAAGTACTTGAGGAGGCATTCCTTGAAAGAGGAGAGGGAGCTAGCGTGTGTTATACATGTAGGCAGTTTGTTCCAGAAAGATGCTCCTGAGAAAGATACACTGGTTTTAAATAGATCTATCGTGGGGCGAGGTGTAATAAAGTTTCGACTTGAAGTAGAATAACCTGAACTTGCCGTGGTAAAGAGCTTACAAAGATATTCTGGGTGAATCTCATTCCAGATTTTATACATAGCCACACCCTTGTTTAAGAGGTGATGCTTGCTAAGAGGTAGCATTTTCAGTTTTTCAAGTCTTTCGTCAGTTGTCAGGGCTGAATCAGGTAGGATATGTTTCGCTGCTCTCCGATGCATGGAGTTAAGCCTCTTCAAGTGTATGTCACCGCTGCCATCCCACATCGTGGACGCATAATCGATGTGGGATTTTACATGTGCATTGTAAAATAACTTGCGGGCATCAACATCGATAAAGTACTTCAACTTTGAAAGCATAAAAACATTTCTGGCAACAGTTTTACATACAGCATTTATGTGCGATGAGAGAGAGAGAGAGAGAGAGAGAGAGAGAGAGAGAGAGAGAGAGAGAGAGAGAGAGAGAGAGAGAGAGAGAGAGAGAGAGAGAGAGAGAGAGAGAGAGAGAGAGAGAGAACAATGAACAATGAACCTTTATTTTCCAACGGTAGAAGTTATTGGTAACAGGACCAGTTTTCAAACTTGCCGTTGCTACATCTACTACATAAATGACAGACGTGTAAACATACACATACCACACACTGACGTGACGCATGTATGCACTCGCTCACGCACGCGCGCCCGCACATACGCACGCACACGCAGAGAGAGAGAGAGAGAGAGAGAGAGAGAGAGAGAGAGAGAGAGAGAGAGAGAGAGAGAGAGAGAGAGATGATGATGATGATGATGATGAAACTTTATTACATAACGGTAGAAGTTTTGACAGATACAAATACGTCATTTTTCAAACTTGCCGTTGCTAACATACTACAACATGAAATATACTGAAGACAAGCAAAAAAATATTTAACGCAAACAAAGATCATAACTAAATAAGTACAGACACACGCAGTACAGAACAGAAAATGATACTAAGGTAACAATAAACAAATACAAAAAAAGGGAAATAACACTCCTCAGCACAAATTACGTAGGGAAAAAGAAAAAAAAAAAGCCCGCCTCCCCCAAAAAAAAACAACAACAACAAAAAAACATATCATAGCACAGCAAAAACAAACACAAAGTACCAAGAATCAAACATACATACACACACGTTTACAGCCGAGTAAATGCACGTACTAACATATATACATTTACATAACCTTTCATCAAAATGACATGATAAAAAATAATATATCTAAGCAGTTTCCATCAGGTATATGTGTAGTTTTGTTTTAAAGGAGGCAAGGTGGGTTAGTGTTTTTAAATGTTGAGGAAGTGAATTCCATAAAAGTGGTCAAGAAAAGGCTAGGCTTGATTTTATTTCCACCTCCGCCGCATCAGTCAGATCAGAAAATACCTCACTACCGAAGCTGCCACCAAACTCGCTGTCTCTCTCATCTTATCTCGCATCGACTACTGCAACTCTCTCCTTTTCGGCCTTCCTCACTCCACCACTCTCACTCTCCAGCGCGTCCAGAACAATGCTGCCCGCCTCGTCCTCAGAAAGAAAAAATCCGACCACATCACTCCCCTGCTCAAGCTCCTTCACTGGCTCCCCATCCCCCAACGCATCCAATACAAGATTCTGTCTCTCTGCTACAAATCCCTGAACAACTACGCTCCTGCGTATCTCTCCAACTTACTTCACCCCTACACTCCTCCCCGCTCCCTCCGCTCCGCCTCTGACCCTCTCTGCCTCCTCATCCCCCGCACCAAACTCAGCACTTTCGGCCCCCGCTCTTTCTCAGTATACGGTCCAACCACCTGGAACACTCTCCCACTCTCTCTCCGTCAGAAACACTCGCTCTCCTCCTTCCAGTCTGCCCTCAAAACTCATCTCTTTCAACAGTTCTAGCACTATATCACCACACTCCCCAGCCCAAGCTGACCGTCCTAATGTATCTTCACTATTTGTGTTACGTGAGTAATTGTCTAAAGCGTGCGCATGCGTGTGCGAGTTGTGAGTGCGCGCTTAGAGTTATAATTATTATAAGATAAGCGCATTATAAATACCGTAATTATTATTATTATTATGAACACTGATCAACTCAGGCGCACTCCAACTGTGCCACTTTGATTTACCAGGACCTTTCAACGGACATGCGGCTATTGAACAAATCCGTTTTTTCCCCCTGGATTGTGAGTCCAGCTACCGGGGCCGGGACGGGATTCGAACCCACGACCCGGCGATTCCCTTCCCACTCCTGCTCCGACGTTTAACCGCCTGAGCTATTTCGGACTCCTAACGAGACGTAGATCCTCGTGAACACGCGCACACCGGGGGTTCATGAGACTCTATGCCTGTTGCCTTTAGTTGTTGTCCTACGTGCTGCAACCCAGTAAGCAAAAGGTCCTCGCGCGCACGACGGCCGCATTGGGCCCGCGACGTGTTGCTTACTGGGGAACAGTCAATGGTTTGACGAAATACAACACACAGGAGTGCACGCAAGGAAATGGCTGAAGAAGACAAATGACCTCAATACGGCGTCCTCGCGAGTTCAGTCCGTGCGGCTGAGAGTGGGTGGGGGTGGGGGGAGGTGTGGGACGGAGGGGCATCATCAAGAATTCACGGCGATTTATTTTGGGGCGGTTCATGGATCACGGATAACAACATTCACGGTTCACGAAAAGTGTGTGTCTGCCCAACACGTTACTTATTAGTGTTTCTTTAACCCCTTCCTTGTCACCTTACGTACATTTTTGTTTTTTTTTTTTTTTTTTTTTAAGGAGTCCAAAATAGCTCAGGCGGTTAATCGTCGGAGCAAGAAAGCGAAGGGAATCGCCGGGTCGTGGGTTCGAGTCCCCGGCCCGGCCCCGGTAGCTGGACTCACAATCCAGGGGAAAAGAGGCGGGCTTGTTCCATAGCATGTCCGTTGAAAGGTCCTGGTAAAGCAAAGTCGCACATTTGGAGTGCGCCTGAGTTGATCAGTGTTCAGGTCGTACTCCATAGGCAATAGATTTCCCTGTCCCCCATAACCCGCCCGTCAGGGCCGTCCATTATCACTTCGGTGCCGTGGACGTTAAACCCCGAAATAACCAACCAACGTACATTTTTGATTCTAAGATGATTGTTCACTCAACGACCAAAAGCCACCTCCGTCCAAGAAACATGGATACACACTGGTCTCAGCAAGAGGCATAGATCCTCATGAGCCCCCGCGCATGCGGGGGCTCATGAGGATCTATGTCTCTTGCAATTGGATCGTGTTCACTTTTTTTTCTCTTCAGTGACGTAGGTAATCTCATTGAGACAAGGAGATGTAAACACCCCTTTTCGTTTAAGTTGTACAAGGCAGACTACATCTTTGATGAATGCTGATAGGAATTACTGCAAATAATATCAGCCCCCCCCCCCCCCCCTCCCCACCCACCCCCCACCCCACCCACCCCCCCAAAAAAAATAACGTATCAATCGTACGTAAGCTTGAATCGTAAGAGGTAGTTTACCAGTCTCGCCATGAACAAACGATAATATAATACTTTGTTTATGGCGAGACTGGTAAACTACATCTAACGATAATAATTATAATACTTGAAAATGGAAGGTGTATTTCAAACACAGTAACTGCCGTTTCTCAAGACGCATATTTCGCATGCATAATTATAGCAAACCAGGCGTCTAACAAAACGATCTAGTCACATGCCCACAGTTAGGTCTTTTCTTATTGCCGACTGGAGTAAACCAAACATTGCCCTCTGGTCTTTGTCACAGGCGGCTTCGTACACTAAAAACGGTTTCCATTGCTGCTAAATACAATGCTTGCGTATTTAACTCATTCAGCTCGACGGCCGTATTGCTCAAATTTTGGAGGCGTCATCTAACGACTATGCTCCGGTTACAGGAGATGGATCGACCATGATAATTCAAGGGCAGTGCCAGATTAATCTGGCACTACTCTTGAATTATCATGGTCGATCCATCTCCTGCTGTAGTGCGTCAGGGATGAATGGGTTAACACAACTGACCACATCAACAATACAGTATCTTTAAACATATTTAAACACGAGCACTCTAAACACACACACACACACACACACACACACACACACACACACACATACGCATGCACGTACACACGCGCGCACGCACGTACGCACGCACACAGACACTCCCCCAACAGTCCTGATCACAACAATGAGTTATACATGTCGCTCCACCCTCCATCCACCAATTCCCTCCCCCCCCCCCCCCCACCACCACCCTAAACGCCTCTACGCACGCACACACACACACACACACACACACACACACACACACACACACACACACACTCTGTCGCTGTGTATATTTATTTGTCTGTTGAACTACAGTGTTTTTGGGTGCAGAATATGACGTTGTTTCAGTGTCCAACTGAGAGAGACGTGGCTTACGACAAGAGTCAGTCAGATTGTATCGACTCCCACGTATGCACCCGCAATCAATGATGTCCTTGTAGGGCAAAAGTCAGTGTCTTTAGTTTTCAGAAAAGCGCGATTTCCACTGTAATACAATGAAAATCTCGCTTTTGTAAAAAAAAATAAAAAAAAAAAATTTACATACTTGTTCTTGTCCTATATCAAGGCAGTCTGACAAAGCTGATGGACCCGTCACGCCGCAGTTCCGCAATCAGTCAATCAGTACAGTTGACACAGCCGGAGGTGAACACTCCTCCCACCCCCCAACCCCCTCACCTCACCCCCTCCTAGCGGGGAGAAGGAGGGAGCGGGATGGGGGAACAGGTCACAGCTACATGGTGAGGTCTGTGCGTGTGTCTGTGTGTGTGTGTGTGTGTGTGTGTGTCTGTGTGCGTGTGTATGTGTGCAGGCCCGGATCAGGTGGGGGGTCCGGGGGATCCATGCCCCCCCCCCGACCCCAAATTTCTATAATAAAGTCCCTTTTGGGGGTGTTTGCCCCTCCCCCCTCCCCCCTACTGTCAATTAGTTGGACCCTCCCCCCTTGAGCTAAGTGATCCGGCCCTGGTGTGTGTGTGTGGTGTGTGTGTGTGTGTGTGTGTGTGTGTGTGTGTGTGTGTGTATCTGCGTGTGTTCGTGCGTGCGTTTGCGCGTGCGTTTGCGCGTGCGTGCGTGTTTGCGTGTGCGTAGTGTGTGTGTGTGTGTGTGTGTGTGTGTGTGTGTGTGTGTGCGCGCGTATGTGTGTGTGTTTGCGTGCATGCCTGCGTGCGTACTTGTGCGTGTGTGTGTGTGTGTGTGTGTGTGTGTGTGTGTGTGTGTGTGTGTGTGTGTGTGTGTGTGTGTGTGTGTGTGTCGGTGGGCGGGGGAGATCCCCTCATTAATATTTTGTTCCTGCCCCTCTTGACGTTAGTCTGCCTAAAGTGCACTGTCATCAATTGTGTGAACCCTATGCCCCCTTCTGTTCGCATGGCTGACGCCGGATGTTGAACAATAGTTTGCACTGTAGGGAAACCTGCTACTGTCAGAAAACGGCTAAGTGCGTCTGTGTAGATCTTTTACCATTAACTCATTCAGCCCGACGGCCGTATTTCCCAAATTTTGGAGGTGTCATCTAATGACTATGCACCAGTTGCAGGAGATGGATCGACCACGATAATTCAAGGGCAGTTCAAGGGCATGATAATTCAAGGGCAGTGCCGGATTAGCTTGGCGCCTGTCGGCGCCAAGCTAATCTGGCACTGCCCTTGAATTTTCATGGTCGACCCATCTCTTGCTGAAGTGCGTCAGGGCTGAATGGGTTATTATTTCTGTTGTAAGCATGTTTCACTTAACCTTAAAATTAAAAATAAAGAAAGCTGCAACTTGCTCTGTTCCATCGTTTTACAATGAAAGCTCGGAATCATTTCAACACTTTTGGCAGTGGAAATGTTAACCCTTTGGGTGTTGGCAGCGGGTTTAGTCGCGATGGTACCTGCAGGAATCACCGCGACTAAAACCACTAATCACACCCAAAGGGTTAACATTTCCTCCACTGCCGCAGCACAGGAAAAAAAAAAAAAAAAAACACCACAGGAACAGGCATTGGACCTTGGAACTCCCTCGGTCGCAGGACATGTATACTACTCAATAAAAGTTGAGGAAAACCTGAAAAAAATGGTCATGGTTTCAAATAAGCGCAACGCTGTCTAAGATTGTGTCCTAATTTTTTTTTAAACAAGACTGTAGACAAAGTCTACACACAAAGTCTACACACAAAGTCTACAGTCTTGTGCAAAGTTTCCAAGACAATTTATGATTTTGAGTAGTATACTGACGAGCAAAAGAAAGGCGACATTTAAAAATCAAAACCGCAACCCTTGACTTTATTTTTTCTAACTATGTGTGTTCATGTGACGTGAATTGCACCTTACGTCTTGAGGCCGTTAGTTCAAAAATCACAGACTAGCACACAAATTTAACCCCTTAGTCCCTGCCGACAACACGTGAAGACGACCCCCACAATGCAAGAGGCGTAGCTCCGCATGAGCCCGCGCAGTTGCAGGGGGGTCACGCTGACACCTCTTTGCCTCTGTGTTCCTTGGACGGCTTTAACCCTTTGGCACTGACTGAACAAAGACTTCAGAAACACTGACTATTGGCAGCCATGAGGTTAAACTCATTCGCGGCCAGCCGCTTCCAGATGCGCGGCTTATGCTATTTTAGCTATTTTACCATACGGCCGTATTTCCCCATTTTGGGGGAGTTGTCACCTGACGACAACTTACCAGTTTCAGGAGATGGATCGACCATGATAATTCAAGGGTAGCGCCAGATTATCTTGGCGCCTGATGGCGCCAAGATAATCTGACGCTACCCTTGAATTATCATGGTCGATCCATCTGCAGCTGTAGGGCGTTGGAGCCAAATGGGTTAACCCCCTTGTGCGTGCGGTCCAGTGCGTGTGGTACTGTAAACAGTGCAGGTGGCTCTATGCACGGCGGGGGGGGGGGGGGGGGGGGGGGGAGGGGGGAGGTTTGAGGCGTGTCAATAGTCTCAAGTGGGGTGCCTGAGTTTGACATTTTGACACATTCATCTTGCCATACAGAACTGCATCCTCCCCACCCCCGCTTCACATTTTTTGTCCTGGGATGACACAAGGTACGTAAGCGGCAATCCTTCAACGGGGTATATAAGTCCCTCGTAAACCGCTGCTTGTCCACAATCGTCAACTTGTCGCAATTTGCGGTCTGTCTCCAATCAAGCTCGGCGAAACGTACCTACGTGAATTTTCACCGAGATCTCTGCATCTCCAATCAGCGACAGTTTGAAATGGCCGCGTCCGCAAAAATAAGCTTTGCTGTCGTTTGTGTGGCTTTTGGTGAGTATCTTTGTCGTCTTCTTGTCGTTTGTGTGGCTTTTGGTGAGTATCTTTGTCGTCTTCTTGTTGTTTGTGTGGCTTTTGGTGAGTATCTTTGTCGTCTTCTTGTTGTTTGTGTGGCTTTTGGTACCTTTGTCGTCTTCTTGTTATTTGTGTGGCTTTTGGTATCTTTGTCGTCTTCTTGTTATTTGTGTGGCTTTTGGTGAGTATCTTTGTCGTCTTCTTGTTGTTTGTGTGGCTTTTGGTGAGTATCTTTGTCGTCTTATTGTTATTTGTGTGGCTTTTGGTGAGTATCTTTGTCGTCTTCTTGTTGTTTGTGTGGCTTTTGGTGAGTATCTTTGTCGTCTTCTTGTTATTTGTGTGGCTTTTGGTGAGTATCTTTGTCGTCTTCTTGTTGTTTGTGTGGCTTTTGGTGACTATCTTTGTCGTCTTCTTGTTATTTGTGTGGCTTTTGGTGAGTATCTTTGTCGTCTTCTTGTTGTTTGTGTTTGTTGTTGTTCTTGACCATGACCTGTAGGCGCCAAGATATTCAGGCACCACCCTTGAACTATCATGAGAAATCTCAATCTTGTTGCGTGTCAGGCTAATTAACTCATTCAACTTCCACGCGCCACGGCAAGACAGGGATCGAGCGTGATAGTTCAAGGGTTGTGTCAAAATAGCTTGGTGCCCATAGTCAGTCAGTCAACCCACAGGCGCCAAGCTATTCTGGCACCACCCTTGAACTATCACGCTCGATCGGTTTCCAGTAGTGTAATACAGTCTTCAGGGGGCAACTTCAAAATTTGTGGATTTCGGTCCTGGAGTAAGAATGTGTTAAGTCTACACGCAGCTGTAATGTGCCTAGTTTTCTCTGTACAGCCCTCAATGTGTTAAATCTACACGCAGCTGTAATGTGCCTAGTTTTCTCTGTACAGCCCTCAATGTGTTAAATCTACACGCAGCTGTAATGTGCCTAGTTTTCTCTGTACAGCCCTCAATGTGTTAAACCTACACCCAGCTGTAATGTGCCTAGTTTTCTCTGTACAGCCCTCAATGTGTTAAATCTACACCCAGCTGTAACGTGCCTAGTTTTCTCTGTACAGCCCTCAATGTGTTAAATCTACACGCAGCTGTAATGTGCCTAGTTTTCTCTGTACAGCCCTCAATGTGTTAAATCTACACCCAGCTGTAATGTGCCTAGTTTTCTCTGTACAGCCCTCAATGTGTTAAATCTACACACAGCTGTAACGTGCCTAGTTTTCTCTGCACAGCCCTGAATGTGGTCAGCGCTGCCTCCACATTCGCCCCTCCGACCGAAGGCGTGGTGGCCGCAGATTTCACCGACGACCTTGTGAACGTAGTGACTGGAATCGTCACTGAACCATCCACGGTGCCTGCCACGGCGCCCACTACAGCATCACCAACCTCTCCTCAGGCTGTTCAGCTGCGTAAGTACAGTAACAGCAGTAGTAGTTTTGTATTCGTCGTTGTTGTTTTCTTCTTGTTGTTTGCGTTCTTGGATAAACATCGCCCAGAATCACACGGCATGGCTGCGAGACGGGACTGCGTGTGTGGCTGCTTTGGATTACCTCAGTGTGTTTATTGCCACACACCGACGTGAGGATTTGGGCGTTATTCGTTACCTTGCACACGGCGCAGGTCGCTAGCTTCTCCTCTTGTGATCTGAAGAGGGACGGGAGGGGCGGGCCGTCTAGTACAGTCACCGTGCACCCCCTGTGTCATCAAAATAAATAAATAAATAAAGGCGACTGTTTCACTGCCTGTGTTGACGCTGTACAAATACGCGTCTACATTTTTTTTATAATATGAATAAAATTTGTTTTTAACTCATTCGAGACGTGCCGCATCCGGATACGCGGCTTTAAGCCGCGTATCCGGCTGCGGCACGTCTCGAATGAGTGAATAACTCTGCCGTTGTGTGGCAAGCCAGTAGGTGCGGTTGTGAGGGAAGGCGAGATGTCCGTTTTTGTACAGTGAAAATGTCGCCTTTCCCCCAAAGACACCCTGCCCTCTGCCATAATTACACAACTGTTTTCGATAGCTTAAAAGGCCCACTACCGCCGTAACTGTTCAAAGATACACTTTCTGTAATTGATGGTTACAAAACGTTGCACACAGGGCAAGCTATGGTTCGGTTAGACACTGGTGAATCCAGTTTAGCACACATCGTCTTAATATCAAGTAATTTGACTCCACTCCGTTTTATAAATACAACGCTTATAGTACGAGAAATAGCTAAAACAAAAATAGATTGTCGCGCTAGCGGCTACGCAGAATAACTTAAATAAGTGCGATTACGCGTGTGCTTTTGCTGCGTGTCCCAACTGCTGTTAAAGTTCATTAGGTGTTTCCACAAGGCAAAATAAACACGAATGGTGCTGAAATGTGTCTTCAAATTTAAGCGTAATGGCACTTTAACACTTTCAGTACTATGATAGCTTTTGCCAAGATCGGCAGCTGTCCTTTCAAGAATACATTACGATTCAGGAGACAGCTCGATCAGGATAGTTTCAAGGGTGGTGAAGGAATAGCGTGGCGCCGATCGGCGTCAAGCTATTCATTTACCACCCTTGAACGATCATGGTCGATTTGTGTTAATCGTTTGTGGTATGTTTCGGCTGAATGGGTTAACTCTTACCCAGCCCCGTAGATATTGTAACATGATGTCAGGGATCAATTCTTGGCCAGGGTGCTTTCTCACCCTGACTTTCATTGAGTGCCTGCAAGCATCTTCAGGGACACGCCTTGGGATGGTGGGGAGGTGTAGCGATTCGGTCCCACTCTGAGTGCCACCCCTGACTCCCCCACCACCCCCCTACCCCTCTTAGTTAAAACTTTAGCAATCCCCCCCCCCCTCCTTCCCCCTCCCAAACTCTCACCCCCTCCATCCAGGGAACATAACATGTGTATAATGTACGTCTGTGTCTGTTTCGGTAACTGGTAACTGCACGTTGACTGTCTTTGTATTTGAATGATAATTATGTCCGACTGGTTTCTTTGTTTGGGCGGAGCATGCACATCATCCCAACACGGATCCAGCTCGATATAGCTTCTCATTTACATAGCTATGGCATTCCTTACAACGTCCTTCTTCCTTATGCGAATACGTCGTGCTGGGAGAGCTTTCATTCTACAAGCTTGAGTTTTTCACACATTGTCTCACACACACACACACACACACACACACACACACACACACACACACACACACACACACACACACACACACGCACGCGCACGCGCGCACGCACGCACGCACGCGCACACGCACACACACACGCACGCACACACGCACGCACACACACACACACACGCGCGCACACACGCGCACACACGCGCACGCACGCATGCACGCACATAAAATCGAACGACGGAGCGTGGCGGAAAAGGGTAGCAAAGCAACAATGTAATTCACAGGCAGCTGTCAGACATGTTCCCTGACACGTTTGGCAGCTGCATATAAATTATAATCGTGAATTGTTGCCGTCTCTTTCACTCACGCTGCGTGGTCATTTTTTTTTTTTTTTTTTTTTTTAACAATATGAGCATCAGCATCCACGAACTGACCCCACCATCTCTGCCCCAGAGAGTCACATTTCATTTAACTCATTCAGCCCGACGGCCGTATTTCCCAAATTTGGGAGGTGTCATCTAATGACTATGCACCAGTTGCAGGAGATGAATCGACCATGATAATTCAAGGGCAGTGCCAGATTAGCTTGGCGCCTGACAGGCGCCAAGCTAATCTGGCACTGCCCTTGAATTATCATGTCGACCCATCTCCTGCTGTAGGGCGTACAGGGCTGAATGGGTTAACCCAGAGAATATCTCGTTCACCTTTCACGAAAAAAAAATGAGCTTAATGTTTCTTGTTTGAAACACCACCCCATCCCACCCAGCACCACCACCACCCTCCACCCCCGAACCCCACCCCCGCCACCCCAGTACTCAGTTTTTAACCAAGTAAATCATTCGGCTTGTAACGCGCTTCTGATGTAGGATATAATAACAAAAACCTCCCCAGCAAGAAGAGGTCCTCGGGCCCACTGCGGCTGTTCGTGAGCCCGAAGACGTTTTGATTACTGGGTCTGGGTCCCATGTTATCCGCAGCGTGTCAAATGAACAGTTCCTCTCTCGTTTTCTTTTCCAGCCCCCTTCCTGTGTTTCGACTGCAACAGCGGCAACCCCCTGCCCGGCATGTGGCGCAACCCCGCTTGCTCCGAGTCCGGCTTCATGGAGTCGTGGAATCAGCCTACCACATGCAACGGGCCCTGTTTTTCCAGAGTAGGACTGTACCCTGCTGGATGTAAGTGCTTCCTCCCTCCCCCCACCCCCCACCCCCACCCCCACCCCCTCCCCCCTTTTCACTGCCACTACTGAGAAGCAGACTGTGTTTTTAAAATGTTTGTGCTCTGAACGCTTAAGGGACCAGCCGACCAGAGAACGTCAGTGGATAAAACTGGTTTGAGCAAGAGGCATAGATCCTCATGGGCCCTCGCAACTGCGGGGGCTTATGAAGATTAGTGCCTCCTGCAGTCCAATCGTGTTCACTTTTTCGCGGCAGTGAAGAGGTTAAACAAATACGAACACGTTTGTGCAGAGGGTGACCTGGGGCAGACGACGAAATGTTGCTGATTTTGTCGTCTGCTCACTTGGGTGAGTCCGAAATAGCTCAGGCGGTTAAACGTCGGAGCAGGAGAGCGAAGGGAATCGCCGGGTCGTGGGTTCGAATCCCGTCCCGGCCCCGGTAGCTGGACTCACAATCCAGGGGGGAAAAAACGGATTTGTTCAATAGCATGTCCGTTGAAAGGTCTTGGTAAATCAAAGTGGCACAGTTGGAGTGCGCCTGAGTTGATCAGTGTTCAGGTCGCACTCCATAGGCAATAGATTTCCCTGTCCCCCATAACCCGCCCGTCAGGGCCGTCCATGATCACCTCGGTGCTGTGGACGTTAAACCCGAACTAACCAACCAACCTGCTCACTTGGTCCCCTCAATCTAAGGGAAATCACCCGTGTTAAACTCATTGTGTCCCAGGTGCGAAACGCCCACATTCTGGAGTTGTCCTCTGAGGACTGCCATTACAATTTAGGAGACAGATCGACCATGATAGTTCAAGGGTGGTGCCACAATAGCTTGGCGCCTATACGGTGCCAAGCTATTCTCGCACCACCCTTGAACTACCATGGTCGAGACATTCCTTGCTGTGTTGTGTCAGGACTGAATAAGTTAACCGGAAGCAAAAGTTACCCCCTCGCCGTTCTTGCGGTGTATCAGAAAAGATGGCCGGATCGCCTCCGTAAAAAAAATGCATTGTTTTCATCCCTACGTCACTCGACCAAAACCTTTAGCGCAAACCGTACCATGTGACCGAGCTACAAAAACCTTTGTAGCGACAAATGGCGGACTTCTTGCAGCCCTCTTTGTGATGTATCTTGGATGCGAGTTTTGTTCTATAAATGATCACCAAAACGTTCTAAAGTAAAAAGTTACTTAGTGTTGTTCGAAACGACAGGGACACTGCTAGAGACGGCAACGTCATGAAAGATTTTAAATGACGTCATACGTCTATTATGTATAATATATATTCCTTTTACGTCAATCATGTCTGGCGCGATCCATGTAGGGAGATGTCTTCTTGATTTATTTTACGAAAATAGTGGAGGAATGAAAACACATACGTTATTGATAGCAGGGGCTTGCTGCACGGACGCTTGTAGGCCTTCGGGAGGTCAAAGGAACTATTGTACCCCTCAGGCCTTCGGGGTACAATGGTTCCTTTGACCTCTCTCAGGCCTACAAGGGTCCGTGTAGCAAACCCCTGCGACCAATAACTTATATTGTTTTCATTCCTACGTCACACGACCAATCCATATAGCCCAAACTGTACCACATGACCGAGCTACAAAACCCCTTGTAGCGACAAATAGCGGACTTCTTGTAGCCCTCTTTGTGACGCATCTTGGATGCGAATTTTGTTCTATAAAATATCACCAAAACGTTCTAAAGTAAAACGTTACTTAATGTTGTTCGAAAAAACAAGCACACTACTGGAGACGGCAACGTCATGAACTATTTAAATTACGTCATAAGTCTTTGGCGTCAGTCATGTCTGGCGTGATCCAGGTCGGAAGATTTCTTCTTGATTTCTTTTACGAAAATAGTGGAGGAATGAAAACAAATGTTATTGGTAGCAGGGGCTTGCTGCACGGACCCTTGTATGCCTTCGGGAGGTTAAAGGAACCATTGTACAGAGGGTACAATGGTTCTTTGACCTCCCTCAGGCCTGCAAGGGTCCGTTTAGCAAACCCCTGCTACCAACAACTTAAACTGTCGTCTGGTCCTCTCTTGTGTGAAGAAAGTCCAAACAGCACCAGTACGTGTACAACACGGCTGACGCACATAAACAAACACCGATCCGGATGTGTGGTCCAGGAAAAAAGACGGGTTGAACCCCCCCCCCCCCCACCCCGCATCCCCCCCCCCCCGCACCCCCCCCCCCCCCCCCCAACTAAACTCCCGACCGATCAGCCATTTGAATCCTACCCGTCAGCGCGAAAGCATTGCGCCGCCTGCTCTGTGGCTCTAGAAGAAGGTGCACCTTCGGGACCCGACCCTTTAAACTCTTTTTGTCGAGTTTTTTTCTGGTTAAAACCTAATAAACAGTTTAGGAATTAAAACAAGACTGAAAAGGTTCTTTTAAAAAAGTTTTCAAAAAATCTGTTCAGTTCGGGTTGTACAAAATAGACAGGCAGAGAGAAATGCAGTGGACTAGTTACTTATCCTTCTTGACCCATTGGCTGTAGGCAGCGGTTTATGTCGCGATGATTCCTGTCGAAATCATCGCGACATAAACCGTCGCGAAATAAACCGCTATCGACAGCCAAATGGTTAATTCGCTTTATTGTCTTTTATCAGCCGTGTTCCGTGGTTGCTCGTCCAACTTCCCCTCCATGCCGTTCGAGGTGCCCACTAAAGGATGCGTCTTTGACGACGTCAGCAACCAGCTGTGGTGCTTCTGCTCCGCTGACGGCTGCAACACCAACGACCTCACCGCCGTGTCCCAGGACTATGTGGCGCAGTACCTCAATCTCATGGCCAAGAAACAGAGCAACAGCGTGTAGTGTAGTGTCGTGATGTCATGTCACTCGTGTCATGTCATGCAACGTGCTTCAGGCACACATTTCCCCATGCTGTCAACACACCCCATACTAAACACAATTGCGGGTTTTAATCTTGAAACTTAACACATTCTACCCCAGGACCGAAATCCCCCCCAAAAATTTAAGTTGCCATCCGTAGGACTGTATTACAATTCTAGAGAAAGATCGAGCGTGATAGTTCAAGGGTGGTGCCAGAATAGCGGCTTGGCGCCATAGGCGCCGAGCTATTCTGGCACAACCCTTGAACTATCACGCGCGATCTGTTTCCAGAGGGGTAGTACAGGCTTCAGGGGGCAGTTTCAAGATTTGCGGATTTCGGTCCCGGAGCAGAATGTGTTAACCCTCTGGCTGTCGGTAGCCATTTTTCCTGCAGGAATCATGGCGACTAAAACCGTTACCGACACGCAAAGGGTTAAACTTCTGCTTATTCCGTTTTTACACACGACTTCGGGGAGGTGGATCAGTCATGATAGCTGAAGGGTAGTGTCTGACCATCTTTGAGCCAGTCCAGCATAAAGCTAATCAGGCACTACCCAGAATCACCCGAGGTCTATTTCAGTCACGGCTGTGTTTTGTCATGATCACGTTTTATACATTTTACGAAGAAATCCACGATTATCGAGCGGGAGTCTAGGAGGAGTTTTGTATTTTTAAATGTTACAAAATACAGTTTTGAGAATTGTGTGATTCTGTGACTTTCGATTTCGTATTCATATAAATACTTGCCCAAAAGAATCGAGTTTTTGATCCATGTGGTTGTGTGATTAGGTGTAAATATGTGCGTGCGTGTATGCTCGTGCCGCACGCGTTCCTCTGTGTGTGTGTGTGTGTGTGTGTGTGTGTGTGTGTGTGTGTGTGTGTGTGTGTCAGTGTGTGTGTGTGTGTGTGTGTTTGTGTGGTGTGTTTGTGTCGTGTGTGTGTGTTTGTACGTATGTGTGTGTGTGCCTGTACTAGTGTGTGTGCGTTACGTTTTTATGCGCGCGTACTTGTGTGCGCGCGCATGTGTATGCGTGTGTGTGCGATAGCTTTACTCCTCGCGTCACGCGGCTCAGTATGAAGATAACGCACTCATGCAGAACAAACCGTAGATGAGGCGTTGGTACATCTTTACTGTACACCAGCTAAGGGAAATAATCAGTAACTGCCTCACAACTGTCCCTCTGCATTACAACGAGATTTTTGTGTTGGGCTAAACGATAGGGGCCTGACGAGTGGTGCTTTGACTAAATGCAAATCCGCTGCGCCACCGCGTGCGCACGGTGGCAGCGCGCACGGTGGCGCAGCGGATTTGCATTTAGTCAAAGCACCAATCGTCAAGCCCATAATTTTTATGGGCTAAACATATGTCAAACAAAACCGCTAGGATCCCGGCAGGCACGTACAGGCTAGTGCAAATTACGTGCAGCTCGAATTGCAAGCGCAGAACCAATAGTCCATAAGCCAGTCATAGCTACCCCCCCCCCCCTCCAAGTACTCAATAAGACGGGTTTTATAGTGTACTTAGTATGTCCTGAGATGTTTAAGCCATGTTCCCCGAAAATCCTTAGGAACACACCAGAGATATAGCCGATGGCGCAAGGGTACCCCCATTCACGCTCTTCGCGGATGCTAAAATGAGGTTGAGACTGAAACATTTTCCTCTTAAAGAAAATCAGAATTCATTTCAGAAGCCCAAATCAGGCAATATTATGTTAAGGCACACCTTCTGCATCCTCTGCACACACACAAAAAAAAAAACAGAATGAAAAATATTGAATCTCTGGCTCACAGTGAAGGTATTTGTGCACCCAGTAAACGGTCATTTCCGCAAAATCGCAAAAAAAAAAAAAAAAAGACAAATATAATGTGCCAGATGCCTTCAGACATTTTCTATAGCACTGGCAGGCAATTTTCAGGGTTACATCGTCACAACAAGATGTCACAATTATTATAAACTTGACTAGGTGATGCTGTGATCACTGTGAATGGGAAGCTGTTTCGAGATGTCCAGGTATCTTAGGGCTTGGTTCCAGGACAGTTTTAACCCTTTGCAGGACCTTCAGTTGGCGGTTCAGATTTACGGTTCTTGGTCTGCTCCTGTAGTCTCCAGTGCTGTCGGTGTTTAGTAAGTCTCTTCATCGTGTATGCTGTTCTGCGTTCCAGTGGCTCCAATGTCCTCCATTTCCTAAATCGGGGTGTTCCAGATGGCTCTAAGAATGTCACTGCATCATGAGAATGACCCATGTTCTGCATCTTGTCAAGCCTGGCTTTTTTGGTTTTTGGTGTTTCGTGTTGTCCATGTATATTGGTACCGCACTACTGGTCTGACCGAGCTCATTGTGTTTGCTTGCGCCAGGATGCTGTAATTTGCGCCAATGTGGTCCCCACCGTTTCTTCATCAGAGACTTTTTTGCAGCTCTAGCTTCCATGACTTCGATGTCAGGCCTCCACGTGAATCCAGTAATTTATTTGTTGCCAGTAAAGTTGGCCTGTCTGTCTTTGGTACTTGAAGGTCTCCAGTTTCAAGGTGACCTCTTTCATCTAATTGAAAGAGATGGTTTAGCTCAGTTTGAGTGGCCAATCTTTCAGTCCAGCTGCTGACCCCATTGGCAGCATCCTGGATTCTGCAAGATGCTATTTCTTTATGTTCTGCTGCGCTCCACACTGCAAAGTCATCTGCATGGAGGATGTTCCAGACGAACCTTAGTACTGCTGTACTGATGTCATTAATGTAGACCAAGAACAGCATCAGACAAAACATCTCCCTAACGTACACCTTCCCCGAGTTTGACAAGACTGCTGAATGTGCAGACGGTAGAAGCTTCAGCGGCTTCCCCTGTTAAACATGCTTTAACTAAACAGAATTACAATTAAAGTGATGGGTCACATTGAAATTAATGAAATGATCACAACTTTTTATGCTCAATATGCATATTTTGTTAAGAAAACTGGCAACAAAAATATCTAAACAGAGGAGTATGACATAAGCAATTGTTATGATCATTTTGCGTTCCTTTGCGTACTGGTAAAATGGGGGTAGGGCAGCAGATTTAGCCACTGTGGCCCCCAAATGCATCACAGCGTCATAAAATCGGGTTGGGAGTAACTGTGGTACTCTATCCTAAACAATAAAACCTAAAACAAGACCTATCAGTTGTATACAAAATTTCTGAGGGCACGGGAAACAACGTACGTTTTGCAATTCGGCAATTTTAAATGGGAAAAAGCTATCATTCACCAAGAAACCTACCGTAAAGGATGCCGACTTTCCTTATTTGCAGAAGGTGTGCCTTAACATAATATTGCTGATTTGGGCTTCTGGAATGAATTCTGATTTCTTTAGAGGAAAATGTTTCTGAACCTCACTCAACTTTAGCATCCGCGAAGAGCGTGAATGGGGGTACCCTTGCGCCATCGGCTATATCTCTGGTGTGTTCCTAAAGACTTTCGGGGAACATGGCTTAAACATCTCAGGACATACTAAGGTATACAATGAAACCCATCTTATTGAGTACTGGGGGGTGGGGGGGGGGGGTGCACGGTCGACCGGGCTAGCTTATGGAGTAAAACACAAAGCATAAAATACACGACAAACTGAATACAAAGCATAAAGTAAGGAAGGCCGGGGCTAGTCCGACCCCAGGGCAAGTCCGCCCATATATACAAAGCATAAAGTAAGGAAGGCCGGGGCTAGTCCGACCCCAGGGCAAGTCAGTCCACCCATTGGGTTTTATTTGGAGGCTTTGAATTATTCCATCATTTTGGTCAAATAGGTAAGTAACGTGACCGTCCATCTCTCTGCAGGGCGAATATGGCGCCCAAGTGTTGCAGACTTGTCAGCTGAGATGTAAAAATCTGATTTCCTTGTTACAAGTAATTCGATATGTTTGTGGTTGTGTTATTCTTTTTAGGGTATGTGTGTGTTGATCATAGGAAAAGATCCGGGATTCAGTTGAGTTATTTTAGATCAGCATCAAGTACCTTCTTAGTATGATTCATTTTCTTTTGCATGGAGAATTGCGATCGATTTGTTTGTGTGTGTGTGTGTGTGTGTGTGTGTGTGGGGGGGGTTCTTTCTCCGGGTACTCCGGTTCTTCCACCCCCCACCTACCCCCCCCCCCCCACACACACACACACACACACACTTTGGTACCGGTTTTAGGCCACTTTACAAATTTCAAATACAAGCGATCAAAAATCTCTGTAACTTCAGTAGCTGAACTGGCCCTTCGTCTGTCTTGTACTGTGTTTGTCTTAAATGGTGTAAATCCGTGTCTGTTACGTGAGTGTGCGTGTTGGGTTTCAGTTTGCGGCGCTTTGAGTCGATTCGCCTAAAAATTGAGAAAAAGCGCCTATATAATAACAGTATTATTATTATTATTATTATTATTATTATGCGTGTGTGTGTGTGTGTGTGACGAGAATGTTTCACATTCCGCTAAATTGTCCGCTAAGTCCGACCTAGATTAAGCTGGAAGGTTCTGGAAAAGGCGCTATTGTTCAAGTGACCTCAAACATGACGTCACAATTTTGCAGTACATAATTATGTTGGCAACATTTCGTAACATTTGTGTAATGAACCTAGAATTTAGTGGAAGGTTCTAGAGAAATCTAGCGTGTTCTTTTTTAATCAATATTAATGTTTTTGTTACGTTTTCTTTTTCTGATAGGTTTGTGTTGTGTAATTTGCGGGGTTGTTCTGGAAATTTGTGATAGTAGTAAAGTGAGTGTTAGGAAATATGTGCATGCATTTTAGAGACACTGTATCAAAGCGTCGATGCATTTGTGAGAGATAGTGCATCAAAGTGTGGATGCATTGTTCTGAGAGTGCATCGTGAGAATAAAGTACTGTTGGAACTGTTACTCCAGTGTGGTCTACAACCTTGTGCCACGTGTGACGAGTTGCTACTGAGTGAGGTTTTCCTACAAGACCCCTACGTGAGTGTGTCTGGTGTGAGTGCATCATACTACGAGCACGACTACCACGTAACATAATTTCTTAAAACTTTTGTGCGGGTCAAATTACAACACTTATAAATGACGTCAGACAGCCATTCCGATCAGATATCAAAGCCTATCAAGATATCAGTCCAAGTTGTAGTTGAGATGTCACATTATTGCTGTAGCCGGTGTCGCAGATGGTTGGTTCCCTTATAGTAAATCTGCACATCCGCCTGTTTACCTTGGGGCAAGTTTTCCCCATACACAGACTCCGTCTGCCCCGTCGGGGCAGACGGGTGTGCTCCCAGTTCAAAGTTCACTTAAAGACTTTTCTTTTTTGTCGGGCATTTAACATGTAGCTCACCGTTTTTCCTAGCAAACTGTTAGCTGCTTTTGTTCTGATTGAATGTGACAGGGAAGTGGATGTAAGGTGCTGGGAATGGGGTGGGTTAGATTGTGCGTGTGTCTGAGAGAGGGTGTGCTATTGTACATGCGCAGTGACTCCAGTGTTTTCCTGCAGAACAGCGCCATACAAGAACTATTTATTATTATTATTATTATTATTATATTAAAAACAGACACACATTTCCTGGTTAACCCATTCAGTCCTGACGCACTACAACAGGAGATGGGTCGAACATGACTAATTCAAGGGTGGTGCCAGATTAGCTTGGCGCCTGTAGGCGCCAAGCTAATCTGGCACTGCCCTTGAATTATCATGGTCGATCTATCTCCTGCAACTGGTACATAGTCATTAGATGACGCCTCCAAAATTTGGGAAATATGGCCGTCGCGCTGAATGAGTTAACGCAATGATTTATCCAGCTGACGATGAGATGTTGCATCCTTTGATCACTATTTAGTTCACTGACTGAACATTGTGCAGAGTAAGATATCGTATCAGTCTATTACTGTTCTAGTATCACTATTATAGTAAAAGACTTATATATCACTATTATAGTAACAGACGTATATATCACTTTTATAGTAACAGACTTACATATCACTATTATAGTAACAGACTATATATATCACTTTTATAGTAACAAACTTATGACTTATGGGTATCACTATTTTCATGTATAGTGGGTGTGCTGGTGAACCAAGTTTCGACAGTTTTTGTAACACACCTAGTCCCCCCCCCCCTCCCCCTCCCTTCCCCCCCCCCCCCCCCGAAACCTGAAATGCGTCAGACGTCAATTGACGTTTTCCTCTTATCTCAGCACGTGCACATTTGCATGGGAAACACAGCTTACAGACAAAAAGGTGATCTACGTCATTTTCTGAGATGAACGTCATTCTTGGTAATATTGCAATTTTTACGTATGAGAGGATCAGAATAGGTCGTTTTTCAGTTGATTTACACACTCAGAAATGTATAAGCTCACAATTTGATTTGATTTTACCGAGAGCCTGGACGATCAGCAGGCTTATGTACACACCGTTTTAGGAAATCAGTCGGGTAGTAATTTAAAAAAATGACATCTTTTATTAAAAGCATTCACAAATTTTCACTGTCCTCAAAATATTTGCAAAAACGTGGTTGACAGGCAATGCGGCCACCTCACTATGGGTTTCATTATGATAAGAAAAAAACACGTAAGAATGGCTTCTTCTTTGTTGCGTTAACTCATTCTGCCCGACGCACGTGTTTCCCAAATTTTGGAGGCGTCATCTAACGACTATGCACCTGTTGCAGCAGATAAATCGACCATGATAATTCAAGGGCAGTGCCAGATTAGCTTGGCGCCGACAGGCGCCAAGCTAATCTGGCACTACCCTTGAATTATCATGGTCGACCCATCTCCTGCTGTAGCGCGTCAGGGGCTGGATGGATAAATACTTGATATTTACTGCATGCATACTCATGAAGGAAACAATCACCACACACGTGAATTACATACGAAAGGTAAGACCAGCATATAGCAAAACAACTTTATTACCCTGTAGAAATAAAAATTATCAGCATTTTATGGTTAGATCTACGGTATATTATGCCGTGTCTTAGATATCACCACTTCTGCCATTAATGACATTTGAAATAGACAGAATTTCTTCCCAACAAAACTTCCTAATGACATTGGATGGCGTCACATTAACGATAATGACATTGAAAGACGATCACACACTGTCTTCGTCGTTTGTCCCACAGCTGTTGTGATTGGTCCGAGTATGAAGCACGTTTCATTTTCAGACCAGTCGGGATCTCAACGTATCATCGTCTAGGTCAGACGTCTTACGCCTGTTGCGATTGGCCGAAAAAGGTTGAGGTTAGACCAGTATGTTTCTTGGACCCAGCTCCACGTCCTCCATGTCGATGTCGTTACAGTTGTTACGTTTGGAGCAGAAGCACCAGTACTCCGTGCCCACAATGTGACATCCCTTGGTGGGAATTACGCCCCTTGGGAAGAGCTGGTTCAGGCCTGTGGTACAGCCTCGCTCCACAGCTGTTAACAACAAGAAATGCCTCGAATAAGTATACTGACGAGCAAAAGAAATGCGACTTTTGGGAATCATCCAAAAGTGTCGCATTTCTTTTGCTCGTCAGCATACTTCGTCAAAATGAACTAGTACAGCGAACAACACTCTGTCTGTCTATATACACTCTGGTTGGGGTTCGGGAAAGCAGGAGAATAGGTAGGGAAGTTGAAGAAAATGTTGAAGTAAATTTTCGATTAGGTCAACAAGCACACAATTAAGATTAAGACAGGGGCGGATCCAGAGGGTGTCTCGACGTGGGGGGGGGGGGGGGAAGGCCAACAGCCCTCCCTCCCCCTCCCCTTGTCCCCGTTTTCCAAACTGTGTCATTCAAAACAAATCCAGAACAAAACAGTGACTATCAGGCGAGCATAAAATCATAACAAAAAAAAAAGAAACGCGCTTTAAAAGAATAATTACAAATAAGTTGTGTGGAAATTATTTTTCTTGGTGCTTTTCTTTTGAGAAATTATACTCTGGTGTTGTAACCCTTCTCTGTATGCGTTTTTCTTTTATTTATTTATTTATTATTATTATTATTATTTTTTTATTTATTTGTTTTATTTATTATTTATTTTTTAATTTATTTTTATTTAGATATTATTTATTTTCTTCTTTTTCTTTTTTTTCCAGACATACTCAGAGTACCCTTTGGTCCACCATGATATAACATACAACATAAATGCCAACCTGATCAAAGTCATAGCAAACCTTTACAACAAGGCCACTAGCGCAGTCTGCTTCAACGGCAAAATAGGAAACTGGTTTAGGACAACAGTCGGAGTCAGACAAGGCTGCTTGCTCTCACCTACTCTTTTCAACATCTTCCTGGAACGAATCATGACAGACGCTCTGAAAGATCATGAAGGAACTGTCAGTATTGGAGGCAGAACAATCACGAACTTGCGCTTTGCGGACGACATTGATGGCCTTGCAGGAACAGAGAAGGAGCTAGCTCAGCTGGTGGAAAAGCTGGACAGCACAGCCATTGCGTATGGGATGAAAATCAGTGCAGAGAAGATCAAACTGATGACAAATAACACCAGTGGCATTCGCACTGACGTCATGATTGGAGACCAAAAACTAGAAACAGTTAATAAATTCAAATACTTAGGAGCCATTGTGACAGATGAGGGATCAAAACCAGAAATACTGTCCAGGATTGCGCAGACAACAGCACTGACAAGATTGAAGACCATATGGAAGGACAGAAACATCATGCTCTGCTCCAAGATCAGACTGATGCGCTCCTTAGTCATCTCAGTGTTCTTGTATGTCTGCGAGTCTTGGACCCTCACAGCAGACCTTGAAAGGAGGATACAAGCCACTGAAATGAGATGTTTTCGAAGGCTGCTTGGCATTTCGTACAGAGATCACATCACGAACGAGGAAGTGGGAAGCAAAATCAGGCAAGCCATCGGGCCCTATGAAGACCTATTAGCCATTGTGAAAAAAACACAAACTGAAGTGGTATGGGCATGTCACGCGTTCAGCAGGGCTTGCCAAAACAATCCTGCAAGGCACTGTGCAAGGAGGACGAAGGAGAGGAAGACAGATGAAAAGATGGGAGGACAATATCTCAGAGTGGACAGGACTGAGGCTGGGTGATACACTAAGAATGCCAGAGAACAGAGAGGAATGGAGGGAGCTGGTTGCCAAGTCATCAGTGGTGCCCCAACGGTCGACAAGACTATGGGATATAGATAGGTAGATAGATACTCAGAGTTTTCAGATTTTTATTTGCTAAAACTTTTCTTCTTTTATCTCAGGACACAGCACCGCTTTTGGCATTTTTTTTTTAAAAAGGAAGGGCTGATCATATAATATGCACTTGTCCTCCTTCCCGCCTCCACTGTGCTAAGAGAGTGATGTGTGACGGGATAAAGGGATTGCAATCACCTGTGACACCCCGGCCAGTCGGCCGATCACACCGGGGGAGACACTCACAGCGCAGTTGATTTCTCGCTTTCTAATCACAGTCGTAGATTTAAACCTAGATGACTGCCACGTATGAGGATGCAATATGAATGGTATCGCACAGAAAGAGCTAATACTTTTCATGAGCCCTTGTGACTGACGGGACATATGAAACTCTATGCCTGGCTGAGGGACTGAGTTAGGCCCCAGTTTGGCAATGACTGGACACTTTCCCACCCCTGGGGTTGACCAGCAGTCAGCGGCTTAATAATAATAATAATAATGTATATTTTTTAAGGCGCATATACTTTCGATAGAAAAGCTCTAGGCGCCGTACAAATGACATAATAGCATACATAAACCTTGCATCCTACAACACACATATTCCCTAACATACACACTCACGCAACAAGATATACAAGAAAAATAAGAATAACAAAATGAACACACCAACAAAAAAATGCTCACACACAAAAAGACACACGTGTACCATAAACCGACAACGGATACACCAGACAGCCCTCATCGACAACGTAATGTTGACAAAAATAAGAATTATAACGGTAAATGCACGTTTAAAGGAATAAATGCGTCTTTAAAGACTGCCGGAAACTATTGGCTGATTCAACATATCTGAGGAACTGTGGGAGTTTATTCCAAAGAAATGGTCCTTGGAATGAGAAAGACCTCTCGCCAAAAGACTTAGTTCTCACAGTCGGAAAGCGTAATAGTTTAATGTCTGCTGAGGAACGGAGCTGTCTTGAAGCTGTGTACAAATGAAGAAGCTCAGAAAGATAGACAGGGCCAGCAGAAGGAGACACGGACAGATATGACAGATGGACATAACTTTGTATTGTACTCTAGATGTGATGGGTAACCAATAGAGTGAACGCAGGATGGGTGTGATGTGGTCTGACCTCTTTGCCTTGACAACAAACCGTGCTGCTGAGTTCTGCACCCTCTGGAGCCGATCCAGAAGGTACTGAGGACAGCCACACAGGATCGAGTGCATTGCCGTAATCGAGTCGGGACAAGACAAAGGAGCAGACCAGCTGGCTGCCTCAGTCTGAGGATGCAATGAGGATTGTATCGCACAGCAAAAGGCACTGATTTACATGAGTCACTGTGAGCCGTGCGGGGCACATGGCACTCTATATCTGGGTGAAGTACTGTGACAGGTGCAGGTCAGCAGTGCCAAAAAAAGACTAGGCCCATGAACACACTAGGCTCACCCACCGATCCCGTGAGATAATTGTGAAATACACCGTACAAGAAAAAAACAACCATCGAGTAGTAAAACACAGCATCCACAAATAACCATCAAAAACAAACAGAATTTTTGTTGGTCAGGGCCCGGGCCCCCTAGCCCCCCCCCCCACTCCCTCCCTCCCCCCCACCACCACCACCAGCACCACCCCACCCACCTACCCACCCACCCCCTCCCCCCCTGGATCCGCCACTGTAAGAAAGGGTGATGTCGACTGTTTGGCCGGCCCACACCCTGGCAATGTCAGTTTCTCTCTCAATCTCTCAATCTCTAGCAACTTTTTTTTTTTTTTTTTTTTTTTTGGGGGGGGGGGGGGGGAGTTGGTGGTTGTTTGTTGTTTTTAATATAAAAAGGGGGGTTGCTCGGATGAGGATGCAGCCCAAACACCCCCTCGTAAAACAACAACATTGTAAATAAATAAATAAATAAATAAATAAATAAATAAATAATAAACTCACCAGTGCCAGGGGTCCTGTCTCTTTTGGAGAAGCAGGGCCCGTCACAAGGATTGAGGCCGATGTTGTCGCGTGTCAGCTCGCCCTCTGGTGTGCAGCCTTTGTTGGCCGTGACGGAGCCGGGAATACCGCTGTTACACACGTAGCACTTCCGCTGCAGGTTGCCGTCTGCTGCTGGAACGGCTGAAAGTTACATTAACCCTTATCATTCGGAATACACCAGTGTGTGAAATAAGTTTGACTAAAATAGTTCAAGGGTGCTGCCAGAATAGCTTGGCGCCTCTCGGCACCACCCTTGAACTAAAGCCATTGGTCTATGTCCTTATCTGTAAGTACTATAATGTAAAGAAGTACCCAACGGAGAAAGAAACACGCTTAGAAAAGATAGGTACAACACAATTTATTAATATTTCGGGTAAATACCCTTTGTCAAAACAGACAAACAAACAAACAGAGAGATCAGCCGCTACTTATCTTCATTCGCAGAAGGAATGTGGAAACTGAAGGAGGTGACGTAAAAAAAAAAAAAAAAAAAAAAAAAAAAAAAAAAAAAAAAAAAAAAAGTCACCTCCTTCAGTTGTCACATTCCTTCTGCGAATAAAGATAAGTAGCGGCTAATCTCTCTGTTTGTTTGTCTATTTTGACAAAGGGTATTTACCCGAAATATTAATAAATTGTGTTGTACCCGTCTTTTCTAAGCGTGTTTCTTTCTCCGTTGGGTACTTCTTTGCATTTTACACGCTTGGCAGTCACCTTCTTGGTCTGGATTACTATTATGTAGCTTGCATATGGCAGTGTTCACATTTGAAGCTTTTAGCCTCAGTATAACATGGGTTAAAAGAGAAATGAAATGCGCTGGTCTGTGAGTTTGGACCTTAAGGCCCCAGCCCGTAAAGTCCAAACTCACGAACCAGCGCAGAAATTACGAATAACCATGCATCACTAATCATGAAATACCTTAAGCATAGACAACAGTCCAGATATCACCAAGAGGCGTAGGTCTTCATGAGCCCGAGGGACAACATGAGGATCTATGCCTCTCGGAGATGTTTGGAGTGTTAAAGTGTATGCTTGTGGTGCAAGCTGGCTATCCGTGATGGTTTGCTCTCGTTCGTTGTTGGCCGGCAGTCTTTCGATGTGAACGTGGCCTCATTGTTGTGTGTTGGTGTTCTACTGATTTAGGATCTGTGTGTGAAAGGCTCGAATCCCTTAAACTCATTCTACCCTAGACACGCCACAACGAAGATAAGGATCGACCATGATAGTTCAAGGGTGAAGCCAGAATAGCTTGGCGCCTATGGGCGCCAAGCTATTCTGGCATCACCCTTGAACTATCATGGTCGATCTGTGTCCTGCACTGCAATGCAGTTTTCAGAAGACAAACGGCAACATTTGGGGATTTTGGTCTTGAGGTACAAGGAGTTAACTCATTCAGTCGTTATCACCCTGTACAAGAACAAAGGCGAGAAGTCTGACTGTTCCAACTATCGGGGAATTACCCTGCTGTCCATTGCTGGGAAAATCCTTGCAAGGCTGCTCCTGAATCGGCTGGTACCTGCCATCGCTGAAGACCAACTCCCAGAGGGCCAGTGTGGCTTCAGAGCAAACAGGAGCACCACCGATATGGTCTTTGTGCTGAGACAGCTACAGGAGAAGTGCCGCGAGCAGAACAAAGGGCTGTACGTAACATTTGTCGACCTAACAAAAGCGTTCGACACTGTGAGCAGGCAAGGCATGTGGCAGATCCTGGAGCGACTTGGCTGTCACCCCAAAGTTCCTCAACATGATTGTCCAGCTACACGAGGACCAGCAAGGCCAGGTCAGACTCAACAATGACCTCTCAGAACCATTCCCTATTCTCAACGGCGTAAAGCAGGGCTGCGTGCTGGCACCGACCCTCTTCACCATCTTTTTTAGCATGATGTTGAAGCAGGCCACAGTGGACCTTGATGATGACGATGCAGTGTACATCAGGTATCGTCTCGATGGCAGCCTGTTCAACCTCAGACGACTGCAGGCCCACACGAAAACCCTAGACCAACTGATTCGTGAGCTGCTTTTTGCTGATGATGCTGCCCTCGTTGCACACACAGAGAGAGCCCTGCAGCGCATCACGTCTTGCTTCGCAGATGCTGCCCAGCTCTTTGGACTCGAGGTCAGTCTGAAAAAGACAGAGGTCCTCCATCAGCCGGCACCCAAGACAGTGTATCGCCCTCCTCACATCACCATTGGCGAGTCTGATCTAAAGTCAGTGCACCAGTTTACTTACCTTGGCTGCATTATCACGTCGGACGCCAAGCTGGACAAGGAGCTTGACAGCAGGCTGGCAAAAGCGAACAGCGCTTTCGGGCGACTTTTCAAGCGGGTGTGGCACAATCAACAGCTGAAAACAGGCACCAAGATCAGCGTGTACAGAGCTGTGGTCCTCACCACCCTGCTGTATGGTTCCGAGTCCTGGGCCCTCTACCGCAGCCAACTACGACTCCTCGAACGCTTCCACCAGCGCTGCCTGCGTACCATCCTGGGCATTCACTGGAGTGACTATGTCACCAACGTCGAGGTCCTTGAACAGGCTGAAACTGTGAGCATCGAGGCTTTGCTGCTGCGGACACAGCTCCGCTGGGCGGGGCATGTCTCCAGGATGGAGGATCATCGCCTACCAAAGATCACCCTGTTCGGCGAGCTTGCTACTGGACACCGTGACAGAGGGGCACCAAAGAAGAGATACAAAGACTGTCTCAAGAAGTCACTTAGTGCCTGCCAAATCGACCACCACCAGTGGTCTTCGCTTGCTGCGGACCGTGACACCTGGCGCTCCACCATTTACAAGGCAGCTGTCTCCTTTGAGGACTCTCACAGAGCTAGCCTTAAGGACAAGCGGCTCAGGAGAAAAAACAGAGATGCCGCAGCTCAGAACCCCGGCCATACCTTCCCCTGCAGCCACTGCGGTCGAACCTGCCTGTCTCGGATTGGCCTCCGCAGCCACGAACAAGCCTGCAGACGTCGTGGGCAACTCCTATAAAATCTTCGTTCGCGAAGTCAAGCCAAGAGACAAGGAGTTAACTCATTCGCGGCCAGCCGCATCCAGATGCGCGGCTTATGCCGCGCATCCGGATGCTACCGTCCGCGAATTAATTAATGTACAAAGAAGCCGCATACAATGTTAGACTTGTGCAACCGTATCGTCACGTACAGCGGTAAACCAGACATCTGTTCTTGATAATCATCATGAAAATAACGATGACAATGTAAGTCCATTGTGTTCATGTTTCGGCAGAGCAGAAAGAGAACATTGATTCAAACATCAACACCACCAACAACAACAACAAACACCGAAAAGATTCATTCAAACTCGATACATTTCGTTTTTACGCAAAGAAAAGTAAATTAAATTCTAAATTCAGAAGAAGTGGGCTCTTACCATTTTGCTGGCCAGGGAACAGACGAGGATTGTTTCGAATCAGTTCGACTATGGAGCCGAACGAGCCAAAAGGATTGTTTGGCTGTGGATTTGGCTGAGATGGGGCAGCAGTGGTCGGAGGGGCAGGGGCGGCAGTGGTCGCAGGGGCAGGGGCGGCAGTGGTCGCAGGGGCAGGGGCGGCAGTGGTCGCAGGGGCAGGAGCGGCACTGGTCGGAGGGGCAGGGGCGGCAGTGGTAAGGGGGGCGGTGGCCGGGCTGTCCGTTGTGGGGCTCTGCTGAGGGACAGTGGGCATGAGGTTAGCGCAGCGGAGGGCGGCTCTGTAGGGAATGAAGGTTGCCTGAAGTACAGAGGTCATGGCATCAGCCGCCGGGCCCCCGCACCTGGCTCTGTACACCGTACTGATACACTCCACGTATTTGGACTCCACACTGCAACACACACAAGACGTGCAATCATCGTCCATCATTGCACCCGTACCGTCTGATAGAGTACTCCCCAGATAGACTGAGCTACTCGGGGATGAGTGTGCCACCGACAAGTACACTTCTATTCAAATGAGACTGCGAAGCATCTCATTTGAATAGAAGCGTACTTGTGGTACTATACTCCCCGAGTAGGTCAGTCTATCTGGGGATTAACATCTGATTTGAATAGAAGTGTAGTTTTAGCGCCGCACTGCCCAAGCGGGTCTGTCTGGGAATTCAGCATGTCATTCAGTATTTTGACTAGACGTGCACGTGTGGCGTACTCTCCAAGTTGGTCTGTCTGGGGACTACAGCTGCAAACAGTACGGGCAGCATTCGGCCAACAAAGTGTACGTGCTAAAATCATCGACAGGCAGCTTACGTACGCGTGGAGTGTTCCAATCCATATATATATATATATATATATATATATATATATATATATATATATATATATATATATATATATATATATATATATATATATAATATATATATATATATATATATATATATATATATATAATATATATATATATATATATATATATATATTTATATATATATATATATTATATATATATATTTTTTTTTTTTTTTTTTTTTTTTTTTTTTTTTTTTTTGGGGGGGGGGGGGGGGGGGAGGAGGTGGTGTTTCTGCCTTGATCGCCTGACTGACTGATTGCTTTGTGGCTTGCATGATTGACTGATGTTGTTTGCTTGATTTGTTTGCACGTAGACACACACGCACGCCGCACTCACGCACACACACAGACACACACACACACACACACACACACACACACACACACACACACACACACACACACACATACACACACACACACCATAGCTATTTAGCACTATCGGTGTACCATAGATATTTAGCACTATCGGTAAACCATAGCTATTTCTCACTATCGGTCTACCATAGCAATTTAGCTCTATCGTCCTACCATAGATATTTAGCACTGTCGGTCTGCGCTGTCACTGAGGACAACAGAGCGTAAGAGAGTAAGTCACATCTTGTTATCGTATTATACTGACAATCTCGCCTTTCACAAAAATGGACTTATCGTCGTTTCACATTCACAGAACAGTAGTCTACAGTCTCGGTCGGCCTTTCCGTCGTAAATCATTCTTCAAGCCGTACTTCCACGCGACTAAAGAGTTGATGCGGAAGAACGCGAGGACGGTCACAATCCCTCAGAACGTGACCCATCACCCACCATATTGACAAATGACGTCCCTAAAAGCTTGTCACGGACGTCACGTAACCAACAGCCTTGTCACGACCCCATCCTGTTTTTAGCCAACAACGTCATCACTCTTTGTCTACCGGCTGGACGTTTTACCTTCACCAATGTCAAACACAACAAGAACCTTTGGTGCCGTACATCTTCATAATGAAGCCAAAAATGTAAATTTAAAAATAAAATAAAAAATCCCTCGACATCAAGTCCTCGGTGAAACTTTAACCCCCCGCCCTCCCGGGGCATAGTGAACGCCACCCAGCTACAAGAGGCATAGATGCTCATGAGCCCCCGCAGTCGCGGGGGCTCATGAGGATCTATACCTCTTGCTGACGCCGCTTTGTGTCTCTTTAGCGCGGAGGCAACTGACGAAGATTTCAAAATCATAATCTGCGATCATTGGCGGACAAGGGCTTAGCGCTCTGGCTGTCCGGGCAGCGCTTGTTATTATTATTTTTTTTTTTTTACTGGAGAGGAAGGTGGGTGGGTGGGGGGGGGGTGGGGGTGGGGGAAACTCATTTAACAGCATTTAGGATATTTTGTTATGCAAGCATTCAATTTTTTTTCTTTACAGAAGCAAAAACAAACACGAAAAAAACAACTTAGAGAACTGAGAGGGCGAGTGGCAGGGTGAGTGGGTTAATCAAAATGTGACGTCAGACATCATCATGCATCACAACAGTATGCCGCAATCACTCTGAAAATGTCAAGATAGATCAGTGGGTGCGGCCTTAGTCACAGGGACAGGAAGCCCGAACGAGTTACAGTGGCGCAGGAGTGAACTGCCCAGGTAGCTGTTTACCTTTCCGTCTTTTACCGAAGACAACTGCTACACAACGGCAAGACATGGGGCACCCAAACAGCAGGTCGCGCGTTCCAAACCTCTCAGAATGTGAACTCGCTTACGTGAATTAACCCCCTTTTCACATGCGAACCCCATTAGAGACGTGCCGCAGTCGGGATACGCGGCATTAACCCATTCATCCCTGACGCACTACAGCAGAAGATGGATCGACCATGATAATTCAAGGGTATTGCCAGATACTTTGTGAAAAAATGTATCACATCGCACACTATCCGATGAAATGGCCTGTCTTTTCGGCCGGCCGTATACACAAAACTCGTTGATGTTTGGTCTTGATTTTGCCATTTATTTGCGTTTGTGTATTTCGAGTATGTTTTTGCTTTATTTGCTAGGCACTACTCTCATCAGCGGACCAAGCCTGACCACTTGTATGTGGATTTTTGTTTCATTGCGTTGAAAGTTGATGATCTTGTTCACTCTATTAGAGTGTTGGTCGCCATTTCGGCTTTCATTTTGTGGTCTTGTTGGCTTCACTTGATGTCCGGCAGGCTGGTGGTCTGTTTAGTCACCCGTTTATTGCGCCGTGCACTGTAGAGTCCGACTGCGCTCGTTGTTGGCTTGGCTTGTAGTGAGACTGGGAGGCTCGCGTCCAGTGTTGTTCCAATCATTTTCATTGGCCCCCGCAAGTTTTTCAAAAAGTCCCTTTGAATAATGTCAGGATAATGAATACATCTTGCATAAAGCTGGATGCCTTCCCGTAGGTTTCCAAATGTTTGCCTGTTTTTCTCTGCTGAAACCGCTGTTTCAGCGCACAGCTGATTCAGATCTTTCAGTTTCTCGCACAATGTAACACACTTACTCAAGAAAAAAATCTTCTTGTCCAAAAGCCTTTCATATGCAAACTCTGAACAATCTTGAAATTCACGCTGAAAATGCCACTCGCGAACAGTTTGATTTTCTCCCAGGATGTAAGTTTCGTTATGATCTGTTCTGTACTGGCTGTACATAATTTCATTCAGATGAGTCTCAGCGGTTAATGAATATTTAAAAAAATAATGTATTAATCTCTTTTATATGAATGTTAGCCCTTGCAACTTTTTGATAAAGTTCAGATATTGAATTAATAGAGTCAGATGTTGTTGTTTTTTTAAATGTCCTTCCGGCAGCACACGTGTTCGCAGACGGCGGTGAACAATTCAGTACACAATATTCCACCTCTTTTGCGAGGTGAGCACAGATGCGCAAAGCGTTTTTGTTTTTGAAGACGTGTGCTAAAAGGTCACTGAACTGAAAATATAATTTTCCATCCTTGTTAAGCAATGCACTCACTCTGGGCCTTTAGGGACTGCAGGATATTATCCCTCCTTAACGTGACAGTGTCTGAAGCGCAATAACTCTTTTTAAGAGTAATATAAACTGGTCAAAACCCACCCACACTTGACTGTCTTCCTCTATAAAACTTTAAAGGTTGTATGGTGAAGCCATGCACGTGCCGAACGTAGATGAACCGGCCTAGACACACATTCAATGGCATTTAATAACATGTCAGGAAACCTGCAACACTGATGTTCTTGACTGGATGAAAGAAGTTAAGGCTTTAATGATAAGACTTTGATGTAATAATACAGAGGGAATGTTAGATCCTCATGATTGCAGATTTAAAAACAAAAACAAGAACCCAGGGTTGGTAACTTTAGGTTTCCACATCGAATGCCGGCCAAATAATTATTGGTCAACTGCTAAGATCATACATACAGAAAATCGGCAGCGATGAAACTCCCGCGGCACTAAACTCCGTAAACACTGGCCCTGTTTTAAATAGTAATGCCTAATGTAGAAACTGACTTGGCTGGGATCTTTTGTTCCAGCTAAATCGGTTGCAAAATTTATCTATAAATGCATACACAGTAACATGATAATCATACTTTGAATAAAGTAACAATTTTTATTTACACAAATAAATATGATGTTTATAAAAATCGGACCACCCGAACCGGCCCTTACCTACATTTTTGCGCCCTTGCCGTGTGTCAAACACTGAATCCAAAGCTCGTCGAAATGAAGGAAAAACTTAATTAATTCCCACGCGCACTGATGCAAAAAGAAACTGTTCGGCATACTCTGTGTGAATTCATGAACACACAACAATTCGTGAACACACAAGAACGTGTTTTCATGAGAGAAAGTAAAAGAAAACGGACTACATAGTCATATAACCAGTCCGCAGCGGCATCCTTATACGTAGGATCAGAATCAACATCAATGGCCCAACAAGAGACTCAAATTTAATGCAGCCTTGCGGGCTGATGAGGATGTATGCCTCTTACAGACGGAAGGGGTTTTGAATTGTGCTGCACCGCGAAGATGGGGACCACGCATGAAGTATCAGTTTACATTTGCTCTAGAGAGAGGCGGCAAGAGGGGGCAAGTGTTATCTATCACCGCTGACAGCTGGCATCCTCCCTTCCTAATTTCTAGGATGCACTTTGTTCATTGAGGACTAACTGATTACTCTGCGTGGCTGTGTGCCCGCCCTGCCGCGCGGCCGGCCCGATGGTGACTCAGGTGGCCGGAGAGAAGTAGCATCGGCGTGGTCAGTTGGGTGGGTAGTCAGGTGTATATTCCGTCCAGTAGTATATCGCTCGGCGTAGCTGTCTTCTGTAGGGCGTCGCGCTTACTCTTTCTTTTCGGGTATAGCGCTGCTGATGTGGGGGTTTGGCGTCTGCTGTCTTTCGCTGTATCGTTTTCTTATCTGGAGCTGGTTGCTGATTCAAATTCGTTTGTGAAAAAGTGTATCACATCGCACACCATCCGATGAAATGGCCTGTTTTTTCGGCCGGCCGGCAGTCGGGATACGCGGCATTAACCCATTCATCCCTGACGCACTACAGCAGAAGATGGGTCGACCATGATAATTCAAGGGTAGTGCCAGATTAGCTTGGCGCCTGCAGGCGCCAAGCTAATCTGGCACTACCCTTGAATTACCATGGTCGATCCATCTCCTGCAACTGGTGCACAGTCGTTAGATGACGCCTCCAACATTTTGGGAAATACGGCTGTCGGAATGAATGAGTTAAACCCGTTCCTGCGACTTTAAGCATGCTGTACGTCTGAAATCTGGGTCAGTGCACAACGCGAAAGAGCTGCAGCCGTCCCACGAACAATGGATACAACGTGGCGTCGGCAAGCGGCTTAGATCCCAACTACGGCACGTCTCCCGGCAGCGAAGCCGGCATTGCGCAGTGCATCCCAACTACGGCACGTATCCCGGCAGCGAAGCCGGCATTGCGCAGTGCATCCCAACTACGGCACGTATCCCGGCAGCGAAGCCGGCATTGCGCAGTGCATCCCAACTACGGCACGTCTCCAGCGAAGCCGGCATTGCGCAGTGCATCCCAACTACGGCACGTCTCCGGCATTGCGCAGTGCATCCCAACTACGGCACGTCTCCAGCGAAGCCGGCATTGCGCAGTGCATCCCAACTACGGCACGTCTCCAGCGAAGCCGGCATTGCGCAGTGCATCCCAACTACGGCACGTCTCCAGCAGCAAACGCACTGCGCAGTGCATCCCAACTACGGCACGTCTCCAGCGAGTTACCCCTTTGGGTGTACGTAGCAGTTTTTGCCGCGATGATTCCACCATCACAAGTTAGAAGCAGGTCCGAATTGTACGACGAAGGCCCGCACAAACGTGAGGCCGCGTGTTTGTCCGGGCTTTTAATCCACTGTTTTTTTTTGTCGAAACACGTGCGGTTTTGATTTCCGAAGAACGTTTGTTGACGTGTGTGTGTGTGTGTGTGTGTGTGTGTGTGTGTGTGTGTGTGTGTGTGTGTGTGTGTGTGTGTGTGTGTGTGTGTGTGTGTGTGTGTGTGGTGGGGGGGGGGGGGGGGCAAGACTCGAAGAAAATACAAAACAAACGAAAGGAAACCAAATAACACTAAGTATGAAGACAAAAGGTGAAAAACAAGACAAGACGAGAAAATGACAAGGAAAGGCAAGTCAGGACAGGAAGGGACAGGACAAGACAACATGACATAACGCATCACAACACAACACAACAAAACACATCACAACAAAACACATCTGGCACTGCCCTTGAATTATCATGGTCGATCCATCTCCGGCAACTGGTGCATAGTCATTTGATGACGCCTCCAAAATGTGGGAGATACGGCCTTCGGGCTGAATGAGTTAACACATGACCACACAACAAATCACAGCAGGTCACCGCAGAACAAATCACAACACACGACACAACAACAACAACGACAAGAGCAGTAGCAACAACAAAAACTACAACAGCCAGCTTACAGACAGAGTCCCCCGATCAGCTCGCTGGCGGCGGCGTAATGCTGGCAGTATTGCAGAACGTTCTTGGTGTTCGCGCTTTGGTAGCAGGACAAGGCGTCTTTAACGGCTGAAACACGGGCATCGTATTCGCAATTTATATAAATAGTACACAGACAAATGTTGACGAGTGCGCAATTTATTTAAATAGTACGCAGACAAACGTTGACGAGTGCGCAATTTATTTAACCCTTATCATTCGGAATACACCAGTGTGGGAAATAAGTTTGACTAAAATAGTTCAAGGGTAGTGCCATAATAGCTTGGCACCTCTAGGCGCCAAGGTATTCTGGCACCACCCTTAAACTAAAGCCATTGGTCTATATCCTTATTTGTAAGTACAATAATGTGGCTTGCATATAGCAGTGTACAGATTTGAGGCTTTTAGCCTCAGTATGATATGGGTTAAATAGTACGCAGACAAATGTTGACGAGTGCGCAATTTATTAAATAGTACACAGACAAACGTTGACGAGTGCGCAATTTATATAAATAGTACACAGACAAATGTTGACGAGTGCGCAATTTATTTATTTAAATAGTACACAGACAAATGTTGACGAGTGCACAATTTATTTAAATAGTACACAGACAAAATAATGTTGACGAGTGAGTGATTTGAGAAACAATTTAAAGCGGCTCAACAGCATCCTACGTTGAAACAGGGGCGTCACTCCTCAATGACGAAAGAGTGACGGCACTGTTTTAACCCATTACATCTTAATGTTGATTTTTTTTTTTAGTCCTGCGAAGGTAACATTACGGTTTAAGAGAAGGACTAAACATGATAGTTCAAGGAGGGTGCTTGGCGACAGGAACCACTGGCAAAGCCTAACTCGTGATACAACTAATACTATCCTCAACGAACTTTCGGCAGTGTGCATGGGCGCGTGATACTGAAACGGAAGTAATTAACCCCTTCACTGCCGAGAGAATTTAACTCATTCTACCCCAACACCGAAGTCCCAAATTTTGCCGTTGTCCTCTGAAGACTGCACTCTAGGGCAGGACACAGATCGACCACAATAGTTCAAGGGTGATGCCAGAATAGCTTGGCGCCCATAGGCGCCAAGCTATTCTGGCATCACCCTTGAACTAGCATGGTCGATCCTTATCTTGCTGTGGTGTGTCTGGGCTAGAATGAGTTAAACGTCATGCAACTGGACGAGGCATAGATTCTCATGAGAATCATGAGGATCTATGCCTCTTGTTGACTCAACCACTCCTTTTCCTGTTCTGTTGAAGACGGGATCTTGGGCGAAGAACTGCGACCACTGGCAATGAAGAACTGCGACCACTGGCAATGAAGAACTTCAACCACTGGCAATGAAGAACTGCGACCACTGGCAATGAAGAACTGCGACCACTGGCAATGAAGAACTGCGACCTCTCGCAATGAAGAACTGCGACCTCTCGCAATAAAAAAAACTGTGACCTCTGGCAATGAAGAACTGTGACCTCTGGCAATGAAGAACTGCGACTTCTCGCAATGAAGAACTGCAACCTCTGGCAATGAAGGCGTGAACTGAATGTAAACACAGACGATAAGGACAACAAGACAACATGACACCTACCCTGTGTCCCCTGGGCAGAGCAGATGAAGTCCAGAGCGGCCACCAGCATGTCATGCCTCAGACGCTCGTTCGTGCTGCACGTGCTGACACCCGCCTGGATACACGCGCGCTGCGCCGGGTACGAACTGTCATAATAATAATAATAATAATAATAATAATAATAATAATAATAATAATAATAATAATAATGATGATGATGGTAATGATGATACAATAATAATAATAATAATAATAATAATAATAATAATAATAATAATAATAATAATAATAATAATACAAATAATAATAATAATAATATATTTTTAAAATAATAATAATAATAATATGATAATGATAATATAATAATAATAATAATAATAATAATAATAATAATAATAATAATAATAATATAAGAACGAATGCTTGATATAGCGCCTAACCTACAAACAGAGCTCTAGACACTTCACAATCAGTAGTATCTTAAGTCTATTGCTATAATAGTAGTAATAGACTTATGGTGGTATACATACACAGTACACGAACAATAAGTGTGCAAGTAGATTTAGACAAACAACACTAGGCAATTAAGCCACGAAAACGTACACACACACACACACACACACACACACACACACACACACACATGCACATGCGCACGCACACGCGCACACACACGCACACGCACACGCATACACACAGAGCATCTATGGGCAGACTTGCACATGTAGAATTTGAGAGAAACAGTAAACATGAGAATATAACAGTAAATAAGTTAGTAACCGTGTCTCTTTCTGTACTGTTACAGAGATCAGCATGTTATTTCTCTTTCTATACTGTTACAGAGATCAGCATGTTAGTTTTCTGTCTATACTGTTACAGAGATCAGCATGTTAGTTTTCTTTCTATACTGTTACAGAGATCAGCATGTTAGTTTTCTTTCTATACTGTTACAGAGATCAGCATGTTAGTTTTCTTTCTAAACTGTTACAGAGATCAGCGTGTTAGTTCTGTTTCTATAATGTTACAGAGATCAGCGTGTTATTTCTCTTTCTATACTGTTACAGAGATCAGCATGTTAGTTTTCTTTCTATACTGTTACAGAGATCAGCATGTTAGTTTTCTTTCTATACTGTTACAGAGATCAGCGTGTTAGTTCTGTTTCTATACTGTTACAGAGATCAGCATGTTATTTCTCTCTATACTGTTAAAGAGATCATCGTGTTAGTTCTGCTGTTGAAGACGAGTGTGTGCAGCAGGCAGGACTCATCAGTAAAGAATTCAAGCCAAAGTCACATCATCAGCAACAAAGGCTATACCAGTAAGTCCAGTAATCGCTACAGGAAAAGCCAGTGTGCAAAGGCCATCGGGCCGACATCGGCTCGGTGGCCTTTTGCTCATAGGGAACAGTCCGGGCTGGGTAGTTCCAAAGTGAGCTCCTTTCTTCACCATTTGCCTGTCGGTGGTAGTTTTTGTCACAATGATTCCTGTAGGAATTGCAACATCCTCACGTCCTGTAGGAATCATCGCGACAAAACCCGCTACCGAACACAAAGGGTTAAAAGATTGATTCTGCGTATGGTTAGTAAGCGAACGTGGCCAAGCCTCTTCATCTTGTGTACTTCACATCGCCCAGTGACATGTTTGTCATCCTGTGTACTTCACATCGCCCAGTGACATGTTTGTCATCCTGTGTACTTCGCATCGCCCAGTGACATGTTTGTCATCCTGTGTACTTCACATCGCCCAGTGACATGTTTGTCATCCTGTGTACTTCACATTGCCCAGTGACATGATTGTCATACTGTGTACTTCGCATCGCCCAGTGACATGATTGTCATACTGTGTACTTCGCATCGCCCAGTGACATTTTTGTCATCCTGTGTACTTCGCATCGCCCAGTGACATGTTTGTCATCCTGTGTACTTCGCATCGCCCAGTGACATGTTTGTCATCCTGTGTACTTCACATCGCCCAGTGACATGTTTGTCATCCTGTGTACTTCGCATCGCCCAGTGACATGTTTGTTATCCTGTGTACTTCACATCGCCATGTGACATGTTTGTCATCCTGTGTACTTCGCATCGCCCAGGGACGTGTTTGTTATCCTGTGAACTTCACATCGCCCAGGGACGTGTTTGTCATCCTGTGTACTTCACATCGCCCAGGGACGTGTTTGTCATACTGTGTACTTCACATCGCCCAGTGACATGATTGTCATCCTGTGTACTTCACATCGCCCAGGGACGTGTTTGTCATCCTGTGTACTTCACATCGCCCAGTGACATGATTGTCATCCTGTGTACTTCGCATCGCCCAGTGACATGATTGTCATCCTGTGTACTTCGCATCGCCCAGTGACATGTTTGTCATCCTGTGTACTTCACATTGCCCAGTGACATGTTTGTCATCCTGTGTACTTCACATCGCCCAGGGACATGTTTGTCATCCTGTGTACTTCACATCGCCCAGAGACATGTTTGTCATCCTGTGTACTTTACATCGCCCAGGGACGTGTTTGTCATCCTGTGTACTTCGCATCGCCCAGTGACATGTTTGTCATCCTGTGTAGTTGACATCGCCCAGTGACATGTTTGTCATCCTCTGTACATGGCATCGCCCAGTGACATGTTTGTCATCCTGTGTACTTGGCATCGCCCAGTGACATGTTTGTCATCCTGTGTACTTGGCATCGCCCAGTGACATGTTTGTCATCCTGTGTACTTGGCATCGCCCAGTGACATGTTTGTCATCCTGTGTACTTGGCATCGCCCAGTGACAATTTGTCATCCTGTGTACTTGGCATCGCCCAGTGACATGTTTGTCATCCTGTGTACTTGGCTTCGCCCAGGGACATGTTTGCCATCCTGTGTACTTGGCATCGCCCAGTGTCATGTTTGTCATCCTGTGTACTTCACATCGCCCAGTGACATGTTTGTCATCCTGTGTACTTCACATCGCCCAGTGACGTGTTTGTCATCCTGTGTACTTCACATCGCCCAGGGACGTGTTTGTCATCCTGTGTACTTCACATCGCCCAGGGACGTGTTTGTCATCCTGTGTACTTCACATCGCCCAGGGACGTGTTTGTCATCCTGTGTACTTCACATCGCCCAGTGACATGTTTGTCATCCTGTGTACTTCACATCGCCCAGTGACGTGTTTGTCATCCTGTGTACTTCACATCGCCCAGTGACATGTTTGTCATCCTGTGTACTTCACATCGCCCAGTGACATGTTTGTCATCCTGTGTACTTCATATCGCCCAGTGGCATGTTTGTCATCCTGTGTACTTCACATCGCCCAGTGGACATGTTTGTCATCCTGTGTACTTCACATCGCCCAGTGACATGTTTGTCCTGAGAAACGCACACAACCGCGTTCGTTTCTCTTGACTAACAAGAGATGATAGAAACAGTTAGAGAAGTTTCATTGCCTAATAAATAGACATTGCCACTCCTCAACCTTTGCGTGTCGGTATTGATTTTTGTCGCGATGATTTCTACATAAATCATCGCGACAAAAAACGCTACCGACGCCCAAAGGGTCAAAAACAACAATGTGTTTTGTGCAGAATTGTATTTTTAAAAATACTATTACCCAAAAATATTGAAAAAGAAAAACAGCTGCATACCTGCACACTCTTGACATGAGGAACTGTTTGTTGAAACTGGGGAACATTTTGGTGAGAGTGAGGAAGGTGGCCAGTTCCTGGTACGCTGCGGCTGCGCACTGGTCGGCGGAAGTTGTATTACAGACTGAAGATGAGTTAGTTCCGGAAGCTACCGTGCCTTGCGTGGTGCTGCCATCGGATTTGTTTGCTGGGGTTTGTGTAGTGGCTGGATTGGTGCCCGGGGCTTGACTGGTCACGGAGTCGGCTGGTATTGTGACCGGGGCCTGTGTGCCTTGAGCCTGCGTGGTTCCACTGGGTGCCTGCGTAGTTCCAGGAGCTTGAGTAGTACCAGCTGGGGCCCGAGTTCCTGGTGCTTGCGTGGTTCCACTGGGCGCTTGTGTAGTTCCCGGAGCCTGCGTTGTTACGGGGGCCTGCGTTGTTATAGAGGCCTGCGTTGTTACAGGGGCCTGCGTTGTTACAGAGGCCTGCGTTGTAGGTGCCTGCGTTGTTACAGGGGCCTGCGTTGTAGGTGCCTGCGTTGTTACAGGGGCCTGCGTTGTTACAGGGGCCTGCGTTGTTACAGGGGCCTGCGTTGTTACAGGGGCCTGCGTTGTAGGTGCCTGCGTTGTTACAGGGGCCTGCGTTGTTATAGGGGCCTGCGTTATTACAGGGGTCTGCGTTGTTACAGGGGCCTGCGTTGTTACAGGGGCCTGCGTTGTTATAGGGGCCTGCGTTATTACAGGGGTATGCATTGTTACAGGGGCCTGCGTTGTTACAGGGACCTGCGTTGTAGGTGCCTGCGTTGTTACAGGGGCCTGCGTTGTTATAGGGGCCTGCGTTGTTACAGGGGCCTGCCTTGTTACAAGGGGCTGCATTGTTGGGACAGGTCCTGGTCGTATTTGTGTTGTTGCTGGTTGTGGAGTTGTCAGTCCAGTCACTTAAGATTAAAGAATTACAAAATATGATTACTTTACGATAATAATGCAATGCAATACAATACTATACGATACGACACGATACTATACGATACGATACGACACGATACGATACGATACGAAACTATTCGATACGATACGATACGACACGATACTATACTATAACGATACGATAAGATACGATACAATACGATACCTTAGGATACGATAGGATACGATACGATGCGACACTATACGATACGATACAATACGATACGATACATTGCAATGCACCGCTCAATTGATTATTCTACAACAGCATTAGAGAAAAACAGAATCAGGAAGACGACCGAATGTGCTTTGACATGCACAGTGATATGAAAAGAATAAAAGAAATAAAGCTTTTCTTTTGAGCAGCAATATCAACATTAACTCCTTCAGCTCCAACACGCCACGGCAAGCCGCGGATCGACCATGATAGTTCAAGGGTGATGCCAGAATAGCTTGGCGCCCATAGGCGGTCAGTCAGTCAGTCAGTCAACCCATAGGCGCCAAGCTATTCTGGCACCACCCTTGAACTATCACGCTCGATCTGTTTCCAGAACGAAGTGTAATACAGTCTTCAGGGGGGGCAACTTCAACATTTGCGGATTTCGGTCGTGGAGCAGAATGTATCAAATCCAGATTCCAGACCAAAACGGAGACCGACACTCATGTAAAATGCAAAACAAATTTTCAAGGAAAAAAGAAAGACGTTTAGAAATGTCGAGTAAGTACTGCTTATTCAATTTTCGGGTTAAAACTCTTTTCAATTTTAAAATAAAGACAGGCATTAAAACTCTTTTCAATTTTAAAATAAAGACAGGCATTAAAACTCTTTTAGCGCCATGGGCGCATTTCCCGAATTTTGGAAGTGTTACTTAACGACTATGTACCACTTGCAGGAGGTGGACTGACCATGATAATTCAAGGGTAGTGCCAGATTAGCTTGGCGCCTGAAGGCGCCAAGCTAATCTGGCACTACCCTTGAACTATGATGGTCAATCCATCTCCTGCTGTTGGGTGTTGGCTCTGAAAGGGTTAAGAAGAACAAGCTCAGAAAGATCAAGTACAACACAGTTTATTTAATTCTCCGATTAAAACCCGAAAATTAAATAAATTGTATTGTACTTGACATTTCAAAGCTTATTTATTTCTCTGTTGAGAAAATCTTTGCAAAAATAAATCTAAACTCTTGATAATCGAAGTAAAATACATCAATCAACACTCACCAATCGGCAACAGTAGGAGAATCACGAGTCGGTGAGACGTCGCCATGTTTGTTTTTCACTTTGTGTGTTCAAATTTCTTCGTTCGGTTATCAACGTTGTGTTTTCTTTCAAATGGTTGTCTGCTTCTCTTTTCTTTTTTTTTTTTTTCTTTCAGGTACTTGTCTTCAGAGTGTTCCTTTTCGTTTGCTCAGAAACAGTTACTTTGTCTCAGTTCGTTGCTTAGTTCTTGTTTGGTTTTTTTAATCAGTAGCCTGTAGTACTTAGTCTAACTTTCTTTAGAGGTTTCTTTCTCGTTTATACCAAACAGCTTGCAGTCTTAGTTTCTTTTCAGTGATTTAGTTCTTAGTTTAGCTAATGGATCTTTAGTTTCCCTACTTTCCTAAAACATTCGTCTTTCTGTCGTGAAAGACTGGCCTAAAGTACTTCTGATCTGTTTCTGTGGAATGCTGAAGTGCTCCAATCTATCAAGTTTATATACACTTCACATCAGAGACGTCAGCTTACTCTTTCTTTTCCACCACCAACTGAGGGGCGTCATTGCATAAGTTGGCCGTTCAAGGTTGCTTTGTCCTCTGACGTTGAGCCACCAGGGCCAACTGCGAGAGATGGACTGGTCATGACTCATAAATGTAGTATCTGGTTAGAATGGTGACACGTCACTTTAGCGCCAGCACTACAGCGCCATACCTTTCAGCGCCACCATTTCGGCGCGGCGTCTTTTCAGCACCGTACTTTTTAGCGCCGTACATTTCAGCACGGGGGGATGTCAGCGCCGTATACTTTAGCGCCGGGAGACTTCAGCGAATTCATTTAATGACATTTTACTGATTTTAGTGATTTAAATGGACATTACGGGTTTTGTGGAAGAACGTGGGATGATGCATTCAGGTTTTAATTCATACAACGGATGTTATATGACATATCAATAAAAATCGAATTGTTAGAAAAATGAACTTAACTCTGTGTGTGTAAAGAATAGATTTTTGTGGGATAAACTCAATCAAGCCTATTAGTCACTCAGTTTTGCAGTTTCGCAGACACTTTTACACACACACACACACACACACACACACACACACACACACACACACACACACACACACACACACACACACACACACACACACAAACACACACACACACACTCTCTCTCTCTCTCTCTCTCTCGCTCTCTCTCTCTCTCTCTCTCTCTCTCTCTCTCTCTCTCTCTCTCTCTCTCTCTCTCTGTCTTCCTCTAGCGCTATAATGTACGGCGCTACAATGTACGGCGCTAAAATTTCGCCACGCTGAAATGTACGGTGCTGAAAAGTCCCAGCGCTGAAGTGTACGGCGCTGAAGTACTCCTCGCGCTGAAGTGTATGGTGCTGAAGTTCTGGTGCTGAAGTGCTGGCGCTGAAGTGACATGGAACAGAATGGTTAGAATGGCCCCCTGGAAAGAAGGAGCCTACAGACTATTTCAAGGGTAGTGCCTGGTTAGCTTGGCGCCTAAAGGTGCCAAGCTAATCAGGCACTTCCCTTGAGTTACGTCAGCCGGTTCATCTCCTACGATTTGCAGGGTAGTGCCTAGTGGCTGTGCGAGTGTTTACGTTGACTGAAAAATATGAAGGGTATGCTGTATTTTTGTTTTCATCCCTAAGTCACACGACCAATCCCTTTAGCGCAAACTGTACCACATGACCGAGCTACAAAAACCCTTGTAAAAGTAATGCCATTAGAAGATAGTATCCCGCTGTATGACGCGTTATGACCTCGTTTTCCACTCAGTCTCGAGTACCAGCTTTGTTCGACAAAAAGAGCAAAACACACGCGAAACAATAAAACCTCTTCGCATTGTTAGTAACAATGCGTTGTTAAAGACGACATAATGCAGTTTTGAACAATATTTTCCGTTGAAACGCAAGACTGAACTTCTTCTCTTCTTTTTTTCTCTTTTTTTTTTTTTTTTTTTTTTTGGGGGGGGGGGAGGGGGTGGCGGAGGAGAAGGAGTTTACTTGTATAAATGTGATACTCGTACAAATCACTAAAAACATTCAAACAAACAAACAACAGTCATGAAAATATGACAAGTTGGCTCTGGGGGGTAAAGGGAAGCAGGAAACCTCTAGACGTAGCGCCGGATGACACACGGATAGACGCAAATACAGTGCTGACGGTATCCCCCTGTACAACGTCGTGATGATGTACGGCCTCCAAATACCACGACCACGCCGATACACAACTCTCATATACCCCTGCTGACAATTCTCGTATACCCCTGCTGACAATTCTCGTATACCCCTGCTGACAATTCTTGTATACCCCTGCTGACAATTCTCGTACAACCCTTGCTGACAATTCTCGTATACCCCTGCTGACAATTCTTGTATACCCTTGCTGACAATTCTCGTATACCCCTGCTGACAATTCTTGTATACCCTTGCTGACAATTCTCGTATACCCCTGCTGACAATTCTTGTATACCCCTGCTGACAATTCTCGTATAAACCCGTCTGACAATTCTCGTATACCCCTGCAATTCTCCTATACCCCTGCTGACAATTTTCGTATAACCCCGCCTGACAATTCTCGTATACCCCTGCTGACAATTCTCGTATAACCCCGCCTGACAATTCTCGTATATCCTTGCTGACAATTCTCGTATAACCCCGCCTGACAATTCTCGTATACCCCTGCTGACAATTCTCGTATACCCCTGCTGACTGGCTCAGTTGTGGGGAACAGAAATACATGTATGACCTCGATATACAACTGCAATATATCATGTTAATATACCCCTGCTGTCTTCCTCAAGTGTGAAGAACAAAAACACATGTACCCTGAACGTCGGATATACCGAAATGCCAGGCGACCAGGGCTCAGTTGCATGAGAGAGCCTAGTCCTGCGCAAGCCACTAAGCAAGATGCTCCGCTAGAGCGCCAAAACATTAACCCCGCTACAGCGGAGCACCTTGTTTACTGGCTTGCGCATGACTAAGCTCACACATGCAATTTGCCCCATATGATTACTGATTTTGTTGTTAGAACCGACGTGCTGTTCATAAGCGAAGTGATTCAATTCCAAATGAAAAAGAATAGAATCGTGGCCGGCTTTGATAACTCATTCAGCCCGACGGCCGTATTTCCCAAATGTTGGAGGTGTCATCTAATAACTATGCTCCAGTTGCAGGAGATGGATCGACCATGATAATTCAAGGGCAGTGCCAGATTACCTTGGCGCCGACAGGGGGGTGGGGGTTGGGGGTGGGTGGGTGGGGGGGGGGGGCGATATTGACCACCAGGACAAACTAGAGCCTGCAATTTCTGATCTGTGTCGTACAGAAATATATATATATATATATATATATATATATATATATATATATATATATATATATATATATATATATATATATATATATATATATATATATATATATATATATATATATATATATATATATATATATATATATATATATAGCTTGTCGTTCTCGAGGGCCTGAAGGACTGAAAGGGCATCGGAGATATATATATTAATCTTCTTCTTCTTGTCGTTCGCAGTGGGCTATACGGTCAGACCAGCACCGGCGGTGAATGACGTCGTTTTCTCCAGGTCTTCTCGATTGCCGTAGAGTTTGGTCTGCAGTGGAGTTGGCGATGGCCACACTTCTTTTCTTTCATCGTCCAGTAGAGGGCATCTCTGGAGAATATGTTCCGCTGTTTGGTCTTCCTGACCACAGGCGCAGGTTGGTGATGGCGCCAGCTTCAGCTTTCTGTTCATGTGAGCGTTCAGTCTGTTGTGGCCGGCACGCAGTCTGATCAGGACAACTTGCTGCTCTCTGGTCATTGTGTGGTAGTCGTCTCTGTTTGACCTCGGCCTCATCAATGCATTGATGATTGTCTTTTGCTCACTATAGCTGACGCTGTTGTCTTGTTGATCTTTTGTGGCTCCTTCTTTCGCCAGCTCGTCTGCCCTTTCATTTCCTGGTACCCCACAGTGGTCTGGTATCCACTGGAGAACAACTCTTCTGGTTTGTCTGACCTTCTGCAAAGCTCTGGTCAGCTGGGGGAGCTTGTCGTTCTCGAGGGCCTGAAGGATTGAAGGGCATCGGAGAAGAAGACAACTTGGTAGCATGGGTCTGCGGAATTCTGAACCATGGAGGCGGCCTGCATAAGTGCTTCGGTTTCTGCTTTGTAGTTTGTGCAGTGTTTGCCGGTGGCTACACTGGATGTGGCTGTATGTCCCCCAGGAAACTGGATCAAGATGCCAGCACCTCCATTGGAAACGGCATTTGTTGCTGATCCGTCAGTGTAGATGTGGATCCATGCCTCCTTTGGGTACTGTTCGTCGATCAGGGCTAAGGTGAGTGCCCGTCGAACGGTGTCATCCTGACTGTCTCCTGAGGCAACATGTGGGACACTGGTGCAGATCTGGATGTCTGGTTTGTCCATTGCCCAAGGGTTTTCCTCTTCTTCTGTGATCAGAGGTAGAGTGCTCTGTGGAAGGACTTCCCTGTACTGTCGAGAAAGTCACATGCTCTCATGGGCAAAGCTGCTTCTTTTGAGCCGGTTCTTGGTGAGGTTGCTCAGTCTGTGCTTCATGGGGTGGTTGGGCAAGCATTTGAGCTTCTCAGCCTGTACCATGGTTTTGGCTTCTCTCCTCTGGCTGAGAGGTTGGATTGTGGTCAGCTTCTCCATTTCCTTGATTGAAGTGGATTTCATTGCACCAGTGATGAGTCGAAGAGCCTGGTTTTGCACTCGGTCGAGAGTCTGCAGGTTCGTATATATGTTAATAAAGGTTGGGTTTCTTTCTTTCTTTTCTGTGTATAGCGGTTGTTTTTCTTGCTGTTGCCAGTTGTTGTTGTTGTTGTTTTCTTTTGCAAAAGGCATAAATAATAATGATTCCATACAAACAGCAGAGACATAGGCCTAGTAGAACGGAAACAGACATGTGTCTCGGGGGGGGGGGGGGGGGGGGGGGGGGGGAACTATAATTAACTCGTTCCTCAGTTCAGATATTGAGAGAGTACTCACATCGCCAACAATCACTCAGAGACGTCATACGCCCAGCCACCGGCGATCAGTAAATACGACCGATTCGTAAGAACAGCAAGAGATATAGATTCTGGTGAGCCACTGCTGCTGCAGCGGCTCATGAGAATCTATCTCTCTTAAAGATAGAAGGGTTTGGCTCACAGACTTCAAACCACTGTCATGCTTATCTCTCCAAAACGTGTCAGACACAAAAGAGTGACGTCAAATAAAGGGACAGTCTCGTGCTATTTTAGGCCTATTTATGCAAATGGCAGTCAAAATGAGCGATTAATTATGTCACCCTGCCTGAACTCGGGCGTACCACGTAAGCAGCGCGGGTACCAATCAAGCCGTGTTGTTGGACTTTCGTGGCACAAACAACAGAGGACAAAACAGCTTCGTGTACATACGTATTGCGTAGAAGGCGAATTGTGTATTTTGAGGGACAACATCGCCGCAAAAACAGCATAATGTATACAGCGTAGTAACGACCACACGCGCGTACCAGCGAGACACGCTTCAGGAGGCACAGCGCACAACAGAACAGAGAGAAAGTTAGAAGCTTCTTTTAGTAATACTGGAAACGCATTCTTGGCACGAGACAGGGGTGGATCAGTTACCTCCCAAGGGTAGGGAGGGGGAAGAGGGGCTGTATCTTTGCACCTTCTTATCACCCTCCGAAATATCGGAAAGCTGGGGATGGAGGGGGGGGGGGGGGGTCCTCCAAAATGTTTTGGCCTCAGAGTGGGTTGGCGGGGAGTCCGGAACTCCTGGAAACCCCCCCCCCCAATCCCCACCCCATTCCCCACCCCCACCCCCACCCCTCCGCCTTTCCCGTTTCCCCAGATCAGCCTATACGAGATAAAATGTCTGAGGCACGAAATGAAATACGTGTGCACGTCATGAAACGTCTTATACACATCAGACATCAAACAGTTCACGCTTAAAAGGCGTTTGTCACAATCCGGACAGCATATACAAGTAATTAACTCATTCTACCCCAGAAACACCACAGTAAGATAAGGATCGACCATGATAGTTCAAGGGTGATGCCAGAATAGCTTGGCGCCCATATGGGCGCCAAGCTATTCTGGCATCACCCTTGAACTATCATGCTCGATCTGTGTCCTGCGCTGCAAAGCAAGTCTTCAGAGGACAACGGCAAAATTTAAGGATTTCGGTGTTGGGGTAGAATGAGTTAAATTATCTCAATAAATGTGATCTGATTAGTGTTAGGCTTTCGTTTGTTAGTTGTTGTTTTTTCAATGTGTTTAACATTAACTAATTCGCGGTCAGCCGCATCCGGATGCGGCTGGGCGCGAATGAGTTAACCCCTTCCCTGCCACTGTACGTGCATCAGTTTTGTTTCCGACATCTGTGTTCATTCAACCACCAATAATCGAAACCGTCCAAGAAAAATGGCTACAAGCTAATCTAGCACTACCCTTGAATTATCACGGTCGATCCATCTCCTGCGTCAGGGCTGAATGGATTGTTTCTTGTTTGTTTGTTTGTTTGTTTTCTTTCTTTGTCGTCTAAAGTAAAGTAAGATGTAGAAGAATTTTTTTTTACGGTTGTTGCTGTTTATTGGGGGGAGGGGGAGGGGGAGGGGGCTACATGCCTTTCCAGCCTCCAAAATTGATACGAGGGTGGGGATTGGGGGGGGGGGGGGTTAGGGTAGGCGTCAATCCAACCTGCGACAGTCGGCCGACCTCCGTAAACTGAAATCAAACAACTGACCGGGAGGTGTGTGTGTGTGTGTGGGAGGGGCCGGGGGGGGGGTCGAAGGGGTATGGGGGTGATGGTACGATGCGATACCCGTCCAGCCTCTTATAAAGATCAAACGTAAAATTAATACTAACATCTGTATTTTGTGGAGAGGGGGAGGTTGGAGGGCAGGGTATGATTCTCTGTACTCTGGCCACCCATTGATTGTCTTTATGTTGCCAGGCCTCCCTCCCCCCACCCCACCCCACCCCCGTTCCTACGCCACTTCAGTACCATTGTCATCATCGTCATCATCATCATCACCGGCTTCTACAACTTCAGCAATATGCTTCCTATGGCAGATTCACCTGCGGGGCTCTGCACAGTAGTAGTCCCAACACTTGGATGACATATTTATATAGCTAAAGGGTAGTGCCTGATTAGCCGGGAGCGGCCAGGCTAATCAGACACGACCCTTGAACCGCACAGGCACCGACGCCTTTTCCTGTTTCCTGTCTTCCTGACTTCCGACCGAAGAGTATCATTTAATGAAGTTTCCTTTAACCCTGATCGTTCGGAATACACCAGTGTGTGAAATAAGTTTGACTAAAATGGTTCAAGGGTAGTGTCAGAATAGCTTGGCGCCTGTAGGCGCCAAGCTATTCTGGCACTACCCTTGAACTAAACCCATTGGTCTATATCCTTATCCGTAAGTACTATAACGTAGCTTGGTGTGCAAATTTGAAGCTCAGTTTTAGCCTGAGTATGATATGGCCGGGTAATCAGATGCATGTATACACCGCGCTAACCTATGGCGGCAGATCTGATAGTCGGCACTTTGTGTCAGCTTACAGCTAAAAGAGAACACCCCCCCCCCCCCCCCAAAAAAAAAAAAAAAAAAAAATAAAAATAAAAAAAAATAAAAAATGACGCGTAAAAATACAAATAAGTGCTGGTCTGTGATTTTGAACCGCACAGCTTCGCGGGCGAAGCCTGGCAAGATCCGATATCACAGACCGACACAGGAGAAAATGATGTGTGCCACACCTGGTGGGAGTGTGCCCACACGCAGCAAGAAAAACAAAACACTGACTTCCCGCTGGAGATAAGTGTTCAGGTATGTGTGACGTCACAGCGCACGGTTCGTGATCAACACATTAAGAAGTCCCAAAATGACAGAGTAGGTTGTTACAGTTCGGGACGGACCATGGACTCCTCGCTCCCCCCCCCCCCCCCCCCCACACACACACACTTCCCCCCCACCCCCACCCTACGCCCACCCCCCACCCCCCAAGTTTATTTGTAAACTGATGAGGGCAAGGTTAATACACCATCTGCCTCTTTATAACCAATTCAGGCTCGACGCCGGGTACGCTTCGATTCTTCTGTCGATGATTTTATCTAAATGACCACATTTTCTGTTAAGTTTTAGTGTGGGATAGTTACTATAGGTAATGTACAATGTCTGCATATAGTTTTTGGGTTGTGTCACCCCCCTCAATTTTTATTTTTCAGGTTTTTTTGTGCGTCCATTTTGACTGATGACTGATAACTTCGCGTTCGTTACACGGGAAGGTGTGTATCAACCGTGGTAGTTCAAGGGTTGTGCCAAGAACAGCTTGGCGCCCCTAGGCGCCAAGCTGTTCTGGCACCACCCTTGAACTGTCACCAGTGGTCAATCCGTCTCCTGAACTGCAACCGTCTTTCCAGATAATCTAACTGTGATGTCTCGTATATACCGTATAATTATTATATGCAGTCTGCCGTCGGCCTGAATCACGCTGTGCTGCGCCAACAATACAAAGATTGGCTTAGTCAGTTGTTTGTTCTTGTGACTGATTGATTGATTGGGCCAATGGCCATGTGCATAATTATTATTGCCTATGTGTCAGTATGCGGACTTACGTACTACAATGTGTAGTTCACATTTGGACAGCATGGAAGAAAAGCATGATTTGAAACGATCCTTGAACAGGTTGGTTAGTTCGGGGTTGGACAAATTTAACCCCCAACGGACGCATTTCCCCAAATGTTGGAGGTTGCCGCCTAGCAATTTTGTACCAGCTGCAAGAGATGGCTTGATTGTGATAATTCAAGGGTCGTGCCGGATGAGCTTGGCGCCTTCTGGCGCCAAGCTCATCTGGCACGACCCTTGAATTATCATGGTCGATCGGCCATCTCCTGCTGTAGGGCGTCGGGGCTAAACGGGGGTGATATAAATGACGGCACTAGCGGGCGGAGTCATGGCGGGCAGGGACAGTTATTGCTTATGGAGTACGACACGAACACTGATCAATTCAGTCAGGCACACTGCAAATGTGCCACTTTGATTTACCAGCATCCTTGAACGAACATCAGTCCCAGCCTGCAGGCCCACGAGTACCGAGGTGGGGTCCACTCGAGGGGTTTTCCTGTGGCCATCTCATCTGGGCCCCGCGGCAGATGAGATGGCCACAGGAAAGCATAGGCTTGCAGGCTGGGATGCTATGGAACAAGCGGCCCGTCTCTTATTCCCTGGATTGCGAGTCTAGCTACCGGGCTCGAGACGGGGACTCGAACCGGCACGACCCGGTGATTCCCTTCGCTCCGACGCTTAACCGCCTGACCTGTTTCGGACTCTCCTTGGACAGTGAATATAAGTATAATGCTATTCTCAACCGTGACACACGGTGAGTATCGCTAGTCCAACGCATCAATAGTTCTACGTATCGGTATCCTTACCCAAAAAAATGTGACTGCCACGTATGTAAAATGCAGTGGAACCCAGGAAAGAAGGAAACACGCTTAAGACAGTATCAATACGGTTCATTGATATTTCAGGCTTTAACAATATCAAACAATAATATTAACCCTTATCATTTGGAATACACCAGTGTGTGAAATAAGTTTGACTAAAATAGTTCAAGGGTAGTGCCAGAATAGCTTGGCGCCTCTAGGCACCAAGCTATTCTGGCACTACCCTTGAACTAAAGCCAATAGTCTATATCCTTATCTATAAGTACTATAATGTAGCTTGCATATGGCAGTGTACACATTTGAAGCTTTTAGCCTCAGTATGATTGGGGTTAATATCAAATTGTCTACTTGTTTTTTTTTGTCTATGCAATATAGATAAAAACAAGCAATTTGCAACCTATCTGTGTGACGAGAACATGCAAATAGCTCAATCTTCTCAAGCACGCACGCGCGCGCGCACGCACACACGCGCGCACACACACACACACACTGCCACAAACAAAAAAACGAATGGCAAGAAACATATTTCCTACTCTTTTATTCATGACCACTTTTATACGGCGGTACTGCGGACAAGTCAGAATTATACACAAACATTAGACAAGTGGAACATTGATCATGGAATCTTGTACATCACTATAACAGAGGTCCTAGAAGAACAAAGAAAAATAAAATAAAATACAAAGAAAACAATAAGACAAAAAATACACATTGGAATTATTTACTACCACTGTTTACATCAGTATATAGTAAGTTTTCACACAAGGTTTCGCCAAAATGTGCTGGTCTCTGATTTTGGACTGTATGGCTTTAAGCACAAGATAAAAACAAGACAGGCAAAGCCATTATGGCTCACGAGTATGACCGATTTACATGTGTGACCTTTGTGACAAGGGCTGGATTCTGCAGCATCAAAATCCATGTTTTCTGAAAATGTAAGCATTTTTCACACATGTCAACCCCCCATGACCCTTGACCTTTGTGATGAGTCGACTAAATTAGTATGCATAGGAAGGTCTTATCAGCTATATTTGTACCAAATTTGGCTGAAAAATTTGCAAAAAATGTTGGTAATACCTACAATTGTATCAAATATTGGCATTTTACACGCATTTGCCAGCCTCTTGTGACCCTTGACCTTTCCAAGGGGGCATCCAAATTAGTATGCATAGATAGGTCTTACCATCAGGTATCTCTGTACCTAATTTGGGTTTGAAGTTGTGAATAGCATTTGAGAAAAAAAACCATGTCAAAATATGGCTATTTTTGACATTTCCTGATCTCCTGTGACCTTGACCTTTGTGAGAGGTCACTCAAACAGGTAAGTTTAGAAAGGTCTTGCCACAAAGTATACTTGGGCCAAGTTTGAAAAATCTGGCTTGAATTGTCTCCGAACAAATGCCAACGTTAAAGTTTACCACGGACGACCACTGGCCTAAAACATGAGCCAAAAATCACAGACCAGGGTCCAGTTGCATGATCGAGCTTAGTCCTGCGACAGCCACTAAGCAAGGTGCTCTGCTATAGCGGGGTGAGCGTTGTGGCGCTATAGCGGGGTGAGTGTTGTGGCGCTATAGCGGAGCGCCTTGCTTAGTGGCTGGTGCAGGACTAAGCTCACTCATGCAACTGACTTCAGCAAATATATTATGTTTTTTCCTGTACACAGTCGCCTCAAGCACCAGACGGCGCAGAGAGGACTGAATGAATGAATTCCTGTACACAGAGGAAAAATAGAAGCAATGTGTACGTATGACTTACGGACGGAAACTTGAGGACCGGTTACAACATAAGTTCTAAAGAGATGTTCTGAGAAGAAGAAAAAAAGAAATTACATATATATTGCCATTCTACAAAACTTATATCATTTAAAGATTAATTCAAGATGTATTTAATTACTGGAACAAAATACATAATTTTTAAAATAGTTTATTGTAAATTCAATTTAAACTGAACCTAAATATGTCATAAAGAGAGGACACCAAAAATGTACAAGTATATGTTCCTGAATTTATACAAACACAGTACACACACACACGCGCGTGCAGACACACAGCATGCACACTGACAAGTGTATACACACACATTCACACACACACACCATACACGCGTCCACTTTGACTTGATCCCCAGTTTGATAAGAAAACAAACAAATGTTGCATTTTTGTTTTGCTCGTCAGTACAACCCCCACCCGGGTCTGCCCTGAGGACTTGGGTGGGGTTAACTATTTTAGTTCCCAGGTTCACCCTGGTCAGCCCCACAGGGTGGGTTTTCCCCTGTATTCTGGGGCATGTCTTTCTGTCTACCCTTGGTCCATCCACCTGTATTTGCCTTTTTTAAACTCTCCATACTGTCTGCGCTGCCTGTAGCTCTCGATATTGGATGTGTGTTGCTAAATGTTTTTGGCTTTATTTAGCATTAGACCTGCTTGCGACATACATTCAATATTCTGGGGGGAGGGGGGGGGGGGGGGTGTATCACAAGCAGTGCAGGCACGTCCTGAGAAAGTCTTGTTGCTGTCGGGACGCTAAGCAATGTACAACCAGTACAACCGTCGTCAGTACAGCACATAAATCCACCTTAAACCATTTAACCTCAAGACCACATATCCAAAAAATTTAAGTATCGCTTCACAACCATGTTCCTGTTGCAGGAGATGGATCGACCATGATAATTCAAGGGTAGTGCCAGGTTAGCTTGGCGTGATTAGGCGCCAAGCTAATCTGGCACTACCCTTGAATTATCATGGTCGATCCATCTCAACATCACTCAAAATCCTACGCAGCACTGTAGTGAACTCCGGAATGAAGATTCCGCTGAAGCCGAGCGTACAGAGGGCCCAATCATGAACCCCTATCATGCTGAGGCTGCCATACGCAAGATACATTATAGTACTTACAGATAAGGATACAGACCAATGGCTTTAGTTCAAGGGTGGTGCCAGAATAGCTTGGCGCCTAGAGGCACCAAGCTATTCTGGCACCACCCTTGAACTATTTTAGTCAAACTCATTTCACACACTGGTGTATTCCAAATGATAAGGCTTAATGCATGGTGGAGCGAATTTTACCCGTGGCTGTCAGTAGCGATGTTTTGTCAAGGGGATCCTAGGGGAACCACCTCGACAAAAACAAAATCGCTACTGACAGCCAAAGGGTGAACCGATTTGATTACACGCAAGTATCACAAATAGGAGGGGGGAAAAAAACCACTGCAAAAGCTGCAGCTCTTAAAAACACAGGTACTCCGAGAGTGGACACGTTATCACAGGCAGGTACAGGCAATTGACACTGTACGGATATCACACTTTGAGAACAACGAGCACAAGTTTTTAACAAGGCAAGCCATTCACACAAAAACTGGACGGAAAGAGTAAAATAATACGAAAAAAAAGTGGTGCCGATGGCAAAGATTGAGATTTCAATGGGACTTTTTTTGTGTGAAAAATAATATATTTTATTACATCAGCCTTGTATACAAATGTACAATTGACACCTTTAATTTCAGCAGCAATCACTTAACCTGTTGGCTCTCGCCGGGTAGCGCTTTTTGTCGAGTCCCCCATGCACTTGTCTCTTTGGCTGTCGGTAGCATTTCTTGTCGAGGCGACTCCAGAAGGATTTCCGATTCCTGAATGAATCACCTCCACAAAAAGCGCTACCGACCGCCGAAGGGTTGTGCAACAGTCTCAGACTGAACGTCCATTATCTATGTTACGCGATGAACACAAACATAAAGTGGGGGACCTAGCCACAGGCACATAGTTTCAGGATCCTCCACACCTGCAGGAGCTCATGGGAATCACTGGCTCATATAGTCTGGTGCTGCTTGGTATGACTACCAGCAGTGACGGGCTTAATTCATTTGCGGCCAGCCGCATCCGGATGCGCGGCATAAGCCGTGCATCCGGATGCGACTGGCTGCGAATGAGTTAACCCCCCACTGGGAATGCAGTCACCAGTACCGTTCACCCTTTGCCTGTCAGTGTTGTGCGTCGCAATCTTGTTCCTGCAGGAATCATCGAGACGAAAGACCGCTACCCACAGCCAAAGGGTTAGGACCCATGGCGACAAAGAGCGCTACTGACCGCCAAGGGTGAACAGTATGGTGGCTACTATCGTGATGGGGCGACAGCATCTCACCAACAGCTATAAAACAATTATTTGACAGAAAAACATACATGTACACAAAGTGAATTATATAAAGATACAAACGCGTACAGTGTCCATGTCATTGCTCAAAATACTGCACAGACAATATTGTTCACCTGTACAATGTATGCATGATTACACAGGCAGAGATATTTTGGCTAAACAACGCAACCCGCAGAAGACAAATTCTGACCAAAATGGCATAAACATGACAAGGGTTAATGCTGACATCATAGAGGAGACAGTAGGAATATATTATACAGACATACTGTGTTCTGCATGTCGCTTAACCCATTAAATCCTGAGACTGATTTTAATTTCAAATTTGTGTGGAGGCCACATTACAGATCAGGACTGAGATAACCATTTTAGTTCAAGGGTGGTGCCAGAATAGCTTGGCGCCTAAGGCGCCAAGCTATTCTGGCACCACACTTGAACTATCACAGTAAAATTTATCTCACGCAAAAGTGTTTCAGGACGGAAAGGGTTAAACTGAATGCTGTAGTCGCCGCACTGGTGACCCTCTTGCTCTGTTAGCCTTCGAGCCAATGTCGGCCTTGAATGCTGCTCTACTGTATACATACGCGAACCTTATGGGTCTCAAGCCATAAGGTCTAAAATCACAGAGCAGCGCACGGGTCATTTCTTACTGCATGTCGGCAACTCAATGTGCCAGGTACCGGTATATGTGCGAGATATTGCGGCATAATACAACAGACATACCTGACTGAGGTAAAAATGAACGTTAAATAATGTGTTCTCTCGTGCATAGACGGTTGTGTATGCAAACCTTTGGTATTGCAAGAACATTGTGCACGCCGCTGAACAAAACACAAACACAACTGATGGCCAAACAGTCTCAACCCTTGTAGCCCTGGAGCCCTACAGCAGGAGATGACCTGACCATGATAATTCAAGGGTAGTGCCAGATTAGCTTGGCGTCTGTAGGCGCCAAGCTAATCTGGCACTACCCTTGAATTATCATGGTCAATCCTGGCGCATAGTCCTTAGGCAACACCTCCAAAACTTGAGAAATGGGATGTTGGGCAAAAAGTGTTCAATGTAAACATTGCTAGGGTTGACTAATTCTTATTTACAGAGTACATGCAATTGAGATATAGGGTGCGATTTTCATCCACCCAAAATGCGATTACAAAGACAAATAGGGTCGGAATGTAATTTTGAACCCAGCTGGATTCAAACCAGCAACCTTTCGGGCAAGAACCCTGTACCACCGAGCCACCCAGCTCTCCGTCATTCTCTTCACACCTGAGCCCTAACTGAGAGTTTCCCTGTGTGGACTACGCCGAGTTCCGAGAGGCAGATTGACCATGAGGCAAGAAACCACAATATATATATATATATATATATATATATATATATATATATATATATATATATATATTATATATATATATATATATATATATATACTGACAAGCAAAGAAATGCGACATTTTTTTATGATCGGGAACACCCAGTTGTTTCCGATGATTCAAAAAATGTTGCATTTCTTTTGCTTGTCAGTATATATCTAAGTCATAAAGAGAGCCATGCGTCCTCTGTCACAAGACCAGCCTTTTTAGGTGGCTGTAGCCATGTCAATAATGGCCTGTGATGACAGGCGATCTCTCGTAAGGGTTGTCGTTCCAAACGGGTTCCACTGTACTTGTATATGTCCCTTAAGCGTGTGTCTACTCCCTGTGACACCTCAAGCCATTCACCAATAGGACGACCCAAATTCCTTTCTGTCTTTAGCACGGACGAGTTCACCACGCACGGTTCCGATCATGCGTTGGGTCAGCCGGTTGATGTCCTCTGACAACACCAGGGATTCGTTCAGGTCGACATCATCGTCCGAGTCAAGCTGTCAAGAAAACAAAAGCATAAGAATTAAATTTATTCACAGCCAGTGCCTGCAAATTGTAAGAATAATAATAATAATAATAATAATAATAGTATTTATCAGACATATTCTAACCCAATCGACCTCAGCACCCTACAGCAGGAGATGGATGGGCCGTGATAGTTCAAGGGAAGTGCCAGATTAGCTTGGTACTGGTGCCTGATAGCACCAAGCTAATCTGGCACTACCCTTGAATTATCATGGTCGATTCGGCTCCTGCAACTGGTACATAGATGTTAGATGACACTTCCAAAAGCAGCCTTGGAGGTAAACGGGTTAAGCATTTATTCTAAAGATAGCTCTAAGCGCTGACATAAGACCAAACACATACACACACACACACACAGGTGATGACGGTGCCCAGAAGCAGAGGAAAAGGACTAGTCAAAGGCACTGAAAAAGATGTGAGTTTGGAGACACGACTTGAGGCGGGAAGCGTTGGGTGTTCCCGGCCAAGGGTTGGACAGCTGTTCAAGATAGTGGGGCCAAGGTGTGACACTTAAAGCTGTGGAGGCCAAATGTACGTGTCAGAAGAGGAGCTGTCTTTGTCATTTTAACCCATAAAGCTCTGACATGCTATGACAGGATATGGATCGACCGTGATAGTTCAAGGGTGGTGACAGAATAGCTTGGCGCCTGTAGGCGCCAAGCTATTCTGACACCACCCTTGAACTATCATTGTCGATCTGTCTCTAGAACTGTGAAGCAGACCTCAAAGGATGCTAAAAGAACTGATACTTTCATATTCAGGATGTAATGGGTTAATGCCCAGCTAGTGACCAGACCCAAGTGGGCAAAACGGTCACGGGTCTAGCTACTTCAGACCAAACGTTGCCGACGTCAGCCTTACAGCCTTTTGTGCGTGCACTAGCAACTTTCCTGCTAAGGCGCAGCACCCTGAGGAGAGGTGCATCATTCTATGGGAAGTTCTCGCCTTAACGCTTTGCGTGTCAGTAGCGGTTTTTTTCTTTGTCATGATGATTCTTGTAGGAGTCGTCGCGACAAAAACCGCTACCAACATGCAAAGGGTTAAGAATCTGACGTCAGTGGGCATGCATACTCACATCATGGTTGCGGCGATAGCGCCTTCCACGGTGTCTTGATGACGACCTTGTCTCCGAATGACCCCGTGACCTTGACAAGCTGCGAGGCCTGAACATGCACACGGACATCATAAAATCGGCACGCAGTGAAACAGTTACAGCCAGACAAATGGCGTTTCAACCCTTTTGGACCCAAGGTCCCATTTCTCAAATTTGAGAGATGTTGCCTAGTTGCCAGTTGCAAAAGATGGCTCGACCATGATAATTCAAGGGTAGTGCCAGATTAATAATAATAATACATGGTATTTATATGGCGCATTTCTCATATTTATAATATAACTCAATTCTCAGGTGAAAACGATGCACACACGCACACACACACACACACACAGAGTCTACAGGGGGAGGGTGTGTACAGAAAACCGTAGAGATCACACAAAAGTCTGCGAGAAAAGGTGAGTTTTTAACTTTGCTTTGAACTGCGTAAGGGGGGAGGCATTTCTCAGCTCAGTCGGTAAGGAATTCCAAATTAAAGGAGCAGTACATCTGAAAGAGCGTTCACCGGCAGATTTGAGACGGTACTTTGGAACTTTGAGAAGTTTCTCTCACGATGAACGCAGTGAGCGAGAGGGCTGGTAAGTGATCAGACTGGAGGAAAGGTATGACGGAAGGCTGCCATCAAAGTGGCGGTATGCAAGGGTCGCAATCTTACACTGTATGCGGGATTGGATTGGATTGGAAGCCAGTGAAGGTCTTTCAGTATAGGGGTTACATGGTCACATTTTCGCCTACGCTTCACAAGCCTTGCGGCATTATTTTGAACTCGTCTTCAGGCGCCAAGCTAATCTGGCACTATCCTTGAATTATTATGGTTGAGACATCTCCTGCTGTAGAGATCCGGGCCCGGGGCTAAAATGGTTAAACAATGAGTGGAATTTCAAAATGCTGACTAAGGAGGCAGATCCACCATTCACAAGGCAGGGCAACCAGGACAGTGCAAGGGTGGTGCCAGAATAGCTTGGCACCCCTAGGCACCAAGCTAATTTTTGCCCCCACATCCCCCCCCCCCCCCTCACCTGAACTACCATGACTATTCATACCCTGTTGAAGTATGACTCAGCTTAATACAGGGGCAAAGTAACCTCCATTGCCCCACTCGGAGAATGTGAACATGTCCGACCTGCAGAGGCATACATTCTGAATGGCCCCTACAGCTGCAGGAGCTCATGAAAGTCTATGTCTGTTGGAGATGGGGTGGGGTGAAGTGAAGGATCTAGACACTGGACATGATACAGGTCAGCCTCAGTACTGCACGCTCCAGTGAACTGTAGCTATAACACGCACATGGCTCTGGCTGCCACAGGGATTCCCAGTAAGCAAAGGGTCCTGCAGGTTTTTCTTCACCAAGCTACAATAACACCATCGTGAGTAAGGCCATCTGGCTCCCGATATTGCGATATGCTGAGGTAGACCTGCAGTTAGACAATGCTACTGAACTTGGCATTAACAAAAACCAGTGAAGGACATGTGTATTTTGGTCAAAATGCCCGCTGATGCGACTTTTCTTGTAATGTCCAAGGTTTGCTATGAGTGAAATAATTACAGAGAAAAAGTGTCATCAGGACCTCTGAAAAGGTGTTGCTAAACCTGACTTGTAATATCAGATGCTGAAAAAGTGGTGCTATACCTGACTTTTGTAATATCAGATGCTGTCATAAGAAAAGTTTAGCCCTTTGGGTGATGATAGCGGTTTTTGTCACAATGATTCCTCCAGGAATCATGGCGACAGACAAAGCCACTACCTAAGCGCAAAAGGTTAGTGTATTTTCTGTTTACATTACCTGCGTCCTCGTCTGCTGATCTCAACGTCAGAATCGTCACTGCCACTTGCAAATTCCCGCACCAGGTATCGACTGTTGGAGGAGCTTCTCTCTGGTGTGTAGTGTCGTGACCTTGGGGCTGATCTTGACCTGCGCCTGGATCGACCTTGACGATCATGCCTGGAGAAAAAAATGTATCACTGTAAGTTCTAATCAGCTGTGCATTTCCATCCAAGGAGGCTAGTTCAATGGTTGAATGTGCCAGTGTTACGTGCAGTATGTTGGTGCCGGTGGGCTGGTAAACTGTTATTTCATGTATTCTGATGACTTTTTTCTGAACCCCTTCGGAGCACCATGTACCACTTCAAGACCATCATGCAAAGACCATCATCAGCTCCCCACTGAGTGTAAAAACCAGTCGCCCTAAGGACCTTTCACTCACCAGGTTGTACATGAAGTGTGTTAAAAGTGACTGTAAAATGCTATCTATAAATTAGTATAATATATTATGAAATGTGGATCAGTTAAAAAAAACAACAATAAGATATTAAAAAAATATTTAAAAATATGCATGAATAAACTGAACAGTATGAACAAAGAAATATGACAGAAAAATGTTAACACTACAGAGGTGGAAGAACACTGCGTCCTAGCAAACTTAACCGTTTCACTGCCAGTTGAGCCAGATTGTCTCCCTGCAATCTTTGTTAACCTGTATAATGCTGAGGCTAAAAGCTTCAAATTTGCACACAGCCATATGCATATGCAAGCTACGTTATAGTACTTACAGATAAGGATACAGACTAATGGCTTTAGTTCAAGGGTGGTGCCAGAATAGCTTGGCACCTAGAGGCGCCAAGCTATTCTGGCACTACCCTTGAAGTATTTTTGTCAAACTTATTTCACACACTGGTGTATTCCGAATGATAAGGGTTAATAATACATGTAGGATCCTACAAACTGATAATGCATGAGAGACAAAGAACTAAATTATACTGCCATTTAAATTGAAATTTCGTCATCCCCTACTTCTCTTCCACAGTCTGTGCAAGAAAAAAAGGAGATAATAATAATAATAATGGATATTTATATAGCGCCTAACCTCCTGATGGAGCAATACAATGGTGCACACAACACTGATGCTGACCAGTAATACTAATAGATCAACATCAACATGCACTACGGAGAGGGCTTGGACTTGTACATGGGATAATACAGCGGCATCTTTGATAGTCACAAGACACCTCTCCATAAACAACAAACATGAGCGCAAGGCTATCAGGCAAGTTATTTGACATGGTGTTAGAAAGGAAGCCTGCCAGGAAAAAGAAAAGCCACACTTAAAGTTAAAGGACAGGAAACAAAAGAAAACAACTAATAATACGCCACAGAATACCATGCACGGATATTAAAATCAAGCCCCGAAACCCAAATAAAGTACACGAGATGGTTCACAAAAATGTCAACTTACCACCGTTTTCTAGCCTTATAATACCGCCTGAAATGAAACATTGTCTCTAGTAGTCAGAATAAACTTAAGAGTCTTAACTCATCCAGCCTGACGCACGTATTTCCCACAATTTTGGAGATGTGATCTAATGCCTATGCACCGGTTGCAGGAGACGGATCGACCATGATAATTCAAAGGCAGTGCCAGATTAGCTTGGTGCCGACAGGCGCCACACTAATCTGGCACTACCCTTAAATTATCATGGTCAAGACATCTCCTGCTATAGTGCATCAGCACTGAATGGGTTAAGCCACTTGACTTATCCCTGATGCACTACAGCAGGAGATAATTTATATCGACCATGTCATGATAATTGAAGGGCAGTGCCAGATTAGCTTGGCGCCTTCAGGTGCCAAGCTAATCCGGCACTACCCTTCAATTATCATGGTCCATCTATCTCCTGCAACTGGTAATAATTTAGTCACTAGGTGACACCTCCTAAACTTGGAAAATGGGGTTGTGGGGTTACGTGGGTTGATTGAGGAAATTAAAACATAACATATAAACAAACATTGGCCTGTATGTGGCCTTAGTAACTTCATTTCAGCAATAAGTAAGCCCTGGGATAGGCACCAAGTAGCATTACCCTCGAGCTATCACGGCCAGTCTATCGTCCGCTGCAGTGTCTTGGTCCATTTAGCCCGGGTGCATTACAGCAGAAGATGGATTGACCATGATAGTTCAAGGGCGCCAAGCGAATCTGGCACTACCCTTGAACTATCATGGTCCATCCATCTCCTGCAGCTGGTACATAGTCGCTAGGTGGCAGCTGTGGGGTTAAATGGGGCTAACCCCTTGACTGGTGAGAAAAGTGCTGACGGCACAAACAGCAAGAGACACGGCCTCTCACGAGTCCCCACAGTTGTAGGGGACTAGCCCTCGTGTAGATCTACGCCTTCTGCACACCCCGCCGGGGCTGTGCGTTCTGGGATGGCAGGGGCTCTTTGACGCCGAATGTATAAAGGCTGCAAAAACACAATCTGTGTCCGCTGGTAGTAAAGGAGTTAACGTGGTCAATGTTTTAACCCTTTGCGTGTCGGTAGCGGTTTTTGGTCACGATGATTCCTGTTGGACTATAACCTTTTCTGTCGGAATCATCGTGACAAAAAACCACTACCGACACACAAAGGGTTAACAAACTTTCCCATGTTGTCATGATGATTCAGCAAGCTAGCTAAAGTTGACAAAACAAAGATTTTGTCTTCTTTTTATATCATTTTGTTTTGATGTTGCTTGCTTGACCTTGACCCACATACAGCAGAGAAGCAGAAAAATGAGAGTGAAACATTACTTACGCATTTGTGGCAAAGTCATTAGCGCCGTATCCATTCACCAGTTCAACATCTTCCTCATGAATGTGAGCCCCCATCACACCACACAAGGGACACGCTTCTACCCTGTAGCCTTGACCTTGACCTTGCACAGGGGTTGTGGAGCCAGAACTGGGATACCCACTGGAGTAGTATACTGGCTGGCTGGCCGACACAGGCTGCTGGTAGGAGGTGCCATTAAGGTAGCCCTTCGTGGGTGTGTATTGTGAGGATAATGAAGGCCACTGCGCACGACGAATGGTGTACCATGGCTGCTTCTGTTGACCGGCTGATTGTTGGTACTGGTATGCGGATGGCTGAACACTGGCTCCTGGCCGGTGTTCAGCCATCCACACACCATTACCAACAGGCAGCCGACCGGCCAAGTTTGGCTGAGAAGCGGACAAAGGGGTTGTGTGTTGACGGTAGGGGTTGGTGCTGGCTGCTTGCGGCTGGGTGTACAGTCCATGTTGTTGCGCGTACACACCTTGCCGGGTAGGTACATAATAATCATACATGGCCTGCGTGTCTGCTGAGTTCGGTGGCCTGAACGCCCTCCCTGAAACTGTGGAAGGCGGGGTGGCACTCCCAGGGATGGGGACTCCAACTGCAGCTTGTGTGGGAGCTGCTGCCGCAGCCATCATCTCCACCTCTTCATCATTTACAACCCCTCCATCCTCCACCGTTTTCGGCACAGTCTCAAGGCCATGTCGCCTACGGTCCATCCGCTGCCTCAGTCGATGTCTGGCAGCCTCAGGAGTTTTGTCTCTGGGTCTTCTACTGCTGTACGCATCTGCCGCAGCATATCCCAATGGAATATCACCATCAGCATTACGTCTGTCATTGGGCAGCGTCCAGTACCACTCATCCCAATCGCGCACACGGCCACCAGAAAAGGAGTTGGCTCGTCGCCGTGGCATACGCATGAATCCATACGGATCGTCAAATGGATCGTAATATTCTGGCCCCTCCTGCTGAGGGGGAAGTGGCTGCTGGGGAGGGGTGCGTTGTTCAGACGCTTTGTCGTGGGCCTGCTTAACGCCCTCCTTCAGCTTTTCTATCTCATCCTGGAGAGCCCGAAGTCTGGCACTGGGTACCAAAGAAAAAGTCATTAGCACACCATGGTCAAAATATGAATTTTTTTTCTAAAATGTATTTTTTTGAAAAATACTTACCAATGGCATTACTATATGGAATACACTCTATAGCCTAGCGATTTCAGCCCAAAGTTGTGTCCCCTACACAACTGGGGAGGAGACACCGGGGATCCAAGTATAGGAGCCCGGGTTACCTCCCCTTACCATCCTATACCGGCAAGCGTGTGGCGAACTCACCTCAGTTTCACACGTAGCCAAAAACACTTTGCCAAGGAGGCAAGCGGGGCAGGTGGGAGGGCCATCCGAGTAATGCCATCGGTAAGTATTTTTCAAAAAAATACATTTTAGAAAAAAAATTCATTTGTTTTTTTCAAAATACATTACCGATGGCATTACTATATGGAAGAATAGCAAAGAGGAGGAGGGTGCCGACACCCAACCCATTATACCTAACACCCTCCGCTGGCCCACAAGGAGCACTCCCGACGATTTCAGCGAAGAAGTGCCTAAGGCGCCTGTGGCGCGCGGAGGGAGTGCTGGGCCGCGGAGATGTCGCCCATCAAGACCAGGGAGTCACGCTGGCCGGATAGGTCGTGGAGGTAGAAGCGGGCGAAGGTGGCACTGCACACCCGCCTACCGCCGTCCCAATGTCATGAACCGAGCAGTTGCGGTCAAAGGCCGCTCTGGGGGCACCTGCTCGTACTTCATGCGCCTGGATCTGTAACCGTCTATCCACGTTCGGGGAGAAGTCATGGAAGGCCAACGAGTCACCCACCGCCGCCAGTGCGAAATGCCTGGGCCGAGCTACTCAGCCTGCCTGATGAAGGTGGAAGGAAGAGGCGGGTACGCATTAAACAGTTGGGCTGTGAGTGATGCAGGAATTCTGCATTGCCTGGACTGGGTCCTGTGGACGCGCCCCGTGGGGTCGGTCGTCCCTCTGAACGGATGTACGGTCAGCATCTGGGGAGCAGCCGAGGGAGGCCGGCTCTCAGCCTGAAGGACAAGTCGGTGAGAAGCTGCGTTGGGCCAAAGCTCGAACTGCCAACCTGCGGGGTGTACCGAGAGCACAGCAGCTCGCTCACGCGAAAGCCGTGGCGAGCGCCAGGAGAAACACGTTTCCGGGTCCGGACGGCAAACCGTGCCAAAGGCAGGGGTTCGAAGCCGTCTGTATTTAGCCACGTCAGTGCCCAGGTGAGGTCCCACTGAGGTATGAGAGAACAGGAGAGAGGACACTGAGTTCAAACGAGCCAAAGGTTCCGAAGGTCTTTGCAAGGGCCAGATCCGATAGGCCCTGGTGGCGGTAAGTGTGTGCGATCACGGAGCGGTAACCCTTGACGGTAAAGGTGCTTATCCTTGATCGTTGAAGCGCCATAAGAATTCGGCCAGTAGGGGTTAGTGAGACTCGTGGGGAAGGGAGCCGCTGGGCGGCGCCCCACGACTGGGAGATCCTTCACTTGCCTTCGCACACATTCCTGGTAGACAGTCTGCGGGCTGCTGCCATTGCCGCAACCGAGAACCTCTAGCGGCGAGGGCTTGCTTGACAACTTCCCTGCTTGAAGGAGGAGGAGCTCCAGGCACGGGTGGAAGAGAGCCGGGCGGAGCTGCTCGAGCGTCGTGGTCGGGGTGGGGAGCTCTAGGGCCGGGTCTGTTGCAAGTACGAGCCGAACCATGGTCCAGTTCTTGGTCCAAATGAAGGGGTGGTCACCAGGAAGAGAACCGCGGAGCAATCCAGCAGAATCCGCAGAAACTTCGGCACCAGCACCGAAGGGGGATCCAGTATCACTAGGCAGGCATTGTCATGGAACCCCCAGGGAAAGAGGAAAAGAGGTAGGCCGAGAAACTCCTGGCGTCGAGACCTCCAAGCAGACATCTAGAGACTGGGAACCACCTGGAGTAAAATCGAAGGAGAAGCACAGGACAGGAGTCGCTGGAGGTCTCTCGTCGACGGCCTATACCCGGGTAGGGGTGACAGGCGTAAGTAAGTAAGTACCGAAGGGGGAAGATAAACGAGATCAGTCCGTACCCAGGAAGGAGAGCGCGTCTACCGCCCAGGTGAGAGGGTCCGGAGCTAGAGAGGCAAACAGCAGTAGCTGGATGTTCCATCTGGCGGCACAGGTCGACTAGCGGCGTCTCCCATCTCGAGCGGATCAGACGAAAGACGTCTGGGCGCAGGGACCACTCCAGGAAGTGGCGGGCTCGAAGAGCAAAGTCCGGGTCCATGCACCAGCAAGAAAGGAAAAGAGGAAGCACCGGGAAGGCCAGCGCGTGCCTCCTGGTTCTGAATCAAGGGCCGCCACTGTCGAGTTGTCTGGCAGACGAGAACCTCCTGGCTGGTCAGAGTCTCTGGCCAGGCGAAAGGGCCATCCCAACTGCTATAACTCCCAGTTGATGTGACTGTCTGCAAAGTCCCCAGGCAACAGGTCCGAGGTCAGGTCCGGAACAGTAATGAGCCTCAGCCGGACTGGCTCGCGTCGGTGCAGAGGGATCACCGGGGCGGAGGGGAGCACAGGGACACGCCCGACACCAGATCTGCCCACGCCCGAGGCGGGGGCGGGAAGTGGGGTAACAGAACGGAACCGTCAGGGTGCCAACAAAGGGGCGCCAGCATAGGAGGAGGTGTAGTAGCCGCGGCGAGCCTACTCATTTGTATCCTCTAGGGCCGGCCGAAGGGGAACGAGTCCGCTGCCGCGCCGAGTAGTCCCAGGAGCTGAAGCCAGACACAGTCCTAGAAGGAGACCCCTAACTCCAACTGCTGAGCGAGTCCGGCGATCTTCTGCCGCTGAGCCAAGGGCAGGCGGAACAGGTTGAAGTCGGTCAGGAGTTCCGTTCCTACGAGCAGAATGGCTTGAAAGGATGAGGTCGGACTTGCCCGGGTGGACTAAGAACCCGAGGCGGCGAAGGTGAGAATGTTGGGCGTCTCTGTCCTCTCCGAGAGTTGCGGTGACTAGGTTGCGCCGCCACAAGTCGTCCAGGAAGTGAAGGACGGATTCAGCGACCGCTGGCATACGCTGGCCATCAACGAGTCGAGGATCCTCGAGAAGACCCAAGGACTGAAGTGGAGGCCGACGGGGAGGGTTCGGAACTGGTAGACGAACCCGCCAAGGCAAGTAGGTACCGGCGCGAAGACGGAAGAATCGGCACGTGAAAAAATGTGCCTGAAGATCGAGGCTGCAAGCGAGATCCATCGGCCGGTCTGCTGAGTGGAGAGACTGGCTGTCTCCATCCGAACGGGCGGCTCCCAAAGAAGACATGTAAAGCGCCGATGACTGGGTGCCAACTGCCCCAAGGAACGGGGACGATAGGAGGCGGACGTAGAACGCCGGCGAGTCGCGTCGGGAGATCACTGTTATGTTGCTCCAGGCCTTCATTCCTCTGTGCAGAGTTGAGATAGGTCGACTTTTAGAGATGATCCAAAGGTCGTCTGAGAACAGCAATCTCCTATGGTCGCTGTAGAAGGCCAGCTGCCCGCCGACTGGAGACCCAAGAACTGTCGACGGAGGTGGAGAAGGGGACGTCAGAGGGCCCGAGCGAAGCGAGACGCAGCGGGGGCGGAGTCTCCTTAGGAGTGAAACATGCGGCCAAAGGTCACAGTAGGCGGACGCCGCCATAGGGTAGGTTGAGGAAAAGTAGGCGGCCCTGTTAGCAGCGACCAAAAGGAATGTACGGCGATGAGCGGGGACGAGGCCTCCAGGTCCCAAGAGTCCTCCAGGTAAAGAAGAACCGCATGCGTCGCCAATTCCGAACTAAGGAAGCGAATCCGTCCAGAGAGCGAGGACAAGCATCTGGACTAGCCGCATCCCCCGAAGGAACAGTGATGGTGAAGGCTTGAGAGTGACCAGCGCACCAAGCCTGGCGAACGCATAGCTGCGAAATCCTCGTCGCCGAAGGAGTCCTGGCAAAGCCGGGCCGAGAAGCAACGAGATCCCTGCACCGTGTGGCTGAGGGAGAGGCGACCTAGCCTGCCGCAATGCATCAACCTGGCGGAAGCCTGTCTCTTCAGAGGAGGCGAAGGAAGTAGGTGAACAGACGTGGACCTCTTCCAAGCACAACCGTCTGTGAGCTGAGCGAAGGGCCGAATCCTAGCCGAGGAGGAGGCCGACGAAGCTGAGAAGCGGGAGGAGAGCCAGAGGGCGAATCCCGCAAGAAGATGGCTGAAGGCGAATCCGCTGTAAGCAGGCAAGTATGTCAGGGTTTACCTCCACCGTCCGCCTACCCAGCCGAACCGCAAGGAGGGCAACCGGCTCCGAGGGCGCGGGACCGCCGAAGGCGACTGGTGAGGGTAAACTCGAAGTAAAGGAGGAGGCAACCGCGAAGCCCGCAAGACGGGCGTCGTGAGGGAGGAGGGACCTCGGCCAAGGCGAATAGGCTCTGTAAGCCCCCGACTCGCCGAAGTGCGAAGGAAGGGGGGCTACTAGTGACAAAAAAAACAACGCGCGGACGACGAGGGGAACGAAAGCCGGAGACCGCGCTCCAAACGTAAGAGGGGAGGCGGAAAGGAAACGCCGGCACGCCCAACCTGCTCGTTGCGGATCCACACCTGTGAGAAATGTCTGGGTCACACCGGGCTCACCTGGAAAAGGTCGAGGCGGGGGGGGGGGGGGGGGGGACAGAAAGTGCCACACCTAGCCCGCTCAGGAAAGCGGAGCGGGGAGGGGACAACGAGGCACGCGAATCCGCACCTGTGAGTAAATATCTGCGTCACAGCGGGCCCGCCTGGAAGATCGGGCCGGGGGGGGGGGGGGGGGGGTGTGGACCGAAAGTGTCACACCAAGCCCGCTCAGGAAAAGCGGAGCGGGGAGGGGACAAATTGGGGCGCGCGAATCCGTACCTGCGGGAAGTGTCCAAGTTACACCGGGCCCGCCTGGAAAGTTCGGGGCGGGGGGGGGGGGGGGGGGGGGGGGGGGGACAGAAAGGTGTCACGCGAAGCCCGCTCAGGAAAAGCGGAGCGGGGACAAAAAACAGGGCGCGCGAATCCGCACCTGAGAGAAAGTGTCTGAGTCACACCGGGCCCGCCTGGAAAGTTCGGGGGGGGGGGGGGGGGGGGAACAGAAAGGTGTCACGCCAAGCCTGCTCAGGAAAAGCGGAGCGGGGAGGGGACAAAAGGGCACGCGAAACCGCACCTGTGAGTAAGTGTCTGAGTCACACCGGGCCCGCCTGGAAAGTTCGGGGTGGGGGGGGGGGGGGGGGAGGGGACAGAAAGGTGTCACGCGAAGCCCGCTCAGAAAAGCGGAGCGGGGAGGGGACATAAAACGGGGCGCGCGAATCCGCACCTGTGAGTAAGTGTCTGAGTCACACCGGGCCCGCCTGGAAAGTTCGGGGCGGGGGGGGGGGGGGGGGGGGGGGGGGAACAGAAAGGTGTCACACCAAGCCCGCTCAGGAAGGCGGAGCGGGGAGGGGACAATTTTTGGGGCACGCGACCCCCGCCCCAAAGCCTCAGAGCGTGGGGGTGCGCGTGCCAAGGTCATACCGGACCCGCCTGGTCGAAACGGGGCGAGGGGGGGGGGGGGGGGGGGGGACGTAAAATAAAGGAGCTCAAGCCACGCAAGCGTGGGATACACGACTCTGATACTCGCCTACCCTGCTCAGAAGACTCAAGAGCGGGGAGGGAGTTCCTGCGCGGTTAAGGGAAAAGAAGGGGACTTACCTGCGGGCTGGAATGCCCGGAAGCCGGAGCGAAGTGGGGCCCGAGAAGCCGACGGAGCGACGCCATCCTGCGGAGAAGTCCGGGGAGACTGTCGATACCAGGAAGGAAGGACACGACTGTAGAACTAGAAATCCCACAGATGAGACCGCCGGTCCTCAATCCCGTCGGCACACTCGGAAGAGCAGTCGGAGCACGGCCGGCAGGCGACGAGGGCGTCCGAGGGCCACAGAAAACCTCACAAAAGGAGGCAACTTCAACAAAAGCCGCCATAGCGTTCGTTGCACACTGTCCGCAGGAAGGAACACACTCAAGCGCTGAACTCACACCACGAGGCACAAAGCCACGTGAGTAAAGTCACAAGCCGAAACCCCAAGGCTGCAGCCAAGGACGAAGTTCACAAAGTCAAACCGGTCGGAACCGGCCGGCGCTAAGTCCATACAGTAAGACGTTGAAGTGTAGAACACACCAACGAAGTACACTGAATCCAAGGAGAAGTCTAACCAAGGCAAAAGCCAAGTCGTAGTAAAAACCACAGAAGACACCGGTCAAAAACCGTAGCAAGGCAAAAGCCCGACCGGTCGAGCGAAGAGTGAAACTGAGGTGAGTTCGCCACACGCTTGCCGGTATAGGCTGGTAAGGGAAGGCCACCCGGGCTCCTATACTTGGATCCCCGGTGTCTCCTCCCCAGTTGTGTAGGGGACACAACTTTGGGCTGAAATCGCTAGGCTATAGAGTGTATTCCATATAGTAATGCCATCGGTAATGTATTTTGAGAAAACAAACCCAAAAGTGCAAGTTGTCTTCTAAAGACTACATACATATCACTTGTCAAAACAGATGGACCATAAGCCTTCTCCTTTCAAAGAATGGTGGACAGTTTGCAATAGTCCAGAAAGTACTCCACACACGTCTCGAGGGATGGTTTGACCTTGGCAGCTCACGTCAAAGTGCCCAATCTCTTTGCAGCCAAGCCAATCAGACACTACCCTTGAGTTTGTAGATCCATCTCCTAAATCCAGACCCAAAAGGTGACTGCCAAGCTTGTAAAAAGCAAGAAAATATGTGACATTGCTTCAGAAAGAGTAAAGAAATACCCCAGAAATTGAGTATTTTATTGTTTTTTACACGCTTGGCAGTCACCTTGTTGGTCTGGATTACAGAAATGTGTTGTCCACAGTCCATTTCTTTAACTGTCAGATATTTCCATCCACCTGCTGTTTTGAATTGAAAGAGATACCAGAGGTGACAGCACATCACATACCTGTTGACTGACGAGCCGTGTGTGGCATCCGATCGTACGTCAAAGTCAGACCCGACTCCCATGTCCTCTCTGGTGTGATCACTTCCGCGTCTAACATGGCGAGACGATGCTCTGCACACACACACACACATGCAAAGTGAGCATGGTCTTGTTGAACCCGTTCCCTGCCAGAGCATGTCCATCTTGTTTCTGAATTCTTTGTTCATGAAATGACCAAAAGCCACAAGATAAGATAAGATAAGATAAGATAAGATGGTTTATTGCCATATGTTTCCATGTACAAAACAATAAAAACATTGGAATTTGTCTTGATGTCAGTTATTAAGACTAAACACACACACACACACAGAGAGAGAGAGAGAGAGAGAGAGAGAGAGAGAGAGAGAGAGAAACATCTGATACAGTTAAAAACTGACTGTACACAATCATTCTCACTCGCCACTCGCGCTCTCTCCAATTAGTCCGGTTGATCAGAGAGAGCGTGAACAGCAAGAGGGAAAAAACTGTTGCGGAATCTGCTGGTCCTGGTACTGATGGACCTGTACCTGCGCCCTGATGGTAAAATTTGAAAAAGCTCATTGCCGGGGTGGGTGGAATCACTGGAGATAAGACGTGCTCTACGTAAGAGACGCTGCTGGTACAGTGAGTCCAGGCTAGGAAGATCTCTGCCTATGATTTTTGAAGCGGTCTTGACCACCCTACTCAGTCTGATTTTCTCTTTGGCCAAACTGGTCTCGGTAAGAGGCACAGATCCTCATGAGCCCCCACAACTGCGGGGCCTCATGAGGAACTATGCCTCTTGCAGTTTGGAGTTGTTCACTTCTTCTCATCAGTCAAGGGGTTAATAATATCTTACAACTATTCAGCTGAATTTGAGATCACTCACACATTGCTGACTGTAGGCTGAACAGTCCAGTGACGTGCTATCAGACTGTTCGCACTTGAATAATAATAATAATAATAATAATAATAATAATAATACATAGTATTTATATGGCGCATTTCTCATATTTATAATATGACTCAATGCGCAGGACATAGCCGCGAACTGAACCCAACAAGCACGCTCATGTGAACCACGCGCATTCCCTCACACACTGTACATAAACACAGAACAATCACGTGGTGCTAAGGGCAAGCTCAAGCAAGCTACTGAAATTTTTGGAAATTTAAAATCATTTTTTATATTTTTGAAATTTGATTAAGTGGACCGAAATTAATACCCAATTCATAGGGGGAGGAAAGAGCCGGAGTACCCAGAGAAAGAACCCCCGACGGTCCGCCCGAATTAATGGTGACACTTACTAGAGGAGAAAAGTCCGACGCCGGAACCAGGTATCGAACCTCGCACCTCTTGCATTGGTGGCAGGCGCTTTTACCGCTGCGCCACGGACCACCCCAATAACCTGACTACTACTTATGTCACTGCTCCGTGACAAAGGACACATACTTTTCTGTCCAGCAGCAGCATCAGCAGCAGTCATCTGGTTCACCCTGTTAGCCCCGAGTCGCTACAGCAGGAGATGGCTTGACCATGATAATTCAAGGACAGTGCCAGATGAGCTTGGCGCCTTCAGGCGCCAAGCTCATCTGGCACTACCCTTGAATTATCATGGTCAATCCATCTCCTGCAACTGCTACACAGTCGTTAGGCAACACCTCCAAAATTTGAGAAATGGGACCTTGGGGCTAAAAGGGTTAAGAGGGAGGGGGTGGGAGATCAGAGAGGTAAGTAGGTTCACGGCACAAATTGGTTAAACTGCAAGCGTCAGATCAAGGGCCATGTCCCGCTCAGCTCTGCACCTGTCCAGGCACGGCATAAATCGGCAAACCAGACACTATTTTGCATGAGCTATCCCAGTTCGTTAATCTCCCACATGACTGCTTGAAGAAAATGAATCACAGGTATATTCCCACCTCGACAAACGCATGACCGACGAGCAAAGTATCATCTCACCTGGAAGATTCAGAAGCGTAGCCCTCCCTGTCTCCACTCCGTTGTCTCCGGGACCGCGTGTGATAAAGATCCGTGGTAGGTTCCCCTCGACTCTCAGGTCGCTGCAGCTTCTGTGGAGACGGTGGTGGTGGTGACCTTGGTCTTCGCTGCTGCTGCTGTTGCTGGGACCTTTGCTTCTGTATGACCTCATCATCAGACGCTCTTCGGGATCTCTCAGTGCCCGCCTCTGCAGATTTGGATGATTGCGGTCTGACCGTGGCCTCTTCAGCCTGTTCCTGCTCGGCGTCTGAATCGGGTCGGTATGGAGTGGGCGGGCGGTCGGCTGCTGAAGGGGTGTGGGGGGTGGGGGGTCGGATGCGGCTCTGGTCAGCCAGCGTGTCTTGGGATTGTGGCGAAGACTGTCCCTGGTCTTGCAACTTTGCCTCTGGCTCAAGGTGACGAGGTGTGGACGCATCAGACGCCACTGGAGAAATAAGAAACTATCTTCAATTTCAGAAAAAGTTCACAACAACTCAAATTTCTCCCATCTTAACCCCCACTGTGCATGCAGTACACTCTACACAGTGCCGCTACCAGCGGCCACATGCACGTCACACCTCGTCATCACTGTTACAGCTGCCAGAGGTGTCTACAAAGTGAAACCTGGCCAGAGTGCCTGATGAAGAGCTTCTCAACACTTGCGTATGATGGAGGATGTGTTAACTCTTATCATTCGGAATACACCAGCGTGTGAAATAAGTTTGACTAAAATAGTTCAAGGGTAGTGCCAGAATAGCTTGGCGCCTCTAGGCGCCAAGCTATTCTGGCACCACCCTTGAACTAAAGCCATTGTCCATATCTTATTCTGTAAGTACTATAATGTATGGCAGTGAACAAATTTGAAGCTTTTAGTATCAGTATATGTGTCAATACTTATGTATGATGGAGGATGTGTCAACACTTGTGTATGATGGAGGATGTGTCAACACTTGTGTATGATGGGGAACGTGTCAACACTTGTGTATGATGGAGGATGTGTCAACACTTGTGTATGATGGAGGATGTGTCAACACTTGTGTATGATGGAGGAATGTGTCAACACTTGTGTATGATGGAGGATGTGTCAACACTTGCGTATGATGGAGGATGTGTCAACACTTGTGTATGATGGAGGATGTGTCAACACTTGTGTATGATGGAGGATGTGTTGCTGTCCAGATATGTAAAATAAAAACCAACACACATCAGAATACTGCAAACAAAAGGGTGTGAAAAAGTAGATTCTCACATAACTTTCTCTCTTTTGTGTTTTTAACTCATTCAGCCTGACGCACATATTTCCCAAATTTTGGAGGCATCATTTAACGACTATGCACCAGTTCAGGAGATGGATCGAGCATAATTCAAGGCCAGTGCCACAATAGCTTGGCGCCGACAGGCGCCAAGCTAATCTGGCACTACCCTTGATTTATCATGGTCTCCTGCTGTAGTGGGTCAGGACTGAATGGGTTAAAACTTCATCCAACTCATTTCTGCATGCAGGATAAAGTTTTCAAACCCCACCAGTGATTCACCTAATATGGGATGTCAGACTCTGTATGTAGTGTATCCAGGCTTAACCCTTTAACTGCTGGGGCAAGGTGAACACTACCCAACAGCAAGAGACATGAAAACCCTCATCAGCCCTCACAGTCTCACGAGGATTTACATCTCTTATTAGTCCCAAGTTCTTTATGCCTAATTTCGTCCGATCGACACCTGTCTTCTTCTCACATGTGTCGGCCAGTGCGTGGTCATGTCGGTGCACAATTCATGATCACTGGCAGTCAAGGGGTTAACCCTTTGCATGTCAGTAGCGGTTTTAGTCTCGTGACTAGAACCACTACCGACACCGAAAGGGTTAACCCATATCATACTGAGGCCAACAGCTTCAAATTTGTACACTGCCATATGCAAGCTACATTATAGTACTTACAGACAAGGATACAGACCAATGGCTTTAGTTCAAGGGTAGTGCCAAGGCGCCAAGCTATTCTGGCACTGCCCTTGAACTATTTTAGTCAAACTTATTTCACACACTGGTGTACTCCGAATGATGAGGGTTAATGGGTTAATATTATCCTACCTCCATCGCTGAGATCTTCAAGGGTCTCATCCTGCGTGGAACGCGAAGCTGACGGACAAAGTCTTTTCTCTTCCCCTGTCTTTTGGCTTTGGCTGCTGTTGTGTAGTCACGCCCCCTCCGGCACCACTACTCACAGGCGGCTTTGGCCTTACGTCTCTGGTCCCTGCGTCGCTGATTGTGGACTCATCTAGTTCTCCGTCATAACTTCGGTCGATGCTGTGGCGGCCGGGGCCAGCGGCAGTAGAAGCAGTGGTTGGTTGTTTTGAGATGCGAGTCTGTCGCCCGCACCGATCTGGGTCCGATTCTCGGCGAGTGGAACTGGCTACCGTGGATGAAGATCCAGAGCTGTCCAGTCGTGACCGGTTCGGACCTCTGAAGGGAACAGTTTGATAAAAATTGTCTGTACAACTATCTCCATTTGGGACGGGACATTGTTTTACAGACAACAATTCCTGATATTCCGGCCACTCATTGCAGCTTTTCCTCCAGGTATTCTGGTTTTCCTCTCACAGTGAAATTGCTTAACCCATTACATCCTGACGGGTTGATTTTTTCCATTTCTGTAATTTGTCTCATGAAGGCTGGAGTACAGTTCCAGCGATAGACTGACCATGATTGTTCAAGGGTGGCGCCAGAACAGCCCATGGGCGCCAAGCTGTTCTTGCACCACCCTTGAGCTGTCATGGAAGTCATTTAGTTCTGGGAGTTTGAGTGCTAAGCGTGACAATTAAATCCCCTATGCGCTGCTAACCCCCTCTACCTGTCTCCTGACGACGGACGATCTCGCAAGCGAAGCGGGCCCTCAGGTTGCCTGTCCCTACTGTTCTGAGACACCTCCGAGCCCACCATGGAACCAATAAATCCACTGTCCGCGTCATCCGCCCCTCTCTGTCGGGTCATCTGTTTGAATTTACCCTGCGGGAGATTGGCCAGCCTGTCGTCCTGCTGACGATCTCGCATCTCGTGGTCAGAGATACCGCTGTCGGGGAGACTGGAAAAGCTGCCTCTCTCTGGTCTCTGTTGTCAGTGAGGATGAAAACAAAAAACATGATTATAAAAAGTGAAAGATGCACAACGTCTTTGATTTATGTTTCATCTTTTGACTGAAAACTTAACACATTCAAAGCATGCCACATTCAGATGCGCTGCACATAGCCATGTATGCCACGTCCCAAAGGAGTTAACCCATTTCATCCTGAGGCTGATTTTTAATTGGCTTATTGTCCTATGAAGGCTGCATTACAGATTACCAGATAGATCAACCATTTTACTTCAAGGGTGGTGCCAGAATAGCTTGGCGCCTGAGGCGCCAAGCTATTCTGGCACCACCCTTGCACTATCATAGTCAAATTTATTTCAGGTAATAGTGTGTCAGGATGAAAAGGGTTACCCTATAAATCCCTGACATGCTGTGACAGGATTTTGATCAACCTCAAGGGTGATCTCAGAATAGCTGACACCACCCTTGAACTATTACAATCAATCTGTCTCCGGAATTGTGATGCAGACCTCAAAGGACATCTACAAAAATTGGTGCTTGAAATCCTCAGGATGCAACGAGTTAAACCCTTTCAAGCATCTACAAAAATCTGTCTCTACAGCCTTCGCAGGTTGACTGCGGTGTGGACACCCACGTCTGTTCCTGGCATATGGATATATAAATCTGTCTCTACAGCCTTCGCAAATTGACTGCTGTGTGGATACCCGCATCTGTTCCAGGCATATGGATATAAAATGCAGCCAGCCAAAGACCTAGAACCCACATCTGTGGAAGGCTCATGAGGATCTATCCCTCTTGCTCTTCTGCATTGTGGTCAATAGTGAAAGGCTCCACAACTTGAGCTTTTCTCAGAAAGGCCAGTGTGTGTTAATTCTCAGAAAGGCCAGCATGTGTTAATTCTCAGAAAGGCCAGCATGTGTTAATTCTCAGAAAGGCCAGTGTTTGTTAATTCTCAGAAAGGCCAGCGTGTTCTCTGCCACAGTTCTTCGCCAAACTGCTCATCTTCAGATTGTGGGCGTCTCATGTAGATTACCTTGCTCAGTTTGGGGTCGCGAAAGTCGTGATGGTGTCTGTTGGGTCGCGGCATTCGAGGGTCATATGAATCGCGGTCACGCGGAGCTGCTGCACCATCCAAGCTACTGGGAGAGGACCGGTCTCGGCTGTGATCACGACCATGGTCCAGTGGTGACGGGGTGGCACTGGAACGCAGACCTAGCAGCAGAAACTCTCAGGTAACCTATTTAACTCATCAACCCGCGCACGTATTTCCCAAATGATGGAGATGGATTCAAGGGTAGTGCCAGATTAGCTAACAGGCGCCAAGCTAATCTGGCACTACCTTGAATCATCATGGTCGATCCATCTCCTGATCTAGTGCGTCAGGGCTGAATGGGTTAACCCCACGAGGCATTTCCCCAATTGTGGAGCTGTTACCTAGTGACTTTGTGCCAGCTGCAGGAGATGGCTTGACCATGATAATTCAAGGGTAGTGCCAGATGAGCTTGGCGCCTTAAGTTATCGTGGTCGATCCGTCTCCTGCTGCAGGGCGTTGGGGCTGAATGGGTTAAATAAAGAAACAAATCACGGGCATCACGGGCTCTGTAATCAACACATGATATCATGAACCTTTTGTCGATATCCAAATACAAACCACAGGAGTAATCAGAAAGTGATCAGTAGTAATCAAAAATCAAAATGGAGTTTTGAGTTACAGATAACAGTTTAGGGGTATCAGTGCATGCACCTATGACTTTTGTTCAACACTTGCAAAATGTGCTGCATTTGGACACGAGCTTAACACCACATTTTATCAGTAGCGGTTAATGTCGTCACGATTTCTGCAGGTAAGCAAAAGGTCCCATGGCTGACGTACTCAGTTGTGGTTGGCCCGTGTACAGTTGTGCGTGGGCCAACCACAGCCGACATCATACTGAGGACGGTTTGACCGTGGGAAACCACGGCTGATGACACCCTGAGAACCTCTGTGGACCCACTGGGTATCTAGTGAAGCTAGATCGGACAATCCACACGTGTACACTAACCTGCAGTGGAAGAGTTAAGGTCCCTGGGTGAGGTGAGGTCAGTGCGACTGCCGCTAAGACTGCTGGGAGTGCGGCGAAGACTGTCATCCAATCGCGAGTCTCGACTGTCGTGACGAGAGGGTAGGTACGGGCTGATGGAGTGGTCTCCTACAAGTGGTACAAGTGGTGTGCCTCGACTCTGTAAAATGGTGACAAAACACTTCATTAGAAACATAAGACGTAGCAAAACTGATCACTGCTAATCCTGCAAAAGCAATTAATTCATCATGTCATGCGGAAAAAATATCAAATATTGAGGTGTGTTTAACAGTTCCAGAGACAGATCAACCGCAACAGCTCAAGGTTCAGGTTTTAGAATAGCTTGGCGCTTCTAGGCAGCAAGCTTTCCTGGCACCACCCTTGAACTATCACAGTTGATTCACATCTTGTTGTATCACGTCAGGCCATCATGATTAACTTGCAAAGTTGACTGACTGCAATGTATTCACGTTGTGTGATTAGACCGTCACATTCTGCGCAGTCAAAAACTACAATTACTCATTCAACCCCACGCACGTATTTCTCAAATTTTGGAGGCACCCTCTAACGACTATGCACCTGTTGCAGGAGATGGGTCGACCATGATAATTCAAGGGTAATGCCAGATTATCTTGGCACCTGTTGGCGTCAAGCTAATCTGGCACTACCCTTGAATTATCATGGTCGATCCATCTCCTGGTGTAGTGCGTCAGGGCTGAATGGCTTAATTTAAAGTACCATTACACGTAAATCTGACGACACTATTCAGCACCATTTGTGTTCATTATGCCTTGTCGACACACCTAATGAACTTTAACAGCAGTTTGGACACGCAGCAAAAGCACATGCGTAATCGCGCGTATTTATTCTGCGCAGTCGTTGGGTGTGTCAATCTATTTTTAGCTGTTTCTCGTACTGATACCATTGTATATATAGAATGGAGTGGAGTCATTGTCAGGTTACTTGATATTAAGACGACATGTGCTAAACTGGATTGTCCTGTGTCTAAATGAACCATAAACAGACACGTGTGTAGCGTCTCGTAACCATCTGTTACTGAAGTGTATCTTTGAACATCTATGGTGGCATTGGGCCTTTAACTCTCCATGACTGCCACTCTTTAGAATGGAAATAACTTCATTTGGGGAGCCGAGTTAAAAACCATGGATTTACCTGAAATACACGGCAATGTACTTGAGTCACTTATCAACACCCACAGGCAAATCAGGCATCAGGTACTTACGATTTTACACTCTGCACGAAGGGTTTAACCCATTGAGCCCTGACGCACTACAGCAGGAGATGGATCGACCATGATGATTCAAGGGTAGTGCCAGATTAGCTTGGCGCCTGTCGGCGCCAAGCTAATCTGGCAATGCCCTTGAATTATCATGGTCAATCCATCTCCGGCAACTGGTGCATAGTCATTAGAGGACGCCTCCAACATTGGGGAAATGCGGCTGTCAGGCTGAATGAGTTAATCAGATTGCTGTCTCACTGGGGCCAGTGCTGAAGACAGTGACAATCGACAGTGTGCTAGCTTTAAGTCCGTTGCTATAAGTACGCAACACGTCAGCTGCACATGTAGTACGTTTAGTGCGCTAGCTAACCTTTGGGCTTGGAGGAATAGCTGACTGCCCAGTTCTGTCCCTTGAATCAACTCCCCCAATTGCCCCATCCTCAAAAGTCCGTTGTTGTTGCGACTGGGATCGGTCGCTGGGGAGTGGGGATCGCCGTTGGCGAGCGTCTTGTTCTCTTCGCTGTAGTCTCTCGTACCTTGAGAAAACAATTTTAAATATCTGATATGCATGCTTTTGATCATTTGTGGAAGAGGTAAGAATGTCTGTACAAAACAGCGTTCTGACTGAAGAATTTGTGTAACCCATTCAGCCCTGACGCCCTACAGCAGGAGATGGGTCGACCATGATAATTCAAGGGCAGTGCCAGATTAGCTTGGCGCCACCCTTGAATTATCATGCATAGTTGTTAAATGATGCCTCCAAAATTTGGGAAATATGTGCGTCGGGCTGAATGAGCTAATAATTGTCGTAACTGTCCTTTCCAAGCGAGTTGTTTTCTTGGTTGGGATTTTCTTTGCATGTCACATACAGCAGAGCCTGCGCTGAGTGACCACCCTTAGGACAGATCCCCTGTCATAAAGAGTTAGTTATTTGGATTTAACGCCGAGCAGGCAACTAAGGCCATCTCACGGCGGGTGTCATAAAGAGAATGATGTGAGGCGGCTCAACAGTGTAGGCTATAGAGACTCATGGTGAGGGACACTACCTGCCCTTCACCACTTCCCTCTAACCCATATCATACTGAGGCTAAAAGCTTCACATTTGTACACTGCCATAAATGCAAGCTACATAGTAAACAATCCAGACCAAAAAGGTGACTGCCGAGCGTGTACAATGCAAATAAGTACCCAACGGAGAAAGAAACACGCTTAGAAAAGACGGATACAACACAATTTATTAATATTTCGGGTAAATACCCTTTGTCAAAATAGACAAACAGAGAGATTAGCCGCTACTTATCTTCATTCGCAGAAGAATGAAGATGAGTACCGGCTAATCTCTCTGTTTGTTTGTCTATTTTGACAAAGGGTATTTACCCGAAATATTAATAAATTGTGTTGTATCCGTCTTTTCTAAGCGTGTTTCTTTCTCCGTTGGGTACTTATTTGCATTGTACACGCTCGGCAGTCACCTTTTTACCAAAAAACTTACAAATGCAATAAATAAACATGCTCTGAAACCACATACAATATATGACCGACTCACAGTCAGTCTTACCCACCCCACATGTTCTGTGGTACCCCACAGTTCCTTTACCCATCTACCTATTTTAATTAAACGTCTGTGCTGCCACACAAAAAGTGAACAATCCATCTGCAAGAGATATAGATGCTCAAAAGCCTCCGCAGCTGCAGGGGCACATGAGGACCTATACCTCTTGGTGGCGCCACCTTCGCAACTATGTTCCTCTAATGGCTAGGGCTCTTTGGCGCTCAATTAACCCTTTTAGCCCCAAGGTCCCATTTCTCAAATTTTGGACTGAGGTGTTGCCTAACAACTATATGTACCATTTGCAGGAGATTGATCGACCATGATAATAGAAGGGTAGTGCCAGATTAGCTTGAAGGCGCCAAGCTAATCTGGCACTACCCTTCTATTATCACGGTCGATCAATCTCCTGCTGTAGGGACTCGGGGCTGAATGGGTTAACCAAGATTTCAGAAACACAAGCTGCATCCACTGGCACTGAAGGGGTTTAACATCTGCACTCCACGGCACACACCAGGACAACAAACTGAACACAGAAAACTAGCACACATTCATATCTATGTAGTAATCCCTGACAGGCAGGATGTGCTATACAGTGTATATATATATATATATATATATATATATATATATATATATATATATATATATTATATATATATATATATATATATATATATATATATATATATATATATATATATATATATATATTTATAAAACACTTGACTGTTGTCATCGGTGCAACATCTTGCCTGCTAAACATCTGTAACAGATGCATGCTAGTATTGTGCGCAGGCAATGACATCATTGTATGCACCCACTCCATATTTTTTCCCCTTCTTTGACACATGTACTGATATAATAAGCAAATTAATTATTTATGAGCTTGCTCAATATACTTTCCTTCTCCAAAAGCTGTTGCGGCCCTGGCCCGCAAAGTTGTTGATGGATTCTCGAGCCAGGGTCTTATGAAATAAATCACAAAATACTGTTCTGCTGCAACACTAATGCATCCTTTTCAACTATGACAACGTTAACACTTTGATTAATTTTAAACTTGCCGTTTTTCACCAATGCCGAAGATATTTTCGTCCGGGTACGTGCCATGCGTGCTTCGGCACTCGCGTTGAAGTTGACGTGGAAACCCGCAAAAAGCGATGCAAAGAGTACAAAAGGCTAAAGACACTAACCTATAACTTGAAACCTTCATTGTTGTAGATAGGTAACGCAAACTAGAGTCGCGAAATGCAACATTCCAAGCTTTAAAAAAAAAAAACGAACTGAACTGTATTAAGGTAGGAGGTAGACGGAACAGCCAAACGCTCAAAATCACTCAACACAGTTATCTCCCTTGCGTCAACAAAACTGTCGTCTGCTTCACATAGCACTTATAGTGGAGTCATGTTTCTTGTTTTTTTGCTACTATTTCTTTTTCTTTTTCACGTTATTATCCACATTGCTGCTATGTGTGTTTCATTGCTAACCTTTGCTTATGAATTAAACTGAATTAAAATCATTTTGTGAATATGCATATGTTTTGTTTCGGTATGCATTACAGTCTCAGTATGCAAACCTAAAATGGTCGCACAGAGTAGAGGGCACGAAGCGAAGGTTTGTTTTGGACTGGGTACATAAATTATTTTGAGCAGCAATTCGCTTGCTATAGTGCCGAAAATAACCAGACGTGATTACTTGACCCGATCAAAATGTCCTCGTCGTACCGACTCGGACATTTGGATTCGGGTCTCGTAATCACATCGGCCTGTTATCGGCACTATATCAAGCAAAATGCTGCTCAATAATTATAAGATAAGATAAGATAGCTTATTGCCATATGTTTCCATGTACAAAAAAACAATATAATGATAATTGATATAGCTGTGCAGTGATGTCATGGAGCCATGATGTGTTTTTATACTCTGTTGATGTCAGAGAGACTGTTCCTGTCAGGTCATCTGTTGTGATGTCATCTCAGTGTTGAATGTTTTCTGTGGACTGAGCCCGTGTCTCCATGTTGTGTAGATACATATCCACATGTATGTATGGCATGTACCTGTAAGTATTCTCTTCTTCTTTTGCGCGTGTGGATGTGTGTGACTGTGAGTGCGTGGATTGCATGTACCCGTAATTATTCTCTTCTTGTTTTGCAGTTGTGAATGTGTGTGTCTGTGAGTGTAAGCATGGCATGTACTGTTAGTATTCTCTTCTTGTTTTGCGCGTGTGACTGTGACTGCGTGCATGTCAACAAACAAGTCTGTCTTTATCATCCATCAGTACAGCCTGAGGCCTCCTAGGTCACTGCTTAGGCAACCATAGATGGACTGTACTGGCTCAGGAGGCTCACAAAGAGGCTTAACACATTTAAAACTCATTTGCAGCCAGCCGCATCCGGATGCACGGCTTATGCCACGCATCCGGATGCGGCTGGCCATGAATGAGAAGTCCCAACGCTGTACAGGAGATGGATCGACCATGATAATTCAAGGGTTTTAAAGTCAGATTAGGTTGGCATCATCGGGCACCAAGATAATCTGTCCCTATCCTTGGATTATCATGGTCGATCCATCTGCAACCGGTACCTACACGACACTTTAAAAATTTGGGAAACGTGGACTTGGGATTAAATATGTGAAATTCCCAGGAGTCCCTGCAGTCGCGAAGATAGGCGTCTTGCAGACGGAGCGGGCTGGCAGAGCTAACTCACGGAATTAGCGAACTTTGTGCATTTCTGACCCACCTCTGATTTAAGTCTTTGCGTGCTAGTAGCCGCTTTTGTCAGGACAGGAATCATCGTGGCAAAACCCACTACCAACATGCAAAGGGTTAACCCTTTCAGCGCCAGTACCCTACAGCAGGAGACGGATTGACCATGATAATTCAAGGGTAGTGCCAGATTAGCTTGGTGCCTTCAGGCGCCAAGCTAATCTGGCACTACTCTTGAATTATCATGGTCAATCACTTCCTGCAAGTGATACATAGTCGTTAAGTAACACTTCCAAAATTGGGGAAATGCGCCCGTGGTGCTAAAAGGGGAAAAGATAGCATACTGGTATCTAGTGACCGTGCAATTCTCATCACCATTGTGTACATCTACTACAACAGCCTGGGTCTGGGGGTGATTATGCACTGTGCGTGCTGTACATGCAACTCCATGCAAAACATGTCAGCACTATGCCAACAACGACAAAAGCATAAGTGTGTCCATATTCATTTATTTAATTTTTTTTTTAAAGCAAGATTGTCAATGCAACACATAGAAAACCTTGCATTGCACAGAAGTGGACATACAGGCTTCTGCACGATACGTGCTAGCACTCTGCCCTACAATGACAAAAGCCATGCATGTCCACTTTCAGGAAGAGCGATTAACCCTTTGCACGTCGGTAGTGGTTTTCGTTAAAATGATTCCTAAAGAATCATCACGACTAACTGCTACCAACGCGCAAAGGCTTAACACATAATGCTCCGCTCCAGGACCGAAATCCACAAATTTTGAAGTTGTCCCCTGAAGACTGTATTACACTTCTGGAAACAGATCAAGCGTGATAGTGCAAGGGTTGTGCCAGAATAGCTTGGCGCCTATGGGTGCCAAGCTATTCTGGCACAACCCTTGAACTATCACGCTCGATCCATGTCTTGCCGTGGCGTGTTGGAGTTGAATGGGTTAAGATTTGCAATGTAACACATTGGAAATCTTGCTTTCACCAAAAAGGACCTGCTAGGGTTTGCCTTTGCCACTGTCTGGCAGCACTCTGTCCAAACATCTGTCTTGAAGCACAACAAACAGGTCGGCACTTCACAACACACATGCACTCTTGTGCAAGACTCACACATTGCTCAGACGATCATACAGCTTGAGGCGCTCGGCCTTCTTCCATTCCTTATACCTACCAATAAATGAACGGGCAGAAAACGCCAGTCGTTTACACATCTGCAGTTCCTAAGATCCGTATGAGTCGCCACAGCTGCAGGGGCTCATGAGGATCTATGCCTTTTACTGATATCACTTTGCATCCATGTTCCTTGGAAGACTTGAGCTCTTCCACGTTAAATTAACAAAAATTTGAGAAACACAATCTGTGACCACTGGCCAGGATGGGGTTAAAGAGTACAACTTTATAAACACTGCCATACTACAACTTTAAGACAACTGCCATACTACAACGTTATGAACACTGCCATACTACAACTTTGTGAACACTGCCATACTACAAACTTTGTGAACACTGCCATACTACAACTTTGTGAACATTGCCATAGTACAACTTTGTGAACACTGCCATACTACAAACTTTGTTAACACTGCCATACTACAACTTTATAAACACTGCCATACTACAACTTTGTGAACAATGCCATACTACAAACTTTATGAACACTGCCATACTACAACTTTATGAACACTGCCATACTACAACTTTATGACAACTGCCATACTACAACTTTATGACAACTGCCATACTGCAACTTTATGACAACTGCCATACTACAAACTTTGTGAACACTGCCATACTACAACTTTGTGAACACTGCCATACTACAACTTTATGAACACTGCCATACTACAACTTTGTGACAACAGCCATAAAGTGGCTAAGACCATATTTGAAACAAACAAAAAAATGCATTCTGAAAAAAATAAAATGCTCAAAAAAGAAAACAATTGGAAATTTTGTTCAGTGTGTGTGCTTGTCTGTGATCTTGGGCGTTACAGCACACCAGCGTAAGTGATCACTGCATGCCATTTGCAGAGTTTTAACCTTCTGGCTGTCGACAGCACTTTTTGTCAGGAATCATTGTGACAAAACGCGCTACCAACAGCCAAAAGATGACCGTCAACAATGTTTTTAACTCATTACATCCTGACGAAATGACCTTTTTAAAAGATATCCCTTGAGGTCTACAACATCACAGTTCTGGAGACAGATCGACCATGAGAGTTCAAGGGTGGTGTCAGAATAGCTTGGCACCTACAGGCGCCAAGCTATTCTGACACCACCCTTGAACTCTCATGGTCGATCCTCATCCTGTCGTAGAGATGTCAGGGCTTTCTGGGTTTAACAAAAGCCACCCTTCAGATAAATCGGAGAATAACTGTGTTGAAAATATTACAAATCCTCACCTGTCGTGCAATTCCGATGGCAGTCGGAACATGTCCGGCATCTCGTCACAAATCCCCTTCATTTTCTGAAATGGAAGAAAGTCAAGATTGAAGAATGTACGTGAACAACATCAGTGGATAGAACAGGCCAGAAAATCGTATGTTTCAAAATCTATCTATCTATCTATATCCCGTTAGTCTTGCCGACCGTTGGGGCACCACTGATGACTTGGCAACCAGCTCCCTCCATTCCTCTCTGTTCTCTGCCATTCTCAGCGTATCACCCAGCTTCAGTCCTGTCCACTCTGAGATATTGTCCTCCCATCTTTTCCTCTGTCTTCCTCTCCTTCGTCCTCCTTGCACAGTGCCTTGCAGGATTGTTTTGGCAAGCCCTGCTGAACGCGTGACATGCCCATACCACTTCAATTTGCGTTTTCTCACAATGGCTAATAAGTCTTCATAGGGCCCGATGGCTTGCCTGATTCTGCTTCCCACTTCCTCGTTTGTGATGTGATCTCTGTATGAGATGCGAAGCAGCCTTCGAAAACATCTCATTTCAGTGGCTTGTATCCTTTCAAGGTCTGCTGTGAGGTTCCATGACTCGCAGGCATACAAGAACACTGAGATGACTAAGGAGCGCATCAGTCTGATCTTGGAACAGAGTGTGATGTTTCTGTCCTTCCATATGGTCTTCAATCTTGTCAGTGTTGTTGTTGTCTGCGCAATCCTGGACAGTATTTCTGGTTTTGATCCCTCATTTGTCACAATGGCTCCTAAGTATTTGAATTTCTTAACTGTTTCCAGTTTTTGGCCTCCAACCATGATTTCAGTGCCAATGCCACTGGGTTTATTGGTCATCAGTTTGGTCTTCTCTGCACTGATTTCCATCCCATATGCAATGGCTGTACTATCCAGCTTTTCCACCAGCTGAGCTAGCTCCTTCTCTGTTCCTGCAAGGCCATCAATGTCGTCCGCAAAGCGCAAGTTCATGATTGTTCTGCCTCCAATACTGACAGTTCCTTCATGATCTTTCAGAGCGTCCGTCATGATTCTTTCCAGGAAGATGTTGAAAAGAGTAGGTGAGAGCAAGCAGCCTTGTCTGACTCCAACTGTAGTCCTAAACCAGTTTCCTATTTTGCCGTTGAAGCAGACTGCGCTAGTGGCCTTGTTGTAAAGGTTTGCTATGACTTTGATCAGGTTGGCATTGATGTTGTATAGATTCATGGTGGACCAAAGGGCTGCATGCCACACCCTGTCAAACGCTTTCTTAAAATCCACAAAGACATGATAGAAGTCCTGCTGGTGCTGGAGGTATCTCTCACATAGAACTCTCAGGTTGAAGATCTGCTCAGTTGTGCTCCGCCCTGGTCTGAAGCCTGCCTGTTCCTCAGCTATGATTTCCTCTGCCTGTGGCTTCAGCCTGTTCAGTAGGATCTTTAACATGACTTTGCTTGGGTGGGATATAAGACTGATCGTGCGATAGTTCTGGCATTGATGTAAGTTGCCTTTTTTGGGGAGAGTTATTATAAGTGATTGAGTCCATGGTGTGGGCCAATCCCCTGACTGCCAGATCTTATTGCAGATTGTTAGTAAGGCGCTTATCGTGTCTTCTCCCCCTTCTTGGACTAGCTCTGCAGGGATGTTGTCTGCTCCTGCTGCCTTCCCCTTTTTCAGCGACTTCACTGCAGCCTCTACTTCTTCTCGGAGGATGGGATAGTTGCCATTGTTGGTCACGGGTGGGTTGACAAGTATGCCTGGGTCCCCTGCAGCTCGGTGGTTGTACAAATCTGAGCAGTACTCTGTCCATCTCTTCAGTATGTCTTGGTCTTCCGTAAGACAGTTCCCTTCACTATCTTGAATGATCGAGGAGCGTCCTTGTTTTACACTGGTCAGGTCTTTCACCAGCTGGTATGCTTTTTTGCTATTATTTTTGTTCAGATTTTCTTCTACATGTTTACACTGATCTTCAATCCACTTATTCTTTGCCTTTTTCATGCTTTTCTTGATATCCTGGTTAATTTCCCTGTATTGTTTAGCTCCTTCTACCTCTGATTTCTTTTTCTTTAATTCTCGACGCTTGTCACATAGAGCAAACATGTCAGCTGTAACCCAAGGTTTCTTTGCTTGTCGGTGTTTGCCAAGGATCTCACTGGCTGTTTGGGTTACAACAGTGTTAAATGTGTCAATCAGTGTGTCCACGTCCGTGTCTTCTGCACCTAGAAGTAGCAATGGTGCGAATTTTCCTCCTATCTTTGCCTGAAAGGCTTCCGCTACCTCTGGGTATTTCAGCTTCTCGAGGTCAAACTTGATTCTGGTGGGACCCTGCTTGTTGACCTTCTTTAGGCAGAGTCTTCTTTGGGCAGTGGGCAGATGTTCACATCTGCACGGGACATAGACGACCCCGCCCTCCACGAGTCCCCTGCTGCCTTGCAGGTTAGGTTTTGGATAACCAAAGGCTAGGGTGCTGACACGGTACCTGATTGGGTGTATGAACTTCCTTGATGAAGTCACCAATCAGGGCGAAAGAGTCCCATGAGGGTCTCATCGGCCACGCGTCCAGGACCAAGGCGAGCCACAAGTTATGTGGAGTTTCGGTTGTGGTTAACAGCCTGGAGAGGGATGGGCTCTGCCAGGTTCTTTTGCCCAAGACACACCACATGCAATCCCCAAGGTTCTTCCATCGTACTTCGCAAAGTCCTAGGATGGTCCAATGGTATCTGTTCATTTCATGTGTCAGTTCCTCTACCTTTCCAGGCGTTCTTAATGTTCTGACGTTCCAAGTGCCAATGCTGATGTTGTTTCTGGCACGGAGTTTTGATGGTGATGGTGCACCAGTAACACACTTAACACCTCTGCCCTGGCGCAAGACAGAAGGCGCGGTCCTTGTTCCGGGCGACGACCGATCCGAAACCCAGGAAAACCACAAACTGTACTACAGTGGCAGAGAAGACAAACATGAACAGCGTGTCGGATTTCTCGTCCACAAAGACATCGTGAACACCGTTATGAGTTGTCGGCCAGTCTCCATTAGGCTTATCACCATACGCTTGAGGGCAACCCCATTCAATATCACCATTGTACAAGTTTATGCCCCAACAACAGACTATGGTGATGAGGAAATAGAAGACTTCTATGACCAACTGCAACAAGTTCTGGACCAGACCCCCAAGAAAGACATTCTTGCGGTGCAGGGAGACTGGAATGCCAAAATAGGAGAGGATGCTGCTAGGAACTGGAAAGGCACATGTGGACGCTACTGCAATGCAGAGACCAACGACAGAGGCTTAAGGCTCCTGGAATTTGCCAGTTCAAATGATCTAAAGCTGATGAACACGTTTGGCCCGCACAAAGCATCCAGAAGGTGGACATGGCACAGCCCGAACGGAGAGCACCATAACCAAATTGACTACATCATGGTGAAGAGACGCCTCCAAACCAGTGTGAACATTGCCAAGACAAGAAGTTTTCCAGGAGCAGACATTGGAAGCGACCATGACTTAGTGATGATGTTTCAAAATAAGTACCGTAAAATCAAAATTCCACTACACTGATAACGCATATCTTGCAATTCTGAATCACAGCTCGCGGTCCTCAGGTGGCAAGCTTTTACTGCCTGTAGTGCAGAATAATGCCCTCAGTTGAGGCTCAGTCTGACCCCATCACTGCTGAGATAAAAGTGAAAGCTATCCAAATGCAAGACATAGATCCTGATGGCCCGCCTGCAATTGCCGGGCCCGTCATGATCTGTGCCTCCTGCTGATGCCCAATTTGTATCTGTGTTGTTTGGACTGCTGCGGCCATTTCCTGTTTAATTAACCCCTATAATACCGAGGCTCAAAGCTTCAAATTTGTACACTGCCATAATTATGCAAGCTACATTACAGTACTTACAGATAAGGATACAGACCAATGGCTTTAGTTCAAGGGTGGTGCCAGAATAGCTTGGCGACTACAGGTGCCAAGCTATTCTGGCACCACCCTTGAACTATTTTAGTCACACTTATTTCACACACTGGTGTATTCCGAATGATAAGGGTTAATTAACAACACGTTCCCTGCACCAAACTCAGCACTTTCGGCCCCCGCTCTTTTGTCTGTGGTCCATCCACCTGGAACACTCTCCCACTCTCCCTCCGGCAGAAACCCTCTCCCTCCTCCTTCCAGTCCGCCCTCAAAACTCACCTCTTTCAACAGTTCTAGCACCACACACCCCACCCCCAGCTGACTGTCATAATGTATTTGTGGTGTGTGAGTCATTGTTAAAAGCGTGCACATGCGTGCGTGAGCTGTGAGTGCACGCTTAGAGTTATAATTATTATAAGGTAAGCGCATTGTAAATAACCTAATTATTATTATTATTTCAGAAACATAATCTGCGTCAGTTGGCAGTGACGTGGTTAAAGCAACACTTGAAGCTAGCAAAGCTGCACAGCTTTCACGCATGAGCTTGTGCAGTCACCGAGACTCACGCGAATCTATGCAGATAGTCAGGTGCACAAAGTCCCCCATAACTCATTCTACCCCAAGACCGAAATCCCCAAATGTTGCCGCTGTTCTCTGAGGACTGCATTGCAGTGCAGGACAGATCGACCATGATAGTTCAAGGGTGATGCCAGAATAGCTTGGCGCCCATAGGTGCCAAGCTATTCTGGCATCACCCTTGAACTATCATGGTCGATCCCTATCGCTGTGGTGTGCTTGGGGTAGAATGAGATAAGCAAATACCATAGGAGCCAACGTCAGGTGCAGTCGGCCCACGCACAACTGTGTACAGGCGCACTGCGGCCAACGTTGGCCTGAAAACATCTGCTACTGTGTCTTCACTGCAGCGTACACAAGAATACTGGGTCTTCACTGCAAGACTCACCCTGACAACATTATCTGTCTCCTTGTCACGATCTGGTGTCTGCCCCATCTGCTGAAGGCGGCGATAGCGGTCCATCAGGGCCCTATACTCATCATGCAAATGCTGAACCTTTCTGTCGAACGCGGGGTCGGCGTTTGCATCCACCGTGTCTTGGCCTGCCTGATCACCATCCTAAAAAACAACAAGAAAATCGTTCATAAAGACAATGTGCCATACCATAATCAAATCCTGCAAGCTGGGAAAATACTAATTGATTAGCCCTTTGCCTGTCAGCAGATATTTGTCTTTGAGATGATTCCCACAGGATTGAGATGATTCCCACAGGAATCATCAGGACCAAAAATGCTGCCGACAACAAAAGGGTATATATTTACAATACATGAGTCAGATCAACCATATAACATAGGAAACTTCAGTTACAACAAAGATAAATCGGATAAATCAACACTTTATCAGAGATCCCAATGGCACTCCTTCCATGTAATTCACTTGCTTATAACAAACTCCTGATATAACACAACTTTGGGTCTATGAGCATTCTGTCATATAATTATCTGGACTTGACTGTTGGAAGATGGTGCCAGAAGGTGGTGCCAGAAAAGCAACCTGACGCCTCAAGAGGCATTTATAATTAATGACCTTAACCCATTCACCCCCGACACCCTACAGCAGGAGATGGATCGACCATGATAATTAAAAGGTCGTGCCAGATTAGCTTGGCGCCGACAGGTGCCAAGCTAATCTGGCATGACCTTTGACTTATCATGGTTGATTAATCTCCTGCAACTGGCTTGTGGGAGTGGAGACGGCGGAGGGGTAAGAGGCGTGTAATCACACACTCGCCTGGTTCTCGTCAATCTCGGCTTCCTCGTCATCCATCAGGCGGCTGGTCTGGAATGGCTGACGTCTTGTGGTCTTCTCCTTCAGGTTCGAATCCACCTTCTCATGCACCTCATCAAACCTCATACCCAGCCGGAACAGCTGCCCCTCTAACTCCTTGCTGCCATCAAAATCTGCATCGGGCAAAGACGCACCTGTCGACAAATCGGTCGCAAACACAATGACAAACCTCTTTGTGCATGCATTGTGTCGCACAAATCACAGAAACGGCAAACAACTTTTATTTGCTTCGTGCCCATGCTGAACAGCTGTTCTTGCAGCCCTTTTCATTCTCATCAAATTCAGAATCTGGCAATGACGCACCAAACATAAAGATCAATGAAAAATATTATTATCATTAAATCATTCGAGGTGAGCCACATAACAATAATAATAAAGGAGATTTGTTAAGCGCTTATTCTAAGCGCTGATACAATGAACAGACAACACGCACACACAACATAAGCACGCACACACACACGCGTACACATAGGTGACTGTGGTGATGAATTGTGCATGGCTGGGGAAATGAACTAGTGAAAGACAGCGTTGTAGAGGTGGGTTTTGAGAAGTGATTTAAAAGAGGAGAGCGTTTGACAGTTTCGGACCGGGGCGGGGAGGCTGTTCCAAGTGGCGGGGCCAAGATGGGAGAAGGCACGACCGCCACGTGTTTTACATTTGAAATTGGGAAGGCGAAAGTTAGGTGTGTCAGAGGTTGAGAGAGTTGAAGCACGTACAGATAATTATATGGCTCTACACCGTGTATCGGGGATGCAGCTCGCTGCAAACGAGCTGATCCATCTGTGTGTTCAGCCATCAGTACTGCGTGTACTAGGGGGTAAACAGCACTTCAACAGTGTCATACCAATTCTATTAACCCATTACATCCTGAGGCTGAAACTTTTTACTATTTGCTTATTGCCCTATGAAGGATACATTACAGATTTAACCCATATCATACTGAGGCCAAAAGCTTCAAATTTGTACACTGCCATATGCAAGCTACATTACAGTACTTACAGATGAGGATATAGACCAATGGCTTTAGATCAAGGGTGGTGCCAGAATAGCTTGGCACCTGCAGGCACCAAGCTATTCTGGCACTACCCTTAAACTATTTTAGTCACACTTATTTCACACACTGGTGTATTCCCAATGATAAGGGTTAACCCATTACATCCTGAGACTGAATTTTTTTAAATTTGCTTATTGCCCTATGATGGATACATTACAGATTTCTGAGACTGATCAACCATTTCGGTTCAAGGGCTGTGTCAGAACAGCTTGGCGCCTAAGGCGCCAAGCTGTTCTGACACAACCCTTGAACTATCGTAGTCAAATTTATTCCAGCAACAGCGCATCAGGCAAAAAGGGTTAATAGCCTGCTGGAACACAGGTGTTGTTTCATGGTCAGTGCCAAAAGGTAGCGTGGAGGGGAGACCACCTTGTGTTATGAATGTGGTTGTGTTATCCTGTGAGAGCATACATGTGTTAATCGTAGGAAACGATCCGATATTTATTTAAGCTATCACGGTTATGATTCATGTACCTTTTTAAGTAACATTTTCTTTCGGTCGCGCAGAGCGGAATTCACTTCATTATGATACGCTAAATTTAGTCCAGAACGTTCTAGAAAGGTCGCACTGTCTAGTGACCTCGTATGTGTGACGTTGGTAAATTGGCGACATTTAGCAACAAGTTGTTTACTGTGCGCGTGAAGCCGTCAGCCGTTTTCTTGTGTGTTATGAAGGATCGTGGTAGTTCTGAACTGCCTGCCATACTTTTGTGAGATGTCATTTTACCAAGGATTTGGAGCTGAAGAGAGCAGCCAAATTTGTGTAGCCTATTGTAGTTTTCTAGAAAGTTCATTTTTTTCTTAATATTTTTGAGTTCCGGTTACATAGACCATTTTGATTGGTTGCATTGAATGAGTTTCTTGGATTATTCTAGAAAGTGTCTTACTATATAACGTTGGTAGAGACACACAGTTATCGTAGGTACGTGGCCCGTATAGGGTGTACATTGTGAGAGATACAGCGTAACAGTGTGGTGTACGTTGTGTGAGGAACTTTGTGTCGACAGTGTGGACATTTGCAAAAGAGACTTTGTATCAGTGTTAGTGCATTTGGAACTGCATTGTGTGGAGATCTCATCACTGAATTAAAATATTGTTGGAACTGTTACTCCAGTATTGTCTACATCCTTAAGCCACGCGTGACGGATTGCAGCTGAATGAAGTTTATTTAAAAGAACCTTACGTGCGTGCGTCTGGTGTGTTTATCATACTACGACTACAACTCCACCGCGTAACACCTTGCACAGCATGCATTTCTTGTCAAAACAAAAACTCCATCTCACTGATGTTGCCCGATGGCTTATCCCCTTCCTGCACATTAATTGATTGCGGGCCGCTGACTTCTCTCCCCCTCCCCCCCCCCCCTCCCCCACTATTTACCCGACAAAACTGACATATTTATCAAGACCATTATCAGTGATATGTGGCCCACCTGATCTTCGAAGTACGTTGTAATCCTCTTTAGCCTGGAGATATGTTCTGCGCAGTTTCTCGTGGTCAGTGCGGATATTCTCGAATGCTTTTTCCTGCTCCTCTAGTGTCAGCTGACGCTGCTCCATCAGCGTGTGAAACTGGTCCAGCTGAAAAGAAACAGGAAAAAAAACGACACTGTGCTGACATTATCCCAACAAGTAGTCTGTGATTCTGAGCCTTAACGGCTCAGAGCAATAAGGTCTAAATCACAGACCAGTCCACAACGCAGACCATTAGTGATGCAAGCATTGACAGATCTAGACAATACACACAATACATAACTCGACGCTAGACAAACGTGTAAGCATGCAAATATATCCTTTATAACCTTCATCAGGGCACAATTCAGACCATTTCCACTGCACGTGTTTCAATGAAAACAGTGGATGAAAAGCCCAGACAAACATGCGACATCGCCAAGACAAACACAGTGTGCGATATAGCCAGGACAATTTTAACACATTGTGCGATATCGCCAGGACAAACATAGTGTGCGATATCGCACGTTTGTCCATGCCGCTTTTCATCCACTGGTTCACATCACTGATTCATTGAAACTGACATGCAATTCTGACCTACATCTGATTCTCCCAACATGCCTTGCCTGCCCACACAAGAGACGATTACAGAAGGCTTACATGAATTGGCTTTGTCCAATCACTGGTGTCTTTGTTTCTTTCTTTGTTTCATCCCCCACCCAGGTCTGCCCTGGGGGACTTGGGTGGGGTTAGCTACTTTTTAGTTCCCAGGGTCACCCTGGTCAGCCCCACAGGGTGGGTTTTCCCTTCTATTCTGGGGCATGTGTTTCTGTCTACCCTTGGTCCATTCACCTGTATTTTCCTTTTTTTAAACTCTCCCTACTGTCTGCACTGCCTGTAGCTCTTGATATTGGATGCGTGTTGCTAAATGGTCTTAGCTTTATTTAGCGTTTTAGACCGGCTGGCGACATAAATTCAATATTCTGTTATGTTTTTTGGGGTGTTTTTTTCACAAGCAGTGCAGGGACATCCTGAGAAAGTCTTGTTGCTGTCGGGACGTTAAGCAATGTACAATCTTTGTTTCATGTTTGTTTGTTGAATCGTATTGTTCACCACTCACCCTGTCATCCAGTGACCTGGCCTGACTCTGTAGTGTCAACTTCACCGTCTCTGCACCTCTCGGCCCCTTGGCCGATGTTCGATCCTCCGTTTCTGACCTGGCACTACCAGTCCCTCCGTCTGTACTAATGCTGGCGACGGACACAGATTTCTCAGCTCGAGATAGAGGCAGGGAGCGAGGGTCAGACGTCAGTGGTTGTCCTTCACCTGGAAACACAGTGCATGATGCGGTTAGGTAACGATCTGGTTAGAGGGAGCTCGATCGCCCAAATGTGTTGAAGGGTAGTGCTTGATCGGCTTTGTCCCAACAATCTTCCTCATGGACAACCATGTATCATACAGCAAAAACGTTAACCCACATCATACCGAGGCTAAAAGCTTCAAATTTGCACACTGCCATATGCAAGCTACATTATAGTAATTACAGATAAGGATATAGACCAATGGCTTTAGTTCAAGGGTGGTGCCAGAATAGCTTGGCACCTAGAGGCACCAAGCTATTCTGGCATCACCCTTGAACTATTTTAGTCAAACATATTTCACACACTGGTGTATGCCCAATGATACCGAAATTATACACAATGCAACCCTAGGAGTCCTTCAGCCGACAGCAGCCATAGTCAAGTAATTGGTCTGTGCACGGCTGTGCATGAGCCATTGTCAAAGAACCTTTGGCTCACTGGCAATAGGCACGCATGCAGTGTGCAACGTACTGTGAAAATCAAACTCTTCATGTCTAGTATCATCCATTCATTGATCCGCAAATCCTATAGGCAATTGATGAACATCTTCTTAACCCTTCCATGCCCAAATATTGATTGTTCACATTGTAGAGCTGTAATGTAATGGGCAATCTCACTCCTGCAGTTGGCATCAGAAGTTAAATTTTAATAGTTACTGAACCCCTTTTCCGCCAAGATAATCAAAATTAATGCGATCCCGCTGCAGGAGGCACAGATTCCCCAGCCTCCGCAGCTGCAGAGGCTCATGAGGATCTATGCCTCTTGCTGCAACCATCTTGTATGTTCCATGGACAGCTTAATTGGGGTTCTTTGTGCTGATTTGAGGATGTAATGGTTTAACCCCTATCATACTGAGGCTAAACGCTTCAAATTTGTACACTGCCATAATAATGCAAGCTACATTACAGTACTTACAGATAAGGATACAGACCAAAGGCTTTAGTTCAAGGGTGGTGCCAGAATAGCTTGGCGCCTAAAGGCGCCAAGCTATTCTGGCACCACCCTTGAACTATTTTAGTCACACTTATTTGACACACTGGTGTATTCCAAATGATAAGGGTTAACAGACTTGAGAAACACAATCTGTGTCCACTGGCTGTGAAGGGGTTAAATATCTCATGGCAATCAAAAGCTCAACCCAAACGATTTTCTTCACTCTGATGATACAAATGTTGGTTGGTTGTACATTGCTTAAAGTCCGGACAGCAACGAGACTTTCTCAGAATTATCATGATCGATCCATCTCCTGCAACTGGTGCCTAGTCATAAGATAACGTCTCCAAAGTTTGGGAAATACGGCCATGGGGCTGAATGAGTTAAAGTTATCTGAATGATGGCAATGCTGTACTTCTAAGATTTGCCAGAGGTTATCAATGTTGTTTTGCCTAGACTAAGACTCTCTTACCCTTGTTTGCACAATCCAAGCAAGGCGGTTGCATGTAACGACACTTTGTACTGCACCTTGTGCATGACACAACTACTCTCCTGGGTACAGCAGAAAAGTCTTTCACTTTACCACATTCAAATGTTAACACATTCTACACCAAGGACCGGAATCCCCCAATTTTGAATTTGCGCTCTGAAGGATTATATCACAATTCCAGAGACAGATCAAGCATGATAGTTCAAGGGTGGTGCCAGAATAGCTTGGCGCCTAAGGGCGATCAAGCATGATAGTTCAAGGGTGGTGCCAGAATAGCTTGGCGCCTATAATAATAATAATAATTACAGTATTTATAATGCGCTTATCTTACAATAATTATAACTCTAAGCGCGCACTCACAACTCACACACACATGCGCACGCTTTTGACAATGACTTTGGTGCGGGGGATATGGAGACGGAGATGGTCGGAGGCGGAGTTGAGGGAGCGGGAAGGAGTGTAGGGGTGAAGTAAGTTGGAGAGATCGGTAGGAGTGTAGTTGTTATGGGCGATCAAGCATGATAGTTCAAGGGTGGTGCCAGAATAGCTTGGCGCCTATGGGCGCCAAGCTATTCTGGCACCACCCTTGAACTATCATGCGTGATCTATGTCTTGCTGTGGTGTGACGGGGTTGAATGAGTTAAGTTAGTCATTTTGTCCAGCACTACTGTATGTACCACATACTGAGAACATTGATACAGATGATATATTATGAGCTCTGAACTCTTTATTATCATGAGCAGGTCCCTTCAACCCCTTCACTACTGAGAAAAAGTGAACGCGACCAAACAACAAGAGACACAGATCCTCGTGAGTCCCCGTGACTGCGGGGGCTCATGAGGATCTATGCATCTTGCTGAGAGCATGTTTCTTGGACGGCTTTGGTCTTTAGTCATTGAATGAACAAAGATTTTAGAAACAAAAATGTATGTGGAGTGGCAGTGAAGGGGTTAAGCTCACTCATGCCACTAACCCCAGGCATATCAGTACCAATATCATATCACTAACCCCAGGTTATTAAGTATCAATATCATATAACTAACCCCAAGCACATCAACATCAATATATCACTAACCCCAGGCACACCCATATCAATATCATATCACTAACCCCAGGCACATCCATATATATCAATATCATATCACTAACCCCAGGTACATCAGTACCCATATCATATCACTAACCCAAGGTTAAGTATCAATATCACATCACTAACCCCAGGCACATCAACATCAATATATCACTAACCCCAGGCACATCCATATCAATATCATATCACGAACCCCAGGCACATCCATATAGAGGTGCATGGTATTACCATATACCGGTATTATATCGGTTCGGAAGCCTCTCGATACGGTATACCCGTATGGTCCAGGAAGGGTCGGTATACCTCGAATTGCAATAGAAAACGAAAGTAAACTTCTTTTTTTTATAAACCGAAAGTAAACGTTTTTTCCTAGAACAAAGAGGCAGTTCCGTGAAAGTGCGGCAGACAAAGGCACAATGGCTGAAAGCGAGTACACGATTGTGGCAAATGCTAAAGCAAAGGCCCCTATATGGAAGCACTTTGGAGTCAGAAAAAGAAAAAAATGACGGTTCGATAGTGGAGAATATGGCGGTGTGCTTGACGTGCAATGGCGATGTAAAAACTGCTGGTGGAACCTCCAACATGAACACCCACATCAGGAGACACCATCCACAGTTATTGATTACCACACAGACGGAAACCTCAAGCTCACAGAGTGAGCAGCCCCCAAAGAAACAACAGCGCCAGCAGACCCTGGCGGGAGCTTTTCAGATCCTGGCGAAAAAAGGCAAAGTATCCTACAAATTCTCCTCGTGCAAAGGCCATCACAAACCAAATTGCGCTCTTCCTCTTGCGACCTTACAAGTTGGTGGAGAGCAAGCACTTCCGAAGCCTGATTGAAGCACTCGACGACCGTTACCAGGTTCCTTCTCGTAACCACTTTTCAGAGCTGGCTATCCCTGAGATCTACAAAAACATGAAAGCCAAGGTGATTGATGACCTTCAGAAAGCCAAACAAGTAAGTTATAGTATGATACTGCATGCGTATAACATTACTATTGCGGAAGTCAAGCAGGCCATTCAAAAGCTGAAGAACGGGAAGGCACCTGGCGATGACGGAGTGTGCCCCGAGATGCTGAAAGTAGAAGATACGGTAACGCCGCAGCTTCTTTGTCAGATTTTTCAAAAGATCTGGGACACTGAGGAAGCGCCGAGCGATTGGAAGACCGGCACCATCGTCAAACTTCCGAAGAAAGGAGACCTGGGGAACTGTAACAACTGGCGAGGCATCACCTTACTATCCCTCACCAGCAAGATCTTCAGCCGCATTCTCCTTGAACGCATTACGACAGCAGTGAATGGCATCCTTCGCCGGGAGCAGGCAGGTTTTAGGAAAGGCAAGTCCTGCATTGACCATATTTTCGTACTGAGACAGATCCTTGAGCAGTCTAACGAATGGAATGGATCCCTCTATGTGGTCTTTGTAGACTTTGAGAAGGCCTTCGACAGTCTGCATCGAGACTCCCTTTGGAAAATCCTGCGATACTATGGAATCCCCCAGAAACTTGTCAACGTCATCAGGTCCCTGTACAAGAATTTTGAGTGCAGAGTCGTCCACAACAACCAGCTCACCGAACCGTTTAAGGTGGAAACCGGAGTGAAACAAGGATGTATTCTTTCGCCAATCCTATTCTCAATGGCAATTGATTGGATCATGCGCCGCACCACAGAGGGAAGGAGGCAGGGAATTCAGTGGACGCTGACCTCAATGCTGGATGACCTCGACTACGCCGATGATATCGGGCTGCTGGCAAGCAGAAACCAGGACATGCAACAGAAGACACAACAGTTGACACAGTCAGCAAGCTCCATAGGTCTCGGGGTCAACATTAGGAAGACTCAAGTCATGAGGAAGAACACCATAGTGGGCGACCCAATCACCATCAATGACCAACCTCTGCAAGAGGTGGACGAGTTCACGTACCTGGGCAGCAAGGTTACCACAGATGGAGACTGCACAAGGGAGATCACCACAAGAATCAGCAAAACCAACCAAGCCTTCGCAATGCTGAAACCCATCTGGAGGACCACAAGTCTGAGCATCCACACCAAGCTCCGTATTTTTAAGAGCAACGTGCTGAGTGTCCTTCTATATGGGTCAGAATGCTGGAAATCCACTACCGCTACGGAACGCAAGCTGGATGTCTTCCAGAACAAGTGCCTGCGACGGATCATGAAGGTCTTCTGGCCAAACATGATTACAAACGAGGAACTACGGAAGAGAGCAGGCGCAGACAGCATCGCTGAAACCATCGCCACACGGAGATGGAGATGGCTAGGCCACGTTTGCAGAATGTCACCTGACTCATTACCAAGGGTGGCACTGAGATGGACACCACAGGGGAAGAGAAACCGTGGGCGACCAAAGGAGACGTGGCGCCGAACCGTGGAGCGAGAGCTCAAGAACAGAGGCCTTACTCTGCAAACAGCACCCAAAATAGCAGCTGACAGACAAAAGTGGCGCTCCCTTGCCGTCGCCTCAAGCACCAGACGGCGCAGAGAGGACTGAACTGCATGCGTATAAAGTTGTGCATGTTAAAGATTTTTTTTCTCAATTAGCGGTTCAATGAAGGTGTGTGTGTGTGTGGGGGGGGGGGGGGGGGGGGGGGCTTGCTATATCTGTCGTCTGCAGAATCAGTCAAATAAGTCTGAAATTTTCACTTTGAAAGTCTTGATTATAATTAAATTGCCAGTCTGTCTATAACAAAGTAAGTCCTGTAAAGAAATTACGAGCGTACTAGCACTGAAATTGAAAGGTGATATACTGATAAATCACAACGAGGATGCAAAATAATAGTGAATTCCAGTGCAGGTAACTGTGACTACAGATGGATGGACCTCCAGAGCAACAGACTCCTACGTCACTGTCACTGCTGTGTTGGTGGTTGATTGGCAGATGGTGAACTATGTGCTACAAACAAGACCAATGCCTGAGAGCGATACAGGTAATACAGGTCTCTCTCTCTCTCTCTCTCTCTCTCTCTCTCTCTCTCTCTCTCTCTCTCTCTCTCTCTCCGTGTGTGGTGTGTGTATGTGTGTGTTTGTGTGTGTGTGTTGCGATAAAAGCTGTAAAACAAAAAAAATCAGCATTTAGGAACGATTGTGAGTTTTTTTTCTCCTTTTGTGTACATTTAAAATAACTAGAATTGATTGATTTTTTATTTCATCTGTTACAGCTGAAAACATCACCAGGGTCATCACAGAAGCAATCAAAGAATGGAAACTGCCGGGTGTGCTGGGTCTCACACTTGTGTCGGACAACGCATCAAACATGGTCAAGGCTGGAAAGCTGCTGCAATGCCATCTGCACTTGGGATGCTTTGCACACACACTCAACCTTGCAGTTCAGAAGGCACTCAAGGTGGATGGAACCGCAGCCATATTGAGTAGAATCAGGCGGATATCTACCTTCTTTCACAGGAGTCATTTGGCTTCCAACCTTTTCCATGCAAAGGCAGAACTACTTCAACTGAAGGCAAAAAAGCTGAAGGTTGATGTTTGTACCAGGTGGAACTCCGCCTTTGACATGCTGTCACGATTTCTGTACCTGCAGGATGCTGTCGTAGCTGTGATTCGCTCCAAAGAACTGAGCTATCTCAAAGAGCGTAGTGACATCACGAGTCTGAATGACGAGGAGGCCGCCGCCGCACATGAACTTGAAGCTTTTCTGAAACCTCTGAAGGACATGACGACCTTCATGTGCACGGAGGAGATGCCGACTTCGTCTGTGATCATGCCCCTTCTTGAGAGTCTGCTTGGCGAAAAAGGACATCTTCGCCCAAAGCCAGACAACTCCATGTCCGTCCAGTAAATGAAGGCTATCATGGCAGCAGATCTGGAGGGCCGGTATGCAGAACAGAGAGAGATGTTGCAGACGATTTCAGCTTTGGACCCGCGCTTCAAGTCTTTCTCCTACATGGCACCAGAACAACGCGATGGCATCTTCCGCAAACTCACTGACGTCACAGTGAGCTTGCACACAAAACCCAAGACCGTCAAAGCAGTCAAAGCAGATCCTGGAACTTCAGCAGAACCTGGCACTTCAGCCACCCCCAGTCCGCCAGCTCTTGATGAGCATGCCCATGATGTTGAGGTTCTTGAGGAGATCCAAGAAGAGCATTTTGTAAAGACAGAGAAACCCGAGGACGAACGGAAGTACGAGAGCAAAGGAGCGTGCCTGCTTGGCTCCCTCCTGGCAGATGTCTGTCACACATGTCGACCGAGCAAGACCACCTACCAGCAGGGAGCTGAAGAAGTCGAGAAGTATCGAGAGGAGAAATCGATTGGCATGGCGGAGAACCCACTCTTGTGGTGGAAACAGAATGAGTACCGCTTCCCTCTGTTGGCTAGGGTGGCGAGAATTTACCTCGCCATCCTGGCTACGAGTGTGCCCTGAGAGGGTGTTTTCGACAGCTGGGGACATTCTGACCAGAAAGGGCTACCCTGAACCCAGAGCATGTGGACAAGCTCCTCTTTCTGAAAAAGAACTTGTAAAGTCATGCACTGTTCTTTTCAGAAAGTGGAGACTGTCCTACTGATATGGCTGCCATGCATAATCGTTTTCGTACAGTTCAATAAAAAAAAAAAATAAAAAAAAATAAAAAAGCATTAAAAAGTTTCTCTTAGTAGGATACCGCGAATTTTCATTTTCTGTTGGGTTTTTTTTGTTTTGTTTTTGTTGTTATCCATCCAGAAAGTCTACGTCTGTAGGTTTCATTTAATGATTCAGTGGTTTTTTTTCCCCATAGTATTTGTTTACCTGATTTTGTATTCAAAGTGAACACTGAATAATTAAAGTTTGTTTATAAAAAAACGATCACTGGTGTGTTTGAGTCTGTCTTTTCTCATTTTGTTTCAACTTCTTCATGCATTTTTGTACGCAAGTGGCCAGATTGTCATCAAATTACATGGGATCGGGGACGGCAGTATACCGTTGGAAAATATTGGTACTGGCAAAAAATATCGCGGTATATCGCGGTACAGCCGTCTTCATGGTACACAGCTCTACATCCATATCAGTATCATATCACTAACCCCAGGCACATCAATATCAAATCACTAACCACAGGCACATCAATATCAATAGCATATCATCTGGTCTGTTATTGAGAAACAGCCATCAGTACCAGGGCAGCTCAAAGTACCTTATGAAGCCAAAAACCTTTAGGTCAAACTGCCAAACTGTAGGACAGTCCTTCGAAAACTATATTACAGTCAAACGGGAAGGATTGGTGCTAGAATAACCAGGACCCTTCCTTCTGCCAGGGCTAACACTAACAGTGCAAGGGTGGTGACACTACCCTTGAACTGTTAGTCTTGGTCGAAGCCTTTGCGCTTTAAGGTGCGAAGCTAGTCTAGCACAAAAATTCAACTTATAATTATTATGATCTGGTCGATGTACAAACATCAGGCCTCACCAGATTACGCAGTTTCATAATCTTCATTCACAACTGTGGGACACAAACAGGCTGGCACCTAGTTCCTGGCTGGAGATCAAACAGCCATTCACTACACTACCCTGGTATCATAGATCTACTGAAATTCAATAGATCTACCCTTGCCCAGGGAATGTGATACTAGCCTGGGGAGTGTGGTATGATACTGGCTCATGGAGTGCATTATAATACAGTCCCGGGGAGTGTTGTGAATGGCTGTTGATCTCAGTTTGAATTTAATGAGTTTGAATTAATGTTAACTCATTCAGCCTGACGCACATATTTCCCAAAATTTTGGAGGGTTCATCTAACGACTATGCACTTGTTGCAGGAGATGGATCGACCATGATAATTCAAAGGTAGTGCCAGATTAGCTTGGCGCCGACAGGCGCCAAGCTAATCTGGCACTACCCTTGAATTATCATGGTTGACCCATCTCCTGCTGTAGTGCGTCAGGGCTGGATGGGTTAAGGGACAGAGTACAAATAGAAAGAGTGAGACAGATACTCAGGAGGCCCTACTGGCGTCAGGGGCTCATAAGCATCCTAGCGGCTTACAGTAGCATGTCATTCCATTGCAAACAACAACTAAGTGTGGAGCAGGCATTACCTCCAACAGATAACACGTCTGAAAGCTGTTGTCGACCACTATTCTAAATGGGAAGTGTACGGGATATCTGTTGTCGACCACTATTCTAAATGGGAAGTGTATGGGATATCTGTTGTCGACCACTATTCTAAATGGGAAGTGTACGGGACATCTGTTGTTGACCACTATTCTAAATGGGAAGTGTATGGGATATCTGTTGTCAACCACTATTCTAAATATGGGAAGTGTACGGGATATCTGTTTGTCGACCACTATTCTAAATGGGAAGTGTATGGGATATCTGTTGTCGACCACTGTTCTAAATGGGAAGTGTATGGGATATCTGTTGTCAACCACTATTTTAAATGGGAAGTGTATGGGATAGCTGTTTGTCGACCACTATTCTAAATGGGAAGTGTACGGGATATCTGTTGTCGACCACTATTCTAAATGGGAAGTGTATGGGATATCAGTTTGTCGACCACTATTCTAAATGGGAAGTGTATGGGATAGCTGTTTGTCAACCACTATTCTAAATGGGAAGTGTACGGGATAGCTGTTTGTCGACCACTATTCTAAATGGGAAGTGTACAGGATATCTGGGCCAGCAAGAGGTACAGATTCTTATGAGCCCTCACATTTGTCTGGCAAGGCACTATCCTTGAGCTGACACAGAAGATCCTCTTTCAACCACTGTCCCAAGACGTGAACAAGAGAATGCCACTCCCCTGAACAATCATGTGAACTAGTGACAAACTCTTGGTACACCTTTTGTGGTCATGACTCATACATTACACTGCCAAAATGCTGCATGTGTGCCTCTGGCTTTAGGACACTATAGTGCACGGTCTGCTTAACCCTTATCATTCGGAATACACCAGTGTGTGAAATAAGTTTGACTACAATAGTTCAAGGGTAGTGCCTGAATCGCTTGGCGCCTAGAGGCGCCAAGTGATTCTGGCACTACCATTGAACTAAAGCCATTGGTCTATATCCTTATCTGTAAGTTTTATGATGTAGCTTGCATAAAATTTGAAGCTTTTAGCCTCAGTATGATAGGGGTTAACCAAGCACACAACAGAAGTAGCTCAAGCCAGCAAGAGACATAGATTTTCATGCGCCTTCGCATCCTGCGGGGACTCATGAAAATCTATGCCTTTTGCAGTTTTTGGGCTCTTTGCTTGTGATTTGACTGTGAATTCAGTACTGGGGGTTCTCCACTGGAGTGATCGAGGGAGGAGAGAGTACTGTAAACACCTCTGTTGATCAATCAGCCATATTGACAGCAACCAACGGAGTGGAATGTCTTGACTGAATTGTTGCCTCAGTCGTTTTATGTCTTCTATATGTCCCTGGGCAAAAAGAAAAAGTAAAGTAAAGTATTTGCAAGACAGTGGGCCACTGTGTGAAATTGCAGTAAACATCCTGGTCAGGTGACACAAGGGCTGCAGACAATGAATAGATTTAGTTTTTGGGCAATGGTTGACAATAGATAGAATTATTTTTAGTCACATTTCATAGTGATCACGCGTTATGTTTCTGAAATGACTGTAAATTCAATGCCAGAAGGAATGCAGCACGTTGGTTGCTGTGCATATTGATCAACTGTAAGTACTCTCTCCCCCCTCACTCCAGTGGAGAACCCCCAGTACTGAATTTACAGTGAAATCACAAGCAAAGAGCCCAACAACTGCATGAGATATAGATTTTTATGAACCCCCACAGGAAGCAGGATGCAGGGGCTCATGAAAATCTATGTCTCTTGCTGGCTTTGTGTGGTCTCCACAGTTTTCTCAGCACTGAGCAGGAGAAGTGTCCCAGCAGACATTCTCTCATTATCAACCTCAGTTACGTAAACAAATCTAGACAATGAATTGTGACACACATACTGTACATGTTCAATGACAATTTGTATACTTGGTGATCAGTTGGTATCAATATCATATCACTAACCACAGACAAAACCACAGACCAGCACATTTACAGAACACCCTGGAAATAAAGACTAGAATGGCACATTTTATTGCACTGGTGTGGTCGAGCCAAAGGGACCAGGAGAGGTGTTATAGTCACGCGTGCACCGGTTTGGGCCAAAGGGAACAGGAGAGGTGTTATACCCCATGCGTAAAAGGCCATCAGGCCGACATTGGCCCACCCACAGCTGTGCATACGCGGCCAACAGCAGCCGATGGCTTTACGCACTGAGATAGTCTGTCCGATCAATAGCATGCAAAATGTGCCATCTGAAACCCATAGACTCGACAACGGATGCCGTGACAATACTGTCATGGCACTCTTCCAACAGGATACAACAATGTGACAGTGCCGCACACTAGCTGTGATGACAAACACTCGCTACTATAGTAGGTGTGTGGGTGTAGAGGGGGGTGGGGGGGTTGGGGGCAAGGAGGAAGGGGGGGGGGGGCGGGGGCATGGTCAGAAAGCATACTAACATGCAACATCACCCCAAGAAATCATTCACTGATTTGCATTGCGTTGCGTGTCTTCCGTTGATCTGCTGATACAGTCTCCATTCCCTTCATTTGTTTTGTGTTTGGTGGGAGAGACAGAGAAGGGTGGAGATGGGAATTATAATCGACCAACCCCATAGGATCTGCCCTAAAGTGGACGCTGTTAATATAATGCACATATACACACACAATGTATGTTACGTATCGTCGATATACACAAACTTCTAATCCAAGTAATTTATTGCACATTTCTGAAAACATCCCACCTGGACCAGTCCTATAAGTAAATTTTCAGTGGTGTATGAGCTAACTTCTCACTGGTCAAAAGGCAGGCAGCTAGGCACGCATACACAGACCCATTCCACTCACTCTCAGCCCCTTCAATCTGCTCATGGCATTGATTCTCATGAGCACCAAGGGTCTCAGAATGTATGCCTCTTGTGAGTCACGTCTACTGGTATATATATATATAATTATATATATATGAAGAAAGGATCTGCATACACCACATAGTTTAGCACTAGTTGCACTTTTAGTCTTTGCACAAATTTTCACCCTCTCAGCGAGGGCTTCTTCTTGTCGTTGAGAGGGCGAAAATTTGTGCAAAGAATAAAAGTGTAACTCCTCCTAAACTAAGTGGTGTATGTGGATCCTTTCTTCACATTTTAAGTATTTCACTGCTGCTTGGATCCATATTTGGAGTGTGTGGTGCCAGCTTTCTTGGGCTGGTTTTATTTATTCACTGATGATTCGAACAGGCAAGACATAATAATAATAATAATAATAAATAATACATAGTTCTTGTATAGCGCTGTTCTCCAGGAAAACACTGGACTCACTGTGCGTGCACAACAGCACACGTTCTCTTTCAGACACACGCACAACTATAACTTACTTACTTACTTACGCCTGTCACCCCTACCCGGGTATAGGCCGTCGACGAGAGACCTCCAGCAACTCCTGTCCTGTGCTTCTCCTTCGATTCTACTCCAGGTGGTTCCCAGTCTCTTGATGTCTGCTTGGAGGTCTCGACGCCAGGAGTTTCTCGCCTACCTCTTTTCCTCTTTCCCTGGGGGTTCCATGCACAACTATACACTACTTTAAACCACCCCATCTCTTCCCAACACCTTACATTCACTTCCTCTAGGATCAGGATAAAAGGCAGTCAACAGTTAGCTAAAGATGAGCTAAGTGTTAAATGCCCGACAGAAAAGAAAAGTCTTAAAGTGAACTTTGAACTGTGACAATGTGGGCAGATTCTACATTTCAGTTGGTAGAGTGTTCCACACACTTGGGGCTAAAAAGGTGAAAGAACGCTCCCCGACAGTTTTCATGTTAAGCTTCGGGATTTTTAAAAGTTTTACACTAGAGGAACGGAGGGTGCATGATGACTGATAAACAGACAGCTTGGCAGAAAGGTACGGCGGGAGAGATCCGTCAAATTGCCGATAGGCGAAAATTGCAATTTTGTACTGGCAGCGGAATTTTACGGGCAGCCAGTGCAGCTGCTTCAGAAGAGGCGTAACGTGGTCTCTCTTTTGTTTCTTCAAGATGAGACGCGCCGCATTGTTTTGAATCATCTGCAAGCGTGAAATCTGATCTGCCGATAAACCTGCCAGCACAGAATTGCAATAATCGAGCCTGGACGTAATGAATGCATTTACAAGTCTTGACGCCACACTTTCTGTGAGATACGGTCTGAGGGAAGAAATTCTGCGCAGCTCAAGGAAACCAGCTTCGGCAGACGCTACTGATATGATCATGCATGGAGAGCATCGAATCAATCTTCACACATACTCCTAATCAACTTCTCATGAGGGATAAATTCTTGTGAGCCCCTGCGGTCGCAGCAGCTGGTGAGAATCTATGCCTCTTGCGATGATCATGACCAGAACCACACACCTCTCTCCAGTAAGTCACAGAGGATTAACTCATTCTACCCCATCACCGAATCCTGAGTTTTTGCCGCTGTCCTCTGAAGACTGCATTGCAGTGCAGTTCACAGATCGACCAAGATAGTTCAAGGGTGATGCCAGAATAGCTTGGCGCCCATAGGCGCCAAGCTATTCTGGCATCACCCTTGAACTATCGTGGTCAATCCTGATCTTCCTGTGGTGTGTCTGGGGTAGAATGAGGATTAGACGCAGCCCAGTAATCAAGTGGCTACTGTTGGCGTAACTGTGTCGCAGCTAAAGTCCGCGCTGCTAATCCTCACTAAGCCGTTATTTCCACACACAAAAAATTCCGTCTCTTCCATCAGCAAGAGGTACACATTCTCACGAGGCTCCGGCCGAACCTATTGCTGGCATGGCCCGGCCACAACAATGAACTTCACAAAACAAAATGGCGGCTACAAGCACACTTAACCTTTAACCTCTTCGCTGCTGAGAAAAGGCAAACACTGATCCAACTGCAAGAGGCATAGATCTTCATGAGCCCCCTGCTTCTTGTGTTCACCGCTTTGTATCCTGTTCCTCGGATGGCTTTTTGGTGTTGAAGTAACAATGGTTTCAGAAGCACGGTCTGCATTCATTCGCAGAGAAGGGGTTCAATTTTTCACATAGAAAAGTGAAGTTGGGATTGCTGTGAAAAAGCACTGTTAAAACGTAAAAGTCCATGACTGTTGCTGGCTACATATCTGGTTCAGAAAACCAGACTACCCCTCTACCTCTGTGCCTAGAGTAAGACACAGGCGGTCATTGTGGTTCTGAGTCTATGCCTGTGCTAAGCGGATTATCGAGACAAGGAACCAGTCAATCCAGAGAAGGGAAACACCCACATAGGAAATTATGCCGCTGTTTTTTCATCCAATATTTTTATGACCCCAATGTTCTTCAGTGGCCGTTATGGTGTAGATCAACAGACCCTGGTACTGCCAAACCTTATCAGCCACCATTATATACTGACGGGCAAAAGAAATACGACATTTTTGGAATTATCAGAAACGTTATATACCCATGAGCACAAAAGAGCAACAATCAAAAAAACGTCGCATTCTTTTGCCCATCAGTACATAGTGGTCACTTGGTCAGAACAGCCATTGAAATTTACTTCTATGTGTTGACACTCTATATCACCACTCTTTGTAAAATGGTCATCATGTGCCCGATGCTTGCTGCCAACTCCGGCAACCCCTGCCCACTATTTGACCCTCAACAGAAAGCACTACCGACAGCCAAAGGGTTAACTGATAAATTAACTCATTCAGCCCGATGGCCATATTTCACAAATTTTGGGGGCGTCATCTAATGACTATGCAACAGTTGCAGAAGATGGATCGACCATGATAATTCAAGGGCAGTGCCAGATTTGCTTGGCGCCGTCAGGCGCCAAGCTAATCTGGCACTGCCCTTGAATTATCATGGTCGAATCATCTCCTACTGTAGTGCGTCAGGGCTGACTGGGGTAAGGGGACAGGGGTAAGGAGTGGCTGTGACAAGATAAGATGAGATATTATTCATTTCGAAAGATTGCAGACAAACTCTTACCAGGTAGTGGACTGAAGTGGCCAACCACTGCTTGCTGAGGTGCAGGCGGAGCCAAAGACATGACCTGTGGTTTATGTGCCCCTGCCCCAGGGGACATCATGCCTGACTGCACGCTGCTGGGGGTAGGGGAGTCAGCATGAAGCGTGATGCGGGCGCCCAAGCGCATCTGGTCAATGGTCAGTTCAGCAAGTGCGTATTTGGAAAGCAGCGAGTCGTACTCTTTCTGAAGCTGCTGTACCAGCTCGGTTGCCTGTTTCCTGCGAACTGACTCCTGTTTGAGCTGCGTGCTTAGTTCCCCTTCTGATTTATTCAAAGACCTGTCAGCGGGCGAGGCCCCTCCCTCTCCATCCCCCGTGTCATCCATCCTCAGGCGAGTGATGGACATGTGTGTGGGTTTGACTGGGCCCGACTTGTTAGCAATGTTGCTGACACTTTTGCTCTTGTTTTTCACCTTGAAGGAATGGTTGAGTTCAGGTGTGCTGGGCGTGGGCAGAAGACGTTTAGGGCCTTTTTCCCCGCTCTTATTCTGTGGTTTGTCCTGCTCAAAGAAGCTTTCTTGGGACCGTGCTTTAGCCATGGAGGACTTGTTCTGGCTGGAGTTTGCGTGCCCTGACGTTGTTTCTGATGTCACAGAGACATGGCTAGCCACCGAATCAGGTCGCAACCTGTAAGGTGTGTTTGTTTCTGACCTGGAAGCTGAAAATGGCTCGCGCTCGTGAGGCGTGCCACTGCGGCTGTTAGCCGGTGAGGGACTAGTCTGGTCAGATTTCCGGCGTGGCATCTGTCTGCGAACAGCACCACTGCGGCCATCCACACCGTGAGGTGTCTGCGAACGGCTGCCTGCATCAGACATGCTCCCACGGCTGCTCACCTGACTGCCCCGCTGATGCTCGGGAGTCATCCGGGTATCCATGGGGGTGGTCGGAAGCTTCTCAGCTTGCAAGTGTGATGAAGCTGGCAAAAACTGTCGATTGATCAGAAAAATCTCATCATCATCTCCAGTTTGCTGCGATTCTGAAAAGATGAGGGCAGCATCCTCTGGGGATATTTCTGGAAAGGACTGGCCGCTGATGGTGGGAGCAGAGCTGGCACGCGAGTTGGGACCAGCGTGAGAGTATCCACTCTTGTCGCCCTTCCCACCCCTGCCGTCCCCCATCTCATCCATCCCCTCCTCCTCCTCCCGCTCTCGCTCATACTGATCCTGAAGATATTCTCCGATCAGGTCACGATTCTCATCATTGTAATCACCGTGGTCATGCGACACGTGCGACTCCAGAGCCTCAAAGTCATTGAGAGATTCATCACGTGAAAAATCAGCCCCATCAACAAGCACACCCAGCTCTCGCAACTGTTGATAATACTCCTCAGAAAACAAATCCTGGCCCTCGTCCTCTCCCCCCTTCGTCACTTTTTGCCGTGATCGTTTGGACACGCTTGCACCATCACCTTGAGAATCCAGTGGCATCTCCAGCGTACTGCCCGGCGTTTCCAGCTCTCTTGTTCCGCCTCTGGACCGACGGTACGATCGCCCAACCTTGTCCACCGACTGATCCACCTCTCCGTCGATACTGCTCATATCATCTCTGGACGCCTCGAAGTCACTGATGTTAATGCTCTCATCCTCGACCGGGGCCAGATTATCATCAAAACTGACATGCAAGTGCTGCAAGGTGGAGGTGCTTGATTGTTTGTCACCACCAAAACCTGAGTCTGTTCCATGCCCTGCAGTGCTGCCCGCCACATGTTTGAAAATGTCCATATCGTCACGAAGGATCCCATCATCATCAATGAACAGGTCTGCTGCTGAAACATAAACATATCCTTAGAATGAAAAGCTGCTGAAAAAAATGGAAAATTGTTCAAATTCATTCAGCCTGACGGCTGTATTTCCCAAATTTTGGAGGCGTCATCTAATAATAATAAGCGCATTAAATAGGCGCTTTATCCCAATTGAAAATCGGCTCAAAGCGCCGCCGCGAACTGAACCCAACAAGCACGCTCAAGTGACTGAATCACGCGCATTCACTCACACACTGTACACAAACACAGAACATTCACGTGGTGCTAAGGGCTAGCTCAAGCAAGCTACTGAAGTTTTGGAAATTCAAATCGTTTGTATTTGAAATTTGATTAAGTGGGCTGAAACTGATACCAAAGTCGTGGGGGAGGAAGAGCCGGAGTACCTGGAGAAAGAACCCCCGACGGTCCGCCCGGATTAACGGTGACACTTACTAGAGGAGAAAAATCCGACGCCGGAACCCGTAATCGAACCTCGCATGACTATGCACCTGTTGCAGGAGATGTGATCGACCATGATAATTCAAGGGCAGTGCCAAATTAGCTTGGCGCCGACAGGTGCCAAGCTAATCTGGCACTACTCTTGAATTATCATGGTCGACCCATCTTCTGCTGTAGGGCATCAGGGCTGAATGGGTTACAAATTTCCATGAGAAATACGGTACTTGAAAAGTACAGATAACTTACATTGTAAACATCATTCTTCAAGAAACACACAGCTGCCACAGAAATCAAACTGGCATCTGTTTGTATCATGGCACCAGTCACGTGCAAGTATAGCTTCCCCTTGCATCCTGACAAGCTCCGCAACCATTCAGGCTGCACCCCAAAATTGTAGAGACGTCACTGAACAACTATGAACCAGCTCCAGGAGATGGATCAGACCAGGATAATGCTAGGGTTGTGCCAGATTTGCTGAACTGGCCCCTGATGGTGCCAAGCTAATCTGGCACTACCCTTCCATTGCCATGGTGGATCCATCTCTTAACTCATTTAACCCCAAGGCCGTATTAGCCAAATTTTGGAGGCATCATCTAACGACCAAGCACCAGTGGCAGGAGATGGATCGACCATGATAATTCAAGGGTAGTGCCAGATTAGCTTGGCGCCTTCGTGAAGGCGCCAAGCTAATCTGGCACTACCCTTGAATTATCATGGTCGATCCATCTCCTGCTGTATGGCGTCAGGGCTGAATGGGTTAATGTAGTGTGGTGGGGCTAGGTCAGTTAAATCAAGACATAGACTGAAATATGTGTTACTTCCTCATAGGCCCAAATGCTGTAAACAGTATAGTGACGCCTGCAAGAACCAAGGGACAAGAACACTCACTAATTCACTGAACACTTTTTCAACCTACTCACCTGTAGCCTTCTGTCAGTAGCAGTTTTTGTTGAAGTGATTCCTGCAGGATGTCAGGGTGTTGTTATTCCTGCAGGAATCACTTCAACAAAAACTGCTACTGACAGCCAAAGGGTTAACCCACCGGGCCCTGACCCACAACAAGATCCATATCAAACAACCATGATAGTTCAATGGCGGGGTCAGAATAACACGGTGCCTCTACCTGCGACGTGAGTCTGACACCACCCTTGAACTATTACACATTCTCTAAAACTCTTCCTCTTGTCTGGGAAACAAGCACAGAATGATTTAGAGTTGATGCTACTTACACGCCATCGAATCCCGCAGGATTCCATGATCATCCAGATCAAAGTCATCACTCATGCCTGTGAACGCCATCTTGCTGTTCTCAACTCAGTCCCTAGACAACTGTAACATTCTTTCTTCTCAACCTTTCACTGCCATCTCACAGCACGATCAACTGAAACAGAAATAAACAAACTGTTGATACAATGTATGTTTTTTTATTAACCCTTTGGGTGTCCGTAGCAGTTTTAGTGGCGATGATTCCTGCAGGAATCATCGCCACTCAAACCACAGGAACTATGACGACTAAAACCGCTACTGACACCCTAAGGGTTAAATGAAAATCCGGATTGTGATAGAGCAACCTCCGTATTTAACCATCAAGGGTACAGACTCGTGAATTCCTGCATCTGCAAGGGCTCATGACTTGCAGGAGGACAGCCCTGACGCACTACAGCTGAAGACAGATCGACCATGCCAATTTAAGGGTAGTGCCAGATTAGCTTGGTGCCCCTGGGAGCCAAGCTAATCTGGCACTACCCTGCATTATGATGGTCGATCCATCTCCTGCGTGTTTGGCTGTTAACCCACATATCATACTGAGGCTAAACGCTACACATTTGTACACTGCCATATGTAAGCTACTTGATAGTACTTACAGATTAGGATACAGATCAATGGCATTAGTTCAAGGGTGGTGCCAGAACAGCTTGGCGCCTAGAGGAGCCAAGCTATTCTCGCACCACCCTTGAACTCTTTTAGTCAGACTTATTTCACACACTGGTGTTGTATTCCGAATGATAAGGGTTAAAAAGTTAATTTAATAGCAAAACACAGTCTATACCAGTATCTTCTCACAAGACCAGAGCAAAGATCAACCCTTTACCCACAGCCAAAAGGTTACAAAACGTACAATTGTATTGAACGATTGGCACAGGATGTTTGAAACTATTGCTGATATGACAAAATCAATAGTAGAGCAAAGTTTGAAACAATCATTTCCATCTCAGTACCCCGGACCAATTACAGGACAAATCAGGCACCATAACTGACGTGGCACAAGAGGAACAAAGCAAACAAAGTTATTTGTACACTTATCAATTTGAAGAACGGCAAACACTCACAAGCACTGTACAGCCAGCACCGTTCCCCCTAAAGGAATGCTTCCTTCCAATGTATGGCTGTAGATTAAATCCTTGTAATAATCATTTTCCATCAACAAAGAGTTAAACTGCAGCAGCAAGAGGCATTGATTCTCATGAGACCCTGCAAATGCGGGATCTCATGAGGATCTATGCCTCTTGCAGGTGCAAATCATTTTCTTTTCTGACTGACCTTTCTTACCTAGTGCACACCGCCACAGTCTTGTCTATTTTGATAGGAGAATTTATCAGAATGCCGTCGACCCGATATTTGTCAAACAGTTTTGCTGGGCACCACAGACACAGCACTTCTCACCCAGTAATCAAAAGGTCTAGAAGCTTACGTCGGCCTTCACTGGTCCTGGCACAGCTGTGCACAGGCCTGTGGCCCTTTTGCTCACCGGGTTTCTTAGTCACAGGGCAAGGGCTGGACAGTAGCCAAGTCTCAAAGCGTGCGTCAAGCCCCTTTGCTAAGGAATCTCTCATTGCTTTCATGAGACTGACACTAGAAACCTGGGGGATTTATACGCACCAATACATCTGTCAGCTAGAACCAACTCTGTTCTCCACGGTTTTGAAAATGTTTTGTTTCTATTTATGGAACAAATTCTCTCTTATTGTGCGACACCTTTATTGTGTGTACGAGTGAAAAGAAATCAGTCGGAAATTAGCAGCGGATTAATCGCATGAAAACAGCTCTCCAAATCTGACTCAAAAAAAGAGCGAAGATACATCTGGTGATATCTGTCTATTGTCTCCTCCCCCTAACTCCCCCCCCCCCCCCCACACCCTCCTCCACCCCCCCCCCCCCCCCACCCCACCAACCGTAATTGCCCTTTAAGGGATAAATAACGTTTTTGAATTGAATTGAATTTCACCCCTTTCCAGCCAGAAGCCACAAGAGATGTCAGTGTAGACACAGACAGTAACCCCACCATCTATCTGAGACATAGACATGAATGTTGCCAGCAAGAAGCATAGAAGCACCCCCAAATGCAAGAGACATAGATCCTCATGAGCCCCCGCAATTGCGGGGGCTCATGAGGATCCATGCCTCTTGCATTTGGGTGCTGAGCACTGTGGTTGGGCAGTGAAGAGGTTAACGCATCAGCACTCCCATGTACACACTCTCATGTACAAGGGAGTAACATAGTCCATCTGAGTGCCAAAAGCTATGAAATGAAATATCGAAAACTGTGGAAGACTGAAAAAATCTGACGACCAGTGGCTCACGAGGGTCTGTGCCTGTTGCACTTGGGTGGTACGTCCGCGTCCTGGCAGTCATGGGGTTAACGCTCTGGCTGTCCGTATACCTTTTTGTTGCCAAGAAAAGTGCTACTGACAGCCAAAGGGGTTTCAAAAATGTAACATGTATCATGCAAATATTTTATCTTTGAAAAACATGCGCTAACCAACGCGTTATTTAATTTTAAAAGATAAAAATAAGGAAAGCAAAAAGGGGGAAGCTTGGCAGATTTACAATACGAACGTTCCATTGTGCAGGGGTGAAGTTGGTGAGGGTCATGATTCATGATTCACTATTCTGCTATCACTTTACAACATACCTGGTAAACCTTTGTGCATGTTATCTCACCACAGCAGACACCGTAAAAGCTATTAACACATTCTGCTCCAGGACCGAAATCCGCAAATTTTGAAGTTGCCCCCTGAAGACTGTGTTACACTTCTGGAAACAGATAGAGCGTGATAGTTCAAGGGTTGTGCCAGAATATAGCTTGGTGCCTATGGGCGCCAAGCTATTCTGGTACAACTCTTGAACTATCACACTCGATCCATGTCTTGCCATGGTGCGTCGGAGATGAATGAGTTAAGATTTGTAACATAACTTAGTACTCAGACAGCCATTTGTAGGAATTGTTGATTTACTCATTTGCTCATCTACTGTCACTGTTATAATGGGAATGAAAGGGAAAAAACCTCTCTCTCTGGAACACTTCCCCTTAAACTGTTTCTTGCATAAAAAAATAGTAAGTGTATTGAACAATACAATAGACTGTATAATGTATCTGCTTACTTTATGTTTATGGTACAAGACACATTTGCGTACTGTCTATACCACACTGTAACAATTTTACTGTCACAAGTGTTAGGGTTGACTCTCCTCACACCTTCGTTGGTATAAGTGGTGTTATGTAATTTAAGAATCTGATTTTTTTCTGCTACAGATTATATACACACTAGTTCAGGAAATAGATCATATGTGATATTTCAAGGGTGGTTCCTGAACAGCTTGGTGCCTGGGGGCACCAATTAAGCTATTCTGACACTCTTTGTAATGTACTTTAATGTTACACACAAAAAATCAGCAACCTCGGAAGAGTATCAACTCACCCAAAACGTACACACCTACAATGCTATGAGCGCACATTGACACACATTCCTGATTATACAGAGGTAGATTGGTATGCCCCTGTCCGACCTACATGCCTGGGCTTGAATCCACTTCGCATATTTGCCTAAGATCAATCAGCAAAGCACGTGTAGGATACATGAATAGCACACCTACTTCTAATGAATCACAACATCGAGGCATTTATAAATACTTCACACACGTAGACTCTAACCAGCCCTTGTCCTCAAGCAAAATAGTTTAATTCATACAGCGCACTTAATCACAGACGCGATCACACACCAACATGGTCAAAGACAAACACCATTGTGTGTTGATTTCGAATGTGTGCATAAATCGTGCGATGTTTGCACCAATATAAAAGAATACAGGCAAGCGTACACACATACATGTGCAAATTAAGCAGAGGAAACAATTTGATAACTTGTGTGAACAGCGTACGTACCAGCATGCGCCAGCATGCGTTGTCACAGTTACGGCGTCCTTACCTAGGCAATCGGTACACAAAGCCCCTGGCTGCCATATTGCGCGCACTGACTGTGACGTCACGAACGCGGGGGCGATCGATTGGTTTTCGGCGTTGTCCAAGGAGAGTGCTGGCCCCATGAATGATGTTGTCCAGCACAATAATTATAATCGAGCCCCCCCCCCCCCCCCCCCCTCCCCACTTATAAACAAACCAAAGCAAATCAGTAAAACAATTTTTTAACTCATTTGGCCGATGGCCATATTTCCCAAATTTTGGAGGCGTCATCTAATAGATAGATAGATAGATACTGAGATAGATAGATAGATAGACACTGTTAATTGCCATTTGCCTAAAGAAACATCAAGCATAGGTTGGTTGTACATTGCTTAACGTCCCGACAGCAACAAGACTTTCTCAGGACGTGCCTGCACGCGGCTTGTGAAAAGAACACGACTAAACAGAATGTTGAATGTATGTCGCCAGCCGGTCTAATACGCTACTGAAACTAAACCTAAGACCATTCAGCAACACGCATCCAATATCAAGAGCGGCTACAGGCAGTGCAGACAGTAGGGAGAGCTTAAAAAGGAAAATACAGGTGAATGGACCAAGGGTAGACTGAAACACATTTCCAAAAATAAAGGGGAAAACCCACCCAGTGGGGCTGGCCAGGGCTGGGAACTAAAAAGTAGTTAACCCCACCCAAGTCCCCCAGGGCCGACCCGGGTGGGGGTATATAGTATAGGAATGTGTGTTGGTGTCGTTACAATTACAAACATCACAGTCAACAATAAGAAATAATTAATACTTACACAAACCCAATGCCCTACACACACGGTAAAAAATTTAAAACTTAACAACTATGTCCACAAACCGATATGTACCCACTCGCACACCCACGCTCATCTCTCACACGCACACAACACACACGCATAATAATCTAGGAAGTCTAAATTAATTAAAGGCATATAGTTTAAAATGAAAACAGAATGTCTCATCAGTAAATGACTATGAATATGCACCAGTTGCAAGAGATGAATCAACCATGATAATTCAAGGGTAGTGCCAGATTAGCTTGGCGCCGACAGGTGCCAAGCTAATCTGGCACTACCCTTGAATTATCATGGTTGATTCATCTCCTGCAACTGGTGCATAGTCATTAGATGACGCTTCCAAAATTTGGGAAATACGACCGTTAGGCGGAATGAGTTAAAAAACAAAAAAATAAGCACACAATCAGTAAATATTAATAACGTGCAGTCCAATTCAACATTCACTACACCTGCTTGGGAGAGGCATCAATATGAAATACAGCATCAACTTTGGATTACACAAAACGCCAGGGACCAATTCAACATTTGTTGATATAAACGATTGAAGTAACTGCTGAAAGAGTGTAATGGGGACAGTCATTAGTCTGCAATTTTAACCCATTTACCCCACGGCCGCATTTTGGAGTTGTCATCAAACTATGTAGCTGATTCAGGATATGGATCGACCATGATAATTCATTTTGGAGTTGTCATGTAATGACTATGCATCTGATTCAGGATATGGATCGACCATGATAATTCAAAGATGGTGCCAGATTAGCTTGGCACCATCAGTTACTGAGGCGCCCAGGTAATTCTGACACCACCCTTGAATTATCACGGCTGATTTATCTCCTGCTGTAGCGCATCAGGGCTCAATGGGTTAATTACCGTATGGTCATATGTTGTTCAAAAACTCTGCATTTGTACAATCCTGGACTGTCATGGCCAAGTTACAATAAACAAGATCCCAGTGGGCACAAGTTCGTCAGGAATAATAATAATAATAATACATAGTTTTTATATAGCACCCTTTCCCACGGACAGCAAGCTCGGAGCGCTTTACAGTACATACAAATAATTTTTAAAAGGAGAAAAATTAGAACACACTCACTCTTTAAATAAACACCTGCTCGCACCATGTAGGCGCATTCCCAACACGAAATAAACACGCACATACACACACACACACACACACACACACACACACACACACACACATGCACGCACGCACGCGCGCAGCCTACCAACATGGGCTACCCATATAAGAAAACAGCCAACATTTCCAGGCAGCACATCCAGACTAAGCTAATCTTGATATGCTATCTGGAAAAGATGGGTCTTCAAATTTGTTTTGAAGGTCGTCAGGTTAGGGTATGCAGTGGAAGTGAGTTCCAGACGTGAGGGGCCTGATAACCAAAAGAACGGGCACCAGCAGTTTTTAGGCCGACTCTGGGCTGAACAAGCAGTTTCTGTGAGCTTGAGCGTAGACTTCTACTAGGATTGTGCGATGCAAGTGAAAAAGACAGATATGCAGGGCTATTCTCTGCTTGACATGTAGCCAGTGGAGATGCTTTAGTAGTGGCGTGACATGATCAGTGCGCTTTTTGCGAAGGACTGACCGGGCTGCATTATTCTGAATACGCTGAATGCGAGCGAGTTGATCAGATGAGATACTAGCAAGAAGGGAATTACAGTAATCTAGACGGGGCACTTTTGAATGCGAGAGCGAGAGCATACGAGCTGGGCAGTAGCCTTTTCTGTCAAAAAGGATCTGATCATGCCTATTCTGCGGAGCTCCAGGTAGACAGTGCAGCAAGGATGGCTAACCAGCTGTTTTTCCATCGATAAACTCGAATCCAGGAATACACCCAGATTTTTTTACATCAGATTTGAAAGAAATGTCATGGTCACCTATGGAAATGTGTTCACTGCTGGAGACAGATGTTCTAGGTCGAATACCAACAAGCATGCTCTCTGTTTTGTCATCATTTAACTTGAGTCTGTTGCAAGTCATCCAGTCGTTGACTTCAACTATACACTTCTACACAGTGGAGACAATGGTCTGCAGGTTACTAGAATGGTCAGACTTTGAGACCTGAGAGTCATCAGCATACTTGTGATACTCACAGCTATTCTGGCTGATGATTTGGGAAACTGGTTCAGTGTAAAGAGAGAACAGCAGAGGACCCAAAACAGACCCTTGTGGGACACCATACTTCAAAAGCACAGGCTGAGACATGATCTCATTCACACATACAAACTGATATCTTTCAAGAAGGTAAGACTTGAGCCATGACAGCGCTGTACCAGAAAATACCAAGACACGCGTAGGCGTTCTAAAAGAATCCCATGATCCAGCGTGTCAAACGCCGCAGACGGGTCTAATAATGATAGCAAAGAGACATGTCTGACATCAGCATGTGTAAGCAGGCTATTGGTAATGTGAAGCAATGCTGTCTCAGTACTGTGATTTCTTCGATATGCAGACTGATACAGTTCAAGTAAATCATTACCACCGAGACGTGACATGAACGGACTCAGCACAACTTTCTCCAGAATCTTGAAAAGTAAGGGAAGATTAGACACTGGTCTATAATTCTTCAGCAAGTTTGCAACCACCCTGCCTTCTTCAACAATGGAATTACCGCAGCCTGCTTAAAATGCCGAGGCACAGACCCTGACTCCAGAGACAAGTTAATAATTCTGGTTATCACACTGACAAGCTCATCAGGGCATAGTTTGATTATAGAGATGGGAATGGGGTCAAGGTACTTTGTAACAGGAGTTGGAGAAGCCCAGTAAGCACAGGACAGTCCGCCACAGTTGGCTGCAGTTGGCTGACACACAGCTGTGCAAGATTGAACCGCATCCTGATAACTTTTCTGCACGTGGAATAATATGAAGCACACACACAGCTGTGCGAGAGTGAACCGCATCCAGATAACTTTTCTGCAAGTGGAATAATATGAAGCACACACACACAGCTGTGCGAGAGTCAACCGTACCCCGATAACTTTTCTGCACGTGGAATAATATGAATCACACACACACAGCTGTGCGAGAGTGAACCGCATCCAGATAACTTTTCTGCACGTGGAATAATATGAAGCACACACACAGCTGTGCAAGAGTGAACCGCATCCAGATAACCTTTTCTGCACGTGGAATAATATGAAGCACACACACAGCTGTGCGAGAGTGAACCGCATCCAGATAACTTTTTCTGCACGTGGAATATGAAGCACACACACAGCTGTGCGAGAGTGAACCGCACCCCGATAACTTTTCTGCACGTGGAATAATATGAAGCACACACACAGCTGTGCGAGAGTGAACCGCACCCCGATAACTTTTCTGCACGTGGAATAATATGAAGCACACACACAGCTGTGCGAGAGTGAACCGCACCCCGATAACTTTTCTGCACGTGGAATAATATGAAGCACACACACAGCTGTGCGAGAGTGAACCCCACCCCGATAACTTTTCTGCACGTGGAATAATATGAAGCACATACACTCTGTAAGACATTTAGCCCATGCCCACGTTTCTCCAATTTTACAAGTGTCATCTAACAACTATGTACCAGTTGCAGGAGACAAATTGACCAGGATAATTGAAGGGTAGTGCCAGATTAGCTTGGCGCCATTAGGCGCCAAGCTAATCTGGCACTACACTTCAATTATCATGGTCAGTCCATCTTGTGATATAGTGCTTCAGGGCTAAATTGGTCAGAACACAGTCGGAAATGGATTGTCCATGATAGTTCACGTGCAGCACCAGATTAGTTTAACCTATGAAGCCCCCCCCCTCCCCCCCCCCCCCCCCCCCCCCAACGCTCGGCTACAGCTAGAGATGGATGGCGCATGAAAAATGGCACTACCTTTGATTTATCACGGCCCATCCATCTCCAGCAAATGGTACATAATTGTTAAGGGACACTTTCAAAATTTGCCTAAGAATTTAACGCACTATCCTTAAACTGTCGTGGGTGATTCACCTCGTACAGCTGCTACCCAGTCTTTATAGTCAGCTGTAACCGCTGTCAGTCAATATTACAACAAGAGAACGAGGAAGAAATAAAAATGCTTTGAGTTCTGCAAGACGAATCACTGTATACTTAAGCTTTCACGGTCGATCATTTCCTGCACCATAATTCTAAAATGACTTGTCACTTGCAACACTTCACGTACACACGCATACCCAAAGCACGCCCATACACATATGCTGGAAAGAGAAAGCACAGACACCACGCATTGTGAACAAATGTAGATCACTATATGTATGACGGTATAACAGCTTTATTTAGAAAACCAGTACAGAAAATACAGAAATCAGACAATGACTTGAGCATGCAATACATGAATATGAAATAATGATGATGACACATTACCGGTTATCATCACTCCAGAGTCTATACTTTCAACACTCACGTGAGCTCCTGTGTGTCGTGAACACAGACATAAAGTCACATGCAAGAGGCATAGATCTTCATGAGCCCCTGCATATGCAGGGGCTCATGAAGATCTATGTCTCTTGGGCTTGGATGATGTTCTCCGAGTCGAAAGTGGGGACTGGATATTCATAGCAAAATCAAGTTCATAGTCCTGGGTCTTGTGTTTGTCCGTGTCATCTGTCAAATGTCCAGTGCTGGGTAACAGACTCGGTCAACGAGTCAAAAGACTCACTAAAATGATGGTGCCAATGGCACAGTTTTCATCTTACTGGTGTGTATCTGCGCATGTCTTTCTTTCACTTCTTTCTGCTAGACATGCAAGACACACCAGAAGCGCCTTGCTAAAAAACGGTGAAGATGACTCCACTCTCATTATGAGAAATAAACGTTGAATGTAAATGATTCACGCAAGTGACCATATTAGCCACGTGAAGAAATCTGTAACAAAACAATAAACAAAAATAACAAAACAAAACAAACAAACAAAAAAAACCAAAAAAACCCCCAGACTTTCATGATAAATGTGTGATGGACTGTGAATTTAGACTTTTGCTTACAGCTCTACCCTGCAAAGTCCCAAATCACCGACTTGCAAGCCAGGTGATTAAGGGCCAGTCATGTCCGTCCATTCTGTGAGAATATCACCTGTCCTACATTGCACAATCTTGAGGAGAGAGAAGTCAAAAGCTTTCAGCAGGTCAAGGTCAGCTCCTGAACTACATGCAAGTGAAGATGAAATAAAAGACTCACCCTTATTGCCCCAAAGTCTCATTTCACCAATTTTAGAGGTTTTGCCAAACGACTATGTACCATTTGCAGGAGATGGCTTGACCATGATAATTTAAGGGTAATGCCAGATTAGCTTGGCGCCTTCAGGCGCCAAGCTCATCTGGCACTACCCTTGAATTATCATGGTCAAGCCATCTCCTGCTGTACGAATCTGGGGCTAAATGGTTAAGGAAAACAAAAGTAGGTCAACACTGCCATGTTGCGACCAAAACAGTAAATTCTAAACTTAGACAAAGATGTGGCATCACTTTTGTCCTGGTTCTAAATCCACTTTTTTAATTGAAACACAGGAGATTTTGACAAATTTCTGAGCAAGTCTACTCGTCAATTTTGTGTTTGATTATGATATAATGACGTGTAGTCACTGAGCTTGGGGATTGTGAAATTGAAAGCAGCTGATTTTGAACTATGAAACTGATGCAGCTGCCACAACCAAAAGGTATTAAAAAAACCCAAATACTTGCCACAAAATAGTACATACAATTACTGAGTACAGGTATAAAATGTAACAAAATACAAAGTGTAAATTAGACTGAAAATGTAATACCAATCACATGCCAAATTTGAGCACAAAAGAGCCATTCGCAACTGAAGCTATGAAGTGTAGAAGAGAAAGAAATGTAAACAAAACAAAAAAAAAAACAACTGGGGCCAGATGCATGAGTTGGTCCCGAGTCAGCCACTAAGCAAGGTGCTCCGCTATAGTGGCTGGAGCAGGACTAAGCTCACTTATGCAACTGGCCCCTGGTACTTGTAACTGGTACATTGTTTAACCCATTTAACTCCACCCGCACATTTTGTAGTTGACTAAAGACTACGTACCAGTTGCAGGAGACGGATTGCCCAAGATAATTCAAGGGTGGTGCCGATGATCTTGGCGCCTTTAGGCGCCAAGCTCATCTAGCACTACCCTTGAATTATCATAGTCAATCCATCTCCTGATGTAGGGTGTTGGGGCTTTATGGTATCATATACCGGTCCAACTAAAACACCTTGACGTCTGAGCAAAGCAATCGCATTCTGATTTCAGTGCGATCAAGTGTGTCTTCACAAAAATTGTATGGGGAGAAAGAATATGAAAGAACTGAAATGTAAACCACAACATTGTTTTGTTAAGATTTCCAAAGCTTGTAAAATGAAAATACCCGGTACCTTAAAGTCACAAGCATCAATAATATCAAGTTTAAAATAATGCATGAGAAAAAACAATCTAATAAACAAACTTTAATATTTCAGGATCTTAATGAGAAGGAAAACATCAGCATGAAAAGCGATGGGAAACGGAGGTACTTATTTAAACTTAAGGCAGAAATTGCAAATTGAACGACAACACATGCAACAAACAAAAATCAAGAAATTAACCAAACTTGCACGTTATGAAGAAAACAGCTGATTAAAAGGCCGCACACACACACGTGACTTTACCTGTTTGTCAGAGCCATTTTAATCCACCATTTGCGTCAAACTTGAATGGACATGCTTTTTTTTCCTACCTACCTACCTCTGACTTACGAAAATCATCTACTGACATGGCAGTCCTACACTCAACACTGTTCAAGAAAATATATGAAATAATTTCAAAAAAATTGCTGCAAATCAATAATTCCTTCAAATTTCCATAGAAAACATGTAAAGCAAAAAGATCTGGAATGAAATTGCAGGCAAAACCACCCACAACCTTTCATTTTTGTTGCAAACTGCGAGATGCAAAATTCTGTTAACTCTACGGCCACATTTTGGAGACGTCATTAAACGACTATGTACCAGTTACAAGAGATGGATCGACCATGATAATTTGAGGGTAGTGCCAGATTAGCTTGGCACCTTAGGGTGCCAAGCCGCAATTCTGGTACTGCCCTTCAGGATGTAATGGGCAAACTATCACGGTCGATTTATTTCCCACAGAAATGCGTCAGGGCTAATGCCTGCCAGTCTGCCAATCTGTGACTTTGGACACTGGGCCAGAATCCTTGACTAGTGCACACTGGGAGAGCACTTTGGTAACCCCTCGCCCTGTGCTTCACTGCGGCAGCTGGGACTTTCCTCTTCACAAAATAATGTCCGTCTCCATCTATCAGGGTTACCGCCCAGACACAAGAGAGAAATGGACTGGCCATCGGTAGCTCCACTGGTCACGATCATTCCTGTAGGAATCATGATTAAAAGGCTTATGGGTTAAATATACATATCCCAAAGGTAGTGCCTGATTGGCATGTTGCCGCTTCACAGATGAAGCCAATTCGGCACTCAGCGGTCATGTAGCCGTTTGAAAGGTATGTGTATAATCATGTTGGGCGAGGACTAAAGGGCCTTCAGGCAAAGCTGAAGTGATGATAATTGGCTACATGTGCTGACAAACTTTGAAAGGACAAAAATAGAACATGACTTTCTTGTAAATGAGGTTTATTATACACGTGATGACATGAATAACATAATCCCTGACTAAAGGTAACAATGAACAAATAAGTCTTCAATAATTCCTGTAGTATCTGTACAATATGCACACATACTGCGATTCCAGTCATAACCGCTTTGTGCGTGCGGCCACTGGTATTGTACGCTTGTCCACAGTACTGATGGCAGCATGCACAAGAGGTTCCATCAAAATCTCTGGTCATCGTTAAAACACCCTCTGGGCTACACATTTTTAAAAGTTTCAAATTATGCAAGTCATGCAAGAAAACTGTATTTACAAGTGGTGACCAAAAATGCCCATGAAGTTTGACAGTCCAAATCAGCCAACAGATAAAATATTAAATATGGTACTCGGCTTTTTTCACATCTGTCCCTTCAAAACATCAGCTCTTAACCTGTTTACTGCCGAGAAAATCTGAACACCCCCAACTGCAAGAGGTATAGATTCTCATGAGCCCCCGCAGTTGCAGGGGCTGATGAGCATCTATGCCTCTTGTTGACATCACTCTGAATCCCTGTCCGTGCGACATGTAGGGTGTTTTGGTGTTGAATTCAGGACGATGGCAGAGACACAGTGGGTGTCCGCTGGCACTAAACAGGTTTAACTGTGTATATCATAAATATGAGAAATGTGCCATATAAATAGCCTGTGTTATTATTATTATTAAGGAACTAATGTTTCAAAGTTGTTCCATACAACCTGAGCACCTGTAATCACTATCAATTAACTCTTTTCTGCACTTTGCTAAATTCATTTTTTTTAAATGATGTCACAAATTTTGAGACAAAGACTGACTTTGTTAGTGGAGTCCATCAGCCGTGACTGACGAGAAGAAGATATGAATCATGATAGCTCAAGAGCGGTGCAAGAACAGCTTAGTGCTGAGAGGCACCAAGTTGTTCTGGCACCACCCTTGAACCACAATGGTTGATCTGTCTTCCGTGTGTATTGCAGTTTTTCAGAGTCTGAAATTTGACATGAATTACCTCTGGGCTCAACGTGGTTATGCTGTGGAAATGAAAAAGACCAATGCATGACAATAGATGATCAGGAGTCAGAAGTAGGGCCAAATTGCACGGTCAGATGAAAACAGTAGATTAACCCTTTGGGTGTTAGTAGTGATATTAGTCGCAATGATTTTGGCGACTAAACCCGCTACCGACACCCAAAAGGGTTAAAAGCACAGAAAAGATCGATACTACATGTTTAAGCGGGCTTTTAATCCAGTTTTCCTAAACGCATGCAACTGACCTACTTCTGATTTGCGCAGATCATCTAATCAAAAGCAGGGAGAGAAGGCATACATGTGACAGAAAGTCACCCAAAATGAGCATTACACAAAATACTGATTTCTTTGATGAGAAAGGCAAACCAACGAAGGCAAGACTTAACCAAATGTACCGAGAGAGAGTGAGGAAATGTTTCTACAATATCATGAATAACTTTGTTCAACACAATGTATCATCTCTGTGAGAGCAGACTGATGTTTTTCCCCCCACAAGAGCCAATGGATTTTGGTTCTTTCAAGAATGAAATGTGATTTACTGGTATATTCTGGACAAAATTAACATGAACTGTCAGTATGATACATAAAACACAAATAAAATGTGTTAAAAAACGAAGTTACTTTTAAATAATACAGGCATTCATAAAGGTAAAACTGGACCAAAAGATACTTTTGATTCAATTATAATGATACAGAAAAAAGACTATTTACACCACTACACGCTGTGCTTTATGTGTGAGATGAACCCTTTCCCACCCAGAGCTAAATAGTCTCTGTTAACCCATTCAGCCCCAGCACCCTACAGCAGGTGACGGATCGACCATGATAATTCAAGAGTAGTGCCAGATTAGCTTGGAGCCGACAGGCGCCAAGCTAATCTGGCACTACCCTTGAATTATCATGGTCGATCCATCTCCTGCAACTGTTGTTAAGTGACACCTCTAACATTTGGGAAATGTGGCCTTGGGATTAAATGGGTTAAAACGTCACACGGCCGCTTAACCAAGACAGATCAAGGGTAGTGCCAGATGAGCTTGGCACGTGTAGAGGCACCAGGCTCATCCGTCCCTAACCTTGAGCTATCATGGTAAATCCATCAGGTATCAGAACCACCCAAGGTCTTGCCTCAGAAAGATCCCAGTTAACTCATTCTACCCCAAGACCGAAATCCTTAAATTTTGCCGTTGTTCTCTGAAGACTGCATTGCAGTGCAGGACACAGATCGACCATGATAGTTCAAGAGTGATGCCAGAATAGCTTGGTGCCCATAGGCGCCAAGCTATTTTGGCATCACCCTTGAACTATCATGGTCAATCCTTATCTTCCTGTGGTGTGTCTGGGGTAGAATGAGTTAAATATCCTGTCTCTGATACATCTGTCACCATCTGTGTAGTACTGAAGTTTACAATCTGAATCCCAAAGTGAAACGGTTTAAAACGTATACAGGTCAAGTTGAAAAGTGTAGAATGTGTGCAGAGGGTAAGTACACAACATGATACGAACATCCACGAAAGTCATGCGTGTCACGTGCAAAACATCTGTCCAAGTGCCGGTGGTTCTGTGTTAACTGTGTTCTCTGGCTCGTCTACTGACTGCGGGCACCGCTCAGACGCATCGACTGAAACAGAAAATAGCCAGTGGTCTCAAATAATCATTCAGGGCATAACATTTTTCCCCACCACTAAGGTGATTTAGCCCATATCATACTGAGGCCAAAAGCTTCAAATGTGTACACTGCCATATGCAAGCTAATATATAGTACTTGCAGATAAGGATATAGACCAATGGCTTTAGTTCAAGGGTGGTGCCAGAATAGCTTGGTGCCTATTCTGGCACCACCCTTGAACTATTTTAGTCAAACTTATTTCACACACTGGCGTATTCCGAATTATATGGGTTAACTAAAAAGATGGGGCACTGAAAAAGGTCAAGAGGCAAACATGCTGACCCAACCCAAAGTAAAACACATGACCTTTGGGATGACGTTCAGCACCGAGCTAATTAGATCCCCAGCATGTGGTTCAGGATGTTCAACACAGTCAACTGAACTGCTTAATCCGTTCAGTGCCAACAAAACTCGAACACCATCCAACTGCAAGAGGCATACATCCTCACGAGTCCCCGCAGTTGCACTAATTTACCGCAGTTGCGGGGGCTGATGAGGATCTAGGCCTCTTGCTGACACCACTTTGAAGCCATTTGTTTTTCTAGGACAGCGAGGATTTTAAAGACTGAATGAACAAGTTGCAGAAACTCAGTATGCGGCAGCTGGCACTGACCGGGTTAAGAAACAGTGTTAAAAGTAAGACCACCTTCCCAGTAGGATTCCATGTGATAGCAACTGTTTCTATAAATGGTGTTACCTACACAACAGAGCAGCCCCATTTATCTATGTACTTGCTGCAGAACTGCATTGAACTATTTCTAAAAAACTTTCACACTTTTAGTAATCTGTGACCCTGACCTTGCCTTGCCAATCAGGCACCCCATGACCTTTGGCAGTCTCTTCTCCAGGGTGGGTTTGACCTTGCCGAGCTTACTGACTACCACACTACTCATAATTAATCTGAATAAATTATTCATCAAGTCATTATTCATGACCCTGACCTTGATAATGTTGGTTCTCTTGTGCAGCTTGTCCAAGATGGACATGACCTTGATGTCTGCTGTTATAATACGCTGAAGCAACCTGTCCGTGCAGACACTGGTACTGTACACAGTACCAAGGCTGCATAGACAAGGGGGTTCACACATCTTACTGTTCATCATCATTAACCCTTTGTGTGGCAGTAGTGCTTTTGTCATCAGGATTCCTACAGGAATCATCATGAAAAGGCTTAACCTTTTTAACCCCAGACCCCTACAGCCGGTGATGGCCTGACCATAATTCAAGGGTAGTGCCAGATTAGCTTGGCGCCTGAAGGCGCCAAGCTAATCTGGCACTACCCTTGAATTATCAGGGTCAATCCATCTCCCGCAACTGGTAACACAGTCGTCCGGCAACACCTCCAAAATTTGAGAAATGGGACCTTGGGGATAAAAGGGTTAAAACAATTCCAATAACACGTGACCCTGACCTTGGCGATGTTGATGCCGGTGAGGTTCTCCACGACATGGGGCAGTTTCTCCATGATGGCCATGACCTCGTCGGTCAGTTTGCTGGCTCCAACATCACCCTTGCCGCTGGACACCATCGTGATCTTCTTGGTGTGGGACAGGGGCTGGGCGATCTCGGCAGCAATCTGATGGGGCAAGATGATACAGAAATAAACAAACTAACCAAGGCGCGGATAAATACATACCTCAGAAAACAACAAAAAAACACAATCAAAGAACCAATCATTTAACCTTTTTTATGTTGGTAGCAGTCTTTGTTAAGAAGATTCTTGCTGGAATCATCAAGCCAAAAAACCGATACCGAATGCCAAAGAGTTAATCATTTGTGTGCTGGCCTGCGAGTCTGGTTTAACGGCCTTTGAGCTACAAGGCTCATTATCACACACCAGTACACATTTGTATTGTCATCGTGATCATTCCTTTTCGTTTCTACAGTGTTATATATTTCACATCTGTAGGCTGTAACTTCCAAAATCACAGACCAGAGCATATATTCTGATGTGATGGTGTTGAAAATTGAAACAACTGACTAACACGGACTAACTATGCTCCATGATCCATGACCAGCAGGAGACATCAATTCTCATGAGCCCCTGGGGAGGCATCTGTATAGGACTGTGGAGACAGGGGCTAATGACAATGTATGCCTCTTGCAGATGACATAGGCTGGCTGAAGGGCTGTTCGGTCTTTATGGAATCCGTCTCTAGTACCGCAGACTGTCACCCATGTGATTTGTTCTGCATACCTTAGGCAGAGTCTCGAGAACCATGTCCGCCATGGCGGCAGCCTGGTAGTCCTTCCAGGCATCAGCCTTCTTGGCCATCTGTTCGGCTTCAGCGCGGGCTTTGGCTTCAATGGCAAAAGCCTCCGCATCTCCTTTCACCTACAAACACAAAAAAGAAAACGTTACTCACTAAAACAAAGGGTCACAACTTCCTTCGCCATTTACACCTGTGCATGATTAGCATGTACCGTATTGTGTGTATCTTTGGATCATGATGTTATTTAGTCTTTGATGTCATGACGTTATTTATATTCTATGCCCCTCCTCCACCAAAAGGTATTGTTTCAACTCATTCAAGACGCACCACATCCAAATATGCGGCACAAAACCACGTATCCGGATGCAGCACATCTAGAATGAGTTAAACCCTATAAAACCTACACAAAGAAGCATCAGTATATCGCAGTATCAGCGATCCACAAAGTCAGACCGTGTAATTGACGATCATGTTATTGTAGTGTTGAATTACGTAAGACCTGTGAACAAAAACCACGGGTAAGAAAAAGGTTCTTGGGCCGACGTTCAAGGCCAGCTCACATTGACCCGAGGACCCATTTCTCACCTGGCATCCCCGAGAGAGCCAGAAACCTGTCCGAGGTATATCCCACAAGGCAGTGTGCTAAAGCCTATAATACCAAGGCTGAAACAGGTTGGTTGTACATTGCTTAACGTCCCGACAGCAACAAGACTTTCTCAGGACATGCCTGCACTGCTTGTGAAAAAAACCCTAGACAGAATATTGAATGTATGTCGCCAGCCAGTCTAATATGCTAAATAAACCTAAGACCATTTAGCAACACACATCCAATATCAAGAGCTACAGGCAGCGCAGACAGTAGGGAGAGTTTAAAAAAGGAAAATACAGGTAAATGGACCAAGGGTAGACAGACACACATGCCCCAGAATAGAGGGGAAAACCCACCCTGTGGGGCTGACCAGGGTGACCCTGGGAACTAAAAAGTAGCTAACCCCACCCAAGTCCCCCATGGCAGAACTGGGTGGGGGCAAGGCTGAAACAGTTGGTCAAGAACTTTACATATGGAAACACCTTATTAACCCATATCATTCGGAGTACACCAGTGTGTAAACTATGTTTGACTAAAATAGTTCAAGGGTAGTGCCAGAATAGCTTGGCGCCTCTAGGCGCCAAGCTATTCTGGCACCACCCTTGAACGAAAGCCATTGGACTATATCCTTATCTGTAAGTACTGTAATGTAGCCTGCATATGGCAGTGTACACATTTGAAGCTTTTAGCCTCAGGATGATGTGGGTTAAAGTGTTAGGTTCTAACATTTTCAAAAATCAGTGTTTCCGATGATTCCAAAAACTGTTGCATTTCTTTTGCTTATCAGTATAGAAGTTTTCAACTTTGTAGCGTATTGCATGCATCGATGAACAACTCTCTTTACAAAGAACTTAATGGTGTTCTCGTGCGACCTCATAACTGACATTTTGGTGCAAATCACATTACGGTGCGGCTGCCTCCTTCGCCTTTCACAAAACCTGGAACCTGTAGCTCAAGACGAAAATGCATAACCACCTTGCGAAGAAAGCCTCGCAATAAATATTCTGAACAAAATGGAACCGCACATCTCTTAGTCATGAGGTTGTCAGCAGTTCCAATCACACTCTGTTAACAAAGAGCAACAACTCTCGTCACAATGCTCATTCTCCACATACCCTGATGGCTTCAGCCTCAGCCTCGGCCTCCATCACCACACGCTGCCTGTTACAGAAAAACATTTGTATGCATAAATTCCAAATATGCATAATTTACACAATTATACGCACGTGGATAACATATATGTACTTCACAGAATGAAGAAACAAATATGAATAAACAGCAGATTTGTGAGGAACTGCCTGTGCTTCCCACCCCCCACCCCCTCAAAAGTAAACACTCTATGAACCCTTTTAGCCCCGGGTTCCCTGCAGCAGGAGATGGATTGATCATGATAATTCAAGGGTAGTACCAGATGAGCTTGGCACCTTCAGGCGCCAAGCTCATCTGGCACTACCCTTGAATTATCATGGTCAATCCATCTCCTACAACTGGCACATAGTCATTACATAGTCGTTAGGCAACATGTCCAAAATTTGAGAAATGGGACTTTGGGACTAAAACCCACTGCAGTGACCAAAGTCAAAGTGCCCTCCAACTGCTTCGCTGCAATAGGAATTCATGATATGCACACTGCCTCCCTCCCTCAATGGCTGCGCTGAATACCACAGTAATCATGATATGCACACTGCCTACCTCCCTCAATGGCTGTGCTGATCACGACAGTAATCATATGCACACTGCCTCCCTCCCTCAATGGCTGCGCTGAATACCACAGTAATCATGACATGCACACTGCCTCCCTCCCTCAATGGCTACGCTGATCACCACAGTAATCATGATATGCACACTGCCTGCCTCCCTCAACGGATGCGCTGATCACCACAGTAATCATATGCACACTGCCTCCCTCCCTCAACAGCTGTGCTGATCACCACAGTAATCATGATATGCACACTGCCTGCCTCCCTCAACGGCTGCGCTGATCACAGTAATCAAGGGAGACAACCAGTGTGCATTTATTGTACTGTGATTTTGGACCTTACAGCTGCGTACCACAAGGACACAAATCGCAGGCCAACACGTCTTCTGATTACCCCATTTAACCCTGCGGGTGCATGTCCCAAATTTTTAAAGTGTTTCTCAACGACTATGTACCAGTTGCAGGAGATAAACTGACCACGATAATTCAAGGGTAGTGCCAGATTAGCTTGGCACCAAGCAAATCTGGCACTACCCTTGAATTATCAGGGTCAATCCATCACCTCCTCCAGGGTGTAGGAACTAAATGGGTTTAAGGTCCAGTCATGTGTGAGAAACAGATCGTTCAGAGTTGTGAATTAGCAAAGACTGTCTCCGAAAAACTGCCCATCAATCTCTCAACGCCTAATCCTTTGGCCGTCAGTAGCAGCTTTGTCACTATGATTCCTGCAGGGATCATCAAGATAGAAACCGTTTCCGACAGCCAGAAGCGTTGTGTCTTCCAAACAATATGAAACAGCTGTCAATCACTATCCTGATATATCAGAAAACGAAACCACATCTCCTTACTTGTTGGCTTCAGCCAGTTTCTCCAGGCGGAATTTCTCGGCATCGGCCGGTTTGCGCACCTGGGCGTCGAGTTCACGCTCACGGCGAGTGATTTCTTGCTCCTGAATCTGGATCTGCTGAGCACGCTCGATGACCGTCACCTGCATCTGCTCCTCACGGATACGCTGCTTCGTCTTTGCGGCCTGCCAATAAAATCAACAAGAATTTATTACAATAGGTGAGTAGACCTCAGCTGTCACATGTTAAGTAGGTAGTGTCCCTTGGACGAGGGCAGTGCTTAAGCACTGCCCTTGTCCAAGGGACACTACCTACTTGTCATGTGTAGTAGAACTGAGAGACCATCCGGCTTTATTGTACAAAAATTGAGTGCATGATAATGATCTTGTTCGTGTTGTCTACTGAATGTGTCCACTTGCTGCCTTTTCCCACTCGAGTCCCGACTACTCCAGTTCATCCAAGGCAATAGACAGAAAGTCCACATATGAAATTTGAAAAGCACAATGTTCATTGCATTACTATGAAAATCTCACTTTTCACAAGAATGCTTTTATCATCTTTGCTTTTACAGGGCTGAGATAGTATCTCACCCTTCGACCTCATCCCAAGGACTTCCTTTCTGTATCGCGCCAATACAAACATTCTGTCATCCAAGGCAAATCTTTGCGTACCTGAAGTTCGTAGGCCAGATCAGCAGAGGCCTTTGTAGTCTGCACTTCCATGTCGTACGCGGCCTTCTTCAGCTCAAAGTCACGCTGCGACTTGGCGATCTCAATGTCGTTGGCGTAGCGTGCCTCCATGCGCTTCTCCTCGGCCAAGGCTTCCTAAAGGTGGACGACAATATTCTACATTGTCAACGTGCTTTATCTTGGGGGACACTGATTGCCACTTGACAAATCATACAGGACCGTGAATCGGCCATGACACTTCCTGACAATACGCAATGCAATCATTTGGCAAACAATTACGTTACACACCGACCTAAAAACAAAATGACCCCTCGTGCGCATGCCACCACCACCACAGCACTGTACCAGTGGCTGCATGCAGTTGGCCTCGAATGCGTTAATCCCTCAACTGCCAAGGCAAGACAAAACACTACCCACCTGCAAGAGACATAAACCCTCATCAGCCCCCGCAGTCACCATGGCTAAAAATGAGGATTATGCGTCTTGCCTGACCTATGTTCTTTATGCCTGTCTTTGGTCACGTTTACATCTGCGTTTGTGACACAAGGTCAGTGTGCAGTCATGCCTGAGACGCAATTCGTGATCATTGGTAGAGACGAGACTAATGACAAACTAAAATAACTGACGCAGTAAGACACGCCTATGATACGGGAAATCCACAGCATGTAGGCACGTAAACAAAAAAATAATATTTGTCTTAAAATCAACAAATCAGCAGTCTCAAAAATAAATAAATTTAACATTTGTAAAATTAAATTTTCTTTAAAATGTATTTTTTTCGAAAAATACTTACCGATGACATTACTAATTAGGAACCTTCGCTTAACTCATAATTTTAGCCAAAAAACTTACTGTGTGTCCCTCATACTAGAGTGACAACCACTGGGGAGCCATAGCCTGGATACCCCAAGTGGTCTCCCGTACTACCTTATCCGGTGGCACACTCACCCTTTCCCGCCAGTGACCGAGCCTAGCACCACTGCGGCAAGCGGGGATAGGAGGGAGGGACCGCTGAGTAATGTCATCGATAAGTATTTTTCGAAAAAATACATTAAAAAAAAATAATTTATTTTCTCAAAATCATTACCGATGACATTACTAATTGGAATAATGAAAAGGAGGAGGGTGCCACTAGTCTGGACCACCCCCCCCCCCCCCCCAAACCCGCGAAGCGAACTGACTATCGAGGCCCCTCCCATTGCGCCCACTCCCCGATAATTTTAGCTAGGCGAACCTAAGGCGCCTGTGGCGCCGGGAGGGAGTGTTGCGCTGCCGAGATGTCCCCAAAAAAGGTCAAGATTGGTGCGCTGGCCGGATAAGTCTCTAAGGTAAAAGCGGGTGAAGGTAGACTCGGCCCGCCAACCCACGGCTGCCACAATGTCTCTCACTGCACAGTTTCTGTTACAGGCGATACTCGCCGCCACTGCTCTGACTTCATGAGCCCAGATGCGCATCATTTTCACGAGCTCTTTATACGCCTCACGGATAACCCAACGTATCCAGGACGAGATAGTTTGCGCCGAAATGTCTCATCTGCCCGGAGCCAAGGGCAGGAAAAGGCATGAACGCCCTTGTCTTAGTGGCTTAGTTCTGTGCAGATACACTTTAAGAGCCCCAACAGGGTCCTGAAGTCGTGAGTCCCGTGTCTGATCCCTTGCCCTGAGCGTTCGAACTGTGACAACTTGTGGGGCGACATTAGGAACTCGGTTCTTTGCCAAAAGGGCAGGGTCCATCAGCTGTTGAACCGATCCATCAGTCCTACGTTGGAGACAGGTGGGACGAACCGAAAAGGCATGTATCTCACTAACCCGAGAGGATGTGGCAAGCGCAAGTAGGAAAGTCTTTCTAGTAAGATCTCCCAACCTTGCTACCTGTAGTGGCTCGAATCTCTTAAGAGTTCAGCCAGGTGAGCACCCAAGACAGGTCCCATCGTGGAACTAACGAGCGTCTTGCCGGGCGTTGCAGATCAAAATGGGACATCAGATCTGCTAAGTCTTTGCAAGCTCCCGGATCGGGTCGACCCAAGTGTCTATATGTGTCTGCCACCATTGCCAGGTAACCGTGTATGGTTATGGGTGCCAACTTCTGTCTGACGAAAAGCCACAGGAAGAACTCAGCCAAATGGGGAGTAGTTAGATCCGTGGGGGAAAGTCGCTCCGTGGCGCACCAGGGCTGGAGCATGCACCACTTCCCTTCGTAGACATTACGAGCTGAGACCCTTTTGGCTGTAGTGATAGCCTCCACTGCAGGACCCGAAAAGCCTCTAGCCGAGAGGGCTTGCCGGACATGTTCCATGCGTGTAGCATCAGCCGTTCCGGGCACAGGTGGAATAGATGCTGCTTTGGTTGTTTGAGCATAGTACTCGGAGTGGGAAGTATCATAGGCGGATCCGTCGCAAGGGCCAAGAGATCGGTGGTCCAGCTCTTGGCCCAGTTGAAAGGGGCCACTAGTATCATAATCGTGCTGCTGTCCCCGAGTTTTTGAATGATCTTCGGAACCAGCGCTGTGGGAGGAAACACGTACGCCTGGAATCCTTCCCAAGAAATGGATAGCGTGTCCACGGCCCAGGCTAGTGGATCCGGAACGGGGGAGACAAACAGGGGAAGCTTGTTGTTCCATCTCGTGGCAAAAAGATCGATCATCGGTGTCTCCCAATGCGCGCAGATTAGCTAGAAGATATCTGGCTGAAGACACCACTCCGTGTGAAGCATCTGACCCCGCCGAGAGAGAGCGTCTGCCAGAACGTTTAGGTGTCCCGGAATGTGTCACGCCCGAAGGGTAATGCCCCAGTCCCTGCACCACAGGAAGACTTGATGTACGAGTATGCAGAGGGTGGGTGCACGCGTACCCCCTTGGTTCTGGATGTATGCGACGACTGTCGAGTTGTCGGAGAGCACAAGCACCTCGTTTGCGTTAGTCGATCTTCCCAAGCGATGAGTGCTAACCACACCGCTTTCATCTCCAGCCAATTGATATGTCTGCCTGCCTCTACTTCTGTCCGACGGCCTGAGGTCGTGGCAAACTGCGGTAACAGGTGGGCTCCCCAACCTGAGCTGCTCGCATCCGTGCAGATAGATAGGTGAGGCGGCGGGGAGAAGAGGGGAATCCCTGATGCTAGCCAAGTACTGTCTGTCCAACACCACAGAAGAGACTGTACTAACTCCGTTGTCGGGACCAAAGTCTCCAGATCGCCCGAGAAGGGGCGGCAAAGTAGGAATAGGTGAAGCTGAATCGGTCGCGCATACCGTCTGCCTAGAGTAAGGAGCTCCGCTGCTGCGCTTAGCAGGCCTAACAGACAAAGCCAGGATCTGGCCGGTAGGGCTTCCGCGCGAATCGCTCCAAGCGCCGCTTCCATTACAGTCTGAATTCGTCCATCCGGTAGTCTTACTCGAATTAGATCGGTTAAAAACTCCATGCCCAGGTGGACAAAACAGCGAAACGGTACCAAATCGGACTTGCCTCCGTTGACTAGGAATCCCAGATGACAGAGTAGTGCGAGCAGGCCATCTCTGTCGGTCTCCAAAATGCACGCCACCTGGTTCCGTAACAGCAAGTCATCCAGGTAGTTGGATGTCGGACTGGAAGCTGTCTGTCGGAACCTTGCCATCACTCCGTCCACAATTCTGGTAAAAACCCAAGGACCGAGGTTCAGTCCGAAAGGTAGGGCATGAAACTGGTAAACAATCCCTTGAAAGGCGAAGCGTAGGTAACGTCGCGAGGCTGGATGGAAGGGAACGTGCAGATACGCATCCACGAGGTCGAGGCTTACTGCAAAGTCCTGAGGACGTACCACTGCTCGCAGCGCTCTGGCCGTCTCCATCTTGAAGTGTGGTGCCACAATGAATTTGTTTAGCGCCGAAAGATCGATCATCAGCCTCCATTTCCCCCTAGGTTATGGTACGAGGAAGAGAGGACTGTAGAATGCGGGAGATTCACAACGCAGGACCACCTCCGTGTCCTTCTGTAAAAGTGCCTCCACTTCGCTCTGTAACGCCGACGCCCTGTCTCGTTCTAATGGTACTCGCGTCCAAAGGGGAGAGTGTCTCAGTGTGGGAGGTGACTGGAAGGAGATCCTCATGCCCTCCGTCACTGTCGAGATGATCCAAGGGTCGTCCGAAAACAGCTGCTTCCATACTCCGCTGTGAAGAGCTAACCTCCCACTGACCAGAGACCCAGCGGGCTGACTGAAACCATGCCGAGACTACTCTAGCTGGGTTGGCCACAGATCCTTGTAGGATTCCCGTACCTTCTGCCACGTCGGTCCGAACAGCAGGTTGCCGCCCAAGGGTGCCTGTCACAGTTGCGCCTTCAACGAAGCTGGAAGTGTAGTGCATCATTTCAGAAGCTCGTCCCGTCGCAACAGATCGCAATTCGAAGCCGCCGCCATGGCATTGACTGAAGTATGGAAGGCCGCTCTATTCGTCGCAATCAGTACCGCGTGGATCGCCCATAAGGGAGCTAAAGCCCCAAGATCCCAGGTGTTCTCCATACTCCTGACCACCGACTGTGTCGCCATCTCCAGGAAACCGGTGCACGCCAGGGAATTCCGAACCAGTACAGCTGTCTTGTCCAGTCCCGCCGACAGGGAACGCTGTGTTAGTCCTACTTGGACGAAGGCCTCCTTGTCCACCGTAGGAAGAGTACAGCTGAATGCCTAGGAGTGTCCTGCTTACCAGTCTTGACGGAAATCCACGTCGATTCCCACCGACCAACGCCTGTCAGAGAAGAATTCCTGCTCTCCAACTCCGTTCGTGCGAAGATGCGCTGAGAACGCCTCTGAAAGGTCCCTGAAACCTGCCGGTTGAGGTAGAGTCTTGATGAGCTTGGCCTGCCAAGGTGTGTCGACCATCGCCACCGCCTTCCTCTTCACAGGTGGAGAAGATGGACAGTGTTCCGGCGGAAGAAACGCAGCAATGAGGCGAGCCGCTTCATGCAAATCCCGACGAGTAGAAGACATCGAAGTCGCGTCCACAGTGATGCTGGAGATAGGAGAACGCCATCCCGGTGAAGTCGGTGCGTCAATTCCCAGCATTGACACCGAATCCTCCGGAAGAAGACAAAGTGCCTCGTCCACTGCTGCGTGCCAAGAAATAGAAGCAGTAGTGGTAGGCCCAAGTGTCGACCGGAACGAAGTCTCTGCCGGGCGTCTGTAATCCTTCCTGAGGAAGGTCGATGAGGACTGCTCAGATCCCGCCGAGAAGTCGTCTCCGTCAACCGGTTGTCCCGAGAGTGTTCACTCCGCTGTCGACGAACCTGTTCCTCCTGAGGCGCGCGATGGCTGTCCAACCTGTCCGCGGATCTGCGGTGCCTGGCTGGAATTGCGCTTCCCGTTGTCGCGACGATGTCCGTTGGCGCGAGACGTAAGAACTGGATTTCCGATCCGAAGAAGTAGATCGAGAAGGCGAGACGTCCACTCGAATGCGGTCTCTGTCCCGCGTCGACTCCATATGCTGTGCCCGTTCATCTGAACGCGAAGAACAAACTCTTAGATATTTTGTGTTTCGGGGGTCCATCGTCTATTCATAATTTCTCTCTCAGACGGCTGATAGAATTGACCACACTGGTCTGCTCCCGAAGGAGGTTAACATCGCCAGTGGAACGACAGTGGCACCACTCTATCTCTGGACCCCGAAATTTCTTTCTCTTACCTTACCCTGAGACCTATCAACATTGCGCTTCGACATCCTGTCCCCCTCGGAGTGAGTCCCCGAAGGTGTGACCCTGTCAAGGCGCTGGTCCGGCCTACGGCAGAAGCGCGCTCTCCAGTCCGAGGCGGGGTCCCCCGCTTCTGCTGCCTGGTTTCTCTTACTGCCAGGAGGGCTACTGTTTGACCCAACATATTCTCTGCGGGGGGACCGAGCTCTCAAAGGCCTAACTAAATCATAGGGTGGCGAACCCCTGCCTGGCCCGTCTCCCCTCTGTGTTTTTGAAGGGTATAATAGAGCTCTTGGTGCCATGCTGGATGGTGAATCCCTAAGGCTGCTACTAGGCTCAATCGTCCGCGCAGGACGAGGCAGCACTGCACGAGGCACCGGTGGGGGCAGCAGGACCCGTTTTGCGCTGACACACAACCGATGTCTGAAATTACATTTCTATGCCTCACATTCAAAGGCATGGCAGCGCATTTGCGCGCCGGCCTTTCTCTCCTGTAAAAGGCCCAAAGTTGTGACCAACGGTCCTCCTTCCAAGTAGCACAAAGCATGCATGGTCGACTGGAGGAACAGCCTGAACAGGGAAGACAAACATCATGCATGTCACGAAGCCATTGAAATTCGCCACACAGGGTGCAAGTCCTCACTTGAGCACTGTAACATAAGACAGACATAGGTCTTGCGAGTGCTCGGAGCCTGAAGGAGGGTCCGAGTTCCCGACCGGTCGCATCCATACAAATTCGAAAATAGTGAAATTCGGGAAATGCCGTCGCCCAGTCAAAACGCCAGCTGAGGCAGTAACCGAAGCTTTACCTGTCCATCTTGAATACAGAATCACACAACCCAAACAAGTATGGAATAATCCTTCTTTCTTTCTTTTTTCTTTTATAATCTTTTTCCTTCCTTAAGGACCAAGAATCACACAAGTCGAGATCCCAAGTAGAGTTCACACAGTGAAAGGTCGGAGCACAAAATGCACATGACCGGCTTTAACTGAGCTAGCGAAGTCACTGGGTAAGGGTGAGTGCGCCACCGGATAAGGTAGTACAGGAGACCACTCGGGGTATCGGGCTATGGCTCCCCAGTGGTTGCCTCCCCTAATATGAGGGACACACAGTAAGTTTTTTGGCTAAAATTATGAGGTCAAAGTCAAACAAGTCAATATAACTAATGATACATACACGGGAAATGGTTTAGTAAAATGGATTAGACAAGGAAAATAAAAGAAGATGCAGAACTAGAAAGGATTAACCCCTTCAGCTCTGATGCACTACAGCAGGAGATGGGTCGACCATGATAATTCAAAGGTAGTGCCAGATTAGCTTGGCGCCTGTCGGCGCCAAGCTAATCTGGCACTGCCCTTGAATTATCATGGTCGACCCATCTCCTGCAATTGGTGCACAGTTGTTAGATGACGCCTCCAAAGTTTGGGAAATGCGGCCGTCGGGCTGAATGAGTTAACCCTTCAGCTGTCGACAGCGCTTTTCATGGAGGCGATTTCTGCATCACTTCAACAAAAAGCACTACCGACAGCCGAAAGGTGAAGGTCTGGTGCACCAAATGTATTAGTACATGTACACTATCATTCAAGCAAGCTTGGCTATAAGGTGCATGCAAGGGAGGAATCAGTGTGTGAAAAAACCCTGTGTCATCCCAAAGCATGATCCATTCTATCTACAAAAAACACCGATTAAAATAAGCCCCTGCAACAGCAGGGGGTGATGTCAACTGGGTGTCTTTTGTAGATAGAATGGGTCAAGCTTAGGGGCTCACGTGATTCTGTGCCTTTGCTGACCAAACTAGGTTTCAGGGGTGTGTGAAGTCAAAGAGCTTTGTTCTGTTTCAGCAAACAGAGGCAAGGCGCATGGGATCCACGTTTTCTCACGTGTCACAAATTTGTCAACCCTCCATGACCTTTGACATTTGCAAGGGGGTCAACCTATTTATTATGAATAGTAAGGTCCTATCAGCAGCTACCTTTGTGCCAAGAATGTTTGAAAAGTTTGCAAAATTGCTGACGAAAACTAAAATTCTACTAAATGAAATTGGCATTTTTCACACATTTGTTTGACCTATTGTGATCCTTGACCTTTCTGATGGTCATCCAAATTGGCATGCATAGAAAAGTTTTACCATCAGGTATGTTTGTACCAAGTTTGGGCTTGACGTTGAAAACAGTATTTGAGAAAAATCAACTTTTGTCAAAATATGGCTAATTTTGACCTATTTCTGCCCCACCTGTGACCTTGACTTTTGAGAAAGTCAATGAATTTGGTATGTTCAGAAAGGCCTTGTCACAAAGTATCCTTGGGCCAAGTCTGAAGTATGTGGCTCCAAGCAAATGCCAATGTTGACATTCTTTCCACGGATGGCGGCAGTCAGACAACAGAGACAGACAACCAATGGATGGACAACCACTGGCCCAGAACATAGACTCACTTTTGTTTCACAAACCAAAAAAAGCCAACAAAAGCTAAACTCAACTCACAACACACTTTTTTGCTGCATGAGAAGACCACTAGATGGCCGATTTTCACGTTTTAAACCTCAACGGTAATGTGAACATCAGTCACGCAGTGGCCAAGTTCCACGGAAACAACAGACATGGAAACCAGATGTGGGTCATGCCTTCATGTGTTTTGACGCAAAAAAAACAGTAGATAAAGAGCCTGGACAAACATGTGATAGCACATGTTTTTCTGTCATTTTGATCAACCATCTGCATTGAACACATGCAATTCTGACCCAGTTCTAATTTCCAGAGACCATCTATTCTCATGCCTGCACATCATCTACCATCTACCTTGATGCCTGCATCTCGCTGGGCTTCTGCCTCGCCGATGCGAGCGTCACGCTTCACTTGAGCTGTTCGGCTTTGCCCCAGCGACTTTAGGTAGTTCTGATCCGGGTACATGGTAAGTAAAAGATGTGTTATGAGAAAGTCCAAGGTTATAGAGGCATAGCAGCTGTCCCAAGGCCAGGCATGAGCATGAGTCGCAGCGTCAAAAGTCATGAGAGCAGTGGCACTGACAGAACACTTCAATACAATCTCAATTGCCCTTAAAAACATGCCCTTTTCACACATTACTTGGAAAGACCAGCAAAACAGTTAAACGTACTCAAGTAAATTAAAAAACTGTAAATGAACCACATTTATTCATCGCGAACCCCCCCCCCCCCCACCCCACCCCCCAAAACTTTTCTTGTTCAGAAAAAGATGTGAAAAAGCAGTGGAGCATTTATCATTTAGGTGTGGATTTCCTACCTCAGCGAACACAAGGCGCCTTGGACGATGGCCATGTGCGCCGTGTGCAGCCCAGCTGAGGCTGATGTCATTTAACCCATTTAACCCCACGGGCACATATATCACATTGTGGAGGTGCCACCCAACAACTGTATACCAGCTGCAGGTGACGGATCGACCATGATAATTTGAGGGTAGTGCCAGAATAGCTTGGCGCAAGCTATTCTGGCATTACCCTCGAATTATCATGGTCGATCCATCACCTGCTGAAGCACGTCAGGGTCAAACGGGCTAATCGGATCTCACTGTGATCAAAAGGCCTCCAAGTACAAGACTCTGTCAGCGACTCTCATGGCTTCATCGGCTGAAAGGCACAGTGCATGTGTACCAAACCCACATGCATGCAAGCCATACCCCAACAGCGCTGAGATAGAGCAGGGAGGGACCAGCACTGCATATATACATGTGCTACACAACTAGCTGTCAGAGTTTTCCCTCCGACATCTGCATCACCTTAATACCAGCGTCACGCCTGGCTTCTGCTTCACCTATCCGTGCATCGCGCTTCACCTCAGCTGTTCGCTTCTCACCTAAAGCTTTCAGGTAACCCTGAAAAATATTGCTCTTTTATTAAAAGGGGCAAACATGAATGGTTGAAATGTCCACAGCCAGGGTCTTGTGTCATTGCCACTGCTTTGGCTGAAAGTCCAACCTGGGCAAAGCTGGAATGTGACATTAAAGCTAATGTTCACAAGCCAGATCTAGTAGCCCTGAATGTATTTCACTTCTATGAGAATGCATGCAAACATTGCAACACAAGAACAGAATCATCCACCACACAATCTGCTCCAGGCAAGAAAAGGTTAATGATTCACTTTATCTCTTTAACTCCTTATGCCCTGAGGATGAAATTATCATATTTGTGTAGATAGCCTGAGGTCTATATCACAGTTCTGGAGACAGATCGACCGTGATGGCTCAAGGATGGTGTCAGAATAGCCTGGTGCCTAGCGGCGCCAAGCTATTCTGACACCAACCTTGAACTATCATGGTCGATCCAGATCCTGACATAGTCTTTCAGGGCTTTAGGGGTTAATGTTTTCAGCTCTTCTTGACAAAAATGTGGGACACAAGGGCTAACTTTGAAAGTCTGAATGTTGTAAAATTAAAGACTTGTCCACTCTTCGACTCTTTTGTATACTGACGAGCAAAAGAAATGCGACATTTTTGGAATTCCAAAAATGCTGCACTTGTTTTGCTCACCAGCATATAAAATATATAGGCGAGTTGCACTGATGCCCCACAAGGGCTAGCAGGAAACCTCCACCGTGGATGATTGTTCGCAGGAGTGTCAAAGAAGAGCAGAAAGTCTTAGTTGAGGCCAGACAACAGTCAACCTGTCTATCGCAAGCAAATTTTAGTTGCCCTGGAGCAAATTGTTTCAAGGTGAAAGTGTCATTTAAATAAAAATTACTTACTCTCACTAACATGACATGAATGAAGCATCTGAAAGACGCAGTCATTTTCTTAAAAAATCAAGATGAATCCTCAAGTTAATATGATTATTTTCCAAGTGAACGTTGACAATTTATACAGGAATATTATCACTAGATCAGTCCTCTATAACTGTAAACATCTATGTACATAGGTGAAGCCGTGCGTGGTGGTGATTTATGTGCTGAGACTTGCTTTTAACACTTAAGTTCTGCGCAGGAGCCAGAACTGTGCGTCAAAGCAATTTGAGACTTGTAAATCACCACCATTCACGATTTAATGTCCTTATCCCACTGTCGTATGATCCCTGTATCGTGCCATGCCGGTTTAACTGCTGGATTGAATTGATAAACCTACACAAGCCTTCCGTTTACTTTGGTTCTTCTTTACACAAGCCTCCCGTTTACTTTGGTTCTTCTTTACAGAAGCCTTCCGTTTACTTTGGTTCTTCTTTACACAAGCCTCCCATTTACTTTTGGTTCTTCTTTACACAAGCCTTCCGTTTACTTTGGTTCTTCTTTACACAAGCCTCCCATTTACTTTTGGTTCTTCTTTACACAAGCCTTCCGTTTACTTTGGTTCTTCTTTACACAAGCTTTCCATTTACTTTGGTTCTTCTTATATTTGTAACAACACTGTTCGGGCCTCCCAAACATGAAGTTCTGCACTGTGACGTCACCTTTTTGTTTATCGAGTTCCAACGTGACATCAACAGGTCCTAATCATGTTCCAGTACTTCCACTGCATGCTGCTTCACAATTGACATCCAATGTGGCCTGCTCTTAGAGCACAGAACACGTTAAAGAACTCTAGATGGCATCGGACACACAGGTGACACAAACTGTACTCTGATGATTACTATGCAGAATAAAACAGGAAACCTCACCGACAGTGGGATAAACATGTTTCTTTCCCCCCTCCTCTGCAAATTGACACGCCTGTGATTTCTTTCAAGTTACAACCTCATGGATGCAGCCATCCTGCTGTTTACAGTGCTGGTGGCTGTACACACAAGGTTAAAAAGCTACAACACACATCAAACGAACATCTTGAACTGATCAATCCCCCCCCCCCCCCCCTCCCCCAACACACCCATATTTTAACCAGATACAGACCTCTTCATCTCGGATGTCTTTCAGGGTGTAGCTGACTACATAGATTCCCATGTTGACCAGATCTGAAGAGGCCACCTCAAACACGGCTTTGGAGAACTTCTTACGGTCCTTGTAGATTTCCTGCACACCAAAAAATAAAATCAAAATAATCATGGTAAACAGTGATAGTCATGATTCTAATAAGTATGATGCAAAATGCAGCAGAAACGGCTGTGAGCGACCACCCTATGAAAGGTCACCTGTCTTTAGAGACCATCGTTAACCCATTCAGTCCCGAGTCCCTACAGCAGGAGATGGATCGACCATGGTAATTCAAGGGTAGTGCCAGATTAGCTTGGCGCCTGACAGGCGCCAAGCTAATCTGGCACTACCCTTAAAATATCATGGTCGATCCATCTCCTGCAACCTCCAAAATTTGAGAAATGGGACCTTGTGGCTAAAATGGTTAAGGTGGCTGTAGCCATACAAATGATGGTCTTTCGTGGCAGGTGAAACTCTTTGCCCTTGAGACTCGACAGCAGCACCTGTCTCTAAGCACATTACATCCCGAGGCCGATTTTGTCAAACTTGCTTACTGTCCTGTGAAGGCTACATTACAGATTAGGAGATAGATCAACTGTTCTAGTTCAAGGGTGGTGCCAGCAGCACCTGTCTCTGAGCACATTACATCCCGAGGCCGATTTTGTCAAACTTGCTTACTGTCCTGTGAAGGCTACATTACAGATTAGGAGATAGATCAACTGTTCTAGTTCAAGGGTGGTGCCAGAATAGCTTGGCGCCGGAGGCGCCAAGCTATTCTGGCACCACCCTTGAACTATCAGTCAAATGATATGATAGAACTTTATTGCCATATGTAGTAATACATTAGGAAATCATTGCGGTGCTGCGCAACATAAAAAGAAGAACATTAAACACATCAAAATATAATTAAGCTACTCACGTGCACGCACACACACACACAACACACACCCACACCGTATGCCTTAGTAACTATTGTGGTCTAAGCATAAAGCCAATAAACACGATTTCACAGTAACACAAATCACATAGGACATATCGTAATATAAAACTGAACACGTCACTTGCATCATAGTTACAACAGTGCAGTTAACCTATTTCCTACACATTAGTTTGGCCAGCCAACTGCTGCTGTGGTATGCAGTCACTCCCCGCTGCGAGCAGGCTATCTACGTCACTGTCTGGCATCAACTATTCCTTCTATAATCTCTGTTGCGGGACTACTGATGCGTGTGTTATGCCTATGTTTAATGTTCTCTATCTGTGCTTCCTCAGTTTTCTACATACCCTGCAGGATGTTTGACAGCAGATACACTTAGTAGTAGGATAATGGAAGAGAATTCCCTTCTAGCATCATGAACAGTTCTTCCAGGCAGTATGACTAGGCGCGCGCTAATGATTAATTGCCACAGATGGCTTATCTTGCACTGAGTTTCACCGGACTGCTCAGTAACTAAAAGTGTGTTCTGCACAGCCGTGTAGATGAAGTATTATGCCAATAGCTGGACAATACTGTTTTTATATATATATATATACATTACATTAAACAGTGGGACGGATGGGTCAGGTTTGGCGTTTGTTTGCATCATTAAAAGTCTGGACAGCAGTTGGGTAAAAACTGTTTTTAAATAAAAAACGACTCGTGCGTGTTCCGATCGCTCTATAATGGCACCCTGATGGCAACATCTCAAACAACTCATGGGCTGGGTGGGAATCATCTCGGAGGATGGATCTAGCCTTTTTTAGCATTCTTTCGTGGAAGAGGGACTCCAACGAGGGCAAATCGATACCTATGATTTTCGATGCAGTTTTTACTACTCTGTTTAATTTGGATTGCTCTTTCTGTGTGGTGCTGCCAAACCAAACCAACCAAATTCATTTCAAAGCAGTGGGTGTACATCAGAATGACAAGGGTTAAGATTGATTGATTGTACATTGCTTAACGTCCCGACAGCAACAAGGCTTTCTCAGGACGTGCCTGCACTGCTTGTGAAAAAAAACCAAAAAAACAAAACATTGAATGTATGTCGCCATCCGGTCAAATACGTTAAATAAACCTAACACATGGGGCCTAAATAAAGCTAAGACCATTTAGCAACACACATCCAATATCAAGAGCTACAGGCAGTGCAGACAGTAGGGAGAGTTTTAAAAAGGCAAATACAGGTGAATGGACAAAGGGTAGACAGAAACACATGCCCCAGAATAGAGAGAAAAACTCACCCTGTGGGGCTGACCAGGGTGACCCTGGGAACTAAAAAGTACCTAACCCCACCCAGGTCCCCCAGGGCAGACCCGGGTGGGGGGACAAGGGTTAAGACCACGTTTTCTTGCAAACAATGCGGTTGCTCACGACGGGTTCTACTGTCACTCGCAGTTTATCTAACACCAGAGACAGATTTTCACAATGCTGGGAAACGTTTATACTGACGAGCAAAAGAAATATGACAATTTTGGAATCTTTGGAAACACTCTCGACTGTGAACAGGTGGCTTGAGACAGGCTCATCATGACAGATCAAGGGTGGTGTTGGATTAGCCTGGTGCCACACCAAGTGGCAAGCTAATCTGGTAACACCCTTGAACAATATAATTAAACTGCTCATGTGCACACACACATGCACACACACACATTAATCCATATCCTACTGAGGCTAAAAGCGCCAAATCTGTACACTGCCACATGCAGGCTACATTATAGTACTTACAGATAAGGATATAGACCAATGGCTTTAGTTCAAGGGTGGTGCCAGAATAGCTTGGCACCTGGAGCCGCCAAGCTATTCTGGTACCACCCTTGAACTTTGTTGGTTCAACTTATTTCACACACTGGTGTATTGCGAATGATGAGGGTCAATAACTATTGTGGTTTAAATGTACAGGCAATAAACAAGATTTGACAGGGACACAAATTACAGAAGGCCTATCACAATATAAAACACGTCACTTGCAGCACAATTGTGCACTGTTGGGCATCACTTTTAACTCATTCAGCCCAACGGCCGTATTTCCCAAATTTTGGAGGAGTCCTCAAAACGATTATGCACCAGCTGCAAGAGATGAATCGACCATGATAATTCAAGGACAGTGCCAGATTAGCTTGGCGCCAGCACTATCCTTGAATTATCATGGTCGACCTATCTCCTGCTGTAGTGCGTCAGGGCTGAATGGGTTAACAACTGACCTCTACAGTCATGTTGCCCATGATGGCGCGCTGATGACCTTCAAGCGTTTCCTGGGCGACGGACTTGATCTCACTTTCAGATTTGCCCAGGAACAGCTCGCAAGCTGCGTGAAGCATGTCTTCATTGCTGCCCTGAATCTTCACCTGCAGGTCAAAGTGCCAAGGTCACACACGGCCATAAGGGTCAAATGAGAGAAGCAGGTTCAGGAGAAAAGAAAGATCTTACACACATCTACTAACCCTCTGCGTGTCGGAAGTGGTTTTGGTCGCGACGATTCCTACAGACACGCAAAGGGTTCGTGTCCATTTGAAACAAGAATGACAGATGTAAATTAGCTTAACTTCAAAACACAAAGGCGTTGTTTCATTTTCACGAAGAGCTGCATAGGCACACAATGTTGAAAGTATGGTCAACTTCCAAATTACTCATGAAATAGTATGAATTTTCAGAAATGGAATTTTTTCTGCACACTATACTACTACTTTATTACTACTCAATGTACTTAGCTTTAACCCTATAAAATAGAAGTCATCTAGTTCTGGGAGTTCAACAGTTACCTCATTCATCCCGACACGTATTTTCCAAATTTTGGAGGTGTCATCTAACGAGTATGCACCTGTTGCAGGAGATGGATCGACCATGATAATTCAAGGGTAGTGCCAGATTAGCTTGGCGCCAACAGGCGCCAAGCTAATCTGGCACTACCCTTGAATTATCATGTTCCACCCATCTCCCGCTGTAGTGCGTCAGGGCTGAATGGGTTAAACCAATAAGTACAGTGTGAAAGTATCAAGACACGGACAAAATCAACAAACAAATCCACATGTGAACTGCACTGACGATAAATATAAAGACTAATCAAACTTTCAATTCTCAAATTAGTGTGAACAGCAGCTGTTCAGTAGAACGTTTTGTTCAAACCAAGCTAGTCCAACGGTCCGTCTGCCAGGTTTGCACTTTCCTTATCAAGTGATTCGTCACCTGGAGTATTTTGCAAACATGTACCACACTAGAGCTATCATGGTCAGTTCTTTTTGTAGTGGAATGGGGTTGGAGAGGTTAAACACTAATTTGACTACTCTACAGACAAATTATACCTCAAAATTAATCACAACAGCAACATAACACCATGCATATTTAAAAAAAATAAATGAAACACATCACCTTCGGCTGTCAGCAGCGCTTTCTGTCATGATTCCTGCAGGAATCATTGCAACACCAAAAAGCTACTGACAGCCAAAGGGTTATACATCATGGAACACAAGATCGCTCCTAAGAATATGCCGCAGCCCAAAATAAGACAAATCACACTGAACACATTAACTCCTTTGCACACTACCCGTTGTGTACAATAAAGGTGGTCTTAACCTTTTGTGTGTCAATAGCAGTTCCCCCACCACCCCCCCAACACGCAAAGGGTCAAAAGACTGATGCTGTCAGAAGATAAACTCTGAGCATCATTTAGATGGCAAAAGCCACCTAAATGACAATGATTAACCCTTTTAACCCCATGGGTGCATTTCCCAAATTTTGGAAGTGTTACTCAACGACTATGTGTACCAGATGCAAGAGGTGTTGACCATGATAATTCAAGGGTAGTACCAGATTGGCTTGGCGCCTTCAGGTGCCAAGTTAATCTGGCACTACCCTTAAATTATCATGGTCAATCAATCTCCTGCTGTAGGGACTTTGGGCTAAATGGGTTAATGACAGGTTATCTCTCAATACAGGTGGTAACTTAGGACAGGTTGTGGTGCACTGCTGAAATCTACACTCACTTCCGCACAAAGAAAACACAGTCAACACTACAAGGCATGAACGGCACCTACATGACACACAATAACACTGATCGAAATTCAAAAGCAAAAAGCACCGTTTGTGACGAAACGTTTCTCAGTTTGTCCACACGTCTCCTCTGAGAAAGCCCACAACTTGAACTCATTCGCGGCCAGCCGCACCCAGATGCGCGGCTTATGCCGATACAAAAGGTCCTGACTTATGCCGCGCATCCGGACGCGGCTGGCCATGAAGGAGTTTGATATTCTATTGCTAGCAAAGTAGCCAGCAAAAATAAAGGTTCTTGCCTGCAACTGTAATATACCTACCCCTCCCCACCGCTCTTTAAATTTAGCTCAAAACAGTCGAGGGGTAAGTCATAATATATTGCCTGAACAAAAATTCTGTACAAAGTGAATCCAGTATGCCGGATCACCCACTGTCAACACCTTGACTGTCAGAAGCCGTTTTCGGTCGTGATGATGCCTGTCGAATCATTGCAACAAAAAACACTACCAACAGCCAAAGGCTCAACCCTTTGTGTGTCGGCAGCAGTTTGAGTCACGCTGATTCGGCTACAGGAATCATAGCGACAAAAAGCACTACCGACACGCAAAGGGTTAACACATTCGAGACGTGCCGCCTACGGATACGCGGCGTTTCGCCGCGTATCCGTAAGCGGAACGTCTCGAATAAGTTAAAGAGTGGGACTGGCGTGGTCTAAACTCCAAATACATACTCCTAGTACCTACATGTGCTAATACCACAGACAGAAGGCACAAGAAGAAGAAAAGGGGAAAGTATAAGGAATAAATGCTAAAAGGACTGGTTGGAAAGTATGAAGGAGAGTAATAAGAAATTAGTAATACAGTAATGTAAACACGATCCAGCCTCTCATCTACATGTACAGTACAACTACAAGGAAATATAGTTGTCGGTAACGTCTTTCACTTACGTCATCTCTATGTACACCTGTACCTCTTTTAATGAAACTAATTATATCTGTAATTGTGTTATTATTCACAGAAGGGAGGATATGCACACAATACGTTATATAATAGCCACTGTCAGTTTATCCATAACCTCCAGTTGTTAGACCAATGTCCAAAACCTGATAATGTTAACCTCAGGACTTAATGGGTTACATGCACATACAAATTGTGAATTGATGTGTAGGCCAATACAACTACTGCTTACATCCAACTCTGTTCACAGTACCCGTAGCTGCACGCACAAAGGGGTGAAATCTAAACTCAGACAAGCTCACAAACACACACACACACACATATATACTGAAGCACAAAAGAAATGCAACGTTTTTATGCTGGGGCGGAGAAGCAAACCTTAGGGCCCATATTAACAAACTGTAAATTACTGTAACGTTGCCCCTATTTTCCAAACTTTCAGACTTACAGTGAAAGACAACATGAAAAGAGGGACAATTATAAAACAAAATGATGCTTGGCTAACTGGTTACCTCTCCATCTTGAGTCTGAACTCGAGCCACGAGTCTTGGTCAGCTGGATATTTCAAGATCTTGTGCGCACAAACTGGTCAGCTTCCAGGAAAAGGAATGACATATGACATCATATCTATATTTCCCCCAATAGCTTTTGGGGGGCTGCTTTTGGTTCGGTCCCATTTTAAGCGTAAGTTTTGAGAAACGTTCATTATTACAATCCAATGTGAGCCCGATGTGGAGAGAAAACAAACAAAAGCACCCAGAATACGATAGTATAGCAGCAAGGAAATGGTTGTAATCTAACGGACTGTAGAAATGTTGATGTGGCCCCAGCTTTAACGCACATCATTCCGAGACTAAAAGCTTCAAATTTGTACACTGCCATATGCAAGATACTTTATAGTACTTACAGATAAGGATATAGACCAATGGCTTTAGTTCAAGGGTGGTGCCAGAATAGCTTGTTGCCTAGAGGTACCAAGCTATTCTGGCACTACCCTTGAACTATTTTAGTCAAACTGATTTCACACACTGGTGTATTCCGAATGATAAGGGTTAACCCAGCTTGGGGTGGAGCGCTGATTTGTGGGGCGTTCCACCCCCCGCCCCCATTAATTTTGAACCCTGCTCCTCAGTGTGTGTGTGTGTGTATATATATATATCTATATATATATATATATATATATATATATATATATATATATATATATATATATCTATATATATATATATACACTTTACTTTTAATTTTAACAAAGACGTCGCCCAAAGCCAAAAAATGCACTCAATCAGAATAGCTCAAGGGACGTAATTTTTCATTAAATTCTGAGAATGCTCTTGCTACGCTAATGCTATGGAATTCCAGGCTGGTAAGCTTACATTGTGTCATCAGGACATCAGCTGTCCTTTTTGTGACTGCATCGCCTACTAGTTCTGGAAAGGAGACGGTAGTAGGAGAGAAGGAATGACAGACCTATCATTTTAAGCCTTCCACTGAACACCTACGACATAAAGTAGTAGGGACTACCTCCAGGCACCCCACAATCCGCTGGAGAATATCCAGTCCTCCCCCCCGAGAGGGGAGGCTAGTGCATGAATATTCCCAAACAGATCTTGGACCTGCTGGATAGATTTAAGTTTTTGCCGCCTACAACCGGTTTCTATATATATATATATATATATATATATATATATATATATATATATATATATATATATATATATATATATATATATATATATATATATGTGTGTGTTTTCCTCCCTACATCACACGACCAGTCACTTTAGCTCAAACTGTACCATGTGACCGTGATGTAAAAACCACTGTAGCGAAAAATGGCAGACGTTTTATAGCCCTCTCGATGACGCGTTAGGACCTCGTTTTCGAGTCTTGATAGCAACTCGGTTTGACAAAATAGCAGAAAAAAATGCACTAAAGTAGTCCTATTGAGGAGTCAACTTAAACAATATTTCACCACTAATCACACAGCGCAAACAGCAAAAGCCTTCGCCAAATCCATCTCATCGCCATGCACCGAGACATTTTCAAAGTTCGGGAAACCACGGAACAAAAATAGCTTTTGAGGTTTTTTTTAACCAATCAGAGACAGCAATCCTTGCAAACCGGCAACACACTGTCGTCTGCTCAGCCACCAACATGCCACAATTTCACCAAAGCACAGCCGAGCAACAAATTCAAGAACTAAAACGAAAATACACACCCAGCAACATTACACACAAGTAAAGCACACTATTGCCAAAGTTCTCTCTTCACGTCACTCAAAGCGGGACTATCTGAAGAAAAACATCTCACGAATTTTTTAAGACTATCTGACATGTCAACGCTGTAAAATAAAATCTTACCTTAAAATCCATCTAAGCACTAGTCCTGCTGTTAACAACGAGCGTTTGTTTCCTTTTTCCAGATATCCCAACACACATGACACTTTACGATATAACAACTACAATCTGCTGCACACTCGAAGCATCCCCTTCAGTCATCTAGTAAAAGCACGAGGCACCATGCTAACTTGCACAAGCTGTCACATCAGTGGTCAAATGCCGATCCGGCTTCATCAAAAAGTTCTTAATTTTTCTGAATCACACAGCAGTCAAGAAGCACTGTCACTGTCATACTTTAACGACCTTTTGTAGACATTGCAGCTTGAATCATTCTGTACACAAGCCAAGATTAGCTTTTTACTCGCCAAACTTGCGCTTCACGTGGAATCATGCTACGTCACACTCTGTCTCGTAAAGACGGGGAATCCCCGGCAGAACATGTATATTCAATGGCGTCACCTATCCGCCACAGAAGCGGCCGTCATCATAAACCGGATTTTTTTCTAAACAATAAACGGAGGAAGGAAAACAAATACGTTATTGGTCGGAGGGGTTCGCTACACGGACCTTTGTAGGTCTTCGGGAGGTCAAAGGAATCATTGTACCCCTCAGGCCCTCGGGGTACAATTTCTTTGACCTCCCTCAGGCCTACAAAGGTCCGTGTAGCGAACCCCTCCGACCAATAACTTATAATATATATATATATATATATATATATATATATATATATATATATATATATATATATATATATATATATATATACAGAACTATGATGAGTGCCAGCATTCTAGGTATTCAGATAGTAATTTCCAAAGTCTCAGCGACTGTAAAATGCCGACATGATCAGGAGCCCTGGAGAGGTCAGTCAGAGGAAGGGCTATTGAGACACAGAGCGGACAAGAATTGCTTGTGATGGAAGGAAGAGAACCCCTTCACAACCAGGGGCCATCATATACGTATAGCGTGCCGCTGAAATCATCCTTCAATGCCCAAAACTCCAGGCACCCAAGGACCATGGGTCTACAGTGAATTTTGAATATGTACCGTACAACAGAATACCATGTGGTCATGGGAACAATGCTGGTTTTTGTTTTCCCACCCACAATGTTAGAAGCAAAGGTAACGGCCATTAAAAAGGGTTTGTGAAAAAGTATTGTTACAACCCTTAGGGTTAACCCTTTTAGCAGTCGTTTTGGTGCAGATAACGTAACCCGTTAGTTGTCGGGGCGCTGTGGCCATGATGCTGCAGAACTCATGGCGACAAAAACCGCTGCTGACAGCCAAGGGGTTGATGGAGTAATGTCGACCATGTTATCCGCCAAGCTAACTACAGTCAACGATTAGTAGCAAAGCCTTCACTGTTATCCGCCAAGCTAACTACAGTCAACGATTAGTAGCAAAGCCTTCACTGCCAATGGACTACATTCCCCTGCCAATGGACTACATTCCCTTGCCAATGGACTACATTGCCCTGCCAATGGACTACATTGCCCTGCCAATAGACTACATTGCCCTGCCAATGGACTACATTGCCAGCTGCCAATGGACTACATTGCCCTGCCAATGGACTACATTCCCCTGCCAATGGACTACATTTTGTTTCTGAAATCTGTGTTCACTGACCGACCACGAGCCACAACCATCCACAAAATGGTCTCTGCAAGAGGCATAGATCAGCGGGGGCTCACAAGGATCTATGCCTCGTGCAGAAGATCACGTTCACTTTTCTCAGCAGTGAAGGGGTGAAGGGAGGCTGAGGAGGGTCAACGAAGCCTGTTACAAGTGGGCAGTGTTACAGCAGGGTATCCTGTGGCTCCCTGGGCAGTGGAGACCGCAAGAGTGAGCGTGGAGTAGTATGTGAATACTGTCAGGTACCAGAAGCAACTCTCCTCTCTCACCTGCGCTAAGCCCGTCACAGATAGGGCTACTCCTAACTGGGAGTACACCAGTGGGTTTTCAACCGACAAGTAACACAAGCAAGGGGGTTGAGAAAGAAAAAGCAAGCACATCTACTACCTCACCTGCGCTATTCCTGTGACAGAGATGGCTACACCTAACTGGGTGTACACCTGAGGACTCTCAATGGAAATTGTCATGGTATTCAATGTCAACCTGAAAACAAGACCACAGACAACAAATAAACGTCAACACTACCACAATGGGATGGGCAGGACTACGTCATACAGTCAGACCTGACACTAGCTGTGATGACCCACACTGCAACCAGCATACTTGTTCACCGCCACCACCCTCTCATTGAGGAGCATGAAGGGGTATATATAGTAATTAGTATATTATAAAGGTGGATGGGACCTTACACTGGTGGCATTAACCCTTGTAGCCCCAACACACTTACTACAGCAGGTGACGGATCGATGGTACCAAGCTGATCAGACACTACCCTTGAATTATCATGGTCAATCCATCTCCTGCTGTAGTGTGAGGGCTACATGGGTTAAAAACTGTTGTCAAAAGACATAGAATCAGACCTGGGTCAGCATGCCAGTGCAACGTCCACAATATCATGAGTGGCGAGTGAGAACGAATGTGTACAGTCAACTTTTAACTGAATCAGATGTTACTGTTGGTCTGTGTGTGTGTGTGTGTGTTTAGTCTTAGTAACTGACATCAAGACAAATTCCAATGTTTTTATTGTTTTGTACGTGGAAACATATGGCAATAAACTATCTTATCTTATAATGACTGGCATATTCCACACATTTTTCTGGCTTGCCCTTTACATTTTAGCAATTAACTCATTCAGCCCGACGGCAGTATTTCCCAAATTTGGGAGGTGTTATCTAATGACTACGCACCAGTTGCAGGAGATGGATGGACCATGATAATTCAAGGGTAGTGCCAGATTAGCTTGGCGCCGACAGGCACTACCCTTGCATTATCATGGTCGACCCATCCCCTGCTGTAGTGCGTCAGGGCTGAATGGATTAAAAGTGTGAAAAAGGGTTCGATTGTGAAGTACTCATTTCTGTATGCGTGATTCTGTTTACATGGATTTCTCTGCTTCCACGTCCAACTATCCAACAGAAATGGCAGATCTGACTGTACGAGTGTGAGGATGTGGGGAAAATAATGCTCCCGCAGACTGTGCAGGGAGGACCATGTGTTTTATGAGTGACAGTGTGATTCTAGTAGCCAATCTGACTACCACTAGTACCAGTACCACCCAAGTTCAATCTGGGCGCCCATGTTGTTTTCTGATGACCTGAACACTTTGATGTATGCGTCAAAATGCATTGTGAAGTTTGTCTCCACCATTTGGGCTCCCAGAACCACCACTTTGCCTCGCCTGACCAGGAATCTGGGGTGGGTTGCATATGCTTGCTTAGCGAGCAAATTTCTTGCTTAGCGCTAAGTTCACAAGCTTAGCTGAAAATGTGCGTTGCATGAGCGTGCTTATCTGCTGGAGCGAGCTTAGTGGCATGCTTAATTCTAAGGACGGTCCCCCCTCCCCCCCGTGCGTAGCGGCGTGCTTAGCTGAGGAAGAGTTCTTAGCTGCCGTGTTAACGCGAGAACTTGAAATCTGAGAAATGTGAATTCACTCTCTTAAACCTTGTAGAAGAAACAGCCTTCCATCTAGGATAGAGAAGGAAGAACACGAAATGTACGTGGGAACGCACGGACCCCCACCCAACCTCGTCTCATGGGAATTATCGGTGAGGAGTCTGCATAATTTTAACTGACCCTGCACACCGATGGATATAACCCAACACCCGCCGTTGTCAGAGAGACATAGATCCTCATACTATGGGAGCCTACACGGTACTCCTTAATGTACATCTACATCAGACTGACAAGCAGGGTTGCCTGCACGAAAAATTTGCTATTCTTTCTCTCTTGACTTCTTGTTTTCCAGTGCCGCCATTTCACCGGCGTTTTGTCTACTTCATTTCCGTTAGGTCAGAAGAAGCGAAAACCGTGCGTTTTTATTGGCCGATTTCTACAATCTATGATGATGTAGGGGAGAACCCCACCATAAGCTATAAATAACCTATCCCCGCTCGCTAAGAACTCGTTGGAGCTACGCACGTCGCTAAGTCGCTCCATGCAACAGAAAAACTCGCGCACCAAGCAAGAGCTTTACTAAGCAAGAAAGACCTTAAGTCAGCGAACTTAACACACTATATTTAAGCACGCTACATGCAACCCACTCCAGGGCTCAGCTGCATGAGTGAGCTAAGTCGTGCCCCAGCCACTAAGCATGGTGCTCCGCTATAGCGCCACAACAGTCACCCCGCTATAGCGCCACAACACTCACCCCGCTATAGCGCCACAACTCACCCCGCGATAGCGTGGCTGGAGCAGGACTACTGGCCCCTGCTCCCATCTGCCTACAAGTACAGGCGAGTGGATTTGGTCCTCCCTGCTATGCACAACTACAGAACCAAAAGGTGGCTATTTACACACAATACAAGGCTGCTCATGCTGACATTGACACCCCAAAACACAATAATATTACAGGCCAGCCTCAGTGCATCATGGTACCAGTCCCGGGCAGCCATTATACCATTTACACACAATACAAGGCTGCTCATGCTGACAGTGACACCCCAAAACACAATAATATTACAGGCCAGCCTCAGTGCATCATGGTACCAGTCCTGGGCAGCCATTATACCATTTACACACAATACAAGGCTGCTCATGCTGACAGTGACACCCCAAAACACAATAATATTACAGGCCAGCCTCAGTGCATCATGGTACCAGTCCCGGGCAGCCATTATAAAATCACACCATATTGTTTGCGATAGCCTTATTGTAGTGCTGAATTTACAGAGGGGTCTAAGAAGTCTTACGTAAAACATGGCGGCAGCTAGATTTTTCCTGCAACACCTGCGTGCGAAGGTAATTAAACAAAAAACTTTCATTTAACTGACAAGAAAATGGCTTTGCACACTTATTGTAGTAACCCTTGCTGAGCAGAAAAGCTCTCAATGTACATGGAATCAACGGCTCTGCAGGATGAAAAATGAGATGACTGCGGGCAGTCCACTGATGGGGAGTCTCTAAGTCACCATCCGAATTCAACCTGTGAGAAATTGTCTGCAGGCAAATCTTAGTGAACGCTACACATTTTCAATACCGCTGATGTCTGTAGATTGTGACTGCTAAGACAAACATTTTATTTTATATGTTTTTCACCTACTGCTGTTGTTTGACTCATGGTATTGCACATTTTTATTCTGACAGAATAATTGTCGTTTTCGAAGTTTATCATTAATATCACAAACAGATTTTGATCTAGGCCGTCTGTTTTATACTCACTGTTCTTCTTATCTAAAACAATCAGTGGTCCCACCGAAAAAATGGTCACATTTCAGTGCCTTGTGTACTTTTTCACACTGTGAGTCACAGAAAGTAAACTACGCTGCCATTTTGCGAAACAAAAGTCAGATTGAATTTCTGCCAGTTGTTTATTTCTCCTGTCTCAGTCCGATCGCTAGAATCATACAAAATATCACAACTTGGTTTCTCCTGAACACATCAGTTATCTGCTTAAACGCACATCCTTCTTCGTTTACTTGTATGTTTCAGCATTTTCTCCATTTCACCATTCTAGCCAGTCTGATCTGACCCGCGCATAAAACTGTATCACGAAGCAGACAACCCGGATACTTTCAGTGCAAGGTGGTGACAGTTTTGTCTGTTACCCGTGAAATCACATCGTGCTCCGACATTCAGTTTGCCAGATCCGCACATGCAAAGTTCTCCCACCAAAAACGACCGCCATATATCAGCATTGAGTAGGCAAGACTTATGAGTAGATCCCAGTGTACATAGACTTACAAGAAAAACACTTTGTAAGCAATAGTTCCGTGGGCCGACATCAGCCTCAGCTGACCTGCAGACAACTGTGCGGGGGCCAGCTAAGGCTGACTTCAGCCCGAGGACCTTTTGCTAACCTGGCATCCTGAAGTGAGCCAGAGACCTGTGTGCATTACATATTCAGAACAAATTATATTCAGACTACGGTACACTGGTACAGATAATACTGTGGCTGACCTGTAATAATGACAGTGGAAAATGAAGCAAAACATGCAGCAATGCAAACATAACATTGACAAACTGCAGTGCAATGACTCAAAGCCATCAACCACTCTGCAATGATAACTTGACTTCATCTTCCCGATATAAATGTCATTATGTACTACAGATCAGCTGATTAGCAAGTCTACCCGTATACACAAGGCAGAACAGTTGCATTTTTGTTGATGTAACTTTTTCCAACCAGTTAACCCATTTATCCCCAGATCCCTACAGCAGGAGATGGATTGACCATGATAATTCAAGGGTAGTGCCAGATGAGTTTGGCGCCTGAAGGTGCCAAGCTCATCTGGCACTACCCTTGAATTATCATGGTCAATCCATCTCCTGCAACTGGTACATAGTCGTTAGGCAACACCTCCAAAATTTGAGAAATGGGACCTTGGGGCTAAAAGGGTTAATTATGAACATGGTAGTTACTTTATAAATATAAATATCAGAAAAAGCTGTGTAAGTCAGAGCTATCATTCTGCTAACACGGCAAACACAACGCATGCATCTGAAACAAACTAAAACGTAATTATCTCAACAACAGAAGACCACATGCACAGCGAAGCAAACAAACGTTACATTCACAATGTTGACAAAGACCACGTACTGACGCAGCCTCTCTGTGTCATGCACAAGCTAGCTCACTCACTCTCTATACCTCCCCCAGCCCTTCCCTTCCCAAGGAGTGCGTTGGGGTGACAATGGATGCTGGGGTGGGGCAGACGGGGAGGGAATGAAATACAGACTGATGGTGTCCTGCTGGCCAAATACACTAACTTATGGTCAACACTCTGCTCCTCAGAAGCGGTTTTTGTAGCAGGAATTATCAGGACTAAAACGACTACCCACAGCCAAAGGTTTACAGAGGGGGCAGCAGAGAGAGACAGTATGGACTAAGAAAGACCGATTCACGAGGTGACATGTATGCAAGGTCATTTACATGGGAAAAAAGGGGGGTGAGGGGTGGGGGGAGGGGGGGGGGGACGAGATGCATCTTATTCTTACATGAATCTTTTTGCTAATGCTAGATTGGAGGGGACGGGTGGGCAGAAGAAAAACACCGATTCCTTTCAACTGATAATCTTGTTGCTAGAATGAGCTGGCTTTCTCATTCTACAGCTTGTGGAACACACGGACATCTACTGGTCACCACACTTGCCAAAACACATTAACCCATTCAGCCCTGACGCACTACAACAGGAGATGGATCGACCATGATAATTCAAGGTAGTGCCAGATTAGCTTGGCGCCTGTCAGCGCCATGCTAATCTGGCACTGCCCTTGAATTATCATGGTCGATCCATCTCCTGCAACTCGCGCATAGTCATTGGATGACATCTCCAAAATTTGGGAAATATGACCGTCTGGCTGAACGAGTTAATATCGACCAAAAGCTGAAATACTGTTGGGATAAACAGCTCCTGCAGCGCTATTGTGGCATTTTTCATCAGTGCAGTTCTCCATGTGACCCCACGTTAACGCAGACAAAAACTTACTTGTGCGACACCAGTGACGGAAATGCCCACCCCGTGTTTTGTATAAACATTGGGGCTCTCGATGGTCAGAGTCATAGTGTTCAGGTTCATGCTTTGGACAGATTGTTAAAAGATCAAATGCAGTACACGCACCATGAACAGCTTGTATTCATGACAGAAGTAGGACTTCAGCCAGAAGGCTGTCATGAATACAAGTAGTACATTTGGCTGTTGGTAGCGGGTTTTGTTGTGATGGTTCCTGCAGGAATCCCCATGACAAAACCACTACTGACAGCCACAAGGCTAACAAGTGTGGCAAAAAAGCAGTGAGAGCAGTAATAAGTAGTATGTGTGAAGAAAAAACAATGCTGTAAGAATAAGAGGAGGCCAAATGATCCACAGCAAATATACTGCTCATGAAGGTGGTGCCAAATTTATGGTCAAACTATAGTGTAAACCACCCAAAACGTTGGTACATGCAACCAGCTGCAGTACGTCAAATCTGGCCTCTATTCTGCACAAGCGTGGTGCAGGAATAGCTTGGTGCCTGTAGGCGTCTATTGAAATAGGTGCCCCTAGGTGTCTGTAGGTGCCCCTAGGTGTCCATGTGCCTGTATGTGTCTGTATGTGCCTGTAGGTGTCTCTAGGTGCCTGTATGTGTCTCTGGGTGCCTGTAGGCGACTCTAGGTGACTCTAGGTGTCTGTAGATGAATCTAGGTGTCTCTAGGTGCCTGTAGGTGTCTCTAGGTGCCTGTAGGTGTCTCTTGGAGCCTGTGGGTGCCTGTAGGTGTCTGTAGGGTGCCTGTATGTGTCTGTGGGTGCCTGTAGGCGTCTGTGGATGCCTGTAGGTGTCTCTAGGTGCTTGTAGGTGTCTGTGGGTGCCTCTAGGTATCTGTGGGTGTCTGTAGGTGTCTGTAGGTGACTCTGGGTGTCTCTAGGGTGCCTGTAGATGTCTCTAGGTGCCTGTAGGTGCCTGTAGGCGCCAAGCTATTCTTACAGCACCCTTGGGTGGCCATGCTGTCTTTTCCATGGCTCTAGCTCACTAATATACCAGTACTACATTTTAGCCTCCCCTGATGCATAACAGGCATTTATTATCAAAACAAATAAAAATTGGCCATGGTCAGGCAGCCAAATGTTACTTTTTGATGAACTGGAAGAAAAAAAAAGACATCAATGTTTAATCTGCTTAAATATCATCTGCATGGACCGAGTGCAAATGCGTGGAATTAGCTACAGCTTGTGTGGCTGTGGATCTGCAGCAATGGAAATATAACATTGATCAGTTAACAAATACAGTGTACCAGGTATTAACTCCCTCTGCAAGCATCCATGAGCACCGTGTACAGTACCAGTGGATGCATGCAATAGGGGTATAATTCCTTTAGCGCCATCATGATGCAACCTCAAACCACTGCACAATACTGGAGGCACAAGCAGCTATAAAATGCATTATTCACCTGCCACAAATCTGTAAAGTTTTCAATATATATGTCACTGAATAATCCAACTCAAAATGCTTAGCTCTGTCAAGGCACCCTGCATCAAGAGCTGCGGAAGTGTTGCATAGCATTGCCAGTGGCAACGCTATGCAACACTTCCGCAGCTATTGATGTGGGTACCTCGAATGTTTGTGCATGAAGCCATTGATAATGCAAATAGCACCAGTGGCTGCATGCGTGAGGGCGTTCATGACTGCAAGAACACTAGTAATCCTGAGATTCAACATTGTAGTGAAAGTGCCAGCAAGTTGCACGTTTTTATATTCTGATAAACCCAAACAAGGATCAATCATTTTTATATAAATCAAAACAGCCTGTGGGATGGGCACTTTAGCATCAATCATTCTGTAAACCCAAACAGCCTGTGGGATGGGCACTTTAGCATCAATCATTCTGTATAAAAACCCAAACAGCCTGTTTGATGAGCAGTTTAGGATCAATCATAAACCCAAACAGCCTGTGGGATGCGCACTCTAGGATCAATCATTCTATATATAAACCCAAACAGCCTGTTTGACAGGCAGTTTAGGATCAATCATAAACCCAAACAGTCTGTGGGACGAGCACTTTAGGATCAATCATTCTGTGTATATATAAACCCAAACAGCCTGTGGGACGGGCACTTTAGGATCAATCCATTCAATGCCTGCTGCAGATGGGATGAGCTTGCTTTTACACTTTGTGCACAAACACGCACATTCCTTCTGCTGGTGGCACCCCTACAAGTTGTACTCAGCAATCGTGATTATCATTCTAGGTTGGTTTTGTGTGTGTGTGTGTGTGTGCATAAATAATGCATTTTGGGAAAGCCTTACTCATTTCTGGGAGGTGTCTGCGTACATGCACCCATCTTAAAAACAATCCTCCTTTTGCGCTGTGGGTGGATCCGGTTATTGTGTGTTCACGTAACCACTTGTTACACATCTCTTCATGTCATATGCATTTTTGCTGACCCTGTGCGTACACACACACACACACACAAACTAAAATACCCGTGCAACCTGCGCGTACTGAAAGAAATGCAGAATGTATGTTACTTACCGCTGCAGTCTCTGAACGACTGGCCAGACAAAGATTCGCCCACCAGGGATGAATCTGGATCTCCCCAAACAACATCCTGCGCAGAAAGCAACAACCTACATCACGACGTGTTTGGAAATGTACTTTATATTGCCCGCAGTATCATGCTGTCAACTCTTAAACTCCCAGAACTAAATGACTTCCATTCGATAGAATAGAAGTCATTTAGTTGTGGGAGCTTAAGAGTTAACAGTCAATAAAGCAAGCACAAAAGGGTTAACACTTCTAATACACGCTGTAAATGCTCGTTAACCCATTTAGCCCTGATGCACTACAGCAGCAGGAGGCTAGACCAATATGCTAATTAAAAGGGCATTGCCTGACTGGCACTACCCTTGAATTATCATGGTTGATCCATCTCCACGCGGTCATGGGGTTTTAAGTGGGTTAACTATGGTGTATGGACACAGAAAAAGTGGCAAGCCTTTGGTCCAGTGGAATGACATGTCCACTTAACCCCACGGCCGCATTTCCAAACTTTTGGAGGCGTTGTCTAAAGACTATGTACCAGTTGTTGGAAATGGATTGATCATAATTCAAGGGTAGTGCCAGATGAGCTTGGCGCCTGAAGGCGCCAAGCTCATCTTGCACTATCCTTGAATTATCATTATCAATCCATCTCCTGCTGCAGGGTCCCTGGGCTAAATGGGTTAACGTCTTTTCTGCATGGCAATCACCAGAGTACAATTTGTGTTGCCTGTGTGTTAGACGATGCCCAAGTTCTGCATCACGCTCTGCGGCCATGCCCTGCATTTCTGATGTTACCACTGTGTGGCCTATCAACCCTACAAGGCTACACTCAAGACCAGGGCCGTATTATTGGGGATGTCGATTCTGGCACAGCACTAGAACGAACATAGCAGAGTACTGTTGACCTCACAGTATCAATCTGGATCAAGAATTGTTGATGACCTATAGCTGCTGCATTTTGTGTTGTGGTGACCTTTTTATGGCTTAATTACAAACACTAAAGTAAGCAAAGCGCTTGTATAGTCTCCAACCTTCAAAGTTTCACGACATAACGCGGATCATTAAGACAGTGAGAAAAATATATTAACTTAATACCCACTACATTCTAAGGCGGATTTTGTAAAAATTGCTTATTGTCCTATGAAGGCCACATTACAGATTAGGAGATAGATCTACTGTTTTAGTTCAAGGGTGGTGCCTCCGGCACCAAGCTATTCTGGCACCACCCTTGAACTATCACTGTAAAAATTATTTCAAGCAATGGGTGTTGCAGGATGAAAAGGGTTAAACCGAGGCTGTTGCCGATTCACAGGCTCGGACCTCCTTTCGACACAGTTCTGGCTCCTCAGCAGACCCTTGCAGCCAAAATGTGTGCGTAAAAACCAAAACAGCAAGTCTTGGCTTGTAAATCATCAACACTCATGGTTTAACATATACTCTGATCAGTGTCTCTTTGAAGTATTTTCCAGCAAATATTTTGGTTTCCTCAGGAAACAGGAAATATTGGAAAACCTATGCCTATTTTCAGAGTGCTGTACACACTGCATGAAATGTCTAAGCCTACTATTACTGAATACTATGGGCTTGTTAATGTCAACTTCACCCCCTTGAAGTTGTGCATGCAGCCACAGTTAAATAATATTTAATCAGATAGTATGCAAAATGGCGCCAAATATGCTACCTTATTTTTTTCTGAAAAAGATCGAATACACAGAGAAACAACGTGTCAATGTACCTCGACGGTAGCGATTGTTCTGTCTGATAATTAAGCGACCGGCCTTGAGCAGGATTTTTGCTTTGTTACATGTGTGCAGGTGCAGAAAAAAAGAGAAAATCGTACCCTTTCCCTTGTCCTTTAATGCAGCCCCCCTCCCACACACACACAAAAATCCTTTTTTTTTTTAATTTTATTTTATTATTATTATTTTCTATAATTTTTTTAAAAATAAATAAATCAGCGCATTAAACAGGCACTTTATCCCAATTGAAAATCGGCTCAAAGTGCCGTCGCGAACTGAACCCAACAAGCACGCTCACGTGAATCACACGCATTCACTCACACACTGTACATAAACACAGAACATGCACGTGGGAGCTAAGGGCAAGCTCAAGCGAGCTACTGAAGTTTTGGAAATTCAAATTGTTTATTGAAATTTGATTGGAAATTCAAATCGTTTATTGAAATTTGATAAGTTGATAAGTGGGCTGAAATTGATACCAAAGTCGTGGGGGAGGAAGAGCCAGAGTACCTGGAGAAAAAAACCCATGACGGTTTGCCCGAATTAATGGTGACACTAGAGGAGAAAAGTCTGATGCCGGAACCGATTATTGAACCTCGCATCTCTAGCATTGGTGGCAGGCGCTTTTACCGCTGCACCACAGAACGCTATTCTAAAATAATTGCATTATTATTGTCTTAAATTAATTAACTATTTTACCATTTATACTGCTGTGCATCGTGTGATGATATTAGCTAATATGTGCACGTATGTTTTTTCCTATAAAATCATAACATGAGGGTATAATTGTGCGGTTTTTACTGTCACGGATCAAACCAACATGTAGATTGCCCTGGATTTTTTTCTAGTCCCACAAATTGATACATTTGCAATTACAGCAGCCTAAAACGACCAAAAATGCAATTTAGACATGTGTCAAAATGAGGGTTTACATGGCTTATAGTTATGTATCCTTCACTAAAAACGTTATATCTTGATAATTTTCATCACAGGCACATGAATTAGACACTAAAATGTACAAAAAAACCACCACAAAAACCCCTCAGTGTGATAATTTCACATTAAAGCAAGTATGTTTCAGATATGAACACAACACTATGACATAATACCTTGCATACTACCGCTTTGTCTCATAGTATGGAATTCTCAATGCATTCCCATCATTGTTAAAATTTACCATCTGCAGGTCGTCTGTTGGCTATGGAAACAAGCAATGTGGTTATCTGCCTCGTTTTCCTTGTTTAAGATACCTCTTCTTCCCCCTCCCACATTCCTGAGGGTGTATACTGGAGTCATCCTATGTGTCCCTGTAGCTGGGTGTCTGGGTTTTGTGCAGGTGATTTCTCCAGCAGCAACTAACACTAAGTAACAGAATTGTTTAAATTTTCATATCTGGTCAGTATTGGATTAGAAGATGCGTCATGAACAAAAGCCGAGGTCCTAGCATCAAGGTCAAGGTAGAGCTATAAAAGTTGGTTGGTTGTACATTGCTTAACATCCCGACAGCAACAGGACTTTCTCAGGACGTGCCTGCTCTGCTTGTGAATAAAATCCTAAACAGAATATTGAATGTATGTCACCAGCCGGAATAATACGCAAAATAAACCTAAGACCATTTAGCAACACACATCCAATATCAAGACCTACAGGCAGCGCAGACAGTAGGGAGAGTTTAAAAAAGGAAAATACAGGTGAATGGACCAAGGGTAGACAGAAACACATGCCCCAGAATAGAGGGGAAAACCCACACTGTGGGGCTGACCAGGGTGACCCTGTGGACTAAAACTAAAAGTTAGTTAACCCCACCCAAGTCCCCCAGGGCAGACCAGGGGAGATATAAAATAGTAGTTGTACATTGCTTAACATCCTGACAGCAACAAAACTTTCTCAGGACGTGCCTGCACTGCTTGTGAAAACAAAAATGAACAGAATATTGAACGTATGTCGCCAGCCGGTCTAATTCGCTAAATAAACCTAAGACCATTTAGCAACAAACATCCAATATCAAGAGCTACACGCAGCGCAGACAGTAAGGAGAGTTTAAAAAAGGAAAATACAGGTAATGGACCAAGGGTAGACAGAAACACGTCTCAGAATAGAAGGGAAAACCCACCCTGTGAGGCTGACCAGGGTGACCCTGGGAACTAAAAAGTAGTTAACCCCACCCAAGTCCCCCAGGGCAGACCCGGGTGGGGGCGGGGAGATATAAAGGGTTTGTACACTAAAGGTAATAAAACAAAAAGGATGGCTCATTTGATTTAAATTGTTGTGAAATTAAAGGTACCCCAAAGAAAGTCGTGCAAAGGAAAATTATCTGACATACTGAGTGTAACTGTAAGGCCCTGGCAGCAACATTTGTTTTCAATGCTTCTGTTTTTGTCTGTGCGATATCTCTGGAAGTGGAACCACTCTACCAATTTTTGCCCAAGTTTTAGTACTTGGCAGCCCTTAGTCCGAGTGTGAGAAATGGTCATAAGTAAAAATGGAGTTGATACTTTTAAGTTTTAGGTTCACATGCGAAATGTGAATCCATGTATTGGGCCTGTGGTTGGCCATCCATCCTTCGTAAACTTCAACGGTGGCATTTTCTCCAAGACTATTCAATCCATACTCTTCAAACTTGGGCCACAGATATAATTGTGTGGTAAGACCTTTCTACACATACCAATTTCAGTGACCTCTCTCAAAGGTCAAATTTACAGAGGATTAGAAGTATTGCAGTAAATATGGCGTGCATTTCAGTATGACTAGACTTGTCACAAAGCTGTAATTTAGGTCAAAAGAAATGATACCCAAAGAGAAAGGCTGGAAATTGACTACACACAGTAAAAATGTTAAACTGCGGGTCAAAATAATCAATTCATCAATTAATTTTAGTTTATAATGCTGAAAATTTCTTTGCCTATCAATCATTTATACTTGCACAATTTTTTTCTGCAAGTCACAAGCAAAGTTTGTGCCATCGTTGACGAAAGAAGCTTATATTGCCGGCCACTGTGAAGTTGTGTATGCACGTTGGGGTGTCAATTTCAAAGCCACTGTGCAAATCCAAGATTTGATCATCCGTGTCAGATGATATATCGCTCAAAAGGTTTTGGAATGAGCTTTTTACCGGTAGCAGTTCATTCCCAGATATCTCATGAGTAAAAACTAAAAATGATTGAACATTTCACTTCAAAATCTGATGCAGATACACTGTGAAAAAGGGCAGAAAAAGATATTTTCAATGATACTAAATATAGCACTGTGCACTCTATCTTGGATTTGCACAAGTGATTTTTCTAACACCACAATAGCACGGCTTTGTGCAGGGCGCTCACAGACAGCTGACCAAGGTTAGGTGTTTTTTTTACGCTTACTCCTGCTCCACATTCGGCGGTACTACAAATACATGTATCTTTTTTTCTTGAACAAAACAAACACAACATAACTCAGTAGTCCGGATGATGTTTTATTTGACCATGTTTTTAATTTGTGTTATTCGTGCTATATGTTGAGAGCAGCTCATGATGCAAAATAGCTAAATATTACTCTCCGGCACTGTCTGCATAGGGACGGACCTACCTATTAATTATCCGTGCGCTGAACCCTAAAGCACGTCCTGAGAAAGCCTTGTTGCTGTCGGGACGTTAAGCAATGTACAATCAATCAAACCTGAACACCCGACAGTGTTCTTGCGCAACCACAAGACGGAACTAAAGCAGGTGGTTCGTCAACCACATGCCTATTGTTGTCACAAGATTTACTAAGCAAATGACGGTCTCAAACTAAGAGCAGCATAATGCGTCATTGTGATACCGCGTACGAATACATTTTCAGCAAGACTGGACTGGACATAATTGCCATACCACTGGGATTCCACTAGACATTTGGAAGATCATTAATACGTCGTCGCTATGCTGGACTGCGGAATGTTCTGCGCTAAAAAAATTGCGCGCATCACGAAATCAGATGATACAGATGTGACTTACCCGAAACCACCATGACCTCATTGGGTCCACATGTCTTGAAACCCATTCTGGCTGGCTGAAAAGCCTCGAAAGCTTAGTAAGACTAGCAGCAGCAGCAGACTCCACCAGCATAGAATTATGGCCACTTGCTTATGAGACCGCTTCGGAGTAACAGGGGATGTGAATTTTCATTGGTCAAGTTATCTAGGCGTGGATATTTACGAGCAAAAACGAGGCTATCCAAACACTCCGCGGAGCTTTAGATTTGCATCTCGCTAAGTGATTTGGCCTCTGTTAGTCTTTCTACGCTGGAGTTTGTAGCGGTGTCGCAACACATTGACCTCATTATTTTGGAAAAGCAGACGATTTCGTACATTTTGCAATACACACGTTTGCACATGAAATGTCGACACACAAGTCTTTAAATATATCCGGGTAATGTCCCAAAATTATTTATGTACTATATATTGTGATTCTTTAGATTTAGTTAACATCGTTACGTACAATTAACATCTGAACATGTCCACTGTAATTGGCTTACAGAAGCGTACAAACTCTAGATTGCGGTCAGTCGTTCCAGAACAAGTGTATTATTTTTGTTATCAGATAATTGACGGGTTAAGGTGCTACAAAACAGTTATGAGTATAATAAAGAAGCATTTCTACATTGTGTGTTGATGTCGAAGTTTGTACGGTCCAATATTTAGGTTTCAGCCTATTTTTGCAAACTTTGTAAATTGTAAATGAAGCGCTTAATCATTAGAGCCAATTGGAATAAGCGCCATATACAGTAAATACACATTATTATTATTTGTTATTATTAATTAAACATTTATGGCGGGGACTTTAGCCCATGATACAATAACCATGAAAGTCACAGCACTATCTATGAGGGCCGAGTGCGCCGCCCCGGTAGCGGCGGAGTCACTACCTGAACTCAAATAATTCAGTTCAGCTATGCAGTGTTGAGTTACCGGGTAAAATATCATTGTTGACCGACCGCATTGTGCAAACTGTGACCGGAGAGGGTGGAGGTGGCCCGAGCAATCATTGTGTCTGCAGCACTCAGTCAGCTCTCCCGCGCATGCTGCCCACCCCATCCGGCGCCGCCACTCAAGGCCGCACTGATTTTCCAACTGAATTCACGGAGGTGTCACCTATTGATTGTGAATCAGTTGCAGGAGATGGATCGACCATGGTAACTGATGGCGCCAAGCTAACCTGGCACTGCCTTGAATTATCATGGTCGATCCATCTCCTGCTTCAGTGCGTCGGACCGGCTAAATGGGTTAAGTGAGATTCAGATCGTAATGAAATGAGGCCGAAACAAAATAATGATTATGAAAAGTGTCAAAGATTTTCAGTATTTCCTTTACAGCTATAAGTATGTCATTATTATAGTACTAGACTTATGCCTACAGCCGCTTAATGGGGCATGGCCGCGAAAGATCAAAAGTTGGCTTGGCTTGGCCCGCTTGACTTCGCGAACGAACATTCTAGTAGGGCTTGCCCACGTAGTCTGCAGGCATTTTCGTGGCTGCGGAGGCCAATCCGGGACAGGCAGGTTCGACCGCAGTGGCTGCAAGGGAAGGTCTGGTCAGGGTTCTGAGTTACGACAACTCTGTTTTTTCCCCTGATACGCTTGTCCTTAAGGTTAGCTCTGCGAGAGTCCTCCGTCAAAGGAGACGGCTGCCTTGTAAATGGTGGAGCGCCAGGTGTCACGGTCCCCCGCAGCAAGCGAAGACCCACTGGCGGTGGTCGATTTGACAGGCACTAAGTGACTTCTTGAGACCGGCGTCTTTGTATCTCTTCTTTGGTGCCCCTCTGTCTCGGTGTCCAGTGGCGAGCTCGCCGAACAGAGTGATCTTGGGTAGGCGATGATCCTCCATCCTGGAGTTGAGACGTGCCCCGCCCAGCGAAGCTGTGTACGCAGCAGCAAAGCCTCGATGCTCACAGTTTCCGCCTGTTCAAGGACCTCGACGTTGGTGACATAGTCACTCCAGTGAATGCCCAGGATGGTACGCAGGCAGCGCTGGTGGAAGCGTTCGAGGAGTTGTAGTTGGCTGCGGTAGAGGGGCCAGGACTCGGAACCGTACAGCAGGGTGGTGAGGACGACAGCTCTGTACACGCTGATCTTGGTGCCTTTTTTCAGCTGTTGATTGTGCCACACCCGCTTGAATAGTCGCCCGAAAGCACTGTTTGCTTTTGCCAGCCTGTTGTCCAGCTCCTTGCCCAGCTTGGCGTCTGACGTGATGATGCAGCCAAGGTAGGTGAACTGGTGTACGGACTTCAGTTCGGACTCGCCGATGGTGATGTGGGGAGGGCGATGCTCTTCCTTGGGTGCCGGCTGGTGAAGGACCTCTGTCTTTTTCAGACTGACCTCAAGACCAAAGAGCTGGGCAGCATCTGCGAAGCAGGACGTGATGCGCTGCAAGGCTCTCTCTGTGTGTGCAACGAGGGCAGCGTCATCAGCAAACAGCAGCTCACGAATCAGTCGGTCTAGGGTTTTGGTGTGGACCTGCAGTCGTCCGAGGTTGAACAGGCTGCCATCGAGACGATACCTGATGTACACTGCGTCGTCATCGTCGAGGTCCACTGTAGCCTGCTTCAACATCATGCTAAAGAAGATGGTGAAGAGGGTCGGTGCCAGCACGCAGCCCTGCTTCACGCCGTTGAGAATGGGGAATGGTTCTGAGAGGTCACTGTTGAGTCTGACCTGGCCTTGCTGGTCCTCGTGAAGCTGGACGATCATGCTGTCAGCTGAGGAACTTTGGGGGACAGCCTAGTCGCTCCAGGATCTGCCACATGCCTTGCCTGCTCACAGTGTCGAACGCTTTTGTTAGGTCGACAAACGTTACGTACAGCCCTTTGTTCTGCTCGCGGCACTTCTCCTGAAGCTGTCTCAGCACAAAGACCATGTCGGTGGTACTCCTGTTGGCTCTGAAGCCACACTGGCCCTCTGAGAGGTGGTCTTCAGCGATGGCAGGTACCAGCCGATTCAGGAGCAGCCTTGCGAGAATTTTCCCAGCAATGGACAGCAGAGTAATTCCACGATAATTAGAGCAGGCAGACTTCTCTCCTTTGTTCTTGTACAGGGTGATGATGACTGCATCACGGAGATCCTTTGGTAGTGTTCCTTTCTCCCAGCAGCAGAGAAAGAGGTCATGGAGCTTGTTGTGCAGTACTGGGCCTCCATGTTTCCAGATCTCTGGCGGGATTCCGTCAATGCCTGCTGCTTTGCCACTCTTGAGCTGGTGGATGGCTGCGAGGGTCTCTTCGGCGGTGGGCGGTTCGTCCAATTCAACCTTTAGTGGAAGGTGTGGGATTTGGAGGATGACTGTTTCTTGAACAGTGCGCTCAGCGCCGAAGAGGTCCTGAAAGTATTCCGACCAGCGGTTCAAGATGGAGGTATTATCTGTGAGGAGTGCCTGTCCATCAGCGCTTCGCAGAGGACTTTGTACCAGGTGCCTGGGGCCATACACTGCTTTCAGTGCTTCGTAGAAGCCCCTGTAGTCACCGTTGTCAGCGCAAAGCTGGGTCCTCTGTGCGAGTCTGGACCACCACTCGTTTTGGAGCTCTCTAAGCTTGAGCTGGAGACTGCTGCAGATGAGGCGGAAGGCAGACTTCTTCACAGGGCAGGAAGGGTGGGCTAGGTGGGCCTGGTGGGCGGCTCTTTTTATTGCTAGAAGTTCCTGGATCTCTACGTCGTTTTCGTCAAACCAGTCTTTGTTTCTCTTTCTAACAAAGCCCAAGACTTCCACAGAGGATTTTACAATAGCAGTTTTCAGTTGTTCCCAGAGTGTTTCAGGAGAGGGGTCTGCTGGATCAACTGTGTCTTTGAGCATGCGCTGTAATTCTGTCTGAAGGGCAGCTTTCTTGTCGTCACGCTGAAGGCTGGCAACATCAAACTTTTTCTTGGGGGGGGGGGGGGGGTGGCCTTTCTTGGGTTTCAGCTTGAGGCGGAGCCTAAGTTTGCAGCGGACAAGGCGGTGGTCAGTGTGGCACTCTGCGCTGGGCATCACTCTGGTGAGGAGGACGTCACTGCGGTCCCTCTGACGCACTAGGACATAGTCGATAAGGTGCCAGTGCTTGGAGCGAGGATGCATCCAGGTGGTCTTTCGACTGTCCTTTTGCTGGAAAGTAGTGTTGGTGATGACAAGTTGCTGCTCTGCACAGAACTCCAACAGTAGGCGGCCATTGTCATTGCAGTTCCCAACGCCATGCTTGCCGAGGACTCCTTTCCAGGCTTCAGAGTCCTGGCCCACTCTGGCGTTGAAGTCGCCAAGGATGATGACTTTGTCGTCTGCAGGGGTGCTCTGCAGGAGGCTGCGCAGGTCAGAGTAAAACTTGTCTTTTTCTGCAGGCTCTGCCAGGAGGGTTGGGGAGTAATAATAATAATAATAAGGAAGATTTATAAGGCGCCAATACATGGTAAGATGCTCTAGCGCCGTACATATGAACAAAACATACAAATATTACACAAAAAGTGACAAAACCACATGTACAATTACACAAAAGAACAGAATTATGACTAAATACATGAACACTGATAATCAAAGTGGGAAAAGATGGGTTTTAAGACTGTGTTTAAAACTGGCACTAGACTCACTGTGTCTCAATGATTTAGGAAGATCATTCCAGGCTGATGGACCCTGGTAAGAAAAAGATCTCTGCCCAAATCCTTTAGTCCTTACTGTAGGAATACGAAGCATTTTATTGTCAGACGAACTGCGCAATTGCCTCGAAGGGATATAACAGTGAAGGAGCTCTGAGAGATAAGTGGGTCCAGTGCCAGAAAGAGAAACATGACAAATGGACAAGACTTTGTGCTTGACTCTCTCCTTCACTGGCAACCAGTGGAGAGCGTGCAGGATGGGGGACACATGGTCTGACCTTTTCGCTTTCATGACCAGACGTGCGGCTGAATTTTGGACTCTATGGAGCCGATCAAATAGATACTGCGGGCATCCAGATACGAGTGAGTTGGCATAGTCAATGCGAGACAGAACAAATGAACAAACCAGAGTTTTTGTAGCCTCTGAGGTAAGGAACTGTCTAATAGAGCTAATACGACGCATCTCCAAATAGGCTGCCCTGCAAATGTTTATCACCTGTTTATCCATGGACAAGTCCTGCTCAATTGCAACACCCAGGTTCTTCACTGACTGAGAGAAGCTGACGGTCGTGTTCTCAATCATGATATGCTGAGGCAAAGCGGTAGAAGAAGACATTCTGGGTGATGCAATGAGCATGGCTTCCGTTTTTCCTTCATTCAGTTTGAGCTTGTTTTCTGACATCCACAGCCTCACATCAAGAATGCAAAGTGACACGCTCTGGATGATTTCGTTGACCTGACTCACACTACCTGACTTATAAAGCTGTGTATCATCACTGTATGCGTGATGTGAAACAGAGTGTCCAGCAATAATGCTGGACAAAGGCTGTACATACAGTAGGAAAAGCACTGGGCCTAATACTGAGCCTTGTGGGACCCCAAAACGGAGGCTGGCAGGTGCAGAGACATGCCCATCGACAGACACAGTCTGTGATCGCTCAGTAATGTAAGAGTGGAACCAAGACAGGGCAGTGCCATCAATGCCGAAAACAAGCTGGAGACGATTAATCAGGGTAGTGTGGTCGAGTTGTGTCGAACGCGCTAGAAAGATCAAGTAAAGCGAGCACTGACACCTTACCATCATCCAGAGCAAGTAACAAGTCATTCATGATTCTGAGAAGTGTTGTTTCAGTACTGTGACAACATCTGTAGGCTGACTGAAATGGATCCAGATTGTTCAAGGCCAGGTGATCCAAAAGTTGCGAAAGCACAATCTTTTCGATCACCTTTGACAGAAACGGTAGGTTTGAGACAGGTCTATAATTCTTAAGGTCGTTGTGATCTAATGAGGGTTTTTTCAGTAGGGGTTTCACAACAGCACTTTTATACATTGAAGGGAAAACACCAGATGCAAGCGAAGCATTGACAATGTGAGTAACATACGGCAGTAAACTATCCAAACAGTTATACAACAAAGTGGTAGGCACAGGATCGAGCTCACATGACTTAGGGGTCATCTTCATTAACAACTTGCTGAGAAGGGTGACGTATTGCTGGTGTCTCAGTGGAAGGCGCATGGACATGATGCGGTCGGAGTGACCCGTTGGTAGGTTTTCCAACTTAGTCGCAATGGGGGTCTTGACCATGAAGCCCACGCCTGAGAGCCGTCTTTCTGATGCAGGCCTGCCTGACCAGTAGAGGGTGTAGCCAGCGCCAAGTTCTTGGAGGCTGCCTTCCTCCGGGAGGCGTACTTCGCTGAGCGCGGCGATGTCGATGTTTAACCTCCGCAATTCATGAGCATTGAGGGCGGAACGACGTTCAGGGCGTCCGCTGTCTGCTGTGTCGAGCATGGTTCGGATGTTCCAGCATGCTACGTTGAGTCCGGTCGTGGTCGTCATGAGAGTGGATCTGTTACTTTTTCTTGTTTTCTGACCGCAGGAGAAGATGCCCGTTGACCGCGGCTAGCCAACTGGGGTTGTGAGGGGATGAGCTTTGGTTAGGCCACCTTTTCTAGGCCCCTCTCCGTGTGGAGCAAGCAGTGATGTCCCTAGAGAAGGCTGCTTGGTCGTTCAGGGTGTGCCGAGTGATGTTGTCATCCCCAGGTCAACATCAGGCGACCCGGCAGTATCCTGAACCGCCTGCATGCAGGTTTGAGACTGCGACTTCCAGTGACATCTTTCACCTGCCGTTTTACCCCTTGCCCATCGCTACAGGACTTGGAAAGGTCAGTGTCGTGGTCCGTGGGCGTTTCCTAAAGCCTGCGCGGTGGAGCTTTTTGGTGGAGTGCAGTGTGCGCAGTACTGGCCCCACCCTTTAAACCCTTGGTTCGTCTGCCATGGCCTAGCAAGCTGGGACGGTGGCATCGAGGTCCTCGGGTCGTAGGTTTTATATCAGACTGTCCTTGTCCTAGTCTCTGGCTCAAAAGCCTTCCCCGGAGACACGGGGGCTTTGATGTCAGGGTTTTCCTCCCTTAGCCTTTCCGCAGCCAAGCGGCCAGGCCTGCAAGGCAGCAGGGTACTCGTGGAGGGCGGGGTCGTCTATGTCCCGTGCAGATGTAAACATCTGCCCACTGCCCGGTGTAGCATACAATTAAAGGCTTAAGAACCGGATGGATCCACTAAAGAAAGAAAAAGCAGCAGGAAAGGAGTCCCCCTTTGACTTCTGCAAAAGGGAAGGACTTGAAAGCAAATATGGCGATTTCTACAATTTGTAATAAAAAATATTAAAAAAGAACCAATATTCGTGTGAGCTCCCCCCCCCCTCCCCCCGCGTCCACCCAGCAACAACTCCCTCCCTCCCCCGACTGCGGGGGCAAAAGAGGTGATCATATGTTAATGTATACAGTTCACGCCTCTGCCAGTGGGCGCAGATAATAATATGTGTTTCTAAACCGTCCTCAACTCATTCACCCCGACGGACCTATTTCCCACATTTTGGAGGCGTCATCTAATGACTATGCACCAGTTGCAGGATATGGATCGACCATGATAATTCAAGGGTAGTGCCAGATTAGCTTGGCGCCGACAGTACAAGTAGTCTGATGTAGTCTGATGTATACTGACGAACAAAAGAAATGCGACACAGTTGGGATCATCGGAGACACCGTTAGTAGTGTTTCCGATTCCAATGACTAATGTCGCATTTCTTTTGCTCGTCAGCCATTCGCTGATACATAGTAATAATGCTGAGGTGGTATACCTTGCCCTGTCTTTAGAGACTTATAAGGACAAAATGGCTTACACTGCTTGATTTTAGTGTGTCTGGCGCTTCTAGTCATGTATATGATTATTATACAAATGTAAGTAGGTGTTACACAGCGTCGAGTTCTAAGGAATGTCACCGGTTAGTTACCGTGTCTCAGGACGGGCTGTTTTCACAGGGCGTCAGTGTAGGCATACAAACTTGTAACCGATGACCCTTTAGAGATTGACTAAGGACCGTCGGCAAAATGGCTTGTACTGTTTGATTCTAGGGTGTTTTGGCGCGTGCCGTCTATTCGTGTACATGATTATAATAAAAATGAAAGTAGATGTTACTCAACTGACTTATCATCGCTATCTCTAGCTCTTTGTTACTACAGTGTCTTAGGGCGCGTTGATTTTCGCTGTAACTGATGACCCTTTAAATACATGTACATATCAGGACAAAATGGCTTGTCTAGTTTTATTCTAGAGTGTTTAGCGCTTCTATTTATGTATGTGATTATATGGAATATGTGAATGCTGTTATGTACCGCCGCCTTAAAATCGGTCGACAAGTTTGTCAAACCATGTGTACTGACTTGGGCCGGCCTTTTTCCAGGAGATACTGGACTCTGTATACTCCATGAGGCGGCTTTATTAGTCAGAAACGATCATCTCCAGTTATCAGAGAACATGCTGGTGTGAGTATAGTAGTGTCAAAGGAACTTTGTATGTGATATATGACCAATTGGCCGACCATCGGGACCGCATCGTTACTTTGTTTTAGGGATCTCTGTGTCAAGCCGTTTGCTGGGGCCGGGTAGTGAACTACAAACCCGTAACTGGTGGCTCTTTACAAATCGATAAGGACACAATGGTGTGTGCTGTTGGATTCTAGAGTGTTGGCGCTTCTATTTGTGTATATGATTACAATGCCGAAAATGTAAGTAGGTGTTACGCCGTGTCGTACCGCATAGTTACAGTGTCTCAGTGCGCGCTGTGTTTCGCTCGGGGATAGGGTCACAGTTACCAACTTGTAACTGATGACCCTTTAAATACCTGTAATGACAAAATGGCTTGTACTGTTTGATTCTGGGGTGTTTGGCGCTTCTATTCATGTATATGATTGTAACAGAAACGATGTAAGTAGGTGTTACGCAGCGTCGAGTTGGAACGGTACCGCATACTGGTTGAAGTTTCTCAAGGTGCGCTTATTTTCGCTTTGAGTAGGGTTACAAACTTGTAACTGATGACACTTTAGACACCAGTAGGGACAAAATGACTCCTACTATTTTATTTTTTAGAGTGGTTGACGCTTCTATTCGTGTGTATGACTATTAAAAGGTATACATGTGTTTAATGGTGCCCCATTAAACACGGGCACGGACACAACTGTAGGTGTGTGAATTCGCCGACCAGCAGCGCCGTATTGTTACTGTGTCCCTGTGGTTACAAACTTGTAACTGATGGCACTTCAGAGATCGATAAGAACAAAATGGTTGCAATGTTTGATGCTAGATTGTCTGACGCCTCTATTCATATGTTTGATTATAATACAACAAATTACTAGTAAGTGGGTGTTACGCAGCTTCGCGTTAAAAATGAACACCTTTTGAGAACTATGCGTGCATTTGGTCAAGCATTTTTCATGAGATAAATACGGCACGCTGTACACTCCAGAAAGCGTAATTAACGATAATCGATAGTATTGGGTTATTAGAACAAATATTATTCTGGTGAGAGTTATAGCGATGAAAGGGACCTTGTGTGTGATATATGGTCAATTCGCTGAACAACGGCACCGCATTGTGATTGTGTCACCGCACAGGGCGCGTCAGTTGTGTGTGTGTGTGTGTGTGTGTGTGTGTGTGTGTGTGTGTGTGTGTGTGTGTGTGTGTGTGTGTGTGTGATAAGGGTAGGGTTATAAACTTGTAACCAGTGACACTCTTGATAATTACAAGAAGACTCCTGGAACTGTTTATTCTAGAGTGTTTGGCTCTTCTAATCGTGTATAGGTCTACAATAAAAATTTAAGTACGTGTTACTTTTGTTGGCAAACCCGCCCGGCAGGTGTATTTGGACGGGCCGCTCTTTCCCAGAGCCAATTACGGCATTCTGTAGACTCCATGAAGCGTAATTAGTCAGAAACGATTATATCGGGATATTGAAAGGACATTCTGGTGAGAGTTCAAGTTAAGTGTCAGTGTGAGACATGTTCAACAGTTTTTACTATACTATACTCCGCTTTTTAAAACTTGTAATCTGTTTTAGTCAATTTAAAATACGCCGATTGACGATACGAGACGATAAAGTTCTAAGATGATAGAACTTTATATGTATATGCTAAATTAACAATTCAACTTGAGTTTAATCCTACGTTTGGTCAAGTTTACTTCTGAGCGTGTTTGTTTTCGGGGGAGCTTCGTTGCGCGGGCATTGCGTACTATGCGGAGTGCAGCGAAGCTATCGGGCGAGCGACTGGGTTGACACGGCGCATTGCTTATTTCACGCTATGGCTTTCACAGTAGGCACGGCAACGCAAGTCTGACTGCTCATGTCACGCTCCGCCATCTTGAATTCTGACAGCTAGCTTTACAAAGTTTTCGAGGCAAGCTCGGAAAAACGCCCTCTCGCACTCGGGTTTTAGGCCGTTAAAACACGAACACTTTCACAACATATTAAGTGGACACTTATCGTTCGGAACATATGTTCTTTTTGTATATTTTTTTGTTGTTGTTGTTGTTGTTGTTGTTGTTGTTGTTGTTGTTGTTGTTGTTTTTTTTTTGTTTTTTTTATAAGACCGCTGTTAACTTTGCGTTCCGCGATAAGTGTTCAGGTTCGCGTTCGTGTAAACTACAGTCGGTGAAATCAGTCGTGAATACCGGCCCAGAATCATAAAACTTGAGGGAGTTACACAACCCAAAAAATTATACAGAGACATTGTACATTACCTATATTAATATCCCACGCTAAAACGTAACAGAAAATGTGATAGTTTAGACAACACCATCGACAGAAGAATCGAAGCGAGCGTATGGAACGCTGTGCGAAGGCACGCTGTACAAGATGGCGTCCCGCGCACGCGTGGCGCCTGTAGTATGGTATCTCGACGGGACCATAAAGCAGTATCGCGGTGAACGCGTCCAAAATCCAACTCGCCAGAGCAACTCGACCCGTTTCAGGCTCGACTCGGGGCGGATTGTGATAGAAATATTTCGCTTCGATGTATAGGTTGAGGTAAAAACAGCTAGCTGCTTGTAAGCAAGCATGGCTTCATTGAGAGTCTGCGGCATTACCATTGGTGATTGCAGAGTCCTAACTGATGATGAGAGCGCACTGTGACATAGGAAAGGCAGAGACAGCTTAATACTAGAAACAAGACCATAGTCCCTCAGCCGGTTACGGTTTAAATCTGTGCCCGAAAAGCAAACCTGGTTTGACAAAAACTATGTCCCTTTCTACGGCGGCAGTGCATATCAACTTTTTAATATTCTACACAATCACATGCGGCATACAAAGAACCGATAAACAGTCTTGTAGTTTGCCTTTTCTGAACCACGCCCGCCCCCCCCCCCCCCCTAACCCAAACCCTCACCCCCATCCACACCCCCTCCCCACCCCTCTTTCGTTGCTTTGTTCCGCTCAGTGTTGTACTTTGAGAGTCCGCATGCTTTGTCCAAGGAAACAACCAAGGAAGAAGGCAACGCTTTTCAGATGATCAAGTATGTAACGCACGCAGACTTGCCCCCAGTCGCACGTACAGACTCTCGCACAACAGACGCATACACCGCCACTGACTCAGACGGGCGCCGGCATTCACGCGGTAAAACACAACTCACGGGCTTTCTTTCTAACGAAGACTTTTATACAAAATAAATAAAGAAACCGCTCAAAAGATTATCAAACTATATACACGACCACACCTTCCCCACTACCAGCATCTCAACACCACATGCATACACACAATATCAAGGCCAGGCTAGGTAGTGGTCTCTCACACTCCAACTTGTTTGGTGTTCTCGCCCGGTTACGTTCAGTTCTTTTCACGTCTAGGCGTGCAAGTCCTTTGTTGTACGCTCCCGAGTCGTCCCGTCTCTCGTACCGTGAACGTCCTCGTAGCTCGTACCGGATAGCGCAGTCCTCGCTGTGACCCGGGTGTCTCGGCACCGGTCGCTCACTCCCTGAGTGAAGAGATTGTACATTGCTGAACGTCCCGACAGCAACAAGGCTTTCTCAGGACGTGCCTGCACTGCTTGTGAAAAAAAAAAACTAAACAGAATATTGAATGTATGTCGCCAGCCGGTCAAATACGTTAAATAAACCTACGACATGGGGCCTAAATAAAGCTAAGACCATTTAGCAACACACATCCAATATCAAGAGCTACAGGCAGCGCAGACAGTAGGGAGAGTTTTAAAAAGGAAAATACAGGTGAATGGACCAAGGGTAGACAGAACACATGCCCCAGAATCGGAAAGGAAACCCACCCTGTGGGGCTGACCAGGGTGACTCTGAGAACTAAAAAGTAGTTAACCCCACCCAAGTCCCCCAAGGCAGACCCGGGTGGGGGTCTGAGTGAAGAGATGGAGAGATGGCCTCGCATTAGGTCCCTGGTGACTGACGTCTCGGCGTCCGTCGCTCCACTCTCAACAAGCACTCTGAACAATAATAAAATCCTAAATCGCAGCGCTTGCTAAACACACACACATATTGGATAATATGAGATACATTACGTAACCTGGCTGATACAAATAACTCACACGTTCATTCACACACACACACACGTGCTTCATAATCCGACTACTTTCGTAACCCCCCCCCCCCCCCCCCCCCCCCCCATATCTCTGCCACTACCTTGAAACAGACTATAACCTAACACTCTCGCTATACGTTATCCCATACGCTGGAAAGACTATACCTAACCACGTACTGCCTTCATAACGACTTCGGCATACACACCTCACATTTCTTAGTTATCCACCTCGGTAAATAACTATATATGAAAACACCTGTTACCTCAATGAATTCCAAACCAACATAACTGAACCAAACCAGTAAACACTACTCAACTGAATTAACTCGAATTAACTCCTATTAACGCATACTATCCTTAACTCAAGAACCATCAATAATACGTATAGAAACATACCTGAATTCTAGGTTTCAGAGTCTTGGAATACGGGCTAAGGTATCTCACACACGTTTGTCCACACCGACAGTAAAGCCCCGTACTAACGTTTCTACAGCTCTGTTCGCCTAAACTCACTAAACCCCCCACCCCCCACCCCCCCCCCCCCCCTCACCCCGTGCTAAACGTTCCTTTAAGATTCCACGTGGATCTCGTGCCTCACGAAATATCGGCACAAAACAAACTGCTAACCTACTGTGGGCATAGAGTTTCATCACAAAGTACAAGACAGATTTGAACAATCTGGTCTGCATACAGTATTAACCCTTTGCATGCTGATACAACTGTTCATAAAATAAATTTGTCTATTTTAGTTTGGGCGCCAAGCTATTCTGGCACTACCCTTGAACTAAAATAGTTAATCTAGCTGCTAATCTGTAATGCAGTCCTTATAAGACAAGACACCAATCTGAAACCTTTCAGTCTCAGGATCTAATGGGTTAAACTGGTTTGCGATTGGCCGGTCGTCAGGAACGGGTTTCTTTCTGAGTTATTGTGGTAAGTCGACGTGGTCGAGCCGTCCAATATTGAGAGTTGAGTGGTCCACCATTGGACGCGGGGCGCGGGTTTCAGCCCGGGGGCAGACAACCTGTTGGGATTACCTCCTCCTTCTTATGGCTCATCTCAGGGGAGAGAATCAGAGTTTTTTTTCTGGCAAGAGTTTCGTGTCAACTAACAATTACGTAACAGTTGCAGGAGATGGATTGATCATGATACCCTTGAATTATAATGGTGAATCCCGCCAACTCCACCCTTAGCGCTTTAGGGCAAGATGAGTTAACACGTGTGGCTAGGAATCCTGGCGGGACGGCTTTCTCAGTTGTTGTGTAACTGCGTGCTTTGTGGACATCTAGCTGTGTGTGTGTGTGTGTGTGTGTGTGTGTATGTGTGTGTGTGTGTGTGTGTGTGTGTGTGTGTGTGTGTGTGTGTGTGTGTGTGAATATTGTTCGGCGTTTCAGTGTGTATGTGTGCGCACGTGTGTCCAATCAGTTGCGGTTTGTGTGCGCGTGTGTGTGTTTGTGTGCACGTTTGTCCGATTGCGTGGTGTGTGTGTGTGTGTGTGTGGGGGGGGGGGTGGTGTGCGTGCGTGCGTGTGTGTGTGTTCAGTGTGCGTGCGTGCGTATGTGCGTGTGTGTGCGTGCGTGTGTGTGTGTGTGTGCGTGCGTGTGTGCGTGCGTGTGTGCGTGCTTGCTTGCGCGTATATGTGTGGAGATATGTACCCTCGCTCACATGTATGTGTGTCTGTCCGTGCGCCCTTGTCGGGAGTGTGTATTAAAATGACATTTAATTTTCCTATGTGCAAAAAGACGTGGGATCAAATTTCAACAAGAAAGGTCACCCAACTGGGTGGCAGCCTACAGGATGCGAGTAATGCCGCGCGGGGATGCAGAAAATGTCGCTGATTCACATGTCTTATCTGGAGAAAAACTGCAACGGCGCCAGTCATGTGACCGGCAGATACAACGTTTTCGGCTTCCGGCCTCAACATACACTCGCGCGCACCGCAGTGAGCTTGTACCGGACGCGCGAGGGTTCACGCTAAATCAGTATCGTATGATTAGAAAGGTTTCGTTTTATTACGACCGACTCACCCAACAACCAACGAGAGCCAAATGTGAGCGGTCAACCAGATTGTACCATAAGCATACACAACACTCCAAACGGGGCATCTCCAAGAGGCATAGATCCTCAGGAGCCCGGAGGGCACCTGAAGATCTATGCCTCTTGGAGATGTTCGGGAATGTTGATTTGCCTTTGGTGAAAGCTCGTTATTCGGTGTGACTTCGCTCTCGTTCGTTGTTGGGAATCGTTCTTTGCCAGACGAAACTCCAGTCGCCATTGTCTGACGTCAACGCCAGTGACGGGCGCCTTTTCAAGGGGAGGAAATGCTGGTGCTGACACACACCACATGCGTATATTGTTGGCATTTTGGTTGGCTGTGCCCCTGAACGTGCACGTGCTGCAACAAGCGGTAAATGGCGGCAATGCAACTCCCACACGCGCTCTTGTAGACAAACAAACCAACGAAGAAGAGAATACGGTACCGACGAGCAAAAGAAATGCGACATTATGGGAATCATCTAAAAGACTTCAGTGTGTGATGTCAGTAGAGGACACCGTGTGTGATGTAGAGGACACTTTAGTGTGTGATGTAGAGGACACTTTAGTGTGTGGTGTAGAAGACACTTTAGTGTGTGATGTAGAGGACACTTTAGTGTGTGGTGTAGAGGACACTAGTGTGTTTAGTGTGTGACGTAGAGGACACTTTAGTGTGTGGTGTAGAGGACACTTTAGTGTGTGACGTAGAGGACACTTTAGTGTGTGATGTAGAGGACACTCAAGTTAGTGTGTGGTGTAGAAGACACTTTAGTGTGTGATGTAGAGGACACTTTAGTGTGTGGTGTAGAGGACACTAGTGTGTGATGTTATCGTACACTTTAGTGTGTGACGTAGAGGACACTTTAGTGTGTGGTGTAGAGGACACTTTAGTGTGTGACGTAGAGGACACTTTAGTGTGTGACGCAGTGGACACTTTAGTGTGTGATGTAGAGGACACTTTAGTGTTTCCGATGATTCCCAAAATGTCTCATTTCTTTTGCTCGTCAGTATAGTAAGACTCCTGCGCTGGGCCTTGCCTACGCTGCCGTGCAGTTACACCACTACTACCACACCCACGTACGGCCATGATCCGGCGTTGCGTAATCGGCCACTAGTAAAGGCCGACTGACATCGGAGAGCACTACGTTGTTTGCTTCTCCAAACATCTCCGCAAAGAAACGCTTTTGTGCACCACGCTAAGAACAAATATCGTTTAGTGCCATTTGACCTAATATCGGCTATTTTCACTCAACTCCTATGATTTATTGATTTTGCTCTAAAAAGAAAAATTGTCGAAAAGACAAGAACAAGCGATTATCGCAACACCCTAATAGTGCCCCTGCAGGAAACGGCCATATTTCAATATCGAGGTCAAGCACTATGCAGACTTCAAGTATGCCTGTGCTGTTGCAGTTTTGAAAACTTCGTCAGCTTACTGTATTCACGTGAGATGGATCTTTCTTATCCAGGAGCACGGCATCAAGTTTAGGGATATAAACTCATTTCATGAAAACAATTCCGATATTTTTACGACCGTACTGCAAAACTGCGGACACTGTTCGAGTTTCTTGAAAATAAATCGTATTGAACAAATATCATTGAGTGCCGGATGACCTAAGACTCTTATAGAAAAGAGGTTCTTTGCGAAGATATCTGAGAAAAACGTGCGCTCCGTCTTCAGTCAAACGACCTATACCCAGTGCACGCAAGATCATCGGACCGATGTCGGCCGCCGTTGCGGCCAACGTCGGCATGATTGCATTGTGTGTATTGAGATAATTACTACCACCCGTGTTAGGAGGTGACCAGTGACTGACAACAGCCCCAGAAGCACAGCTACAACTGAACACCTTTTGACAAAGTCGATTAACCCTTTTCGTCCTGATACATCCGTGGCTTGAAATAAATTTGACTGACAGTTCAAGGGAGGCACCAGAATAGTGGTGCCATGTCGAACTCGCCTACTACCCTTTCATCCTTGGGCGAGATCACGATTATGGTCGAGTTTTTGTTATGGACGTAAAGTAATTTAGGCGAAGCGTTATGTCGAACTCGCCCACTACCCTTACGACCATCAATATTTCATCATTGAGCGAGATAGTGATTATGGTCGAGTTCTTGTTATAGACGAAACGAGTATTGGGCGAATTGTCATGTCGAATTCGCCCACTCAGCTTACGACCATCGATATTTCATCTTTGGGCGATATAATAATAATAATAATTACGGTATTTATAATGCGCTTATCTTATAATAATTATAACTCTAAGCGCGCACTCACAACTCGCGCACGCATGCGCACGCTTTAGACAATGACTCACGTACCACAAATACATTACGACAGTCAACTTGGGGTGGGGAGTGGTAGTGGTGATGTTAAAGTGCTAGAACTGTTGAAAGAGGTGAGTTTTGAGGGCAGACTGGAAGGAGGAGAGAGAGTGCTTCTGACAGAGAGAGAGTGGGAGAGTGTTCCAGGTGGATGGACCGTAGACGGAGAAGCAGCGGGAAGTGCTGAGTTTGGTGCGGGTGATGTGGAGGCGGAGAGGGTCAGAGGCGGAGCGGAGGGAGTGGAAAGGTGTGTAGGGGTGAAGTAAGTTGGAGAGATAGGTAGGAGCGTAGTTGTTCAGGGATTTGTAGCAGAGAGACAGAATCTCGTATTGGATGCGTTGGGGGATGGGGAGCGAGTTTGAGCAGGGGAGTGATGTGGTCGGATTTTTCTTTCTGAGGACGAGGCGGGCAGCATTGTTCTGGACGCGCTGGAGAGTGAAAGTGGTGGAGTGAGGGAGCCCCGAAAGGAGAGAGTTGCATTAGTCGATGCGAGATAAGATGAGAGAGACAGCAAGTTTGGTGGCAGCTTCGGTGGTGAGGTATTTTCTGAAGTGATCTGACTGATGCGATGGAGGTGGAAATAGCATGCTTGGGCCGTGGCGGAGACGAAGCTGGTCATGGAAAGAGAGGAACCGAGGATAATGCCGAGGTTCTTGGCCGAGTCAGAGAGGGAGATGGGGGTGCTGTCGAGTTGAAGATGGAGAGAGTGAGGGAGCTGGGAGAGTTTCTGGCGAGTGCCTACCAGCATGGCTTCCGTTTTGTCGTCGTTCAGTTTAAGCTTGTTTGCTGTCATCCATTTTTCACGTCTTCGTAGCAGTCAGCCGTGCGAGTCAGTAGTGACTGAGTATTGTCGAGTTTGTCTTTGTCTAGTAGTTGTGAGTCGTCGGCGTAGAGGTGGTGATGTATGTGATGAGACTGGATGATGTTGGACAGAGGAGAGGTGTAGAGTGTGAAAAGGACCGGGCCCAGGACGGACCCCTGTGGAACTCCGCAGGAGAGCCTGACTGTGTTAGAGGAGATATCGTAATTATGGTCAATTTTTGTTATGGACGAATCGTATCTTGGGCGAGTTGTCATGGTCGAGATTCACGTTTGTTATGGACGAAACACTGCAGTTGTCTTACTGTGCGCGCTGTCCACCCTCATAGACACACTTACTGTGCGCCGTGTGTGTGTTGACATGCGGGCAGCGCATATTTGTGTGCCCTTGTGTACCTCAATATCGTGTGTGTGTGTGTGCGCACCGTTTGATATTTTCAAGTTAAGTATTCTGTTTTAACTTGTGCATGTACATGAAGTTTGGCGTATAGATGTAGGGTCATGTGTACATGACTATGTAACTTACAGTTAATTTGGGGTATTGATTTGATATGTCACTGTATCTGTAGGCGGCGTGTGTGTGTGTGTGTGGGGGGGGGGGGGGGCGTGGCCGGAGGAGGTAACCCCGGCCGGGGCCTCAGTTATTTTTTGGGGCTCTAGAACCGAGGCCCCGAATCAGACCGCAAAGAATCCTTGACGCATTAACTTACCGGATGATTTGAAAGTGGCGCATAATGAAGATATTTTGGGTCTTAACGCTTTCCAAACGCCTATGTTCCCTTCAAATATCATGGCACACACTAGAATTGGAGCGGATCCGTTGCTTGGGTTAGGTTGTTTTTTTTCGTTACACCGGGAAAAAAATCTCCATTTTTGAACACGTGATGCGTTTGGCTACGCCGCAGAGTTGTCTTGGTAAAAATATTAGTTGGTGGTGCAGAATTACTCGATATTTTTCTTTTTCATTCCATAAAGAGCCTTCTCAAGGAGTACAGTGTTTTCATGTGTACTGTAAGAATGAGGCGTCAAAGGAATTATAAAGAAGAATATGACATCTCATCGTTAATGACGTGGAATCTATTTATCCGCCCAAATTCTTCAAATTCTTGTGGACGGCAAAATGGCGGGAGGTATGAAATCTTTCACGTCGCAGTAGCTGACAGAGTATGTTGACAGGAGCTCCAGGTAGGTTGCTTCTCTAGTTCCTTCCTTTATTTTTTAAATATTTCTGTCGTTTAGCGCTTTCGCCACTACTCCTACACGTTTTTAACATACGGCAAGGACTCCAAGCGCTGTTCCTTGGTATGTGCTTGGTCTACGAGCTACTGGGAGCAGGCACAAGAGGCCATTACACACACATACACACATGTACTTTGGTAAACAACAGACAATCAGATGTATTTGAAAACGCATTATCTTTATTGACGTCTGCCGCCGGTTCCCCACTTGCCCCTTCCTCCTCACTGACCACTTTCGATTCCGCATGCACGAGCTGATTTCTATTTGCACGCGCGTCACTATTCTTAGACTGTGGATCACATGACCGGTTACATGATTTCACCGGAAGTGTTTTTCCACCGCAAATTTACAAAGCCAAGATGGCGTCCGGTCCCGAGTGGGTCGACTGATTCGAAGACAGGCGTCAAACGGTGACGCCGCTTTCCTTCAAAGTTGCGACGTACTTTCAGGAAGCAGAACAGCGTTGGACGGCAAGGACTCCATAGCATTAACATTAGGCCTTATTTTCTTCCTCCTTTGTCAGGTTTTTGTGTGCCACCACTCCTACACGTTGTTAACATAGCAGGGACTCCAAGCGCTGTTCCTTGGTATGCGCTTGGTCTACGAGCTAGGCCGGAAAGAGGGGAGGGGTGGGGGGGGGGGGAGGGTAGGTGATTGTGTGTCACCCTGATATATCCCTCTACATTCGCCGCCGCTGTTTAGACAACGTGTGTGTGTGTGTGTGAAGTTGTGTGTGTGTGTATGTGTGTGTGTGCGTGTGTGTGTGTTTGTGATGGTGTGTATGTGTGTGTGAACACACATGCACGCACGCACGCCGGCACCTACACATACACACACACACAGCCCTGTCATAGGAAAGAACTATTTCTTACGTCATTTGCCATACGACGTCGTAAATGACGCAACATCAAGTTCAGAACTCTGTTAGTGTTATGGCTTCCAGAGAGGGATCATGTTGTTGCTAATTATATTATCTCTATTCTCGTATTGAAGTTGCAAAGCCCTAAGTTTCACGCACAACGTCAAAGTTGGCATTTTTCATGACTTTTTACTCTTATTTGACATACGCAATCCAGACAAAAAGGTGACTGCCAAGCGTGTAAAATGCAGAGAAGAAACGCAATGGAGAAAGAAACACGCTTAGAAAAGACAGTTACAGCAATGATTTATTAATATTTTGGGTAAATACCCTTTTTAACACAGACAAACAAATATAGAGATCAGTCGCTACTTATCTTCATTATCGCAGAAGAAATGTGACAACTGAAGAATGTGACGTAAAATAAAAGAACAACTATGCTGCTTTAATGTTCCTACACCACAAGACCCCAAAATCGAATAGCATTAATAAGTTAGCTAAAATACCTTACAGAATTGTAATTTCTTCACCATAGATGATGTTTAAAACCGTGAACTGTAGCTGTCTTGTTGCATTCTTGCGCTTTTTCGAAAGTTAATCTGTTGGATTGTATGGTGCAGGAACATTAAAGCAGCACCTTCCAAACAATTCACAGCAGTACATTTTACTGAACTAAATAACTTCAGTTCCGCTTCATGCTACTAGGGTAAGCGTATTACCCATCATCTGTAGTTACATAACTGGCGCGCGAGGAAGGGATGGGGTTGGGGAGGAGGGGCAGAAACAGCCCGGAAAGGGAAGTGCCCAGTGCGCAAAGGCCATCGGGCTGACGTCGGCCCGATGGCTTTTGCGCTTTGGGTGGAAGGCGGGTCCATAATGAGAAAAGAGGGACGATAACTCCCTGTGGAGTATGAAGAGAGATAGAGAAAGAGAGACTAAAGGGAAAAGACTGTTATTGTATTGCAACAGCTGCAAGCTGCACGCGCTTCCTGTTTGGGTAGGGAAATGGAGGCCAGCGCGTCACTTCCGGGCACGAAATTCCGGTGGCTCATGCTTCCAACATGGCGGCTTTTCATGTGATGGCAACAGTAGAGCGAGCAAAGCGACGTATTAACATGGTTTCCGAAAAGGGGTGGAGGGTGGCAACAGTAGAGCGAGCAAAGCGACGTATTAACATGGTTTCCGAAAAGGGGTGGAGGGTGGCAACAGTAGAGCCAGCAAAGCGACGTATTAACATGGTTTCCGAAAAGGGGTGGAGGGTGGCAACAGTAGAGCGAGCAAAGCGACGTATTAACATGGTTTCCGAAAAGGGGTGGAGGGTGGCAACACTGAGTAGAGCGAGCAAAGCGACGTATTAACATGGTTTCCGAAAAGGGGTGGAGGGTGGCAACAGTAGAGCCAGCAAAGCGACGTATTAACATGGTTTTCGAAGGGGTGGAGGGTGGCAACAGTAGAGCCAGCAAAGCGACGTATTAACATGGTTTCCGAAAAGGGGTGGAGGGTGGCAACAGTAGAGCCAGCAAAGCGACGTATTAACATGGTTTTCGAAAAGGGGTGGAGGGTGGCAACAGTAGAGCGAGTAAAGTGAACATGGTTTCCGAAAAGGCCCGGGTGGAGGGCGGGGAGGAGGGGCGGGGACTGGAGCGGGAACCAGGAAACAGACGACTCTTGGACCGACAGTCAGCCGCAGTAGGCCCGAGCACAGTCGTATTCATGTAATCCATATTCGTGTTTGTGTAATCCATATTCGTGTTTGTGTAATCCATATTCGTGTTTGTGTAATCCATATTCGTGTTAGTGTAGCCTGTATTCGTGTTAGTGTCATCTGTATTCGTGTTAGTGTCATCTGTATTCGTGTTAGTGTCATCTGTATTCGTGTTAGTGTCATCTGTATTCGTGTTAGTGTCATCTGTATACGTGTTAGTGTCATCTGTATTCGTGTCATCTGTATTCGTGTTAGTGTCAACTGTACTCATGTTAGTGTCATCTGTATTCGTGTTAGTGTCATCTGTATTCGTGTTAGTGTCATCTGTATTCGTGTTAGTGTCATCCACAGTCGTGTCCGTGTCATCCACCATCCGCGTGTTAGTGTCATCCACCGTCCGCGTGTTAGTGTCATCCACAGTCCGCGTGCTAGTGTCATCCACGGCCGTACCGTGCCCACCAGGGCCGTCGTCGGCCCGAAGAACCTGAAGTTTACTTACTGAGGCCGTGATTTCCACACTCACCATCTGCGGCTGAATGTGTGCTGGTCTCAGAGTGACTCTGGGTCTTAGAGCTCTTGGCGGGAGATTTTGGGGACGGTTCGGCCTGGTCCCGAATGACAGCTTGTATACCATCAACACGTACAAGAAAAACGACATGCTTCAAAATACGTTGGTCCCAGGAGATAATGAGACTAACCCCCACCTTTAAAAAAAAAAATCATAATATTTAAGTGTTCGTGATGTGTAGGCCTACTCATGTCACCAAGTATGTGCCTGCATTCAACTCATTGAGCCCCGACACACCACAACAAGACATGGATCGAGCATGATAATTCAAGGGTAGTGCCAGAATAGCTTGGCGCCTATAGGCTCCAAGCCGCTGGCACCACCCTTGAACTATCATGCTCGATCTGTCTAGAATTGTAACACAGTCCATCAGAGGGCAACTTTACAACTGATTTCGGGATTTCGGTCCTCGGGCAGAATGTGTTCATAGTACTTTGTTATGAAAGGAAGTTAACAGATCAGGAAGGCAGTTAGTTAATAACTTTAAAAATCCATTGACTGTCATGACTGGTAGAAAAGTAAAGCAGGCGGAAAAGGACACTCAGAAACAAAATAGGCGAAAGCGCTAGTTGAAGCAGCACACATACCAAAGGACGCAAATCAGCTAGGTGAGTCAGTCAGTCTATCTATCTATCTATCTATCTATCTATCTATCTATCTATCTATCTATCTATCTATCTATCTATCTATCTATCTATCTATCTATCTATCTATCTATCTATCTATCTATCTATCTATCTATCTATCTATCTATCTATCTATCTATCTATATCCCGTAGTCTTGCCGACCGTTGGGGCACCACTGATGACTTGACAACCACCTCCCTCCATTCCTCTCTGTTCTCTGCCATTCTTAGCGTATCGCCCAGCATCAGTCTTGTCCACTCTGAGATATTGTCCTCCATCTTTTCCTCTGTCTTCCTCTCCTTCGTCCTCCTTGCACAGTGCCTTGCAGGATTATTTTGGCAAGCCCTGCTGAACGCGTGACATGCCCAGGTGAGTCTAGTGCTGGTAGAAAGACCCGCCAGGTAGAACCAGTACACATACCGCAAAGGACGCAAATCAGCCAGGTGAGTCTAGTGCTGGTAGAAAGGTCCGCCAGGTAGAAACAGTACACATACCAGCGCTGGACAGACAAATAGCGCGATAGTACCCCGAAGGCCGAAGGCCTGAGGGGTACAATGATTCCTTTGACCTCCCTCAGGCCTACAAAGGTCCGTGTAGCGAACCCCTCCGACCCGAACGTATTTGTTTTCCTTCCTCCGTTCATTGTTTAGGAAAAAATCCAGTTTATGAAGACGGCCGCTTCTGTGGCGGATAGGTGACACCATTGAATATACATGTTCTGCCGGGGATTCCCCGTCTTTACGAGACAGAGTGTGACGTAGCATGATTCCGTGTGAAGCGCAAGTTTCGCGAGTAAAAAGCTAATCTTGGCTTGTGTACAGAATGATTCAAGCTGCAATGTCTACAAAAGGTCGTCAAAGTATGACAGTGACAGTGCTTTTGACTGCTGTGTAATTCAGAAAAATTAAGAACGTTTTGATGAAGCAATCGGCATTTGACCATGTGACAGCTTGTGCACGTTAGTATGGTGCCTTGTGCTTCAGTTTAGATTCAAGATGACTGAAGGGGATGCTTCGAGTGTGCAGCAGATTGTCCTTGTTATATTCTAAAGTGTCATGTGTGTTTGGATATCTGGAAAAAGGAATACCGAAAAACGCTCGTTGTTAACAGCAGGACTAGTGCTGAGATGGATTTTAAGGTAAGATTTTATTTTACAGCGTTGACATGATGTCAGATAGTCTTCGAAAATTCGTGAGATGTTTTTCTTCAGATAGTCCCGTATTGAGTGACGTGAAGAGAGAACTTTGGCAATATCGTGCTTTGTGTATAGTGTTCCTGGGTGTGTATTTTCGTTTTAGTTATTGAATTTGTTGCTCTGTGTTTTGGTGAAATTGTGGCATGTTGGTGGCTGAGCAGACGACAGTGTGTTGTTTGCTGCTGTCTCTGATTGGTTAAAAAAAATCGCCGCTATTTTTGTTCCGTGGTTTCCGGAACTTTAAACATGCTCGGTGCATGGCGATGAGATGGATTTGGCGAAGGCTTTTGCTATTTGCGCTGTGTCAGTAATTAGTGGTGAAATATTGTTTAAGTTGGCTCCTCACATCGTACAAAATAAGGCAGAGGATGTGTATTACGTCAAATAGGACTACTTTAGTGCGTTTTTTTCTGCTATTTTGTCGAACCGAGTTGCTGTCAAGACTCGAAAACGAGGTCATAACATGTCATCGAGAGGGCTATAAAACGTCCGCCATTTTTCGCTACAGGGGTTTTTATATCACGGTCACATGGTACAGTTTGCGCTAAAGTGACTGGTCGTGTGACGTAAGGAGGAAAACAAATATATATATATATATATATATATATATATATATATATATATATATATATATATATATATATATATATATATTATATATATATATATATATATATATATATATATATATATATATATATATATATATATATATATATATATATGTTGGCATCCTTCTGTCTCGGAAGACAATGGAGTATATGCGCTTGCTGGGTCAGTCCGTTTTTTAATTTGCAGTGCCTGCTGTGACTAATCAGTCCAATGCGAGAGCGGCAGAGTCTGTTGCATTTGCTACAGGTGAAGCCTGTGACTGTTGCTGTGGGCATTGGCTCTTCTTTCTTTCGTCTAGCTGCGCTGCCTCTTCTCCTCCCACTGGCTTTCTCTCCTTCCCTCGCTCAGCTTTATGCTGGTCTTCACTGCGAGCCGCCAGCTGGCACGATCTGCGGTGATGGCTTCTAAGTCTGCGGGATTCAGGCTTCCAGTTTTCAGATCATGCTTGCAGACATCTTTGTATCTAAGCGCTGGTCTGCCTGATGGTCTGGTGCCAGAGGCGAGCTCACCATACAAGATGTCCTTAGGAATCCTACCATCCTGCATGCGGCAGACATGACCGAGCCAGCATAGGCGTCTTTGTGAAAGGAGTGCGAACATGCTAGGAATGTTTGCCTGGGCCAGCACTTCAGTGTTTGGAACACGGTCCTTCCAAGTGATTCCCAAGATTCTCCTCAGACTGCGCAGATGGAAAGAGTTGAGTGCGCTTTTGACGGGTGTACAAACTCCACGTCTCGCTGCTGTAGAGAAGAATGCTGAGCACACAGGTCTGGTACACTTTCATCCTAGTGTTGATGGTAAGCAAGCTGTTGTTCCACACTCTCTTGGTCAGGCGAGCCATCGCTGTTGATGCCTTGCCGATTCTGGAGTCCAGTTCGTTGTCCAAAGAGAGGTTATTGGAAATAGTTGAGCCAAAGTATGTAAAGTTCTCCACTACCTCGAGGGTGTGATCGCCTATAGAGATGCAAGGGGTGCTGCTGACATCCTGGCCCATGATGTTTGTCTTCGTCAGGCTGATGGTCAGCCCAAACTCATCGGTGGCGCGAGCGAAGCTGCTGACGAGACGCTGTAGTGCTTCCTCAGTGTGGGCGGTCAGGGCAGCATCATCAGCAAACAGCATCTCTCTGATCAGGACCCTGCGCACCTTGGTCTTTGCGCGCAGACGTGAAAGGTTGAAGAGGCTACCTTTACTCCTAGTGTGGATGAAGACGACATCTTCTGACTGACTGAAGGCATGGCGCATCAGCAGGGAGAAGAAAATGCCGAAAAGTGTAGGGGCGAGTACGCAGCCTTGCTTCACGCCGCTTCGGATCGGGAAGGGTTCTGAGGATGAGCCATCATACTGTACGGTACCTTTCATTTCGTCATGAAAGGATGTGACCACCTTCAGAAGCTTGGGGGGGACATCCGATCCTGTGTAATAGGGTGAAGAGACCTCTTCTGCTGACCAAGTCGAAGGCCTTGGTCAGGTCAATGAAGGCGATGTAAAGTGGCTGTCTCTGCTCCCGGCACTTCTCCTGCAGCTGTCTCAATGAGAAAATCATGTCGACTGTTGATCTTTGAGGTCTGAAGCCGCACTGCGCCTCTGGGTAAACGCGTTCCGCCAACACTTGGAGTCTGTTCAGCACCACGCGAGCGAAGACCTTTCCCACAGTGCTCAGCAAGGAGATGCCTCGATAGTTGTTACAGTCACTGTGGTCTCCTTTGTTCTTGTAGAGCGTAATGATTTTGGCATCCCGCATGTCCTGAGGGACTGTTCCCTCCTCCCAGCACTGAAGTAAAAGCTCATGGAGGTGGTCAAGGAGGACACTCTTTTTACCAGCCTTGAGAACCTCTGGGGGAATACTGTCATTGCCTGGAGCTTTACCACATGCTAAGGAGTCAATGGCCTTGCTGAGTTCGTCTACAGTTGGCAGAGTGTCAAGTTCTTCCATCACAGACAGAGGGGTAGTGCTCTCCACTGCAGTGTCAGTGACGTTGTTCTCCCTCGAATACAGCTGCTGGTAGTGCTCGGCCCATCTCTCCATCTGCTTGCCGCGGTCCGTAATGATGTCTCCAGTAGTGGACCTCAGGGGGGTGACCTTAATGGTGCTTGGGCCAAATGCTTTCTTCATGCCCTCATACATGGCGCGGATATTCCCGGAGTCGGCGGAGAGCTGGATGCTTTGGCAGAGATTCAGCCAATAGTCGTTGGCGCATTTCCTTGCGATCCGCTGAGCATTACTTCTGGCCTTTCGGAGAGCAGCTAGTGCCTTCTCTCAAGGTTCGCACTTGTAGTCCAGCAGTGCTGCACGCTTGGCTGTGATAGTTGGTTCAAGTTCGGTTATTCCTGCTTCGAACCAGTCTGGGTTTTTCTTCTCCCTCTTGCAAAAGGTTGCCATGGCTGAATTGTAGATGGCGTCACGAATGTGGCTCCACCTCTCTTCAGCGTTGTTACCTGGGCAGTCCTTGAGGGCCTCTTCCATGGCATTAGCAAAGCGTGTGCAAACTTCTGGTACAGATGTCAGGGTTGTGTTAATATGTGGCCGTCCTTTCTGCTTGGAGTTGTGGATCCGCTTGGGGTGGAGGCGTACCTTGCTCCCAACCAGTGAGTGGTCAGTATCACAGTCGGCGATGTGATAGCTGCGGGTAGTAAGAACGCAGTTCAGCAGCGGTCTTCTGGTAATGATGAGATCCAACTGGTGCTAGTGACGTGATCTGGGGTGTCGCCAGGACACTCGGTGGCAGAGTTTGTTTGAGAAGAACGTATTTGAGATACACAGGTCGTGGTACGAACAAAATTCTAGCAGTCTCTGTCCATGTTTGTTGAGTTTGCCGATGCCAAAACGACCAATGCAACGAGGCCAGGAGTTGTGGTCAGCTCCAATCCGGGCGTTAAAATCGCCGAGTAGGAATAGGTGTTCTGTGGTAGGGATCTCTCTGATGGTGGTCTCAGGCTCTTCGTAGAATTCATCCTTTATCTCAGTTGAGGAGCAGAGTGTAGGCGCGTAGGCGCTCAGGATGTTGACTGGACCTGAAGAGGTAGAGAGGCGGATCGAGAGGATTCTGGGTGTGCCTCCGGAGGGCGGCTCAATTGAGGACAGCATGGAGTTGGACAATGCAAATCCAACACCGTGTATTCGAGGCTCCCCAGGTTCATTTCCCTGCCAGAAGAACGTGTAATCCTGTTCTCTGAGGCTTCCACTAGAAAGGAGTCTAGTCTCCTGAAGGGCGGCGATGTCAATGTTCAGTCGTTTCAGCTCACGGTTGATGATAGCTGTCTTTCTGACGTCGTCGACTTGTTTTAAGTCGTCAGAGAAGCCAGGGCACATGGTTATGACATTCCAGCTTGCCAGCCGCAAGGCTGACTGTTTTTTCTTTCTTCTTATTGTTTTGTCTGGTGGTGCAGGGTATACAGTCTGCTCTTCGGTCGTGTCCCTAAGCTCCAAGCACCCATTGGAGCAGGCAGACTGTGGCGGATCAGCACCTTACTGAGTGGGGGCTGCCCAGTTTGAGGCGGGCGATAGCTGACCAGTGGGGCGGGATGATCCCTCCCACCGTCGGAGACAACCCGTAGCGCCCGAGCCAATCCGCTCTGGGCTTATAATTCGTAACTGCTGTCTCCCGTGTTGTGTTGTCGCTGGAGCACCGGCACTGGAGTGACCTCTCCAGGGCGCAAGCCTGGGCGAAGTATATGGAGATCCTGGGATGCCCAGTCGTCAAGATCCCCCTGTCGGCCTTGCTGATGTAGTCCAAAGGAATGCAAAGCAGTACGTTTGGCACCAGTTTGGCTGCAGGAGCTGCCAGAACAGTGCGTGAATACAGGCAGCTGTCCGTCTTCGGGGTTCCACTCCTGATTTGAAGGGTTTACTCCCCCACATTTGGCCGTTGGATCAAGCCTGGTCTCCTCTGTCCTTTAGCCGTTGGCTGTCAGAGACAGCTCATCCGCCTAGTGGTGCAGTGTGAGCACCACCCCCTCACGTGGTTTAGCCCACCAGCTGAGGTGTTTTTCCGGGGTGTGGCGCTTGGAGCCAGCACGTGAGAGATTAAGGAGATGGAGGACGCAATATATATATCACAATCTTGTCGTCTGCACCTTGTTTCCTGTCGTTCTGTCTTGTTAGAAAAACAAAACAAAAAACAAAACAGGAATATGCATATGATGCTTTCTTATTGATTGAAGGCAAGACGAAGCGATCACGTGATACGCAACTGGGTTCGTCTACTACATCCGCCCTTTTGTGCAGCAGTGACGGCGTCGCCTAGTTGTAACGATCGCGAATGTGGCTGCTGAACCTTTTGGAACATTATCTTTGTTCCCTGTCCTATTATTACATCCAAAAATTACGCTACCACGCATATCTTCGTCGATTGCAATGTTTGTTGTTACTAGTGTTAGAGGTTTGTTGATGCACAAAATGGCCGCCGGACTGCAGACGACGTGCGTACGACGCTGGCTGTGTGACGTCACTTGCATTCAATCAATTGGAACAACACTAGACACTGTAGATAGCAAAATTGCTCCCTTGGGTAATGGAGAAATGTTTGCGCGCGGGAATTATTTCTCTGGATGAAATGCTCGCTAAAGCTCACGCCGAAAAAAATAATACCCTCGGCGTGAAAAATTCTCCTAAACTCACTCGACCCTATACGACAGTTGGTGAGAATCGTTCAACGACGTCATCTCCCTGCATTCATACTTGGTGTTCATCAGACGACAATTTCAAAATGTGCACTCTTGCCGCCAGCAAGCATATGTAGGTTATTTTGGTCTGCTGTATTGGACCTGGGGTCATTTGCGTGAGTGAGCTTAGTCCTGCGCCAGCCACTAAACAAGGTGCTCCGCTTTAGCGGGGTGAGTGTTGTGGCGCTTTAGCGGAGCACCTTGCTTAGTGTCTGGCGCAGGACTAAGCTCGCTATAGCGGAGCACCTTGCCCAGTGGCTTGTGCAGGACTAAGCTATAGCGGAGCACCTTGCTTAGTGGCTGGTGCAGGTCTAAGCTCATCATGCAACTGGCCGCTGCAACTCACGGCCCAGAGCCATCAGATCCAAAATCACAGACCAGCACACACTGAGAGACACCGTAAAGTCAGTCAGAGTCGTGTTGTTTGGTTGTTTGCGCGTGTACTGCTAATGGGTGTGCACGTGAGAATGCTGCCGCCCCTGCAGGCGACCCACAGGCGACCTCTCGTGTCCGTGTTGAGCGCCGTGGGCTGCACCAGCAGCGGGCAGTGTGGAGCCAAGTAGCGCAGGAAAACCAGGTCGAGGAAATGTTTCTTGCCCCGGAATGACCGCCTCGCTGGTCTGTTGTGCACCGTCACGACGTGGATGGCGTCGTTGAGCTCATCAGCCACCAGGAGTGCCTCCTGGCCGCCCAGCGTGTAGAAACACACGTCCGAAGGCTGAAAGGGGTTGGCTGACGGGCTGTACGTGGCAACGGTGTCCGGGAATGGCCAGCGGTACAGCTGCACTCTGCGCTGGAAGTCTGCCGTCTTGCCTTTGGAACGCTTCCAGTGCAGAGTGTCATCTTCCAGGACCACAAACACTTGCTCGCTGGCGTCAACATCGAAGGCACGATGAGCGGTGGAGTTGATGGTGAGAACATCTGTCACTTCTGTGTGTGGAGGATCTTCCACTACAATGGTCTCCAGTTTGACTGTCGCATGCTCTGTCGTCGGGTCGCTGTCCAGTCGGAAAAACCTGATCATGTTGGGCTCGCATTTCTTAGCGAAGGTGCACACCGTGTACAGCGCCTTGCCGTTTTTTCTCCTAGCTGTGGTCAGTACTCCAGGAATATCACATTTCCAGTTGAAAATGACTGCCCCGTCAGCACCGAAGGGATCGGCGAGGGAGTAACTGCGCAGTTTGCATTCGTAGGAGACCCACACACTGTCATTTGTCATGGGACAAAGATGTCCAACGTTAACGTCCGGGTCTGCCCGACAACGGAGCTGCTCCACCACGGTGAATTCAGGCGGTGACACCGCCATCTCCATCTTGCTGGCCAGACCGATGTAGTCACGCATGGACTGTAACGTGGCGTCCAGCGAGGCGCTGAAGCTGAGGACAGGGCGGCAGACAGTCGTCATTCGTGTGTTCATGAGGTCTCGCACGACTTTCTCCCCGCATCGCCCCAGTCTGGTCTCTCTGGCCACAGTCTCGAGATCAGAAGCGTTGTCACCCTTCAGAGCCTCGTGCAACTGTTTCTCCAGCTTGCTTAGCTCTCTCAAGTTTTTGTCAAAAACCTCTGACCTGGAGGACAGCCCTGCTTCCAAGGCGAGCGAGACTTTTTCCAATGAGCCCAGAGCTTCGTCACGGTATTGTTCAATGGCTGCCTTCAGTGTGTCGTGTCTGCTGATGATGGCGGCTGTCAGTGCAGCTTTCTTGTCCTTCAGCGCCTGTTGTTCCTGTTTAAAGTCTTCGACATCTGTCTTCAGGCTCTGGACGTAGTGGTGCAGTTGTGGCTGGTCTTGCTGCAGCCTGGTCTTTAGTCGGTGCACTGCCAGTTCAATGTCCTCAGCATCTTGCCCCTTGTGGATCGTCACCGCGCACGTGGAACAGATCAGCGCGTCACACTGCACGCAGTAGATCTCGGTGACCATCTTGGGGTGGTTAGCGCAGATCACTCTGTTGCGAGCCTTGTCAAGGTCATCGGTCAGGATGTAAACATTATTCTTCAAGCCAGACGCTCCACCAAGAGGCACAGCCACTTCCTCGCGGCACGTTGGACAGCAGAACTTGACGGTCGATCCACCGCCGATCAAATGCTGCAGACACAGTTCACAGAATGTGTGCAGGCAGGGGAGGATCTTGGGCGTTCGGAAGACATCCAGACAAAGGGCGCATAGTAAGGACTCGTCATCTGTTTTTTTGCGACCGGCAGCCATTGTATGCTTCAAGTGTTTTCCATAGCGTTGATGCGTTCTGTTGTCTAGCCACATACTGTCCTTTATGTTAGTATTGTCTGGCTCCGCCATCTCCGGTTCAGAAGTGACTCTGGCTTGGAGTCCCTGTAGCCCGGGCTCGCTGCTTGACATTATTGTCTCGGCTTGATTTAGTCTTTGAAACGGTGACTGCGTGTTCTGGCTATCCTCCTGAAAGTACAGGATGTAACATTAAACCCTTGAATGCCGAGAAAATGTGAACAGGGTCCTAGTAGAAGAGACATAGACTGCGGGGGCTCATGAGGATCTATGCCTCTTACTGAGACCACTTTGTATATGTATTCCTGGAACGACTGGGTCTCTTTGTCGTTGAATGAACACAGAGTTAGGAACACAGTCTGTTACCGCTGGCAGTGAAAGGGTTATGGACTGAAAGCCCATCGAATACAGTGTATTCAGCTGAATAAAGCGTTTCCCGCGGTCTACAGTGTATTCAAGTGAATAAAGCGTTTCCCGCGGTCTACAGTGTATTTAGCTGAATAAAGCGTTTCCCGCGGTCTACAGTGTCTCTCTCTCTTGGCTTGACTTCGCGAACGAAGATTTTATAGGGGTTGCCCACGACGTCTGCAGGCATGTTCAGCTGAATAAAGTTCAGCGGTCTATAAAGCGTTTCCCGCGGTCTACAGTGTATTTAGCTGAATAAAGCGTTTCCCGCGGTCTACAGTGTATTTAGCTGAATCAAAGCGCCTCCCGCGGTCTACAGTGTATTTAGCTGAATAAAGCGTTTCCCGCGGTCTACAGTGTATTTAGCTGAATAAAGCGTTTCCCGCGGTCTACAGTGTATTCAGCTGAATAAAGTCACTACTGACTCGCACGGCTGACTGCTACGAAGACGTGAAAAACTGGATGACAGCAAACAAGCTGAAACTGAACGACGACAAAACGGAAGCCATGCTGGTAGGCACTCGCCAAAAACTCTCCCAGCTCCCTCCCTCTCTCCACCTTCAACTCGATAGCACCCCCATCTCCCTCTCTGACTCGGCCAAGAACCTCGGCGTCATCCTCGATTCCTCTCTGTCCATGACCAGCTTCGTCTCCGCCACGACCCAGGCATGCTATTTCCACCTCCGCCGCATCAGTCAGATCAGAAAATACCTCACTACCGAAGCTGCCACCAAACTTGCTGTCTCTCTCATCTTATCTCGCATCGACTATTGCAACTCTCTCCTTTCCGGTCTCCCTCACTCCACCATCTTCACTCTCCAACGCATCCAGAACAATGCTGCCCGCCTCGTCCTCAGAAAGAAAAAATCTGACCACATCACACCCCTGCTCAAACTCCTTCACTGGCTCCCCATCCCCCAACGCATCCAATACAAAGTTCTGTCTCTCTGCTACAAATCCCTGAACAACTGCGCCCCTGCCTATCTCTCCAACTTACTTCACCCCTACACACCTTCCCGCTCCCTCCGCTCTGCCTCCGACCCTCTCCGCCTCCACATCCCTCGCACCAAACTTAACACTTTCGGCCCCCGCTCCTTCTCCGTCTACGGTCCATCCACCTGGAACACCCTCCCACTCTCTCTCCGTCAGAAACAATCTCTCTCCTCCTTCCAGTCCGCCCTCAAAACTCACCTCTTTCAACAGTTTTAGCACTATATCACCACACTCCCCACCCCAAGCTGACCGTTGTAATGTATTTCACTGTTTGTGGCACGTGAGTCATTGTCTAAAGCGTGTGCATGCGTGCGCGAGTTGTGAGTGTGCGCTTAGAGTTATAATTATTATAAGATAAGCGCATTATAAATACCGTAATTATTATTATTATTATTAATAAAGCGTTTCCCGCGGTCTACAGTGTCTCTCTCTCTCTTGGCTTGACTTCGCGAACGAAGATTCTATAAGGGTTGCCCACGACGCCTGCAGGCATGTTCAGCTGAATAAAGCGTTTCCCGCGGTCTACAGTGTATAAAGCGTTTCCCGCGGTCTACAGTGTATTTAGCTGAATCAAAGCACCTCCCGCGGTCTACAGTGTATTTAGCTAAATAAAGCGCCTCCCGCCGCCTATAGTGTATTTAGATGAATCAAAGCGCCTCCCGCGGTGTACAGTGTATTTAGCTGAATAAAGCGCCTCCCGGCGGTCTACAGTGTATTTAGCTGAATAAAGCTCCTCCCGCGGTCTAAGCTGTGTAACAACGTGCAGTTTGAATACAAGGTTTCAGAAAATCAGGAATATATCAAATGTGGACGTGTTTCGACGAAAAGAGTGGATCAAAAGCCCGGACAAGCATATGACATGTCCGGGCTTTTAATCCGGCCACTCTTTTCGTCGGAACGCGTACAACTTTGACCCACTTCTGATTTCCTATCGTCTATTCTGACCTATAAAACACGTTTGCCATGTCATTGTTGACTAGGGCTTAGATAACTAGAGTCAAGTGCATAGGTAGCGACCAGGTACACGAATCGAGTTGATTGCAATGTGTAGAGGCGGACTCTGAAACCACGCGCACACACATACCGACCAGAGACAGAGCAACAGTTACAGTGAAAATCGCACGGACAATCACCAAGATCTTGTTGATTACAACCTTGTTTGTGTGCGGAGAAACTGATAATTAACTCATTCAGCCCGACGGCCGTATTTCCCAAATTTAGGAGGCGTCATCTAACGACTATGAACCAGCTGCAGGAGGTGGATCGACCATGATCATTCAAGGGCAGTGCCAGATTAGCTTGGCGCGACAGGCGCCAAGCTAATCTGGCACTACCCTTGAATTATCATGGTCGACCCATCTCCTGCTGTAGTGCGTCAGGGCTGAATGGGTTAATCCAACAGGTCATTACTGGTGACGTTTCGTTTGCAACGAAAGACTCCCAACAACGAACGAGAGTGAAGTCAAGGCGGATAATCAGGCTGGATAACAAGCATAGACAGCACTCCACACATCTCCCACCGGGCTCGTGAGATCTATGCCTCTCTGGATAACAAACATAGACAGCACTCCACACATCTCCCACCGGGCTCGTGAGATCTGTGCCTGTCTGGATAACAAGTATAGACAGCACTCCACACATCTCCCACCGGGCTCGTGAGATCTGTGCCTGTCTGGACTTCAGACACTGAAGCACAACTTCAGGGGTGCTTTGAGTGCACAGACTGGTCAGTGTTCCTAGACAGCAGTAAGTCGCTAGAGGAAACTGTAGACGTCGTTTCAAGCTACATTCGTTTCTGTGAGGATTCTGTCATTCCAACTAAGACGGTGAAAGTTTTTCCAAACAACAAGCCCTGGGTATCGAAAGAACTGAAAGGGACATTGAAACAAAAGGCAAGAGCTTTTGCTAGCGGTGACTTTATTGAGGGCAAAAAGCTGCAGTCTAAGCTCCGTTTGGAAATCCGAGAAAATAAACGTCAGTTCAAAGAAAAGGTGGAGAGTCACTTTGTGACAGGTGATCTACGCAAAGCGTGGCAAGGTCTGAAGGCTATGGCTGGGGCTCAGCAGAAACATAGTGCCTCCACGACAGGTCTACACTGTTGAGACAGCCTACAACACTCCAACCAGTTGAACGACCATTTTGCTCGGTTTGAGGTGAACGTCCAGTCAGAAGTGCAGACCATCAGAGATGAACTTCAGGCTCTTTCTGATGACCGCAGAGTTATAGAGATCAGCGAGGAAGAGGTGTTGATGGTCCTCCGCTGCCTTCAGCCACACAAAGCCCCAGGCCCAGACGGAATCAGCGGTAAGATGCTGCAGTCCTGCAGTGCCCAACTGGCACCAGTCCTCACGCAGATCTTCAACGCATCCCTCACGTCCAACTCAATCCCATCAGTCTGGAAACACTCCCTGATCTGCCCAGTTCCCAAGAAACCAAAACCCTCTTGCCCTAATGACTACAGACCTATTGCCCTGACCTCTATCATCATGAAGTGCCTCGAGAGACTTGTCCTGAGTCGACTACTCAGTCAGACGAGCGACCAGCTCGACCCCCTACAGTTCGCATATCGCCACAACAGGGGTATGCATGATGCAGTCATCACTCTCCTGCACCTAATCCTCACTCACTTGGAGACACCAAAGTCCTTTGCCAGAGTCCTCTTCGTTGACCTTTCCAGCGCCTTCAATACGATGAGACCTCACCTTCTGGCTGACAAGCTGCTTCACATGAATGTCAGCCCTTCTCTGATCCTATGGATCTTGAACTTCCTAGTGGAGAGGACGCAGTGTGTTCGCGTAAACAACTTGATGTCCTCCGTCATCACCATGTCCGTGGGCAGCCCCCAAGGATGTGTGATCTCGCCTGTCCTTTACATCCTATTCACAAGTGACTGTACCAGCTCCAACGACAGGACTCACTATGTCAAATTTGCAGACGACACTGAAGTTGTAGATCTGTCAAACTCAGATGCTGACTACTTTGCAGAAGTGGGTCAGTTTGTCTCGTGGTGTCATAACAACCATCTACAGTTGAACGTAGGCAAGACTGAGGAGATTGTTGTCGACTTTCGGAAGCCTGACAGTGGGCCAACTTCCGGGAGCCCACTCCCACCTCCTCAGTCCCTGGTGATTGACGGCACTTTTGTCACACGCACAGATGTCTACAAATACCTAGGGACCTTGACTGATTCACGGCTATCTTTCACCGACAACACAGACCTCATCTTTAAGAAAGCCCAAGGGAGACTGTATATGCTGCGCAAACTCCGCTCCTTTGATGTGAGCCCCAAAATCCTCAGGCAGTTCTACCTCTGCTTTATAGAAAGCCTTCTTACGTTCTCCTTTGTCTCATGGTTCGGCTCCCTGGGCGAGAAGAACTTTAGGAAGCTGAATAAGATAATCAGGCTTAGTGAGAAAATCGTTGGGGGCAGGTTGGAGAGCCTTGACGGCCTCTACAGGACGAGAAAGATACGCAAGGGCCTGAGGCTGGCAGCTGACACTTCCCACTGCCTTTCTAAGCACCTTCAAAAGCTCCCGTCTGGCCTCTTGTTAAAACCAAACGCTACAAGGGCAGCTTTGTACCCTCGGCCATCCGTCTCCTAAATGAAGAGTGTGTTAACTAGCGTATCTCTCTCTCTCTCTCTCTCTCTCTCTCTCTCTCTCTCTCTCTCTCTCTCTCTCTCTCTCTCTCTCTCTCTCTCTCTCTCTCTCTCTCTCTCTCTCTCTCTCTCTCTCTCCTTGTTGACGCCGTCGAGGAACTTGCACCTCAGATGTCGCAGTGGTGTTGTTTTTGTTGTTGTTGTTGTTGTGGGTTTTTTTTTAACCATTGTCATAATGTGGCTAAACCGTACGCGCGCATGTGATCCCAACGAAAGAAAATTTGTCGGCTAGACTGACACAATAAAGTTTTTGAATTGAATAACAAGCATAGACAGCACTCCACTCATCTCCCACCGGGCTCGTGAGATCTGTGCCTGTCTGGATAACATAGACAGCACTCCACACATCTCTCACCGGGCTCATGAGATCTGTGCCTGTCTGGATAACAAACATAGACAGCACTCCACACATCTCCCATCGGGCTCGTGAGATCTGTGCCTGTTGGAGATGTTTGGAGCGTTGTCTAAGCTAGTGATTTTGCTTTCGTTCATTGTTGGGAGTCGTCCGTTCAAACGAAACCTAAATACTATTCCACATTTGTAACGTACCACAGATGAGAAAAAGAGTAAATAGACAAAATCAGACTGCATAGGAGAGAGAGAGAGAGAGAAAGAGAGAGAGAGAGAGAGAGAGAGAGAGAGAGAGAGAGAGAGAGAGAGAGAGAGAGAGAGAGAGAGAGAGAGAGATGATGATGATGATGATGATGATGAAACGTTTTTATTCAGAATAAAGTTTTAGGCATAGCAATGCCTATCTTCCAAACTGTCCTGCTAATCTACACATATAAAAATACATCAGACGAGACATCAAAAGATAAAACATATGTAAGTAAATAGACCCATCCCCCCCCCCTCCCCCACCACTCAGAGTTAGAAAAAAAATAGAAATAAAAAATTAAATATATATATATAATTATATACACAGGTATGAACCTGACATGTTAATGCAGACAGTCGAACTATTACATAATCTGCAGCAACAGTAGAAGAGTATTAGGTAATAGGAAACTTGTCACTAACTATACGAATAGTAGCATAAGGGAGCCGAACATACTATTACTTCTGAAGTAAATATTTATGGAGGCGATCTTTGAAAACGCTAATCTTACAAAATGATTTTAGGTGTGGAGGTAACATATTCCACGCTTTAGCGCCTTGAAAAGAGAAGCTGGTTTTACAGATGTCTAATCTAGTTTTTGGAAGGTGGATCGAGCTATAAAAGAGAGAGAGAGAGAGAGGTGATGATGATGATGATGATGATGATGATGATGATGATGAAACTGTATTTATCAACGGTAAAATGTTTTGACAGAAACAAATCGTCATTTTACAAACTTGCCGTTGCTAACATCTGCAACATAAAATAGGTTAAAAAATAAAATAATAAAGACATTATATTTACACACATTATTTCATGCAACAATAATGTTTAAAAAATGCAAACAAAATAATAAGAAGATTAAACAAATTATATGCACAAAATAATAGTATCACTCAACATTCATCTTAAACCACACACACACACACACACACACACACACACACACACACACACACACACACACACACACACACACACTATACATAAATGCATGTTTTATATGAAAGTATTAACCATCAGGGTTTGTTTAAATAAATGCCCAGTGATGTTATGTTTGGCTCATCAGGTAATCGAAAAGTTTCGTTTTAAAGATTCCAAGAGAGGCTATAGTCTTCAAATGTGCAGGAATAGTGTTCCATACAAACGGTCCTGAAAATAATAAACTAGTTTTGAAGAGGTCAATTCTAGGCAGAGATAGGGGTAAATTATTGTTTCTTGAGGTCCGTTGAGAGAATCAATGAATCAATGAATCTTTATTTTACAACGGTGAAGATATTAACACAGTCAGTGACTATGTCATTTTTCGTACCTGCCGTTGCTACAACTACGACTAACTAAGTACAAAACATAGATAAAAAAGAGACATCAAAGCACAGTAATACAAAATATATAGTCCACTAAACACAAACACGCGCATACGCCGCGCACAAACGCACTCACGCGTCCACACACACACACACACACACACACACACACACACACACACACACACACACATGCAGACAAAAGCGTTAGAGTGGGTTACCTACCATTTTATGTCAAAATGGGTTCCCATATTTCTATTTATTCTAGGGCTCTGGAATTGATGCGAATGTTTAGAACTCACCTTATAACTAAGCTCTATAACTTAAAATAAAATAGACATTTTCTAGAAACAGAGCCACTAGATGGAAAAAAAATGGGTTTCTACCCAATAAAGTGGGTGCCTCTCATCACACAAAAATTGGCATTACAGTCCAAATGGGTGTCTTCACAACATTAGGCGTCTGTAATAAGGTCAAGTTCATGGAATACTTCTGTTTCACATTATTTTTGGGGGTTGTTGTTTTTTCAACTTAATGTGTATGTGTGCTTTAACATTTTTAACATTGTATGGTGCAAAATTCAATAAACACTGGCCCGTAACCTTTCGATTATGATTTTTACAGAGGAAATCTTTTAAACATTGCTGCGTTTTGTCCTTCTGAAGCAAAACAGTTTATCATGGCATTGATGTGAGAATCAACATAATGTATTCTGGAAATTAAAGGACTTTTTGGGGGGTTTTGGGTACTCTGGAGACAAACAGCAACAGAACATTTTGAATATTAACCCTTATCATTCGGAATACACCAGTGTGTGCAACAAGTGTGACTGAAATAGTCCAGTAAGGGTTAGTGCCAGAATAGCTTGGTGACTCTAGGCGCCAAGCTATTGTGGCACCACCCTTGAACTAAAGCCATTGGTCTATGTCCTCATCTGTAAGTACTGTAATGTAGCTTGCATAGAATTATGGCAGTGAACAAATTTGAAGCTTTTAGCCTCAGTATGATGCGGGTCAAAAAGTGTGGAAAAATATGAAAGATAGAAAAAGACCCAGACGAAGAAACTAACACTTAACTTATTCTACCCCAGATACACCACAGCAAAATAAAGATCCACCATGATAGTCCAAGGGTGATGCCAGAATAGCTTGGCGCCTATGGGCGCCAAGCTATTCTGGCATCACCCTTGAACTATCATGGTGGATCTGTGTCCTGCACTGCAACGCAGTCTTCTGAAGACGACTTCAACATTTGGGCTTAACTTATTCTACCCCAGACACACCACAGCAAAATAAAGATCCACTACGATAGTTCAAGGGTGATGCCAGAATAGCTTGTCGCCTATGGGCGCCAAGCTATTCTGGCATCACCCTTGAACTATCATGGTGGATCTGTGTCCTGCACTGCAACGCAGTCTTCTGAAGACGACTTCAACATTTGGGCGTAACTTATTCTACCCCAGACACACCACAGCAAAATAAAGATCCACCACGATAGTTAAAGGGTGATGCCAGAATAGCTTGGCGCCTATGGGCGCCAAGCTATTCTGGCATCACCCTTGAACTATCATGGTGGATCTGTGTCCTGCACTGCAACGCAGTCTTCTGAAGACGACTTCAACATTTGGGCTTAACTTATTCTACCCCAGACACACCACAGCAAAATAAAGATCCACCATGATAGTTCAAGGGTGATGCCAGAATAGCTTGGCGCCTATGGGCGCCAAGCTGTTCTGGCATCACCCTTGAACTATCATGGTGGATCTGTGTCCTGCACTGCAACGCAGTCTTCTGAAGACGACTTCAACATTTGGGGATTCCGGTCTTGGGGTAGAATGAGTTAAAATGACAGAACAGAACACTGACATTAATTAATTAACTGACAACATAAGAAATCACTTGAAACTTCAGCCTTTATTATTGTCTTTCGTCCCCAACAACCAACCATTCTTCCGCGTTTGCAGAGTTTTAAATGGTATGCAGTATATTACAAAATGATCCAGGCCCCCCCCCCCCCCTCCCATAATAACACACTTGTAATCAATCTTTACGTTGTCAATGGTTTTCTTATCTTATCTTATTATTGTCTTTTGTCCCCAGCCGGCTGTTTCGTTTTGCAAATCCAAAGGTTATACAGTATACAAAATGATCCGGGCGTCCATCAGGTAAAAAAAAAGCAGGCTATTCCTGCTGAAACCACCCCAATAATAACACTCTTGTAATAAATCTGTATGAAACCGAACATGCCGCGAGTGGCGGAGAACCTCAATTCATTTCTTTTGTAACTTTTTCAGTCTGTTGCGGACGTAATCCTTAATGTTTGTCCAGCGCCTATGCCTCTTCGGCCATTGCGTGCTGTATCTCGGCCTTTCCAGGAAGTTTGTTCATGACGAGGTGTGTCTTGAAACGAGTTTGAACAGCTTTCTCTTCAGCTTCCCCCCATGGTTTCCTTGTAAATCTAGCTTTCTTTCGAACAGGAGCTGACGCAGTACTGTCATCATCAAAACTATCTAGATTGTCATCAGGCTCTGGATGTCTTTTCTCCGTCATGCTCATTGATTCCTGTGTTGTTGACTTGCTACTTGCTTCATTCACAGGTGCTGTTCCCCCCGAGACCTCTCTGCCAGTTTCTGATGTGTCTTCATTGTCAATCTCTTCATCATCGCCCAGCTCAGCTCTAATGCAACTCTCAAAATCTGTCATCCCATTGTTAACTGACAGAAGAATCTTTGCCACTTTTGTCTTTTGAAGGACGTCTTGAGGTTGGCGGTAGATATGGCGATGTATCCGAATATCATGGCCAAGGAAATCTGCCAGCTGATCCTGGTCTAACTCCGAGATGGCCATTGACTGAGCCAAAGTTGCAACCTGCTTCCGTAACTGAGTAAATGTGAACATGGCTGGGTATGACACCCCTGCTTCTAGGGCATGGGCCTTCAGAACATCATGGCCTCTGTAAGGCCTCTGACCAGAAGGTGTGGCAAAGATGTACTGGGAATCAGCGAGAGCTGGCACCGATTGCCTCATTTGAAGGATTCTGTCCACAGTTGTCATCATCTTCTTCGTCAGCAAAACGGGAACACTCCTATTAAACTTGCCTCTTATTTCCACTCGCTGAAAATGATTCACCATTTTCTTCTCAACCTCTGTGAGACCTTTCAAGATATCTTGATTGGTGATCGATCCAATCTTAGCATTCTGGAAGTCTGACACCTTCATTCTCTGAGCTTCTCCCCCTCGTTTTCGGTTGAAAAGTGATACAGCACAAAGAGTTGCTTTAACCACTGTCGGATAATCTTCCGAAACCATCATTGTCTCAAGAAGCTGTTGGACCTTCCTCACATCTTCACATGATGGGATCAGCTTGGGTTTGTTCATGGTCATTTTCCCGACCGACTGGGCTGCTGTAGCGGACACACAATCATACCAGTCCCCGTTGAAGACAGAGTCAAACCGCTGCGCCTCAGAGAGCTCCTGTCGCCACCTGTCGTCTGAACCCTGCCCAAGCTGTTTGGATGCCTGTGACTGTTTGATCTGTGAACACTTTTTCAAAGCATGGCCTATGCGCATTGCGAGATTGCCTTTTTTGAACTGATGTGTGTCCTCATCAAAATCTGCTAGCTCTTTTACAGCCAGGACAACATGATCAAAGCTAGCTGAATTGATCACAGCATTTAAACTTACGATTTTCATTTCTGACCTCACTCTGATAATCTTTAATAGTCTCCCTAACTCCCGCATCATGGAGCTGATTTGTCCAGCCGTGTGTTCTTCAATGTCCCTGCAGTCAAATAATCTCTTTCCATACTCAAGAAGCAAGGGGTCAGTTCTGATGAGACGGCTTATCTCATCATCTCTCTGGCGGGCCAAGACCTTGTGATAGAAGGAAAATTCAACGTCTAAGGGTATTGGAAGCATTAGGCGACCACGGCACGCCGCGTCCCCTCTCTGAGTGATCTGAAACCCTAAATAATAATAAATAATAAGCGCATTAAATAGGCGCTTTATCCCAATTGAAAATCGGCTCAAAGCGCCGCCGCGAACTGAACCCAACAAGCACGCTCACGTGAAACACGCGCATTCACTCACACACTGTACATAAACACAGAACATTCACGTGGTGCTAAGGGCAAGCTCAAGCGAGCTACTGTAGTTTTTGGAAATTCAAAGTCGTTTGTATTTGAAATTTGATTAAGTGGGCTGAAACTGATACCCTCCTGGTTTCTGACAGCAACGTTTTGAGTGTACAGAGATCAGCTTTTTGTGATAGAGCCCTTTGCAATGGCTACAGGCGAGAAGGTCGTCTACCTTACTAGTTTTGGTGCGATACTTAGGAATCAAACATCCTGATTTGTTTTCAAGAACAGCAACGTTATGCATGTAATCACCCTCATCTTGTAGTCTGATCCATGCTCGACGTCTCTGCTTTGTCCCTTTTTTCATCAACAAAATTTTATCAACGTCTGCCTCATCTGCATGGACATCTTGTAAGTGCGTGCTCATTTTCAAGACAAGCTTGCCACACAATTTGCATGCATGTTTCTTGTCCCATTTGTACTTTCCTTTCCCTCTCTGCGACACGTGCACGCCTGTTTCTTCTGTAAGTGCTCTTTCCCCACTCTTTCCAGCATCATGTTCCTTCTGCCTATCCACATTCTCATTGCCACCCCCTAACGCACACTGCACCTTGCTGGTAGTAGCGTCACCGACACCTGGCCACCCCGAACCTGCCACTTTGATGAAATCTAACATAGTCGATACAATACTGTCTATGTCAGAGATCCCAGCAATTGATGCCGACACACCCTCTGAATCCGGTGAGCTCGAGCCAGGAACAAACTCCTCGTCATCACTGCCCTCGTATTGCGATGTGCTGGCACTACTCTGTCTCAGGTCCATCCCAGGCTCCATTTGCCAACTGGACAAAGAAAGAAAGAAAGATTGAAACCAAAGCTGCATTCGGACAGAAACAACCCAATTTTGGTTTAAGGGGCCTTGCACAAGAATAAAAAGAGTAATCCCGTGTATGACCGATTTACATATGTGTGACCTCGGTGACGAGGGCTGGCTCCTGCAGCAGCAAAATCCACGTTTTCTGAAAATGCAAGCAGTTTTCACATATTTGTCAACCCTGCGTGACCCTTTGAGAGAGGACACTCAAATTGGCATGTTTAAAAAGGTCTTGCCACAAAGTATCCTTGGGCCAAGCTTGAAGAATGTGGCTTGAATAGTCTCCGAGAAAATGCCACTGTTAACTCATTCTACCCCAGACACACCACAGCAGGATAAGGATCGACCATGATAGTTCAAAGGTGATGCCAGAATAGCTTGGCGCCTACGGGCGCCAAGCTATTCTGGCATCACCCTTGAACTATCATGGTCGATCTGTGTCCTGCGCTGCAATGCGGTCTTGAGAGGACAGGGGCAAAATTTAAGGATTTTGGTGTTGGGGTAGAATGAGTTAAAGTTTACCATGGACGACGGACGGACGACCAGTGGCCCAGAACATAAACTCACTTTTGCTTCGCACGCACGCCAGCCAATAAAATAAAGATGATCATAGAATCACTTTACTTACCAGTTTGTAATTGGGAGCATTCCGTTGCCGTCCATGCACCCTCCTACCAGACGCACCCTCTGTGGCAGAGGCTGGGGGGCCATGATGCTGCAGCTGACTAATTTGGCCATGGGCCTTGGTCATGTGCCAGGAAGGGGTGTGCTTGTCCACTTCCATAGATCCCGATGGGTTTGGACATCCTGCTGCCATCCCGCGCTGGGTGTGTGCAGAAAGTCCTGAGCTGGTGTGACCAAAACGGTGTTGCTGCAAACATGTCCAATACAACCATGTAAACCAATTGACATTTTGAATCAGATTGATTGTACATTGCTTAACGTCCCGACAGCAACAAGGCTTTCTCAGGACGTGCCTGCATTGCTTGTGAAAAAAAAACACCTAAACAGAACATTGCCATGTATGTCGCCAGCAGGTCAAATACGTTATATAAACCTAACACATGGGGCCTAAATAAAGCTAAGACCATTTAGCAACACACATCCAATATCAAGAGATACAGGCAGTGCAGACAGTAGGGAGAGTTTTAAAAAGGCAAATACAGGGGAATGGACAAAGGGTAGACAGAAACACATGCCCCAGAATAGAGAGAAAAACCCACCCTGTGGGGCTGACCAGGGTGACCCTGGGAACTAAAAACTGGTAATACAGTAAAAAGCGACACTTCAGTTGCACATTCCGAAAGACCTGTTTGTGGACGTTTGTTCTTTGAATCGCGAGGCAGTTTTGCGAACGAGGATTGAAATCTGGCGCCATTTAAAAAAAAAAAAAGTCAACTCATACTGTGCATGCATGTGTCAAGTTACTTTTCGATCACTGACAATCACACATGTCAGAAAAAAAAGAAACAAAATCGCGTGGCAGATTGACCTTGTAATGGGGTTATTGAACGAATTCCTTTCATTGAAGAAGAAAGCTTTTGTTAAAATCGTGGGGTTCTATTATCATTTACTACAAGACTCAATGGTCACTGAGAGAGGAAGACACGGACCGAGCCACGGCTGAAGCAGACGCCTTATTTTTCTGGGCCAAACGGGTATCGGGGATTGGAGGCATCTCTCAGGTAAATAACTGCACTGAACAAGTATATTTGGGCGTGCTCTTAACTAAGAAATATTGCATAAAGTACCTCTGCGAACGTGAGAAGAATGGCCAAGCGGTTGGGGACGAAAGACGTTTTAGGAAGGGCAAGGGAAACAACTCCGTTCATCGGTGTTGGGCTAACCAATCAGCGATCATCAAGTTGATCTGAAAACACTCGCTTCCGTCGGTGTCAACACACAGGCCCAGGGCATCGCCAAAACACAACATGAAGTAAATCTGGGGAAATGGGGGCATCCTATTTTGATATTTTTTTCTGACTTTTGAATGAAAGATAATGCAGAAACAACCCTCAGAAAAAATGGGTGCCTGACTTGGTCACCCAGAATTTTACACACACCCATTTTGCATAAGGATGGTAAAGAAAGTAACCCATTTGAGTGGTTTCGTGTACGCACACACACACACACACACACACACACACACACACACACACACACACACACACACACACACACCATCACACACACACACACACACACCATCACACACACACACACACACACACACACACACACACACACACACACACATACACATATACATGATTGTTAGAATATACACGTACATTCGTGTGTCTACGAATAACTAGATATTATTATTTGAGTAATGTCAGACACCTATAAAGACTTGCCTTGAAACGAGATAATGTCGGAGTGGCTTTAATGTGATGTGGGAATGAGTTCCACAGTGTGGAACCCGCAAATAACAAAGTAGATTTAAATATATATATTCGGGGTTTTGGAACAATATTAAGACCCCTCGTGTTCCCATAGCAGGAATCTGATTTTTTAAACAACTCTGTTAGATATTCTGGAACGCTATGGTTCCACGCTTTAAACATCAGTTTATTTAAAATGATTTTGAAGGGGCAGGAATCCAGCTTTACTGAATATTTCCTCGGTCGTCAAGTGCGGGTCGGGAAGAATTAATTTTGCCATTCTCCTATGTAAAGAATTTAGTCTTTTTAAGTGGACATCACTGCAACAATCCCACACCGTCGATCTGTAGTTTATATGTGACATGATGTGTGCACTACTGAACAATTTTCTGGTTTCACTATCTGTGTAATACTTTAATTTCGATAACATAAAGACATTTCTAGAGACCGTTTTACAGACATTGTCAATGTGCATCTGCCACCTCAGCTGATTATCAATTGTGACCCCCAATAGACGATGTTCGGCTGCCTGTTCAATGATGTCGTCGCCAAGTGATAGATTAAGCTTTAAAGGTTTTAACTGGTGCTTTTGGCGTGTTGCAATAATCATAGATTTTGTTTTAGTAGGATGCAGAATCATTGAGTTGACTTTACACCATGCTGATATATCGTCGAGACTTTTTTGAAGGCCGTTTTCAACTTCACGTATGTCTTTGTTAGCTGTGTGGATTGAGGTATCATCGGGGAACATATCACACTGTGTTGCTTCGTAGGTGAGACTTAGAGGCAGGCCATTGATGTAAATACAAAATAAAAGAGGACTTAAGATTGACTCCTGCGGAACCCCGAGTTTAACATCTTTAGTAGAAGAGTATGCTCCATTAGCAATTACTTTCTGTTTTCTGTTTTCGAGGTATGACATAAAAAAAAAAGGAAACAGCCATGTCGTTTCGAAGATAATGCTTACGTTTGGAAATCAATATTGTATGGTTCACTAAGTCGAAAGCCTTTTTAAAGTCAAGATAAATTACACCTGTCAGCTGCGAATTATTCATATTTGAAAGCCATGTGTCTGTTAATCTGCTCAGAGCCGTATGACATGAGTGCCGAGGGCGAAATCCTGACTGAGACGAATGTAGCAACTTTCTCGATTCTAAGTAGTCAGACAGGTGTTTATGTATATGCCTTTCGAGGGGTTTAGATAATACTGACAGCAGAGAAATGGGTCTATAGTTGTTAGGGTCAGTACGATCTTTTGATTTTGGCAGTGGAACGACTTTTGCAACTTTGAGGTCTGTAGGGAATACATTCTTTTGAATACATAAGTTGTAAATATAAGTAAGGGTCTCTATGATGTATGGTACAGACAACTTTAATATTTGTGGGTTGATATCATCATGGCCGGAGGACTTCTTATTAGCTAGGTCACTAATTAGATTGCCCACTTCGTGCACAGCAAGTATGGGGATATTAAATGGTGGTGTGCCAGTTGTTTTTCTGTTGCAGAAATTAACTAAGTAATCGGGGCATATGTCAGCCTCTGTATCACGACTAGGAGTAGTTATCAAATCCGCAACAGACAAAAAATGTTAGTTGAATGTGTCGGCGGAGAGATTACTGGGGATGGTTGTTGACCTACTGCTATTGCCTCGAGTGATCGAATTCAGTACCCGCCACACTGCTGACACATCTTTGTTGTCCTTGACAGTGTTGCGGATAAAGTCTTTCTTCGCGGCTCGCACCATTGACCTCACACGGTTTCGCTGCTTTTTAAATTCATCAAAGTTCTTTTCTCTTTTTAGGTCATTTCGCACCGACATGGCATGCATTATTTCTTTTGTCAGTCAAGGGGGAAGTATCTCACTCTTTACTCTTTTTGTTCTAATCGGCGCATGTCTGTCTAATACTCCAAGGAATAATCTGTACCAAGAGGACAGCGCAATATTTGGATCATCTGTGAGAAGGACATCGTCAAAAGGAGTGTTATTAAGATCGTGTTAAGAAACTCATTACGACTGAAATGCTTAAACGATCTGTAGGTTGTTGTGGTATGACGATGTTTCTTTAATTTGGGGAGTTTTATAGACCAGCAACAAATCACGGGGCAGTGGTCACTAACACTAAGATCTGAGACACTAACATCGGACACCGCCTGCGGTTTGTTTGTATAGACGTGGTCAATGAGCGTAGAGCTCGCGGCGGTAATTCTGGTGGGGGATTTAACTAGCTGTACTAGGCCAAATAAAGAAAATGTAGTGTCCCATGCGGGATGGGGTTTAAGCATATCTATATTAAAGTCACCAAGAAGAATGACGTCATTTTGACCTTTATACACTTTGTCTAGGTTAGTAGTAAAATTGTCATACCACTCGAAGTTAGACGCCGGATTGCGGTAAAGAAAACCAACAAATGACGGTGAGCAATACGGGCACACACTCTACTTCAGCCGTTTCTAAGTCTTTACGCCTACGGACTAAGTGTTCGATAGAGTGAGGAACGTATACAGCAATGCCTGTTTGACCGTGACAGGAGGAATCTCTTCTCATGATACTAAAATTAGGAATTTTCACGGCATCATCACTGATATTTGAATTTAGGCGTGACTCGGTAAGGCCGAAAATGTCGAACGGTGTGGGACTGTCAAGAAACGCCGACAGGTCAGATACCTTATTATAAAGATGGAAAACGTTGAGGTGACCCACTCGTAATTTATGTTCTTTTTGTTTGCCTCTAGCCATGAGTATTTCGCTAAAGAGAAAACAAAACAATAAAATTAAAAAAAAAAATAGCGTATGAAGACAAAAATTAATGTGATAATCAAACGTTCAAAAATTACAAGAGCTGAGCGTTGCAAAAAAAAAAAAAAAAAAACAACCTCTCCCACAACTGAAGTGTATACGGAAAGTATCAATGTACGCTACCCTGAAGGAGCAATGTCAAAAATACTCCACGTCTGTTTAGGAATTGTTTGTGTTGCCGCGGATAAATACATGCAACGACGACGACGAAAACAGAACTTACGCCGCGGAGCACTCACAATAAGACAAATCGCTGTAAATAAAACAGTCCATCAGTGTTCACAGTCAATTTTCCTGCAATGATAGTACGGCTTAATAAACGCCGATTTAGGTGAGAACGCTTAAATAAAGCTTCGACACGGAGGTGCTCAGTGGAATGTAAGTGAAAGCGCTACACCAACGCAGCGTTCACTTAAGACACTCAGTCTAGTCCGCAAAGAATGTGAGAGAAGTCCAGAAGTCCGGGCAAGTCAGTCGTGTATCAACAGAAGCTATGAAAATACGGCACCATACACTTTTATCATGCAGTACTAAAGGTACTAATTTACTCTCGTGAGAAACACATGTGTGAGTGTAACCTGCATGAGACATCTATCCTTCAGTACGAGCACATGCACCTGCAGGAGCTCATGAGGATCTATGTCTCTTGCATTTGAGGCTTGTAGATGGCATGTGGTATTTATCCTCATGAGCCCGTGCATGTGCAGGGGCCCACGAGGATCCATGCCTCTTGCATTTGAACAGGTAATCGCGGCCAGCATGAGGTATCTATCCTCCAGAGACCGTGCAACCGCAGGGGCGCATGCGGATCTATGCCCTCTGCATTTAGAATTTGCGGTCAGCATGAGGTATCTATCCACATGAGCCAGAGCAGCTGCAAGGGCCCATGAGGATCTATGCCTCTTGCATTTGTCTTTTGTAGTCAGCATGCATCCTCATGAGTCTGTGCAGCAGCAGGGGCGCATAAGGAACTGTGCCTTTTGCACTCAGATTGTCAAGTTAGTTTCGTTCCGCAGAGGTCACACTCAGCGTTCCGGTATTGAAAAAGTAAAAATTAAACACATGCAGGTAGATACGGCAGCAGCAGCTGTGCCATAAGCTGCATTGTCTGTAGGGGATTGGGAGGGGTTGTCTCTGTTGGTGGCGATTGTTCCCACCCTCTGGGCGGCGCTTTTGCTGTAACTGCGGCGGGCGCAGCGAAGGGGTGACCGGCTGGTATGTAAGTACTAGCCGCTGGCATGTTGGGGAATTCTCCCTGTGACGTCACGACTGGCCCGCCCTGACCTTGCTGAGGACGCGGGGTAAAGGCGTGGCCGGGCTGGCGGGTGTTGTAGACCTGAAGCTGGTCGCGCTGTGGTTGCTCGTAGTTCTGCAGTGTTCTACCACGTCTCAGGTCCTGCTAATGGTGTCTGGCTCCGCTGAATGGCCTGAGGGACTCTTGCTTCTGGTTGTAGATGTGAAGAGGCTGGCTGCTGGCACGGCTGCTCTCCTCCATCCCGTGTCCGCTGTGGGGCTGGCGTGGAACACCTGCAAAGCGAATGTTCAGTGCCAGCTTCATGGCACCAGCAGTACTCGGGTGGGTGCCGTCCTGGTAGAGCTTCTTTCGGGGGGCTCTGTTGGCTGTGAGGAAGATGGAGGTGTGGTCCGTGAACAGAATCCTCATCTGCTCACAGGCCTCCCTTAGGGCGTCATTGGAGATGGAGGCGGGGGCAAAGAGGGGGTGGTTCTGACATCTCGGGGGCATGATGGCAGAGGCCTGAATGCGGGCATTGGGGAAAACGGAGGTCAGAAGACGGAGGAGCTGTATCCACGCCGGCTTCGTGACAGGACCCTGTTGCATGCAGCTGTTGATGCCGAGGTGAAACACAATTCTGCGGATGTGTCGTGCCTGGCGCTGATTGCGCAGCCATTCCGCCAGCTCGCTGACACTAAGCCCCGACACCGACATGTACTGCACGACGGCGCCGTCCACAGACATCCTCCGGGCATCGACCCTTTTTAGGACAGAGTCGCCGATGAGGAGCGTGTTAACGTCGGGCCTGATGATCTGGGCTTGCAGGTTGTCCAACGGGGTGACTGGTGATCCTGAGGTATTGGTCTCACGGGAGTCGGTGGCAGCGTTGAGTGCGGCACCGTCGTCAGTACCAGCACCTGGAACCTGCTCCTTCCCGTCGCCATTTGACAGGGCTGCAAACATGTTCTCGATGATGACGTCAGGGGGGGGGGTGTACTGAACAGTACTATTTCCTGAGGATTTGGGGGAACTGGGGGGTGTCGACCAGGCAGGATGGTTTGGGTGTGGTGGTGGGAGAGGCGGAGAGAGCAGGCTTGGGTTTGTTTGACTCTGCTGCCACACTCAGTGCCGTAAGCTTCCGCTCCATGTCGTGTAGCTTGCTGGCATGGCTGTCTTTGCAGGACGTCAGCTGGTTTAGGCGGTCGGTATGGCCTTGCTGTGTTTTTGTCACTGGCTCTAGCGATGAGTTGATCGCTTCAGTGACAAATCTGTCTGTTGCCCTGGAATAGTTTTTCAGTTTGACGTCACTGTCGCGGGCGAGACTGTCGAGCTGTGCCTGACTGTCAGACAAGGAGGCACAGCGAGCTTTCACTTCTGACAGCTCTCTCCGCGTCAGATGTAGCTCTGCCTGTAGTGTGCGGATGGTGGTTTGCACCATGAGCATCCACTCCAGTACAGGCCCCTGACACAGCGCAGAGAGCTCGATAGATGGCGGGGTGATGAGGTCAGCGTTGAGAGGACTGATGACATCAGGGCGCGGCGTGACCTGATCAGGTTGATTCAGTGCGTTGACCGGCGGGGGCCATATGGACGCTGGGGGAAGAGGTCCCTCTAGGTGGGGTAATGGGATTACCCTCGTCCGCTGGGCGAACGGTGGGGGTCGAGTCGCAGGGGAGCGGGGATTTCTCCACGGCTGGCTGGGCGGAGACACCTGCGTGGAGGGCGTTAAGGGCAGGTGTCCGGGGTTCGCTGCGGTGTCTGACACTTCATTGCTTGAGCTGCACTGAGCCGAGACAGGATCAACGGCAAGAGGGGGCGAAGGACTGGCCTGAGGAGGCTGGGAGATTAGAGCGCTGGCCATCTTGGCGACGCTGTCCCTCAGTGCGCCGAACTCGTCGTCAACCCAAGTTTTACAGCATTTGCCTTGGGCTAGGCCTGTCCCGGTGGTATAGAACAGTGTTACCGTAATTAGTTTCCGGGTCCCGTTTAACAGCTGAATGATAGTTTCATAAAGTTCACTGGGGTAGGGAGGGCTGATTGGAACACTGGTTTTCAACGCCTCATGGTCTTTATCTCTGTCTCTCCAAGAGAGGGTTATACCAGGCGGCATAGGCTCCTCGCCATAGAATTTGTGTAGGGCTCTCCTCCACAGGGGTATCTTCCAGCCCTCAGTTTCGAAAGTCACTTGAATTGGATCGTTAGTCCGTATTATCTTTCCTAAGGACAGTCTTGAGCTGGCCGCAGTGGAGCGTGTGACTGGCATAGTGAAAGTATGGCGGTGCCGCCATAATCAGTTTATACTCGGGGTGTCGACATGTTTGCTGATCAGCTCGGAGTTAGTCGCCGTTACACAGTACAGGACACTTAAACATCTGGCCAGTCTTTCAAAACCACTCATGCGTGACGAGATGCAGAGAGATGAATATTAGAGAGCGGATGGACACCTATAATCAATAATGCCGTATCGATAGTTATAAATCAGGGTAAATTACGTACGTAATTACGTTATGGTCCAGAATTTCTAATTTCCCGTTGTCGCTGTTGGCGTTCCTGAGAAATAGCGACTACATCCTGTACACGCCACCCCCCCCCCCCTACCCCCACACCCCACCCCCCACCAACCTTGCCCCTTGGAAACAATGGCTAGTTAAAATATCAATGCTGTCACTGTTGGCGTTCCTGAGAAATAGCGGCTACATCCTGTACACGCCACCCACCCCCCTACCCCCACACCCCACCCCACACCAACCTCGCGCACACACATACCCACCCCCCTACCCCCACCCCCCACCCCCCACCAACCTCGCACACACACACACACATACCCACCACCCTACAAAGCCCCTCACACCACCCCAACCCACACACACACAGGCACACACACACATATTAGGCCAAATTATTCCGTTCTGTGTCAACGCTTCAAATTTATGTCACTATGTCACTAGGACAGATTTGTTTTGTGGCACAAACCTTGAATATAGGTTTTCTTCCAAATATGGAGCACCAAGTCGTTCCTAAATAAAATAAAACTCGCCAAGTGAGGAGTTTGTGTGGAGAAAAAAGAATTTTTCTTTCGACGTCTGTGTGAAGAAAAAGTTTTCACTACACTCATCAGCACATCGTGACTGCTGGGAAGCATTAACAATAAAAGACAAAACCCATAACTCTACTCCCAGTGAGAGACCTCAGTTATTCAAAGTCACTATACACCCACCCTGTTTTACGAGTGTTTTTAGATCACCAACTCACGCGAGGAGAAAATTGGGTGTGAGTGGTTAGTTTGAAACCGGATCTGAATTGCGTGCGTTTATTGCCTTTCAACCGGGCAGTGGGACGACCCTAAACAATAGGCCTTTTATGCCCAAGCTTTTGCGTAGTCATTATTATAACACTTGCGGTGTGTGTGAGTTTTTGCGTCCCTTTCATAACCAGGAAGTTGTGCTTGAAAGTGGTAGTGAAACAGTTTCCTGTTTATTGCCTCAGTGGGGATGACCCTGAACAATAGACCTTTTATGCCCAAGCTTTTGGGTAGTCATTATATAACACATGCTCTGTGTGGGTGAGTGAGTTTATTAGAATGCACCCCTTTCATGACCAGTTTATATATTGTGTTTTAAAAATGAACTTAATGACGCTCGACCCACACTGTGGCTTATTTGTTGGTGCCACGGGCTGTGGAAAAACTGAATTTGTTCTTAATCTCTTACAAACAAGATACATCTATCATTTCGAAAACATTGTGATATTCTGCCCTACTGTCAAACACAACACAGCTTATCACAACCGTTCATTCATTTGGACTGACAGCAACATTTACTTAGTTGATCCTGAAAAGAAACTAAACGACTACCTGCAATATTTTTACAAGCAATTTGAATGACAGCCAACCCTGTTCATAGTCGATGACTGCTCTGCAGATAAGGATATTGTTAAGAAGAGAAACACACTAGCAGAACTGGCCTTCAGTGGCAGACATGCAAACATCAGTGTATGGATTCTCACTCAGAAATATAATGCTGTACTGAAAGATTTTCGTGAGCAGTTAAAGTTTATCTGTTTGTTTTACTGTAAAGATCGTGACAGCTTTGAAGACTGTCTCAGAGAGAACGATGTCATCCCCAACAAACATGAACGAGACATTGTGAAAAACAAACTGAAATTGACTAAGCATCTAAAGCTTATTTTAAAGACAGATCAACCCACAGGGTATGGATTAGTGAATTAATTTAGCCTTATGGTTTTGTCCATAAAAAATGATGGACAGACAAAGCGGGCGAGCATTTGATATCACAGAGAGCTTCAGAGGTGTTGTGCATTTTTATGACTTAAAAACACAAGTTAAACACCTGTTTGAGCCTTTGATAAAACTCTCAACACCAACGAAGATATACATGGCATTTAATGTAACTTTTGGATATTCTAATTGTCCACCACGTTATAATTACAAGACTGTTGATCTTAAGACACAAGATTTTATAGTTTATGATGCTAACTGTGACTGGTTTGAGAGTATGTGTTTACACATATTCTACCATCTAAGTAAACAACATGATTATATTGAATTTGTTACTGTCAATAAAGTGATATTACACCTGCAGCATGAGCACAAGACCTTAAGACACATACCGGGGAAGTGGTTGATTTGTTGGGAAATGAACTAAATATTTATTATTATAGGGATTACAGACAATAAAGTGGTATTACACAGGTATAATTTTTCCTATTTATTATTTTGTCGGTCAAATAAAAATGACGGACAATGCCCAAATCTTAAGAAACGTGTTTCACACAACAGACTTGCCTATATCCAACACTTACAGTGTCTATGAATCGATAGAAAGGTCTTTTTTGGTCATACAAGATAATCTTCTTTCTGGTAGTGTAAAGATTCAGATTGTTGCGAAAATAGAATTTACCAGGGTAGATGGTGAAGTGATTGTTTCGTATATCTCAACAAGACAACACACAGTTAATTCAAAAGAGGAATTGGAAAAAGTGTTTAGAGAAAGACTGTTGCCTGACTTCCTTGAAGCAATTGACAGAGCAAAAATGCAGGGATCTGGTTGGCACGAAGGCTGTGTACATGAACTACAACTGAAGCAGTCAAGATATCATCCTATATTAGGCAAATCATGGCTGCCACTACCAATTGAGGTTGCAGACAAAAAGGCTGTCGTTAATGTTCAGAACGAAGATAATTTCTGTTTCATGTGGTGTGTGCTTGCCAAACTGCATTTTGTAAAAACAAAACCTGAACGTGTATCTAACTATACCAAATTTGTAAATGAACTCAACTTCAGTGGCATAGATTTTCCTGTTAAGGTGGAGGATATAGATCTGTTTGAAAAACTAAATCCCGGGATATCTGTGAATGTGTATGTATGGGATAATGAGTCTGAGAACAAGTTACAACCAATTAGAGTGTCACCAATTGCCCCAACCTACGGTCAGTCAGAAGATAAGCATGTTGACATGTTACTAATAAGCTCTGGTGATAACTTTCACTACGCAATTATTAGGAGTATGTCACGACTAATTCATAATCATGTATCAAAACACAATGGCAAACAGGAAGTATGTAAGAGATGCTTACAAAGGTTCTCCTCTATAAAAGTGGCACATAAACATACCCTGCACTGTAGGTCAGCTGATGACATTCAAACAATACTTAGGTATCCAGATCCTGGTAGCAAGGTTTATTTTAAGAACTATGTTAATCAGCAAAAGCTGCCGTTTGTAGTGTATGCTGATTTTGAATCACTGGTTGTGCCATATGAGGGTCCTGTTCCAGAATCATTACCAAAGACAATAAAATTGAGTGATCAAGTGGTGTGTTCTTTCGGATATATTCTTGTTAGGTCTGATGGCCAGCATACAGAACCTGTTATACAATACAATACAATACAATACAATACAACTTTATTGTCTGTTCGAGTCCAGGCACGACAGAAGTTTGCCTTTCGGCTCGTCATGAAACAACAATATAAGACATTAACAAACGCTGCAAAAGCATATCATGAAAAATTATCATTGCAGCAATCTATCACAAGCAATCTGTCACAAGATGGGAGGTAATGTTAAGTAGATCATACTTATCGCGGCGTTATAAACGAGAGTTCAAAATCGAGACAGCAGTTGGAATAAAAGACTTATTAAAAACATTCCTTTTGGCAAGTGGCATGTTGAAACCTCACATCAGCAAACAAGTACAGACTTGTCAACAAGAAGATCAGGAAGAGGATGAAAGAAGCCAAAGAAGATTGGATTGAAGACCAGTGTTGTAGCGTGGAAGAGGGCATGGCAAACGGCAACAGCAAGAAGGCTTATGAAACGCTAAGGACCCTCACCAAGACTCAACAGCGAACAGCCACAGTCATCGAAGACAGCAGCGGCCAACTCCTAACGGAAAACACTGCTGTACTAAACAGATGGACTGAGTACTGCCGAGACTTGTATAACTACAAGGCTGAGCCAGACACCAGCATCCTCCAAAACAACCAGGTTGGGGCCAGGAAGGCTGAAGACCTGCCAGTGTTAGCTGAAGAGGTGGAAGCAGCCGTACGCGGCCTGAAGGGAGGAAAGTCTCCAGGTGTAGACAACGTACCTGCTGAACTGTTGAAACATGGAGGAGAAGTAACAACGAAGGTCCTCACTACACTCTGTCAAAAGATCTGGGAGCAAAAGAAATGGCCAGTAGAATGGACACAGTCTCTAGTGATCCCGCTCCCCAAGAAAGGAAACCTGAAACAGTGCCAGAACTACAGAACTATCAGTCTGATAAGTCACCCTAGCAAAGTAATGCTTAGAATCATTCTCAACCGCCTCAAAACTTTCGCCAAGGAACTGCTGGCAGAAGAACAGGCTGGCTTCAGAGTTGGAAGAAGCACTGTAGAGCAGATTTTCAACTGCCGCGTCCTGATCGAGAAACATCTGCAGCATCAGCGCGAAGTCTACCACAACTTCATTGATTTCAGGAAAGCATTTGATCGCGTCTGGCACGACGGACTTTGGCAAGTCATGAGATCGTTCAACATAGAGGAGGGACTGATCCAAATGATAGAAGCACTTTACAAGAACGCCTGCAGCGCGGTTCTACTTAACAATCAGTCAGGCGAGTTCTTCAGGACGACGATCGGTGTCCGTCAAGGATGCCTGCTCTCTCCTGTCCTTTTCAACATATTCCTGGAGAAGATCATGCAGGAAACCCTCCACGACCACCATACTTCAATCTCTATTGGTGGCAGATCCCTGTGCAATCTTCGATTCGCAGATGACATTGACCTCATGGCAGGCAGCAATAGTGAGCTTCAAAACCTGACAGACAAACTTTCAAGTAGTGCAGGGTCTTATGGCATGGAGATCAGTACGGATAAAAGCAAAGTGATGATCAACACCACAAGCGACAGCAGCAGCAACATCCACATGAATGGCCAGAAGCTAGAAGAGGTCAATAGCTTCAAGTACTTGGGAGCCACCCTGTCCAAAGACGGTAGTTGCATAGCAGAGATCCGTATCAGGATAGGTACAGCAACATCTGCAATGGCCAGGCTGGACAGGATATGGCGAAGTAACTCCATCAGCTTCACCATCAAGTACAGGCTTTACAAGTCCCTCGTAGTGTCTATTCTACTCTACGGCTGTGAGACTTGGACACTTCTTGCAGACTCAGAAAAGAAAATCCAGGCCTTTGAGAACAAGTGCCTGAGGAAGTTGCTTCGCATCTCATACCGCGAGCACAAGACCAACGAATATGTACGGAGCATCGTCACTTCCCTGGTGGGCCCACATGAACCCCTTCTGGCAACCGTGAAACGGCGCAAGCTTGCTTGGTTTGGCCACATGACCCGACACAACACCTTGTCCAAGACTATCCTCCAAGGCACTCTCGAAGGAAGTCGTCGGCGAGGTCGTCAGAGAAAGAGTTGGGTCGCAAACATAAAAGAATGGACCGAACTCGAGATGCCAGACTTGCTTGCCACCGCCCAAAATAGAACTCAGTGGAGAGCACTGTCTGTTGCTGCTGCCTTTCAGTCCCCCCAACGCCCAGTTCGGGCAAGGGACTGATGATGATGATGATGATGTTGAAACGTCTGCCTCATGGTAGCATTTGAAACTGATCAGAGAGTGGGTGACTAGGATCATTGACAATGCTAGCAGCTATCCTTCGGACAGCTCTATGGTACAGATCATCTACTGGGTACTGTCCTAGGCCAATGATCTTCTCAGCTGTTCTGACGATACGTGACAGTCTGCCCCTGTTTTTCATACTGAGATTGCCATACCAAGCAGTGATGTTAAACGTCAGTATGCTTTCGATCAGGCTTCTATAAACGGATTCTAAAACCCTGGAACTGACATCAAAACTTCTCAGTTTCCTAAGAAGGTACAGACGCTGATTTGCTTTTTTCACAATCAGATCAGTGTTTCCAGTGAAGGACAGCCCACTATCCACGACTGTGCCAAGGTACTTAAATTCAGTGACCACCTCTACAGGTTGATTATTAATTGAGACAGGTACAAAAATATCATCAACTTTCCTGTCATTTACAGAGGTGAAAATGCAGCAGCTGAGTTTTTAACAGAAATGAGACAACTGTATAGTCAGGTAGTACATTATTTGGAAAAGTGTCAGATGCCTTTGGTGATGACAGAAGAAGACAAATAGAATTTTGATACAGCAGTGATGTGTTGGATTTGTGAACAACCTCTGGGTGGTGATAAAGTTCGTGACCATGATCACATAACTGGATGGTACAGAGGTGCTGCCCATGGTGATTGTAACTTGAAATTAAAAATAGATCCCAAGGCATACAAACTGCCTATCTTTTTCCACAATCTCAAGGGGTATGATTCACATATTATCATGCAGGCTGTGGATGAGTCTTACAAAAAAATTAGTTGTATTGCCCAGACAACTGAAAAATACTTGACTTTTAGGCTGGACAACAAATTAGCATTTTATGACTCCATGCAACATTTGTCTTTAGGGCTTGCTAGTCTCGCAGAAAGACTGACTGAGTATCCAATAACAAGTAAATATTTTGAGCCAGACTTGATTAAGAAAGGAGTCTACCCCTACGAATACATTGATCACTGGGTTGTGTTTGAAGAAAGGAGACTGCCACCAAAAGAGAAATTTTATTCCACACTTAATGGTAAAGGTATTTCTGACTCTGATTACCAGCACGCACTTGATGCATGGGGTAAACTGGGGTGTGAAATGATTGGTGATTACCATGACCAGTACTTGAAAGCTGACGTTTGTTTGCTAGCAGACGTATTTGAAAGTTATCGTGAAAAGGGTTTGTTACACTACAGTCTTGACCCTGCTTGCTACATAACTAGTCCTGGCATGACATGGGATGCATTTTTTAAATCCAGCAAGATATTTATAGACCTGTTGTCTGATCGTACGATGGGTGAAATGGTGGAACGTGGATTGAGGGGAGGCATTAGTATTGCAGCGAACAATTACGCCAGAGCCAACAACAAATATCTGGACTGCCTGGGGTTTGACCCTCAAGGTCAAGGTCATTCATTACATACTTGGACGCTAATAACCTTTATGGATTTGCAATGTGTGAGTTATTGCCCTTGAAAAACTTTTGTCTATATGATTTGTCACAGTATGACATAACACAATTAACAAACTATATTATGAGTCATGACCGAAATGACGCGAAGGGTTAGATCTTTGAAGTAGACCTGGAGTACCCACACCACCTACATGATTATCATAATGATTATCCGTTGGCTGTTGAGAAAATGAGTATGACGGGGAAAAAAGAAGACACCAAACTTGTGCCAAATTTGAATGACAAATTCAATTACGTTTGCCACTATCGCTTGTTACAGTTTTACATCAGACATGGGTTAGTACTAAAGAAAGTTCACAGAGGCATTCAATTTGATCAGAGTGCTTTCATGAAAGATTACATAATGAAGAACACAACATTGCGTGCGAGGGACGGCAACACTGCATTTGACAAAGACTTCTTTAAGCTTATGAACAATGCCTGTTTTGGCAAGACTATGGAAAATCCTCATCACCGCAAAGATGTGAGACTGGTCACAACTGAATTGGGTGCAATTAAACTTACAGGCAAGCCACAGTACACAGGGTACAAAGAGTTTAATTCATCATTGTATGCAGTGTCACTCAAAAAAAAAAAGATTGTCAAACTGGACAAACCAGTATTCATTGGTATGGCAATACTTGAGTTATCAAAATTGCTGATGCTTGAATTTTACTATGATTACTTTAAACCAAGGTATCCTGAGTGCCGTCTGCTATACACTGACACTGACTCTATGATCATTGATGTGCCTACTGAAGACTTTTATGAAGACATGAAAACAGAACTGTATATGTATGACACGTCTGACTACCCTAAGGATCACCAGCTGTTTAGCACACAAAACAAAAAAGTGCCTGGTAAGTTTAAAGATGAACTAAATGGTGTGCCGATAGTTGAGTACGTTGGACTGAGATCAAAAATGTATTCTATACTGCACCAAAAAGGTAGTCAGTCAAAAGCCAAAGGCATAAAAAAACAGTGATAAAAAATAAAGACATTCGACATGAACATTATAAGCAAGTATTAGATGGTGAACTGATGCCTGATTATCCAAACAAGACACTGAGGTCAAACAAACACAATATTGAAATGATCCAAACACATAAAAAGTCTCTAGCAGTAAGGGACACAAAACGAGTGTTTCACACTAAGGAAAAGCTTATGCACCTGGACATTATGCACTTAAGTTATCTGAAGAAATAGCCAATGAACTAATCGATGAATTAGTTGATGAAATGATTAAAAATGTGTAACAGTGTCTGGGGGAATAATCTGTAATTCTTCTCTAACAAATGCCCTCTGAGGCGCAGGCTCATACAGATAATAAATCGATGTATTAGCGGAAGGAACTATTTTTTTAATATTGTGGACAGACGTAGACCAAATTGGATCAGTTGCCCTGCGCCTGACGTCATTCTCGACCTCGCCAGGTTGATACAAATATCTCACCTGTTTTGTAAACAAGCTTGTGTCTGGCGCTTTTGTTTTTATTTCTGACCCTGATGGTATTGTTTTCAATTTAATAGCATCAGCGGGCTTAGGGTGACCTTCATTATTCATTGCTTTTATCACAAACGGTAATCTCTTAACCCACTCAGTGTTACGTGTGTCATGCATGAGTTCCTTAGAATACTGATAGCTGAAAAATCTCTCCGATAATTGCTTGTTAAAGTTCTCAACAATTGCCTGTGATCTATGCACGCCCGGTATGCCTCGCCGCACTAGCACTCCATGCTTTGCAAATAACTGATTAACAGCGCCTTTAAATTTAGATCCATCATCGACTTGCACAAGCCTAGGATATTTTAAAGGCCCTCGGCTATATATTTGTGTTAACTCAGTGGCCACTGTACTAGCATTCTTGTCAGTTATGGGTTCGGCTTCCTTGTACAGTGAAGCTATGTCAACAACAGTTAATGCATACTTGTATCGTTTCTTTCTTATTGTATCATGCGGCAGGAACAGAAGATCCATTTGATGGGTGTCATTAGGTCTTGAGGTCTTGTTATTTTTCTTGGAGCAGGAAGATATATTTGCCAAATAGCCTGTTTTTGTAGCCACTGTTTTATTTGGTCAAGTGTGACATCACCACCCACAGCAGCATGTAATTTTTCTATTGCGGTTTTTCCTTTCCAGTAGCCAATAGGGGAGTAATATATTTTGGATAGTTTAGCTCTGACGTCTGTCATTTCTTCTAGCAATAAAAACTCCTGTAAAATATACTAATGTCATTCCTACTAGAACAAATATTATTTCTCCATTTTTTTTGTTCTGGGCTTGGTTGGTAATAGTCGCTAAGTTTTGGTCGTGGGATAGACATGTCTTCACCTGTGACAAGAAAGTATTCTTTGATCGCGTCATCGACATTAGAAAATGTATGCTGTGCGTGACCTTCAAGCCTGAGTTTTTCATTGATGAAATCAAGTTTCTCTATTCTTTGCTTCTCATAATCTTGTTGAGCTTGTGCCAGTTTTTCAGATGCCTCATTGTGACGCTTCATTTCTTCTGCAGATTCCTCTCTACCCATTTTTGAAAAGAGATAGTTTGATCCACTAAATGCAAGTGCGTTAACAACGGCCCCACCAATCATAATATCTATAGTTGCCATATTTTTTATTTACATAGAAACATTTTCTGGAATAATTCCTTACTTGACAAGAAGGTCTTTTGTGGCAATCGATGCTGTTACAACAGCTACTAGCTTAGCACTGTCTTCGAAGTCTAATCTACTCAAGTCTGTCGATTTCATTTTGAGAAGACTTTTCCCCAGCATAGAATAAGCAACTGTTAGCCCGCTTATTACAGCAGAGTGATAGACAAGGTTCATTATGTTCTTTGTGTCGCTCATTTTCTTATGCCACAAAAATTAAAATAATAAATTTATTTACTGCATGTAAAATGGGTCCACGGCTTTGGGTGTTGCTGGTAATGTGGCGACTACTTCTTTTATTTTTGGAGTGTTTGATTTTTTGGACACTGTTTGAGTCTGTGGTTTGTATTTTTTGTATAATTGGTAACCTACGTAACCAAATCCGAAAACAAATCCAGCAACTATATATTTTGTTGTTTCGGGTTTAGACTCAGTTGTTTGTCTCTCACTTTTTTGGGGGTGTGATGGTAGTGACACTGGTGCTGTTGATGGTGTGTCAGTCTTTTCTGTTAATGTCTGAAGCTGTAATTTTTTTTTGTCTGTTATATTTAGCTAATCTTTTTCCAGCCTCTATTCGACCTGGGCTTTTAGCCTTAGTCACTGTTTGAACCTGTGTCAAGACAGGACTCTGTTGTGGAGTCGTCTGGGTCTCGTCCATTTTCTTCTAATTTAAAATTTATTTTAGAAAAATCAATATGACTACTAGTAACGAGCAAGGTTACCACAGGTGCAAGGTAATTCCCAAACTTGTAAAACATAAGGCATGCTAATTTGCCTATTGAACTTGAAACTATGGGGTTGCTTTCTAGATCATGTGAAAGGCTGTCACTATCAACAGGTAGGAAGTGACTCACAGCTTTTGTGTATAGGCAGACAAGAGATCGACTCAAATCACGTGTCATTAGTGAACTAATGTGGTTTTCATATTTCGAATGAAGTTTAAATAGTTCATCAGCGGTAAGAGATTCTATGTCTTCTGTCATGCATTGTTTACCAAGAAAAGCTTTTGATTTTCTGGAAACAACTACAGAGAGAAGATGCTGTTTTTTCGAGTATAAGTCTTGGTTTTCTACAGCACAGATATCGCTTAGAAGAAGTAATTTGTCTTGGTTCATTTTATAATGAAAAATAAAAAAATAACACAGCTTTGCTTGGACCTGTGAATAACTTATGATCTTACTTGATAACTAATTTCAAAGTTACCTACAACTTACAAGTGACTTTGACGTTAACTTTGAAGTTAGTTGTCACAAGTTCTTGACTCCAGACAATAAGACACTCGATCAGATTTCTCAAGTTACAAGGACAACAAGAAAACTTTTTTTAGTACTCTGGTGGTGGAGCTGATGGCGTCAAATGAGCAGGCATGACATCTCTTTGCGAAGAGTATGACAAATTTAATGAACAATTGATCGTTAATTGTTTATAAGTCCTTGTACTTTTTTCATAGTTTCTTCTACACCTATCTTTTTCCCTTGTTCTAAAAAAGATTTCTTTAGCTCTTCAACATTCGTGGGTTGACTACGCATCTTATTCTGTATTTCAGACTTTTGTTGTTTGTAATTGGCCAAATCATCCTGGACTTTTTTAAATTCGTGATCGTCAACTTTATTATCCTCTAAAGCCTTACTGATAATAAGTTTCATACTGCTCAGCTTAGCTCCAGCGAGCATACTCAATGCTTCATGCTTCTGCAACTTCGTATAAAATCTTTTGTTAAGGGCCTCCATACCAAAGCATGCCAGGCTTGTGGCAAGGCCAACACCTTCAATAGCAATTCCTATGACACTTCCCACTCCAGTTGCAAACAGAGCTATACCTCCTACAGATAATCCGGCTGAAACCACACCCACGGCCATTGAAGTGTTGTGTACAGAATTGAAAACCGTTTTGTAACGTCGTTTGCACCGTGAGTATATTGCTTGTTCTTCTTCCAAATACTTCAACGCTTCTGTAATATTCATTAAATGGAATGAGTCTGCCTGTAATGTTTTATCTGGAACAATAGGATCAAGCGGCTCAGGCGGTATTTGCGGACACAGTGGTGGCATTTTTTGTGGCAAATATTTTTTTTATTATTCTTCTAATTTATTTTGCAAATCTTCAAAGGTATACAATTTGCTAGCGTAATAAAATGAAACAAGATCTATGTGTTCCAGGTTTATGAAACTTAGACGAACAAAAATTTGTTTATCGATCACTACCTTAACAGCAGGGACACTACTCAAAACTTCAAAATCTGTATTGATTTTTCTAATAGCAATAACAACCTTTGTTGACTCTGCTACTGAGCTTTCCCACGTAAGTTTGATTCCCTGCGCGATATCTGCTTCTTTCACAGCTTCCACAGATCTCATGAGAATTTCAAAAACTATTGTCGCATCTCTATCTATGGTAAAATTTGCTGGTACGAACGAAATAGAAGTATCTGTTCTGCCTTTTCTATTTGTAAGAAGATACCTTCGTTTCCCATACTCTTGAAGTTTCAGTTTTTCTCTGCTATTGGTTTCGGAATAGCTTGGCACAAGACTTACAAGCATTGGCTCAGAGTTAACAACTTTTCTAAATACTAAGGCTCCTTCATCAGTAAAATAAACATAAGGACTGATAAAAACAAACTTTATGTCCCATACAATGGGAATAGGTGCAAGCGGAACAGGGGTAGGAATAATTACCCACTTATTAGCCACATGTTTTAAGCTGTAGAGCACATTACTTACAGGAGTAGGAACAGTAACATCACGAAGTTGACTAAGTTTAGGAAACGCACCATCTTTTACATCTTCAATTACCTTTCGTTTGTACAATCCAACGGACACAAGTTCAAGGCCATACACCTCTCCTACCTCACCTTCTTTATCAAAATCTTGCACGTCAGCCAAATCTTTCAACTCTATTGATGGACATTCAACTGGAACAATTCTCGGCTTTGGACCAAGACCGCTCATTTTTATAAAACAAAAATAAAATTTATTTCACTTCCAACACAACATAAAAATCATGCATGACAACTGGTTTGTCATCCTGGTTAGTTACAGATAAGCACAATGATTCAAAGAAACTGGAACCCAATTTTTTAAACCGTGAATTAGGAAATCTAACAACTACATTTTCACAATATGGGGCAGTTCCAATCAACACACATTTCAACAAAGATGAAGGCTTTCCATTGTGAAGATTATCAGTAGTGCTTAATTCTTTCAAATGAACATTTAGCAATGTGTGTACTGACAAATGAACAGGGTATCTTCCAGTTATTCTTAATTTTTTTTGGTGATGGTAGACGTCCATCTGATTGTGACCAATCTTCGTCTGGATATGTTATTTTTTTACCTAAAAAACCAAGTAATAATAAAAGACTAATTGATAAAGAAAACTGACCACTTTTCGGAAAATCAATTGTAACAAGTAAATTAGCTGGGTTTAAAGTTGCTTTAATTTTAAATTCATTTTGAAGCCATTCAGCTAAAGTACAAAAGTCATAATATCCAGCTCATAAAATATCACCCTTTTCTAAACCATCAAGAGTTCCACTTACAGAATAATTGTTATCATCTGTTACATTAAACCACTTTACTGTATAAAACATTTCATGGATAGCTACAGCCTTGCTACCATCACGATTATCAATCCCATTAGTTAACCACACTGGTTTGCTTGTGTCAAGATTTGTTAAGGTAATAAACATTTTTATTATCTCATAAAAAAGGATGGAATTTAAATCACCAACCATTACCACTACAAACGCATTTCAATTTAACGTGAATGCCAAATACAATGTCGCACCAACTTATGACCAGAAAATAATTCAACTAAATCAACTAGACATAGCTGTAAGCGAACAAGATTTATTTCAAGTCAAAGTACCCAACCCTTTTGATCATTACCTAAACCCTCCAATAACAGACGATGCTACTGCAAGAAAGTCGTCTTCAAGTCCACTACAGATGTTTCAAAACCAACTCAACTTTGCTATACTGTGTAGTACTACAGGATGCGGCATTTCTTTTACAGACCATTTGAATCACCCAAACAAACTGATTAAGTTTGTCTATCGTTTCCACACTTATTACCAGCTTAGAAGAATACTGTCAGAACTCCATACCCCACTGCCCACTGAATCTAGTTTCAACAGGTATAACAACCCCATGGATATGAAAGCGTTTGAATGGATTTGTAATGAGTTTAACATAAGCCCCCGATATGACTTCACACAAAAACTTGATGATCACAACGGCATGGGTACATTGTATTACGCTATGAGTCACAGACAATACCCACAAGATTATTACCCTGGTTACACTTCATTCTCATCAAAATCACAAGTATGGTTAGATCAATAGAACAGAAACAGTCTGGTTAGTTCGGGTTTAACATCCACAGCACCGAGGTGATCATGGACGGCCCTGACGGGCGGGTTATGGGGGACAGGGAAATCTATTGCCTATGGAGTACGACCTGAACACTGATCAACTCAGGTGTACTCCAACTATGCCACTTTGATTTACCAGGACCCTTCAACGGACATGCTATGGAACAAATCAGTTTTTCCCCCTGGATTAAACAGTCTAATGCCTGGACCACATTTATCTTAGACAGGAGTGACGGGTTTACTCAAGCGGGAGTGGAGCGCGTAAATGAGTCTATCAGAACTTATGTCTGGTGTTTACTAGGTGCACAAGCTCAAACAAAATCAAATATTTTGAATGGAAGTGGAAAGTTCAAGACACAAAAACAGTTTCTTGCAAACCTGGAAGATTTGATCAACTCAGTAATTGATCTCCCGTCAAGCATACAGCGCTATCAAGACATTCTCAGATATGCGAGATCAAAAGCTGACTTTGTAGTTGGCATCGGGTTATACATGTTGCCGTCTGATCTTCAACTCCAAATGGGTACAATAACAAATTATAATAATGAAATAGTTGTTGCAGGTGTTGGTCAAAAACTCGGCCTCAATCAATCTGTAAACTTAGGAGGAACAACTGTGCATGTACAGTTGTTAAAACCATTACAGGCGGTTACTTCCCCTGCCCCTGTAGTAACACAAGATGTAATACATCAGTCTACACATGATTCCGAGAGAACAGCATTGGTAATTGGTCTTATTGGAGTAGGAATATTACTTCTTTACCTGTTTCATTAAATAGCCTACCATTAACCCTCCTACTGTCACCAAAAAGACCCAAACATTCTCTGCCATAAATCCTACTACCTTTGCTGCAGTACTTATCATCCAACTGACAAGTGAGCCTAAAATGCCAGGCAGCGCATCCTTCGCTTTTACAGCTAATTTCTTAAGTAAGTCTGATATATGAGACAATTGTTTCTTTACCCACGACTGTAAATCTTTTGGATCAGTTAGTGGTGCTGGAGGGGCTGGAGCGCTACCCCCTGGTCCACCCGTTACAGCTAACACTACAGTACTGATAATAAATCTGAGAGCAGTAATTAAACTTGCAATTGTGATACCCTGCTCTCTGAAAAGTGTTTTCAATCTTTCAGCCAAAGTTGTGTCTTCGTGAAGTATTTTCTGAATAGTTTTTCTAATTCTGTTAATCTGTGTTTTCAGTTTTTCTTTTCCAATTTCAATCACCTCTAGTCGTGCGGATCTTTCTATCTGCAAATCATTTAATCTGTGTTGTATTTTTTCTTTCATTTCTGTGTCATAATTCTCATCATCAGCTTTAGCTAATTTTTCTTTTTCTTTTTCTATGTGATTATCAAGCTCGCCTAGTTTAGCTACATTATTCACAAGCTCACCTCTTATTGACTGCAGTGTTTTATCCAACCCCACTAACTCCCGCATTGTCAAAGGAGAGTCACCCATTGTTTTCATAGCCTCATTTATTTGCCCTTCTGTAAATGAAGTTTCTTGTATTACTGTGTTTGCTATTTCTGGCAGGCTTGTTACTGCTGCCATTTCAATTTCTTGTCCAGTTGGCAACCTTGTTTGTACGTCATGAAGGGTACTAGCAAGACGAGGTGGTAACTGTTTATCTCCAATACCAAGTTGACGCAAGGCGCCAACACCACCTTCATTTTTGATTGTACTTAAAGCTCTAAACTTACCAGGGTCTCTTTTGTTAGTCAATTGTACTTTTCCTCTGTCAACAGTGTTTAAATATAAATGGCCCTTGCCATCAAGTTCAAACTGATTAGGATCTATGTTGTCTGGGCGGTCACCAACATGATCATAAAACGAGTTCACTTTGCTTTTTAAAAGTTTGTGGCATAAACTGTAAGTATTCCTTGTACCAGCCATATCTGCCATATCTGTTGCACCAGTATCATAGTCATTCATGTCATCCATTTCAAAATCTTCATGGTGAAATCCTCCCGCTGCCATTGTTTTTATTAATTTAATATTTTTTTATTTTTGCATAATAAAATGACACAGTCCTACGGATCAAAGTTAGACCCATACAGAAAACTACGTGAACCTTTTGGTGTTAAGGGCATTAGACAATCAATTGTCATCACTAACAATCCTAGTACTATAGATCCAAACCAAACCCTTACTGTCAAGTTTCCTAACCTAGGCCCCAGTGACGTTATTGTTCCTGGTACTGCACGCCTTGCATTTAATATCGAACTTTTATCAGACACAGATGACAAAAGAACACTAGTTAACAACCTAGGTAGAGCAATTATTAAGAATATTAAAGTTAAACTTGAAGGACTGGAAGTGTTTAGTCTTGACGATTCCGATGTGTTCTACTGTTACAAAGATTTGTGGCTTACACGGAAAGAACGAGAGGATCGTATTTATCAAGGCATACAGTCAGATAGCATTATGAAAATTCGAATCAACACAGGTGATAAATCAACCACAGAAGTCAAAGATGTTATAGTGGCAGAAACATATGGAAATAGATTTTGCATTCCACTTGAGTTTGAAATCCTAACAGCGCATTTGCCTTATTACCAAGGAGCACTAAATGACCGCCTGAGTTTTGAACTAATGTTTAATGACTACTCCAAAGTTATCAAATCAACGGATCTCAATGCATCATACAAGATCTCTAACATTTCCTTGGAATATGAAATTGTCACACATACTCATTTAGCTACTCTCATACAAAATCAGTACCAGTCAACACTGCCGATTTATTATGACCGTGTGATAAGACACAGTTTAATTAATAAAAACAAAAGCGATCCAATGTGGAACATCAACTTGAACACACCTGCTAGGTCACTGAAATGTATTCTTATGTTATTTGTTGAACCAACAAGTCCATACGGACGGGATTCAGAAAAATTCTATAATCCAAAGATTACTCATTTGTGACCTGCTCCCACAAAAGGTACCTTAAGTCGCTTTCAGCCAAATGGAGCTACAGGCCGAAACGTGTGCAGGGGGTCATCTTGGGTCAGTTCGAGTGATCAACTTTAAATGCATGTTTCTGGCTTAATAACAGGTCTACAACAATAGTTTTTGCATCAAGTTAATTTGTTTTGCTTGTAGATTGTAATTATGTAAATATCTCAAAACTCAAAATTTCCGACTTATGTTCCCTTTTGTGGGAGCAGGTCACATTTGTCCTGTACAATCGAAGGACGACCAAATCAAGTGTATGCGTCGGGAATGATGGGATATCAGCATTATGACGAGATCACAAAGTATTTTGCTGGGGGGGGAGAATTAGAGATAAATCGGCTAACATAGCATGCAAGGATCTGCATCTGTATGATGTAAGAATCGGTGAATACCTGACAAACAAGTACGCACTGTGGCTAGATCTGCGTTCTACGGAAGATGATTTTCTTCATGGCTCTGGCCGTACTATCGAAAACGGCAGTGACGGGATTACAATTCAAATACAGAAAAAGACTGAAAAAGCCGAAGCAATAAATATATATTTGTATCTGATTTATGACGCACAACTCAATATTTCTGAGAGCAGGCTAAGCGCTCACATATATTAAAAAATCACTTAGCTTTTGAGTTGTTTTGGTTTTAATCCTTCACAGCCCATTTTGAATCAGAAATGCACCAAATCACAATAAAAATCCGAACGTGTTAGCGGGCATGTCAAGCTTGTGCTCTTAAACTCAGACTAAACTGAAAATAAAAGGCCTATTGTACAAACCGTTTCACTACCAATTTCAACCTTCCTGGTTATGAAAGGGACGCATAAACTCACTCACCCACACAGAGCATGTGTTATATAATGACTACGCAAAAGCTTGGGCATAAAGGTCTATTGTTCAGGGTCGTCCCCACTGCCGCACGCAACACAGATCTGGTTTCAAACTAATCACTCACACCCAATTTTCTCCTCGCGTGAGTTGGTGATCTAAAAACACTCGTAAAACAGGGTGGGTGTATAGTAACTTTAAATCACTGAGGTCTCTCACTGGGAGTAGAGTTATGGGTTTTGTCTTTTATTTTTAATGCTTCCCAGCAGTCACGATGTGCTGATGAGTGTAGTGAAAACTTTTTCTTCACACAGACGTCGAAAGAAAAATTCTTTTTTCTCCACACAAACTCCTCACTTGGCGAGTTTTATTTTATTTAGGAACGACTTGGTGCTCCATATTTGGAAGAAAACCTATATTCAAGGTTTGTGCCACAAAACAAATCTGTCCTAGTGACATAGTGACATAAATTTGAAGCGTTGACACAGAACGGAATAATTTGGCCTAATATGTGTGTGTGTGCCTGTGTGTGTGGGGTTTGGGGTGGTGTGAGGGGCTTTGTAGGGTGGTGGGTATGTGTGTGTGTGTGCGAGGTTGGTGGGGGGTGGGGTGTGGGGGTAGGGGGGTGGGTATGTGTGTGTGCGAGGTTGGTGGGGGGTGGGGTGTGGAGGTAGGGGGGTTGGTGGCGTGTACAGGATGTAGCCGCTATTTCTCAGGAACGCCAACAGTGACAGCATTGATATTTTAACTAGCCATTGTTTTTAAGGGTCAAGGTTGGTGGGGGGGTGGGGTGTGGGGGTAGGGGGGGGGGTGGCGTGTACAGGATGTAGTCGCTATTTCTCAGGAACGCCAACAGTGACAGCATTGATATTTTAACTAGCCATTGTTTTTAAGGGTCAAGGTTGGTGGGGGGGTGGGGTGTGGGGGTAGGGGGGGGGGGTGGCGTGTACAGGATGTAGTCGCTATTTCTCAGGAACGCCAACAGTGACAACGGGAAATTAGAAATTCTGGACCGTAACGTAATTACGTACGTAATTTACCCTGATTTATAACTATCGATACGGCATTATTGATTATAGGTGTCCACCCGATCTCTAATATTCATCTCTCTGATGCGGCGATAACGACCATTCTACCAGCGTGACACAACACAGGATATGCGCCTCACTAGCCGAGGCAGAGTCCAAGCCGCTTACACTTAAATTACGTAATGCAAATAAAATCCTGTGTGTCCTTTTCTGTAGTTATAAGTGCGAGTGTTCCATTTTTTTTGGCAGTAACTCTGCCCATTCAGCCAACTGAATAGTGAAGCAGAGAAGTAATAACACTTGTCCTTGAAGAACTCCCTTCCTTTACCACACGTCTTTCCTGCTCCTTGCGTGCTGGTCACAGGCGAGTATTTAAAGTTTGGGGAGTCTGCTGGCCTGACGCGACGGAGAGACAGACAGTCAGCGAGACATCCCCCCCCACCCCCCCCCCCCACCCCCCCCCCCCCCTCAGACGAAATCAGCGATAGCTGGAAGTCTGGTCCTTTTAAAAATTGCACTTGTACTTGCTGGCCTGACAATGCACGGTCGGTCACGGGTGGCAAAACCTGTGTAAGGAGGGGGTCTGAAGACGCAAATTGTATTATCTGAAGGCACACCGGTGAGGCGCTGTTGAATGTTTACGGGTTTTCGTTGGTATAAATGAAGAGATATTCAGTGGTCGACAATGATTTGCTCTGGGTTGAGAGAGACAGAGAGAGAGGAGAGAGAGAAAGACAGAGAGAGAGAGAGAGACAGAGAGACGACGACGACGACGAAATGTAATAGAACGTTATTTCTCAAGTATAAATGATCAGGTAAACAAAACTTTTTTCAATCATGTCCATGTACATACACAACACAACACAACACAACACAACACACACACACACACACACACACACACACACACACACACACACACACACACACACCATCACACACACACACACACACACACACACACACACACACACACACACACACACACACACACACACGGAGAATGGATGGGTGGATGGATAAATTGATGGATGGACAGAAGGACAGACGGACGGATTATCGGACAAACGAGCGAACAAACGAAGGAACGAAACTGCATTTTCAAGGGAAGATTACAAAGTAAAGTAGGTAAAAGCACTGTCAGGGGAGAGAAGTGCGCATGATCGACCAGTGATCATAGATCTACTTTGGTCAAAGCACACAAAAAAAAAAGAGATAGGAAAGAGGGGTGTGTGCTAAGAAATGAAAGGAAGCAATGCATATGGAAGCCCCCCCCCCCCCCCAGGGGGGCGTATCACATATCCCACTGTTCCATCCACTCGGTGCATGGAAATTTAAATCTAGGTCCCCCAACACACACACACACGGGGGGGGGGGGGGGGTGGGTGGGGGGGGGGGCTTCGATATGCATTGCTTTTTTTACTTTCTTAGCACTCCCCCTCTTTCCTATCTTTTTTTGTGTGTGTGCTTTGACCACAGTAGATCTATGATCACTGGTCGATCATGCACACTTCTCTCTCCTGACAGTGCTTTTACCGACTTTACTTTGTAATCTTCCTAAAATATTAGCACGGGCAGTCTCCCCTTTTCTTTTCATTTATTACATTTTCAATGATTTGGAAGGCCTTTTTTCCATCTCTGTCTATTAAACAAGTTGCAACGGTAGCTAATATGGAAAATTACATGGTACAAATTTACCGTGTGTACAAACTAAATAAACGTGCTGTAACCGGGTAGAGTTTTCTCTTTCTAGATAGACCCACTCGGGGAGTACGCCATATGAGATGAGATCCTAAACACCTCTAACAGAAGTGTACGTGTGGTGTACTCCCTGAGTGGGTCTCTCTGGGGAGTACTCCCTCTAACCCATTACATCATGCGGCTATTTTTAAAAATATACTTAGTGTCCTATGAAGGCTACATAACAAGTACAGGTGATAGATCAACCATTTTAGTCAACCGCGGTGGTACCAGAATAGCTTGGCGCCTCAGGCGCCAAGCTATTCTGGCACCACCCTTCAACTAAAATGCGCCTCAGGCGGCAAGCTATTCTGGCACGACCCTTGAACTATCAGTCAAATTTATTTCAAGAAAAAGTGTATCAGGATGACAAGGATGAATGGTACGGGACTTTGTAGATCGAGGGAACGCAAACTTAAGTATGTAAAGCAAACAAAAACATGTACAAATACAATAAAGTGTAAAACAAATATGTATGGTACTACAGTGTACAAGGTGCTTACCTCGTCTTCACACCAGCCACACAGCCTGCTTGGTATCTGGTCTCCAATCTCCAAGAGGCGGCCCAACTAACATTATTATCTGAGTTATCTGAGCCAGCGGGCGCCGGTGTGTTGCCGACATATGTGTTAATTAAACGTAAACGAACCTCCCCCCGTCCTGGGAACGGGCATACAACGTGGTGTCAGCAAGAGGCATAGATCCTCATGAGCCCCCGCAACTGCGGGGGCTCATGAGGATCTATGCCTCTTGCAGTTGGATCGCAGTGCAGAGCAGTGTTATTGATAGTGGAGAAGACACTCAGTGTCGGTACATCGCGATACAGGAAAGGTCACACCGCATTGTTTCGCGTTCGTGCTATTCAATGATGAATTTCGTGTGGTGCTGAACTTCCACGGTAATAATATTAATATTAATAAAGAGGATTTATAAGGCGCCTATACATGGCAAGACGCTCTAGGCGCCGTACACTGTATGAACAAGAAGAATACTACACAAAAGTGACAAAACCAAAACCTCATGTACAATTACACAAAATAACAGACAGAATGACTAAATACACGAACACTGGTAATCAAGATGGGAAACCAGTGGAGAGCGTGCAGGATAGGGGTATCAAAATAAACCAATGGAGAGCGTGCAGGATAGGGGTATCAAAATAAACCAGTGGAGAGCGTGCAGGATAGGGGTATCAAAATAAACCAGTGGAGAGCGTGCAGGTTGGGGTATCAAAATAAACAAGTGTCGAGAGCGTGCAGTTAGTTCAGTAGTTAGTTATTTGGGTTTAATGCAAAGCAGGCGAGAGCGTGCAGGTTGGGGTATCAAAATAAACCAGTGGAGAGCGTGCAGGTTGGGGTATCAAAAAAATAAACTCACGCACGCACGCACGTTACGTCCGTAAACACACACACGTAAACACACACACACACACACGGCCACGCGCGTGCACACACACACACACACACACACACACACACACACACACACACACACACACACACATACACTGACACACACACACACATAGATCGCGACATCTTGTGTATAAATGTTTTTATTATGTGCTACAATAATGCTAGACAACAGGGACTTAAATTAAATTATGAAGTTGGAATGTCTTAAAATAAAGTTTTTATGCTCTCCCTCTACACAGGACGCAGGCGAGTTCCTTCCCTTACTGAAAGGCAGTGGAACACCTCTGGTACGTGTGTCTCAGGGGCGGATCGGGAGAGGGGGGGGTTTCCGGACCCAGCCCCGCCCCCATCGCCCCTCCGCCCTCACCCCCCACCCCCCCAAAAAAATCTTTAAAATCCTATAACAAAGTCCCCCCCCCCCTTTCCCCTTCCCCATGTTTAATATCAGCAGCCCAAGCCCGCTATGGAGCAGATCGCTGGGCCTGATGTGAAGATTTATCATAGACATACGTACACCGTTTACAGTTTAGATAACGCAAAATAGTAACCCTTTACAAGTCCCCTCAGGCAAAGCACAAACAAATAAATAAGCCACTGTCTGGTGGCCCTAAAGACAGACGAAAGGCTTAACACATTCAAGGCTCCCCGCAACAATAGCTGCGGAATTCGTATAGCCGCAGGCAACGCAGCTATTGATGCGGAGTTCCTTGAATGAGTCAACACCCTGTTGTAAACAGCAACGGTGGCTGCGTGCGCAAGAGGGTTAATTCCTATCCTACGTGCGATATGAGCACGTGCCGCTACCTGTATATGTGTACCGCCTCACCTGTCGTTACCTATTTCCGACATTCGCTGAGTAAAAAGACGATATGGTTGTTTGGCATTTTGAGGCATGCCAGCCCGGGGTGATAGGAAAACAGAGTGGCCCTTATCATCTTGTATGTTCGATTGGGGTGGGGAGCGCGCAGTTCATTCACTTTGTGAGTCATTATGCAGCTTGCAGGGCCCTTTTGTCTTGAACTTGCGAAGGGCGGCTGCACACCTCAGTAACCACGAGCGTGTCTGGACTAATGACGAGTAGAACTGTAAACAAGTTGCCCGCTGCAGGAGTTGGATTTGCCATTTATGCATGCAGTCAAAGGGTACTGCCAGATTAGCTTGGCGCCTGGGCAGGCGCAAAGCTAATCTGGCACTATCCTTAAACTTTAGTCTTTGCGTCTTAACCCCTTCAATGCCGAAAAAAATGGAACATCCCCCGGTATGCGGACTGCAAGAGGTATAGATCCAGTGGCGAGAGGTATAGATCCTCATGAGCCCCCGCAGTGGCGGGGGCTCATGAGGATCTATGTCTCTTGCTGAAATCACGTTGTATCCAAGTTCCTTATAGGGCGCGGGGAGCTGACGTCATCACGCTAGTCGTGGGGGCCATCTTAAGAGGATACGGGACTCAGGCGCTCATCGGGAAATGGCTGTCAGGACAATGCCAGGAAAATCCTGACGTGCTATAAGCAATAACAGCAAGTCTTGCCATCACTGTAGGAAACCGCTCACCAGAATCTGTTTTTGTTTGTTTCCAAAGAGGAAGAAACGTGAAGAAAAACATGTTGAAACACTACTTCGCTACTATCTGAAGGCTGTCCTATCCTGTTAAGATCAGTGGCGGCTGACGCGCCGACGCTCCTAGGCAACGCGGGGAACTTCCCCGCGAGCCCTATAAAAAGGCCGGGGATCTTTGTCCCTGAGTTTACGATTTCCAAAACAGTCTGCTTCCAGTGACAGCGATGGGGTTAAATTAGAATCGTCTGCTGTTTCAGGGTGCGCGGGTAGAAAAGAATCAATCGACACTAAACAGCAGCATTAACCCCTTCCTTGCCAGCGCGTGTACATTTTGTATCTGAAATCCGCATTCACTGACCGACTAAAAGCCACAACTGTCCCAAAAAACACGGACACAAAGTGGTCTCAGCAAGAGGCGTAGATCCTCATGAGCCCCCGCAGTCGAGGGGCTCATGAGGATCTATGCCTCTTGCCCAGTTGGATCGCTTTTTCTCGGCAGTGCAGGGGTTAAGGATTAGAGAAAAGCGTCGCTCAGTGATGAAGAGACGTTTACCGGCATTGCGCATATACAATATGTTCGCCTCTTGCAGATTGTGTACAGCTGTGAAGTCCATTTGGTTGTGTATTTGTGTACGATACCGCTATGTCTGTGATCAGATCAGGCTCCGGGCATTGCGCACGGGCGGATCGATGACCGCTTATGACAGGGGGTTCGAATGGCGGGTGACTAAATAGCGGAACTGAGACAAGCATCACTGAGAAGAAAGGTAGACAGCACAAAACCCGTCGATCCGCTTCTGGTACAGTTTTTTTTTTTTTTTTTTTTTTTTTTTTTTTTTTTTTTTTTTGGGGGGGGGGGGTTGTTTGTTTGTTTTTTTGTAAGCGTTGTTTGTAGTATTGGTGGTTGATCCGAATTTGCTCCATACAGATCTGATCAACAGACGGCCCCGAGTTGTGTAATTCCGGGCGTGTCTAGCATGCCCTGGGGAAGCGTTCAACACCGGCCTTTGTACACCTGCTTGTTTTGGCCACAGTACTGGAGTGGAAAGGTGGCTGGGTTGATACATGAAAAACTCACAGGCGTCAGTCAGTCTTAAGCTTACTGCGACTGCGGTTGGTTTTAGTGTTCGGGGTTTAACGTCCACGGCACCGAAGTGATAATGGACGGCCCCTGACGGGCGGGTTTATGGGGGACAGGGAGATCTATTGCTTATGGAGTACGACCTGAACACTGATCAATTCAGGCGCACTGCAACTGTGCCACTTTTGATTTACCAGGACCTTTCAACGGACATGTTATTCAACAAGCCCGTCTTTTTTTTTCCCCCTGGATTGCGAGTCCAGCTACCGGGGCCGGGACGGGGATTCGAACCCACGACCCGGCGATTCCCTTCGCTCTCTTGCTCCGACGCTTAACCGCCTGAGCTATTTTGGACTCTTCGCGACTGCGGGGGTGTCATGAGGGTTAATATCTCTGGCGGCTGGGTAGCGCCGGTTTGCTTTGTCCCGGCAGTTAACTCATTCGCGGAAAGCCGCATCCGGATGCGCGGCATAAGCCGCGCATCCGGATGCAGCCTCTCGTGAATGAGTTAAGGGGTTAAATCAGCGTGACGGGCGCCTATTTAAGAGTGGGCTTGTACTACGCAGAGAAACATTAGCGCTGTATCGCATGAGCTTAAACTGCGAGCCGTGGACGTTAAACCCCGAACTAACCAACCAACCTTAAACTGTGAGCCTTTGGATGAGCATTGTGTAATGGGGAGGGAGGGAGGGAGAGAGAGGGGGGGGGGGGGCCAGAAAGGTCATGAACTGGAAGACGAGGAAGAAGACAAAGGAACAGAGAAAGGGGTGTGGGGGCGGGGGGTTATGAAGAAGGGGGAGGGGGACGGAGGGGGAGGGTGGTGGGTGGGTGGGGGTGGTGGGGGGGGTGGTGAGCAAACAGGTACTCGTGTGTGGGTCTTTCCTAAATGATCGAGGTGATGATATCATACAAACACGACGTCAGTGGGTAGGTAGGGCCCAAACCAGGCTCTAAGACGATCGAATGACGAGGTGCATGTGTGTGTGTGTGTGTGTGTGTGTCCGTTGAAGGCATAATAAAGCATTGAGTGCCTCAGGGCTCAATATTTACTTACTTACTTACTTACGCCTGTCACCCCTACCCGGGTATAGGCCGTTGACGAGAGACCTCCAGCAACTCCTGTCCTGTGCTTCTCCTTCGATTCTACCACTCCAGGTGGTTCCCAGTCTCTTGATGTCTGCTTGGAGGTCTCGACGCCAGGAGTTTCTCGGCCTACCTCTTTTCCTCTTTCCCTGGGGGTTCCATGACAATGCCTGCCTAGTGATACTGGAAGCTGGCTTTCTAAGACTGTGACCGATCCATCTCCATCTTCTTCGCCCAATTTCATTCTCTGCTGTTATCTGCTCTGTTCTCTCCCAGAGTCTGACGTTGCTGATCTTCTCTGGCCAGTGGATTTTCAAAATTCTTCTAAGGCAACTGTTCATGAAGGTCTGTACTCTGTTGACTGTGGTTTTTGTCAATCTCCAAGTCTCTGCTCCATATAGGAGAACTGCTTTTACGTTGGAGTTGAAAATCCGGACTTTGGTGTGTTGTGACAGCTCTTTGGAACTCCACACTTTTTTCAACTGGAGAAAGGCTGCTCTGGCTTTACCGATTCGTACTCTGACAGCTGCATCAGTGCCGCCTTTTTTTGTCTATGATGCTCCCGAGATAGGTGAAGGACTCCACTTCCTCCAACGGGGTGCCAGCAAGCAAGACTGGTTCTTCCCTGGTTGCGTTCAGCCTCATTGTCTTTGTTTTCTGTTTGTGAATGGTGAGGCCCACTTGGGACGAGATGTCAGCAAGCCTCGTGGTCTTGTCCTGCATTTGTTGATGAGTGTGGGACAGTAATGCCAAGTCGTCTGCAAAATCGAGGTCGTCAAGCTGTGTCCACAGTGTCCACTGTATTCCACTTCGTCTGTGCTCTGTGGTCATCTTCATGACCCAGTCTATGGCCAGTAGGAAGAGGAACGGAGACAGCAGACACCCCTGCCTGACACCAGTCCTGACCTGGAGCTCCCTGGTGAACTGCCCTTCGTGGATCACGCGACATGTCATGCCATCGTAGCTGCTCTTGATCAGGTGGACGAGCTTTGTGGGTACACCGTAGTGTCGTAGGAGTTTCCACAGAGTCTCTCGGTCCACGCTGTCAAATGCTTTCTCATAATCCACAAAGTTGACGTACAGCGGGGATCTTCACTCCAGAGACTGTTCTACGATGATGCGGAGAGTGGCGGTCTGGTCTGTACATGATCGGTTCTTCCTGAATCCTGCTTGCTGGTCTCTCAGCTGGGGGTCAACGGAGCTCTTCATTCTCTCTAGGAAGATCCTGTTGAAGACCTTTCCTGGTACTGACAGCAAGGTGATTCCTCTGTAGTTGGAACACTTGCTGAGGTCGCCTTTCTTGGGAAGCTTGATTAGGTACCCCTCCTTCCAGTCAGCCGGCATCACCTCCTCTTCCCAGATCTTTCCAAACAGTGGGTACAGCATCTCCACTGTTGTCTCTAGGTCTGCTTTCAGAGACTCCGCTGGGATGCCATCTGGCCCTGCTGCTTTGCCGTTCTTCAAAAATGCCACTGCTCTTCTGATCTCTTCCCGGCTGGGTCTGTCACAGCTGATGGGTAGGTCGGTCTCTGCCGGCTGGATGTCTGGTGGGTCGGGTGGGCTAGGTCTGTTCAGTAACTCTTCAAAATACTCGGCCCATCTGTCGAGTTGGTCTGCTCTGTCTGCAATAGGCTTGCCTTCTTTGTCTTTTACTGGTCTTTCTGTATGACCATACTTGCCCGACAATCTTCTGGTAATGTCGTAGAGCTGTTTCATGTTGCCGCTGCCTGCTGCCTTTGCTGCCAGGCTGTCTGTGTAGGCCCTCTTGTCTGCCCTGATACGCCTCTTCACCTCGCGGTTGGCTTCCGAGTATTTCTCCTGTGCCATTACTTTGGCTGCTCTCGTGCCACTGTTGTTGACAACTGCTTTCTTCTGCTTCCTCACTTCTATCTTCTTCAAGGTCTGTGCCGACAGCCAGTCCTTGTGATGGTATTTCCTGAACCCTACATAGTCTTTGCAGGTTGAGTTCAGCGCCTCTCTAAACTGCCTTCCACTGCTGCTCTGTGGTGACCGCCTCCTCTTCATTTACTAGCTCCTGTAGCGCTTGAAACCGGTTGGACAGCACCAGTTTGAACTCTTCTCTAACTCCAGTTTCTCTTAGGAGGCCTACATTATAGCGCTGTCTTCTTGTTGTCTCTGTGCGGCTTTTCTTTAGCTTGAGCTTCATTCTTAAGGTAAGCAGATGGTGGTCTGAGGCGACATCTGCTCCCCTCCTCACTCGAACATCTTGAATGGATCTTCTAAATTTCTTGCTAATGCAGATATGGTCTATTTGGTTCTCTGTTGTATGGTCAGGTGAGACCCAAGTTGCTTTGTGTATTCTTCTGTGTGGGAAGATGCTGCCTCCAATGACAAGTCGGTTTAGAGCACAAAAGTCTACAAACCTCTCCCCGTTCTCACTCATCTCAGAGCCTAGTCCCTGTCTCCCCATCACCTCTTCGTATCCGGTGTTGTCCTCCCCTATTTTGGCATTAAAATCGCCCATAACGATGGTGATGTCTCGCTCCGCACATTTATCCACAGCACTCTGGAGTCGATCGTAGAACTCTTGTTTCTCTTCCTCGTCACTGTCATTGGTGGGCGCATAACACTGGATGACGTTCAGCTTGAGCTTTTTCTTGGTTCTAAAGGCTGCTGTGATAATTCTTGGCCCAAGAGGTTCCCAGCCCATCAGCGCTCTCTGTGCCACTGGTGACAGCATGAATGCTACTCCTTCTGTATGGGGGACATTCTCCTCTTCATGACCTGAATACAGAATCATCTCCCCACTTAACAGCCTTTTCTGGCCAGACTGCGTCCATCTGGATTCACTGATACCTAGCAGGGAAAGGTTGTACTTTTGCATTTCCGCTGCTATCTGGGCGGCCTTGCCGCTCTGGTACATGGTCTTGACGTTCCATGTGCCCATGGTTGTGTCCCTGGATAGAGAGAGGCGGCTCGGTCCTGTGGCTTCCGAAGACTTCCGGCTTTCACCACAGGACGTCATAAGTCTTCTGGCAGAAGAACCTTCCTCCTCCAGGAAAGGAATTACTGTTAGTCTTTTCGTCGGCGTTTTTGTAGCTATTTCCTTTTTTGCAGGGTGGGGAAGCTACCCCCACGCCCAACCCCCTTACTAGGAGGACCAGGGGTTTTCTGTCGGGGTCACCTTCCCTTAGACCATGTTGGTTCACGGCACCTTATTTCATTCGGTGCACCCCTCTCACGAGGGACCCCCTATCCACCACCCAGGGGACGCGCCTCAACGCCATATGGTCCCAGCGCGAGGGCTCAATATTAGGGCCCCTCTTATTTTTCCATTTTCATCAATGATATGCCACTGCATATTTCAGATCTAAACGTACGCTGTAGCCTGTTTGCTGATGATGCTACACTCGACGTCTCGTCAGTCAGCGAATATCTCCACAATCAATTCCTCACTTCAACAGGGCTTAACTGATGTTTCAAAATGGTGTCACGCTAACTATATGGTACCAAATCCGTCTAAAGCAGAATGCATGCTAATAACTACACGACAAAAGCAGCAGCTACATCCACCCTTGCTTAGCCTTTCTCTCAACTCTGAACCGATTAGACAAGTTAGAGAGCAACGCTTGTTAGGCGACATTATCAGCCCCAGGCGACGACCAACTCACATGGCATGCGAATGTCAGCAGCGTATGTCGAACAGTGTCCAGGAATTATATCTTTTTTTCAAACCTACGTTATTTTACAGATACACCGACAAGGAAGATATTTTATAACGCACATATTCAATCCTATATAGATTATGCTTCCACGTTTTTGGCCGGGACAGATGTAGCGATGCGTGCATAAAAAGGCTTAATGCTCTTCACCGTAGGGCAGCAAAATTAATCCACCCGGACAGTAAAGAAACCACCGTCGACCGGCTCAAAGTCTTCGACATGTTGCCTCTGCATCAGTTACTCATGTACAATAAAGGCGTACTTATGTTTAAAATCTACCACTCTAAAACGCCTAGTTATCTAACAGATTTATTTAGCCCTGCTCATACACCATATAAAACTGCGAGGACCAATCTATCCATACCAAGGCCGCGCATCGATATATTCAAAACTAGTTTGTCTTACTCAGAAGCCAAGCTATGAAATTTGTTGTCGATCGACATTACTGTCTTTGTCCACATTCAGGGCGCGCTTATTTCGGCAGCTGCGGAAAGAAACTTGAGCCCATAGTTGTGTAGTTGTGTCGGCGTGACTTGAGCGCCTTGAGTTGTATTGCCGAGTTTGTTGTTCCTGTTATTGTTCTAACTAAGTTTGTAACGTTCTTGTTTATTTCAGGTTCTCAGTGTTTGTGTGTGTGTGTGTGTGTGTGTGTGTGTGTGTGTGTGTGTGTGTGTGTGTGTGTGTGTGTGTGTGTGTGTGTGTGTGCGGTGTGTGTGTGTGTGTGTGTGTGTGTGTGTGTGTGTGTGTGTGTGTAGTGTGTGTGTGTGTGTGTGTGTGTGTGTGTGTGTGTGTGTGTGTGTGTGTGTGTATGTGTGTGTGTGACTGCTAATTTAGCCTTTTGATGATCACGTTTTGCCTTTCCATTTTAATTAGGTTCGTATATCACGCGCGTGTGAGTGTTGGGTGAGCGCGTGTGCAAGGGCATAATTGAAAAAAAGTTTCTGTACCTAATCATTTATCCTTGAGAAATAAAGTTTCATTTCAATGAAGTTTCATTTCATTGCATTCCATTTCGCTCTCTCTCACCCCCTAAAGAAAAAGCGTGTTCGAGCCTCTGCCCCCCCCCCCCCTCCCCCATCGTGGCTGACTAATGAAATCATTCAGGCGATGGAGCTTAGAAATAAGCTACGCAGAGAGAAAAACAATGCAGAATTTAAGACGCAGCGTGGCAAGGTAAAAATATCTTACTACAGAGGCGAGGAAACTGACATTTCAAAATGTATTGAGGAGGATTGCAGAGTCTCAGCAATATGGAAGGGTACTCTCTAACAAATAAACGTCGTTGTTCTAATGGCATCCCAGAAAGTCTGTCCGCAGACAATTTCAATGAACATTTTATGTCTGTAGCCGAATCACTGGTTTCGACTAATTCTTCAGGCACCTTTACTACTGACTTGCTGAAAACCTTTTGAAATGAGAAACTTAGGGCAGATGCCGCCTTCGTCATTCTATGAAGTCGGACAGCATCTCTCTCGTCTGGGGAATAAAATCGCCTATGGTCTAACTTGATGGTATAAGTGGGCAGGTCTTGAACTTAGCTGCTCCATATATTGTAGAGACACTAACCTATATTTGCTATCTTTGCATAGAGAATAATGTCTTCCCCGCTGCTTCTAAAAAAGCTAAAACCATTCCTCTCCCGAAAGCTAAAGACTTATCTGATATCAATAATTATCGTCCAATATCTCTTCTCTCTGCATTATCTAAACCATTAGAAAGGCGTACTCAACAAAATCTTTAACAATACCTAGATAAACGTTCTATATCTATCTATCTATATCCCGTAGTCTTGCCGACCTTTGGGGCACCACTGATGACTTGGCAACCAGCTCCCTCCATTCCTCTCTGTTCTCTGCCATTCTCAGCGTATCGCCCAGCTTCAGTCCTGTCCACTCTGAGATATTGTCCTCCCATCTTTTCCTCTGTCTTCCTCTCCTTCGTCCTCCTTGCACAGTGCCTTGCAGGATTGTTTTGGCAAGCCCTGCTGAACGCGTGACATGCCCATACCACTTCAGTTTGCGTTTTCTCACAATGGCTAATAAGTCTTCATAGGGCCCGATGGCTTGCCTGATTCTGCTTCCCACTTCCTCGTTTGTGATGTGATCTTTGTATGAAATGCCAAGCAGCCTTCGAAAACATCTCATTTCAGTGGCTTGTATCCTCCTTTCAAGGTCTGCTGTGAGGGTCCATGACTCGCAGGCATACAAGAACACTGAGATGACTAAGGAGCGCATCAGTCTGATCTTGGAGCAGAGTGTGATGTTTCTGTCCTTCCATATGGTCTTCAATCTTGTCAGTGCTGTTGTTGTCTGCGCAACCCTGGACAGTATTTCTGGTTTTGATCCCTCATCTGTCACAATGGCTCCTAAGTATTTGAATTTCTTAACTGTTTCCAGTTTTTGTCCTCCAACCATGATTTCAGTGCCAATGCCACTGGCGTTATTGGTCATCAGTTTGGTCTTCTCTGCACTGATTTCCATCCCATATGCAATGGCTGTACTATCCAGCTTTTCCACCAGCTGAGCTAGCCCCTTCTCTGTTCCTGCAAGGCCATCAATGTCGTCCGCAAAGCGCAAGTTCGTGGTTGTTCTGCCTCCAATACTGACAGTTCCTTCCTGATCTTTCAGAGCGTCCGTCATGATTCTTTCCAGATAAACGTTCACTCTTACACAAATTGCAGTCTGGCTTTCGGCCTCAGCATTCATGTCAGACTGCGCTAATACATGTAACTGATAAATGGCTAAACGAAATTAACCAATCCCACATGTCAGGTGCTGTCTTCCTGGACTTTTAGAAAGCGTTTGACCTCATTGACCATCAGCTGCTTCTTCGTAAGCTTCAATTGTATCTGAGATGTCATAGGTCAGGTTTTTTGTTTCAATCGTACCTGAAGGATCGCACTCAACTTGTATATCTTAACGGTGAATTCTCATCGGAAGGATTTGTCCAATATGGGGTCCCCAAGACTGCATTCTCGGACCTCTCCTATTTAACATACTTATAAATGACTTACCCCTGCAGCTGTCTGACGCAAACAGCACTTGTGAAATGTTTGCGGATGACACCACTTTGCATACATCAGCGAAAGACGTCCAACAAATATCAAATACTTTACAGGGCAGTCTAGATGAGGTAACAGATTGGTTTGATTCAAACCATATGGTACTGAATCTTTCCAAAACAAACACCAGCTTTATCCTTCCCCTCTAAACCTTGCCATTGGCAATGATCTAATTAAGCAAGTGTCGGAACATACTCTACTTGGTATTGTTATCGACGATCACTTTCAGTGGCAATCACATGTTGACAAAATTTGCAAAGCCGTGTCTAAATAACTATTCAAGTTCTTCTGTCACGCATAAAACGCATTATAGATCTTCCAACTAGAAAACTATTTTACAATGCCTATATCAAGCCTCATTTGGACTATTCCTCCCCTATATGGGATGACTGCTGTGAAAACCACTACAAAAGACTGAACTCGTTCGACCGCCGCGCAGCAAAGCTGATACTACCATGTTCAGATATGACCACGGATGAAAATCTTGTCAAACTAAACATGTTGCTATTGCAAAAGCACCTCTGCGTCAATAAAGCGATGCTGTTGCATAAAAATCGTCGACGCCAAAGCTCTACAGTATTTATTTACAATGTTCCGACATTCGCACACTCGCTACATAAACCAGAGGAACAATCTTGTCGTGACTCGCCCTAGAATTGATCTGTTTAAGACTAGCTTTTCTTTCTCGGGTGCATCCCTATGGAACTCCTCATTAACAAAAGTAAAATCTCTTAAATCTCCTAAGGCATTTAGAAATGCTCTCTACAAATTATTCTTCAGACCTTGATGTACTTCATTTTACTCATTTAACGGTCTGTTATACTATACCTCAAGTTGTTGTGGCTTACAGCTGCTGATGTTACAATGTAACCAGCCTTGCGCGTCTGGTGTATGTGTATATAACCCATATATATATATATATATATATATATATATATATATATATATATATATATATATATATATATATATATATATATATATATATATATATATATATATATATATATATATATATATATATATACATATATATATATATATATATATATATATATATATATATATATATATATATAATTTTAAAAATATATAATCTAGGTTATTTACACATACACCAGGCACGCACGCATATATATCTGTGTGAGTGTGTGTGTGTCTGTGTGTGTGTGTGTGTGTGTGTGTGTGTGTGTGTGTGTAGGTGTGTGTGTGTGTGTGTGTGTGTGTGTGTGTGTGTGTGTGTGTGTGTGTGTGTGTGTGTGTGTGTGTGTGTGTGTGTGTGTGTAGGTGGGTGGGTATGGGTGTGTGCCTATTGTTTGACTACCAGTCCATCTGCTGTCAGTCTGATTTCGACAAATAGAACACATGACTGTAGATTGATTTTATCGACCACTTTATTTCAACGCGTTTCCTTGATATAGCCACAGGCAAATGCAACATGCTGACTGAGCTAGAACACCTGGAGAAAACAAACAGAAATCAGATGTTATTACACAATATACAATGGAAAGACATAATCAGACTAAGGTATTCACAACGGAACCCCGTATATCAAAATTCTAACAGCCGCAAAAACAAACAAACCACAATAACACTACCTTTCAAATCGTATTTCTTTCATTTGTCTCCTTTTTCATCTTTATCGCGGCCCGCTTGAAGCTTACGTGGAACATTGTACAGAGTTTCAAATTTTCCGTCGAATATTGCTTTGTGGAATGACTTACTAAATAAAATGTTTTAGGGTGTGTACTGGCGCGCAAAAGAAATGAAAGCTTCAAAGTCAGTATTCATCTGAGGAGCAAATGAAATGCGACATTTTTTTAATCATCAGAGGAACACTAACATGTTTCCTATCATCGATATAAAAAGTCGCATTTCGTTTGCTCGTCAGTGTAAGTGCAGACTTTGAAACTTTCAGTGAATAGTTTAATTTAGCTCTACTTTGAAGCTGTCGTCTCTGAAATGGACCATGACTCTGACTGGCGAAACAGGAAATAGGAACCAACAATATATTGACCAGGAAGAATAAGCCACACGTATAGTAGCGTGGGGCTAAACGGCAAGGTCGGGTAAAACGCCCTCCGTTTGTTCTCAGCACACACGTGGTGACAGCTTCCCAGAGTGCTTTGCGCATGACGATGTAAGCGGCGGCCTTCGTTGACGCGAAGTCGTAGCTCGCTCCAGCTTGCAGTAAGTAAACTGTCATATTTTTTTTAATTTTAACCAAATAATTATAAATTTAGGGTGTCCGTTTATTTAGTGCTAGTAGGCTAAACACAGACGAATAAAATCAATGCCTGCATTTTGTGTTACAAGGATAAAGTGTGCAAACAGTGATACATGTTTGACTGGGTGATTTCCCTTGAGTGGCTTTGTACAACAACGTGCTTGTAAAGTGGGTAGTGTGGGGCTAAACGCCACCGCACTGGTGGGGCTAAATGCCCACACCGGGCGTTTTGCCCCATTCAAGGGCGTTTAGCCCCACCACTGAACTATTTGCTTTATTGACTGTCTGTTTACTTGTACATGACATTACATTGACTTTCCTGTTATTAGAAGTTTGTTTGTTCTGTCTTGTCAACAGATAATGGTGCGTGTGTACAAAAGGAAGACTGACAGGGGCAGCTATGGCGCAACAAACTTGGCAGATGCTTTGCGGGCCATTAACAACGGGCTTTCGATTAACCGTGCAAGTAAAGAGTTTGGTGTTCCTCAGAGGACCTTGAGAAGACACAGGGACAAACAAGTTGTTCATCCAGGCGTGCAAAAATTCGGACGAGGCAAATCATTTCTGCCGTCTGAGATTGAACTTCACTTGAAAGAACATGTGATCAATATGCAGAGGCGGTTTTATGGATTGCGTTTTCTGGATCTCAGACGCCTGGCTTTTGATCTCTGTGAAAAGGCTAAAATTAGTCACCCCTTCAACAAGGAAACCAAGATGGCAGGAAAGGACTGGGTCAGGAACTTCATAGCTCGCCATATTCTCACTATCCGGCAGCCTGTATCCACAAGCATAGCGCGTTTTTCTGGGTTCAATAGGAACCAAGTTCAACGTTTCTTTGAGATATTCAAGGATAGTTTGGTGTCCAAATCCTACACTCCAGCAAGGCTTTGGAACATGGATGAGACCGGTCTGTCCACTGTCCAAAAACCAGGAAGGATTGTGGCTGAAAAGGGGGCAAGACTTGTGGGTAAAGCTACGAGTGATGAAAGGGGTACACTTGTGACTCTTGTGTGCGCCTGCAGTGCAGCCGGTGTCTTCTTGGCACCAATGTTCATCTTTCCACGCAAGAGGATGGTAGAGTCCTTGATGAATGGAGCTCCACCACAATCAGTAGGCTATGCAAGTCAAAGTGGCTGGACTGATGCACAGCTGTTCATGAAGTGGCTTGCACACTTCGCGGACTTCACGAATGCCTCTCCAGACAACCCCCAGCTGATATTACTGGATGGCCATCACAGCCATAAAACTTTGGAAGCTGTCCACTTTTGCCGCGAAAAAGGCATTGAACTGATATCGTTTCCTCCCCACTGTACCCACAAACTGCAGCCACTTGACCGGACCTATTTCAAAGCCTTGAAAGCCAGTTTCAATGCTGAAGCAGACAACTGGATGGTTTCAAACCCAGGTCAGCGGATCAATGTGCACAACATGGCTGCCCTTTCAGGGAAAGCTTTCCTCAGGACAGCACTTCCAGAGAAAGCTGTGAATGGCTTTAAGACCTGTGGTCTGGAACCCTTTGATCCCAACGTGTTCACGGACGCTGACTTTGAAGGGGTTCTGGAGATGGATGAACCGAGAGACGTAAATCTATTGACCTCCACTGATGGGATGCCTGCAGGAGATGGAGGATCTCCAGATGCCAGAGAGGCAACCCTGCAAGATGAAACAGAAGTTCACAAAGCGCAAAATGAACCCATGCCATTCTGCATACCGCCCCGCGTTCATTCGTCAGATCAACCTACGACATTGGAAGAACCAGCATGCCGCACCCTATCTTCAACAGCTGCAGAATGCATGTATGACATGAGAGTCATTAAGACATTTGGGGATGGCAGATGTTTCTTCAGGAGCCTTGTCACTGGTCTTGATGCAAACCTCCAAAATGCAGGGCGGGATGAGCATGGGGAGCTAACATCAGTGGTCATGAAGGTCAATGAAACAAGCCAGGCTGATGGGCTTCGGGCGCAGGTAGTCTCCTACATGTGTAGTCACTTCAGTGATTACGCAGATCTAGATGAAGACACATTGAATGCAGATCTACCACAATGGATCCACTTCTCAACAGTTGAGGAACGCATTGCAGCAATGGCAGAACCAAAGTCTCTACCAGGCGAGCTAGAAATCTGTGCCACTAGCAAGGTTCTGACAAAACAGATCATTGTGATCAACAGCAACAATGTAGTGATCCAGCGCTATGGCCAAGGAGAGAACAGTTTCTTAATCGTGCGATTTACAAGTGTCGGTGAGGATGTTGGTCACTACGACTGCATTATTAAAAACACTGCAACTACCGAGACAAGCAGCACCAGCTCCAATCCCAATGACAGCATCAGAGAGATGATCACTAATCTGTCTCCTATTCCAAAGATGCAGCATAAAAGAAAATCAGCTGGAAGAAAGAGAGAGGTGGCAGAAGTGCTGACCTCATCTCCTTACAAGGCCAAACTCGTGGAAAGACAAGCCATGAAAAAAGCAACGGAAGAAAAGAAAAAAATCGGCTAAAGAAAAGAAAAAAATGGCAGAAACAAACAAGAAAGACGCAGAATCAAGGAACAAACCAAAGGCTGGGAATAGCAAATCCAACTCCAGAAAAGGTAAAAGGAGACGTCCAGAATCTGATGAGGAGTCAAGTGATGAAAATGAGGAATGGCCTTGTTTGGTATGTGGCGAACTATTCTGCAACTCCAGATCTCGTGAGACATGGGTCCAGTGTCAAATATGTTTACTGTGGGCTCATGACGAGTGCACCCCAGGGCTTCCCTACTTCATCTGTCCTAACTGTGAATATGAGGCAGAGTCGGAATAGACATGCCTAAAATGACACGAATCCGCCTTTCCTGCAATAAACCTGGAACAGAGTTAGAACGGACATTGGACATTCCGAATGTTTGTAGACAGAAAGCTTCTGTTTTATTGGTTTTCTAACTTTTCAGGTCATGGGGCAAAACGCCTGTCAAGGTGGGGTAAAACGCCCAGTCTCGCCATTTAGCCCCACCCTCCAGGGCGTTTGACCCCCCAAGTGGGGCAAAACGGCCAAATAATTTTTTTATTTCTTTCATTCACTGTGTTTGTTTTTTCATCGTTATCAGAAAGAATGTTTGTGTATACAAACCTTTACTACATCCCAAGCTATACATGCATTTGTGGCTCTTTACAGCGTATTTCAGAAGACAGAGAGCATTTCTTGCTTAAGGGGGGCGTTTAGCCCCACGCTACTCTATATTGTACAGAAGCGCATACTGGATCCACAACACAGTAGTATATATTCCACTTACTACGTGAATCACGGCCAATCATAATCGCATGTGTGGCCTTTCGTGTCACATTTGTTGTTGCAGCAGTAGTAGTGATCAGCGCAGTACTGTCCCGGTTCGTTACACTGTTATGAGAGAAGGTGATGTAAGAGGTTCGTTCACGTCGAACGAATGCCAGCAACGAATGAGAGGGAAACCACGGTGGATAGCCATCATGTACCATAAGCGTATACAAGACCCCGAACATCTCCAAAAACAGATCCTGAAAAGCCCGGATCTATGAATGTTGGAGATGTTCGCAGTGTTGTCTATTCTCCGGGTTGTATTTGGTTATCCGTCGTAATTTCGCTCTCGCTCTTTGTTGGCAGTCGTTCCGAATGAACGTCACGTCTCTAATACAAAGGTTGAGTGAGTGAGTGGACAATTGAGTAAATACTAAAATAATGTCACACCAATTATCACACAAACTAATAATCACAGCACACATAAGAGTGAAAACATAACACATAAAACTGTTACCACAGCAACCATCACAATATCAACAAGTTATTCTGGCGAGTTAAAGATAACTTGATCTGGTAATAAACTTGATTAATAACAATCAGATCATTAAAAGCTCTCTCTCTCTCTCTCTCTCTCTCTCTCTCTCTCTCTCTCTCTCTCTCTCTCTCTCTCTCTCTCTCACACACACACACACACACACACACACACACACACACACACACACACACAAACACACACACACACACACACACACAGAGAGAGAGAGAGAGAGAGAGAGAGAGAGAGAGAGAGAGAGAGAGAGAGAGAGAGAGAGAGAGAGAGAGAGAGAGAGAGAGAGATGATGATGATGATGATGATGAAACTTTATTTATCAACGGTAAAAAGTTTTGACAGAAACAAATCGTCATTTTACAAACTTGCCGTTGCTAACATCTACAAGATAAAATAGATTAAAAGATAATAATAATAATAAAGAATTATATTTACACATATTATTTCATGCAACAATAAAAAATTTTTTAAATGACACAAAATAATAACACTTAACATTCATCTTATACCATACACACACACACACACACACACACACACACACACACACACACACACACACACACACACACACACACACACTAACAATATAAATAAATGCATAATTATATTACATAAAAGCATTAACCATCAGGGTTTGTTTAAATGCCCAGTGTTGTTATGTTTGGCTCATCAGGTAATCGAAAAGTTTCGTTTTAAAGATTCCAAGTGAGGCTATAGTCTTCAAATGTGCAGGAATAGTGTTCCATACAAACGGTCCAGAAAAGGATAAACTAGTTTTAAAGAGGTCAATTCTAGGCAGAGGTAGGGGTAAAGTATTGTTCCTTGAGGACCGTTCGCGTTCTTGCTGTGGCACAAATTTGGTGGTTAGATACTGCGGTGTCATGTTATTTAATATCTTGTGCATGAGGATGCATTTGTTGAAACTAAGTTGTTGACGCAGGCCGAGAATGTTTAGATGTCTAAATTTGTCTGTGGTAGGAATGGGCCGCGTATCTATCATTTTGACAGCTCTTTTATATATAGAGTTTAACCTGTTCATGTGAACATCACTACAACCGTCCCACACTGTGGAGACATAATCAACGTGAGACTTGATATGGGCATGAAAAAACAGTTTACGAGTATGTGTATCCGTTACTTGTCTAAGCTGGGACAACAGGAAAGTGCTTTTAGCAATGGTTTTACAGACTGTATTTATATGCGTTTCCCAACATAATTGTTCGTCAACGTGTATTCCCAAGAATTTACGCTCTGTGACTTGTTCTATCGGTTTAGCGTTCAGTTGTAAATGTAACGGCTGTGGTCGGCGTTGGTGTTTTTGTCGTGTAGTGATTAAAATACTCTTTGTTTTTCCTGGATGAAGAACCATATGATTCTCTCTACACCAGTCGGAAACCTCGCTGAGACTACTTTGTAAGCTAATGGTAATGTCAGCTGTTTTTTTTACCTGAAACATGGAGGCTCGTATCGTCCGCAAACAGGTTGCAATTAACATCAGTGTTAGTAATATGCAACGGCAAATCATTAATGAATATTATAAATAGAAGAGGTCCCAAGATCGACCCCTGGGGGACACCGTAGTTAACTTGTCCTTGTTTAGAGTATTTTCCATGAGTATATACCTTTTGTTTTCTGTCTTTTAGGTATGATCTAAAAAAATGCTATGGCAGTTTCACTTATATGGTATGCTGCTAGCTTCTTTAAGAGAATGTCATGGTCGACAAGATCAAATGCTTTTTGTAGGTCTAAGAAAACAGCTCCAGACATCAGGTTTTTATTTATTGATTCCAGCCAGCTGTCTACAATGTGTGCCAGTGCTGACTGACATGAGTGTTTCGGTCTAAAGCCGGACTGATGAATATTTATGAAATTACCCTTTTCTAGAAAATCGAGGAGGTGTTTTTGTATGTGTTTTTCAAGGGGCTTTGACAGGGCCGACAAAAGTGAGATAGGACGGTAGTTATTGACATCTTCAAGATCTTTTGATTTAGGGATTGGAATTACCTTGGCCTCTTTGAAAATAGTTGGAAACGTGCTGTGTTTTATACAGAGGTTAAAGATATAAGTGCCTCTACCGTATATGGTAGTGACATTTTCAGAATTTTGTTGTCTATACCATCCATCCCGGTGGACTTTTTGTTCGGCATGCTAGAGATGAATTTGCCGACTTCAGCGACGGTAATATCAGGAATGATGAATGTCTGCAGCATATTTTTGGCCTCACAGTATTTTTCCAGTACACTAGGAACTTGGTACTCTGTGTTACTACTTGCAGCTGACTGAGCAAGTGTTTCAGCTGTCGATAGGAAGTGCTTATTTAATATATCAGCTGACAAATGGGATGGTATTTCAGGGGCTGATTTACCCTTTGTTATAACGTTCAGGGCTTTCCACACCGATGCTGTATCTTTTTTGTCCCTAATCATTTCCTTTTCGTTTGGTGGGAGGTCATTCAGATACCAGAGCCCAGTTGTTTGGAATGATCTCCCACGCGAACTGAGATACGTGGATTCGAGAGAGGCATTCAAGCGTGCCCTAAAGACCCATATGTTTTCTGTCAGCTACAAATGACTTTGTCACACACCTGTCATGTTAAAGTCATCTCTATCTATTTATAGAAGTAGTGTGTGTGTGGTGTGTGTGTGAATGCCAGTATGAGTCCATGAGCGTAGCACTTTTGAATGGTGACTTCATAGCTTGTTTACAGAGTGCGTTGTATTTTGTTTTTGTACTTTTTGTTAATTCCATTTTTGTAATTAGTTATTTTTTGTACATTAGTTTTTGTTAAGCGCCTAGAGCTCTAATCTGAGGTTAGGCGCTATACAAGTACTCATTATTATTATTATTATTAAGAACAGTTTTTTTGACGCTCTCACTAAGTATTTAACACGATTTCGTTGTTTCTTATATTCATCAAACTGTTTTTCTTTCTTAAGTTTGTCTCTAAATGACATGGCCTGTTTGACATCTACTGTTAACCAGGGTGGCAGGGTAGAGTGCTTAATTCGTTTTTCTCGTATGGGCGCATGCTTATTTAGGACTCCAAGGAATAGATCCATCCAGTACGACAGGGCACTGTCAGGAGAAGTGTGGTTATACACGTCCCTGAAAGGAGTATTGCGCAGATCCCGCAGAAAGTCGCCGTTATTAAATGTTTTGAAAGAACGATATTTAATTGTTTTATGTCTCTTTTTGTTCTCTTTGTCTAGTTTCATGGAGACTGTGCAACATACTGGGTTATGGTCACTGACAGCTAAGGAGGGAACATGTACATTTGATATTTTATCATCATTTGTCACATAAATATGATCAATCAGGGTTGAAGATGTACATGTGGTTCTAGTGGGGGTTTTAATTAACTGTTCTAAACCAAATAGTGCTGTTGTTGACGCCCATGCAGCATTGGACCCTTTAGATTTAGAAAGATCAATATTAAAATCGCCCAAAAGAACAACGTCAGCTTTATTTTGATTTACGCTATCCATCATTGCTACGAAGTCATCATACCAGTCCCAGCTGGCTGCGGGATTTCTATAAATAAAGCCAATGAGGACGGGGGGTGATTTAGATGTCTTCACTTCTACCCACAAGCTTTCCACTTGAGCTGACTCTAAGTCTTGTCGCCGTTTGACGTTACCAAGTATTGAATTATGTATATATACAGCTAGTCCAGTGTGTTGTGGGCTTGAGGCATCTCTGCGGAGTACTGAGAAATTTGGGACAGAAATGGAGTTATCCCTTATTGAACTTTTAAGCCTCGACTCGGACACACCAAAAATATGAAAATGTAAGGGCGTGTTTAGGAACACGGATAAATCGGGCACCTTGTTAACTAGATGGTATATGTTAAGATGACCAATTCTCAGTTCGTCTGTTCGTTTCGGAACAGTATTTAGATTACGATTTTGCATGTCGATAAAAACACAAATGTAGCGAAAAATATAATACAAAATTAATATGGTCACAAAAAATAATCCAACAAAATAAAAAATAAAAATCAACTAATATCAATATCTATAGAATGCTTTAAATAAGCTCAATAAAAAAAATACACGGCAAAGAAACACAATGTTTATCACGCGCTTAGTCTAAGTTCAGCAGAATGTTTACGGTTTTCTTGCTTGGTTATGTCAACAAAAAATAACAAAGTCAGCAACTATAAAAGAGAACAAATAAAAAATGACTTGTCAAGGAACTATGCACGTTCACCTGCGACAAAGTTCATAATACACAAAGCTAATTTGACGACTTAAAAATAAGAAGAAAGAAAAACAAACAAATTTAAAGTCTAAGAAAATGGTACAACTATAATATTTTAAAAAATCGCTAAGTGAAAAAAGTATATTTAAATCGGGAAATGGTAATAGCAGATCGGAAATTACTGTCAATAATTGGTCCACAAAACGCGCACAGTGGGACTTTATCAAAGAATGTCGAAATGGCTATCACGCGTGTCCTAATTTCCGGCGCGTGGCCTGCACTTTTGAAGAAGCGAAAACAAGGCGGCACAGTCACTCTCACTAAGCTGCGGCACTCCAGGGGGTGGGGGGGGGGGGCGGGGGATAGGGGAAAGTTGGGGGTTTGGGGTACGGGTAGGGGTACACAGGTCGACCGCCTGCCATGTAGGAAGGGGCGCCCGTGAGTGTTGATGTGCGATCATAGAGAGAGAGAGAGAGAGAGAGAGAGAGAGAGAGAGAGAGAGAGAGAGAGAGAGAGAGAGAGAGAGAGAGAGAGAGAGAGAGAGATAACTATAAAATATGATTTTCATGCTAAATACTAAGCAAATACTGATACGGCGAACCGGCACGCCTCACTGATTCAGTTATAAGCTGACTGGAGTACACATTCCGACAGTCTCTCTTGCCGCTCAGTCGCGCTCTCTCCAATCAGTCCAGCTGACTAGAGAGAGCGTGAACAGCCAGGGGGAAAAAGACTGTTGCGGAATCTCAGGTCCTGGTACGGCTGGACCTGTACCTACGCCCTGGTGGTAAAAGTTGGAAAAGCTCATTGCCGGAGTGGGTGGAATCACTGGAGATAAGACTTGCTCTGCGTAAGAGACGCTGCTGGTACATGGAGTCCAGGCTAGGAAGATCTCTGCCTATGATTTTTTAAGCGGTCTTGACCACCCTACTCAGTCTGATTTTCTCTTTGGCCGTGATGAAACCATACCAAACCGTGATCGAAAAGGTGAGCACGCTCTCAATCACAGCTCGGTAGAATTGCATCAACATGTGGGCACCGAGACCGAAACTTTTCAGACGTCGCAGGAAGAATAAGCGCTGCTGTGCTGTTGGGACGATGAAGCGAGTGTTTTCCTCCCACTTCAGGTCACATGACAGGGTAGTGCCAAGAAACTTAAAGTTCTGGACTGTTTCAATGATTTCACTATTGATCACAAGTGGGGGAGGGGGAGGGGACTGTTTCTTTCTAAAGTCCACAACCATCTCTTTTGTTTTGCCAGTGTGCAGTACAAGGTTGTTGTTATTACACCAGCTAATTAGAGTCTCAACCTGACATCGGTAGACGGATTCGTCTAAGTTTGTAATGCACCCCTCCACTGTAGTGTCATCTGCAAATTTCAGAACTCTAGTATTGGCATGGCATGAAGCACAGTCATAAGTAAACAGGGAGTAGAGCATAGGGAAGAGAACGCACGACTGAGGCGTGCCCGTGGATAAAATGATCTTTTCACGACCTGTGGTCTCATCAACAAGAAATCGAGGGTCCAGAGGCACAATGCCTCTGAAACTCCGATTTGCTGGATCTTCTGGTACAGTTTGGATGGAATAATGGTGTTAAAAGCAGAACTGTAATCAACAAATAACATTCTGGCATAGGTGTTTGGGATTTCAAGGTGTTGTAAAACATAAAACAAACCAAGTGACACCGCATCCTCCACGGAACGTTTTTCGCGATACGCGAATTGAAAACAATCCAGCAGAGGATCGGTAAGTGTTCTCAGAAACCGGAGGACCAGGCGCTCGAGCGTCTTCATGACAACTGAGGTCAGAGCGACCGGTCTATAGTCGTTTAGAGAGGACACTTTGGATCTTTTCGGAACAGGAATGACGGTGGACCTTTTGAAACACTGAGGAACAATGCACTGAGAAAGAGAGACATGTTCAAAATGTCAGTAAAAACGCCCGAGAGCTGGTCCGCACAATTTCTGCGTAAACGTGAAAAAAAAATGTTGATTGAACCGCCAGCTTTCCTGCGTTCTTATGAATGAGTTTGAGTGAAAAGAGATAGTGATTGTAATGGCGCGAGTAAGTAACTAATGAGGTTTCGCTTACAACGAACGATTACCAAAGACAACGCAGAGGAAAGTCAAGGTGTCATAGCTACTATCACTACGGATAGACATCATTCCAAACATCTCCAAGAGGTATTGATCCTCATGCGCCCTCCGGGCGCATGAGGATCTATACCTCTTGAAGATTTTTGGAGTGTTGTCCATGCTTATAGAACTAGTTATCCGCTGTGACTTTGTCCTCGCTCGTTGTTGGGTGTCGTTTGGCGTAAACGTAACTTCACTACTAATAACAAAGCTAGTGCCTGAGCCTGTGGGTGAATGAGTGAGTGAACATATGGCTGGGTTGGCTAACAGGCAGGCAAGGAAGCCAGCAAACGAACTAGCAAGCGAACACGCTATCAAGCGAGTATGTGAATAGAGCAGTGGCTGCTAGAGTGAGTGCATGGGCTGGCGAGTTCGGTAGTGAGGAGTGAGGTTACTTTTGCGACGAACGCCTCTCAACGAAGAACGAGAGCGAAGTAGCGGATACGAGCCGCTTTTGCACATAAAATAGATAACGTTCTAAAACCTCCAAGAGGCATAGATCATCATGAGCCCTGAGGGCTCATGATGATCTATGCCTCTTCGCAGCAGATGTTTGGAGTGTTGTCTGTGCTTATGAAACAAGCTGGTTATCCACCACGATTTCGCTCTTGTTCGTTGAGGAAACTGTTCGCGGCAAACTTGATCTTTCTACTGCGTGATCGAGTTCGATAGGTACATACACGTTTCTGGATGCCCAGGCTGGGTTCGTTTTCCACATCGCGAAGGAAATTATTACGAGGACGACTGTCCAGATCGACGGCATTGCTCCTGTCATCGTCTCCCTTGATGACAGGGATCAGGCAGACGGCGAGCGCCAGAAGCAACAGACGATGCATGCTGGTCTGTAAACAAGAGGAGACAAGTGTGCAGAGTGACAGAGATCGGAGGAATTCACATCCTTCTAGTAACTAACTCCCTTGCGCTTGCAGCTGCTTGTGCTGTTCGCAGTAGAGCCGCATGGAGGCTGCATGCACAAATGGGTTAAAACATGTATTCTTCTTGAAAAGATTCAGGAATCAGTCATCGCGACAAAATCCGCTACCCATAGCCAAATGATTAAAAGTCCAAACAAACGTTCCTTGTCGCACGATTTTCCGGGCTTGTACTTCAACTGCTTTCGTCAAAGCACGTGCAATTGTTTACTTACCTCTGATTTCCAATTAACATCTATGGCAGACATTGCACAGAAAAATACAACTTTCACAAGGTATGCCTCTCTGTTAAGTGGTAGGTAGTATGATATCAGACCAGACGGCACGCACGTAGGGTTCTTGTAAAGAAACTTCACTCAGCTGCAACTCGTCACACGTGGCACAAGGTTGTAGACCACACTGGAGTAACAGTTCCAACAATTTTTTTTTCTATCGATGCGATCTCCGCACAAAGCATCCACAAATGCACCAACAATGATACACTGTCTTATCTACAGTGCATCAAGACTTTTGACACACTGCGTCTCTCATGCAATGTGCACACATATGTTGTTGTTCTTTCCAGTTTACGGTCCCACTGCCACTAAAAGTGATCGAGAAAATTTCCCAAAGTGAGAAAATAGTGTACAACAGTTAGTATTGAGAATATTTTAAAATTTTACACAGAAGAAATACATTTCAAGAAATTGTTTAGCACATCTGATTTGATTTTGCCTCATTGAGCAAAGGGCCATCGTTTCGACGTCGGCCGTCGTTGGCCCGAGCACGGCCGTGTGCGGGCCAACGGCGGCCGACATTGGGCCCGATGTTCTATAAGCACTTAGGCGAGGCTTCCATAACCATTGGGTCATTTTTTAGAAATGTTTAGTTTAGAGAGAGAATCAATGAATCAATGAAACTTTATTTTACAACGGTAAAGATATTAACAATGCCAGAGGCAATGCCATTTTTAAAAATCTGCCGTTGAGAGAGAGAGAGAGAGAGAGAGGGGGGGGGGGGCGGGGGGGGGGGGGGGGGGTAGGGTGTTTCTGTGTGTGTGTGTGTGTGTGTGTGTGTGTGTGTGCGTGCGTGCGTGCGTGCGTGTGTGTGTGTGTGTGTGTGTGTGTGCGTGCGTGTGTGTGTGTGTGTGTGTGTGTGTGTGTGTGTGTGTGTGTGTGTGTGTGTGTGTGTGTGTGTGTGTGTGTGTGTGTGTGTGTGTGTGTGTCTGTGTGTCTGTGTGAAGATGTGACAACGACTAGAGCCCGCGTTTGAGGACGGACAAGCTTGAAATTTTAGGATATTGTCCCTAAATGAATTATCTCGGGACCCTTTTTTCGACTTTAAAAAAAAAATTAAGATGCACATTGGCGAGAAAATGGTCCTTTCACAAAAACCGGTTGATCCACACTGTAGTCCGTATTTTTTCTTATTTTTACTAGATATTTTGCGTATAGCTAAATAGACGGGAGACATTGAATGAGTTTGTTAATCAGCATTGTACCTCTGAACTTTTTGCGTGATAATTAAATATTTTTTTAACAAATATATTTTCTCGTTTTGGGGATTAATTTCACGAATTATATAGGTTAATCTTAAGGTTGTAGGACACACCTCTTTCGCGCATCTTTTCTGCGCATTTAGATACCGCTATCTTGCGTCTGCCGTGACCTGAGACTAGAGGTCACCGAAAAAAACCGCCGTACGGCAAGTCGTATTGCAAACAAGCTCAATTTATCGATAATTGACAAAAGATATATACTTTCTGAAATAGGTGTGTAAGCTGACTGTTTCTATGCATAAAATGTTGTGTTTTCTCAGAAATAAGATACCTTTGCAAATGTCGTACGTAAGTGGCATATCATTGACTGGTTTTCCAACTCTAAAAAAAAAAAGTTGTATGCACCGCCGTGAGATGTCACCTGCACGGCGTAAAACCCCAATAGCTAACTGTCCTTTTATGCATGGAAATTTACAGCCTACCTACAATGAAGAAGACTACATTTTATTGTGGGTTGACAGGGGCATGCATTCCATGTATGTCAGTCACCTCCTAGAAGTAGAACATTTCCATACATTCTCAGAGAGCCTTTACTAATACGGTGGAAGTAATGTAGTCCACATTGTAGTGATATTAAACCAGTGCCAGTGCTTATTATTTAGGAAAACGTACTGTGTGTAGTAAAAAGTCCTGCTAAGGGAGAATTTTGCATTACTAACTCAGTAACTGCTTTCAGTACTTAGTAACTTAGTTTTCTCATCCATTCTCTGTCTTATGAAGGCTATATTACAGATTAGGAGATAGGTCCAGCATTTTTTTTAGTTCAAGGATGGTGCCAGAATAACTTGGCGGATGAGACGCCAATCTATTCTGGCACCACCCTTGAACTATCATAGTCACATTTATTTCAAGCAGTGGGTGTATCAGGATTAAAAGGGTTACCTAGTAAAACGCTACTTTGACTGAAACCCTAATATTTGTTGACTACCATTTTGGATGACCGTAGAATGTGTGAAAAATACAAATTTGACTAGTACAAAAGCAAGCCTTATGTTGAGACTCGTGACACTTATCAGCTACCTTTTGGAAAGGTCACACAGGTTGTGAATCAGTTATGCGCATGAGGCGTACAGACGTGACTTTGCCATTGTTGTTTGTTCTTTGCGGTTTACACAGTTTTTGTCGCATTTATTTTGAAAGTAATAATCTGCCCCTGCATTTAGTTCACGCAAAGTGAAATTGTCATGCTGCCGAACAACACAGTAATAATCATGTATTTCATTTCAGGCTAATACTGCTGTTGACCTCTCGCTGTGGAGTCTCAGTACTTTCACCCAGAGTACATACTTGCAAACAAGCGCAGAAGTATGACGTCTACACCAACTGACCAAGGTCACACTCACAGCTCAAGTGAAGTGAGGGAAGGTGACACGTATTCTCCTGGACTCAAGGTAAGTCATACCAGTAGATCTGTGATGAGAATCAGGTGCAGAACACAACACAACTATGGTGTGAATGAACACATCATACTGTAATGCCTTCTTTCATTGGCTCATGTGCGAAACAAGTGTAAGGCTATGTTCTGGGCCATTGGTCGTCCATGGTAAACTTTAATGTTGGCATTTTCTCGGAGACCATTCAAACCACAGTCTTCAAACGTAGCTGAAGGATACTTTGTGGCAAGACCTTTCTTACTCTTAGCCTACCAGTTTGCGTTCAGGCCAAGGGTCATGAGAAATCAAGAAATAGGTAAAAAAAAAAATAGCCATATTTGACAAAAGATATTTTTTCTCCAATACTATTCACAACTGTACATAAGCCAGCCCTTTACGTATGCTTAGACTCATGGCACTTAAATTTCAGTCACCTTTTGGAAAGGTCACACAGTTCAGATTAAGAAAATGATCAGTTTTAAATGCACACGAGGGATCCAGGCTTCACCATTCTTGTTTGTGGTGTTCACAGTTTATTTCACATTAGTTTGAAGGTAGTAATGTGTAAACTAAATGTAGGGACGAATTTGGTGGGTGGGTGGGTGGGTGGGTGGGGGGGGGACTCCCCCCACTGGCCCCGAATTGTTCATAATGCTATAACAAAGTCCCTGTTTGTGGAGTTTGGAAGCGACCCACCCTGAAATAAGATCAGAAGTGAAATTGCCATGCTGCCGAATAACACGATAATAAACATGTATTTCATTTCAGGTCAGTGCTGCTGTTGACGTCTCACTACAGAGTCACGCCCAGAGGGTATACTTGCAAACAAGCACAGAAGTATGACGCCTACACCAAGAAGAGGCAAGAGCTAGTCAGGTCATGTTTGCTCAAAGGAGAAGGCCACAGCTAAAAGCAGGCAATTTCAGTTCCAGCGGATCAACTAAAGTGAGCGAAGGCGACACTTATTGTCCTGGACTCGAGGTAAAGCATACCGATTGATTTGTGAATAGAATCAGGTTCATAACAAAACACAACTGGTTGAAACACATCACACTGTAATGCTTTCTTTCATTTTGAAGATGGTGTAGTAGTAGTACCAGCATTCTCAACAACACCGAATGCTAAAATCACTTGCTGTCAACAAGTGGCACCATATTGCATTTGATTTGAAAACTAGAGGGTTGGGCAAGTCTCCAAATACTGTCGTTTTCTTTAATAAGCACTTAGTGCATACAAAAGGACTAGAAAAATCTGAATACTACCCATTTGGTCCAGTGTGTGCTGTTGCTAAACAGCAATGCGTTGTGTCCTGTTTGAAACAATTTCTGCAAGTTACACTTTGAATATTGATGCTGATTCTAGATATATGTATACACCCTTTGTGGTCATTTCAAGCTCAATGGCGTCTAATTTTTGGCGCACGTGTGATAGCAAAAGTAAGTGTTTGTAATGGGTCGTCCGTCAACTGTCTGTTACCTGTGGGCAACTTTAACATTGGCATTTCCTCGAAGACTATGCAAGCCTCAGACTTCAAACTTGGCACAAGGGTACTTTGTGGTAAAATAATTCTAAACATACCAATTTCTGTGACCTTTCAAAGGTCATCTCAAGTAGTATTTTCAACTTCAAACTCAAACTTGCTATGGAGATACCACATGATAAGGGTGACAAAAGTTAGTTTCGGGTAGAGTTGTAGTTTTTATCAATGTTTTTGCAAACTTTTCAATAAAATTTGGCATGATGATAACACTTTTCTGTGCTACTAATGTAATCAGCCCCTCACAGAGGTCAAGGGTCACAGAGGGTTGACAAATGTGTGAAAAATGAAGGGATTTGGAAAAATACTCAGGTTTCACTGGTACAAAATCCAGCCCTATACTTATGTTTAGACATTTTCAGAGACCTGTTGGAGAAGTCAAGCCAAGGTCAAAAAGGACAGACATATTATGTGGATTGGTCATACACGTGAACCATAAGGACATTGCCTTTCTTGTTCATGTTCTGACTAATGTCATATTATGCATGTATGTACTTTGTATAAATACTTGCAAACATGTATGCACGCAATATGTGCATGTCAGAACTTTTTTTGATACAAAATTATCTTTTGCAGGTTGTGAAAGATGAGGGAAGAAGAGTTCAGCGGGTACATCTCTCCGCGATGGCCAACCGACGAGAAGGCAAAGGAAGTGAACTGATTGTCCTGTGTAGGAGGGCAGACATCCTGTTATTTTGATGTCCATCCACCAGGCTGGCCACAATGTCAAGGTTTTGGACAGTCACATCATTCGCAATGCAGCAAAAGCCTGTGCCTTACTGCCTGAGCTGATGCATAGCCATATATTAGGAGAAGGGAAAGCAGGCTTTAGGCCTGGCTATTCAACTGCAGACACAACAGCAGTGGGGCAGTGACAACAAAGTGACAATGACAAAACTCGAGAAAATAGAAATAAAGAGGGAGTGTTTCCATAAGCCTGACATAGAAGCAGCGGGGTGACAAAATTGTAACGTGCAGTCGAGCAGTTCAGGGGCTATTGTACAGTGATGGGGGTGTGCTTTGTGTGTTTTCATATAACAATGTGACAAAGCGATTTGACACCCATGTAATTTGTAGTGCAGTAAAAAGGTGAAAAATATATGTATTTTGACCAAAAAAGATGTTTTCTCAAGTATACACAACTTCAAACCCAGACTTGGTACAAGGTGGTAAGAACTTTTCATGCATACTAATTTCGTATGCATGAAAGGTCAGAAAGGTCAAGGGTCACAAGAAATCGGGAAATAGGTACAAGATAGCCATAGCCCAAAGATGTTTTTTTCTCAAGTATTCCTAACTGTAACCCTAAACTTGGTAAAGAGATCATCATCATCATCATCAGTCCCTTGCCCGAACTGGGCGTTGGGGGGACTGAAAGGCAGCAGCAACAGACAGTGCTCTCCACTGAGTACGTGACCTGATGGCTAAGACCTTCCGACGACCTCGACATCCTGATGCTATAGTTTGCAGTTGTGGACTGCCACCCGCCCGCACGTGCCAACTTGCCACAGAGAGATACCTGATGTAAGACCTCCTAGCATTTATTTGGATGACCCCCCCCCTCAGAAAAGTTACTTTTTGTCACTCTCCTGTCATGTCGCGATTTGGAAATGCAGCTTAATATGTATTAGTTTTTGATTATCCAAGGAAAACCCCTTTACTGCCAATGTGTTCATTTTTCGAAGACATTTCAGCATATAAACAGGTCTTGTTTGTGACAAGTTCCGAAATACTGGCATACATCAATCATTCAAAATATGTACTCCACAGCTGACTCTTATGGGTTAGGAAACAGTGGTACAGATAGATTTTTTTGCAGCGTCGGTGTGAAACAAGGAGAAAACTTATCACTGCTCCGCTTTGCATGATTATAAATGATATACATTCTGAAAATGGTCATTGGCCTCAGAGTATAACACCCATGGGTCCTTTCTGAAGAGGGGGTGTGCCAAAATATAGAAATGCAGCCCGGGGGGGGGGGGGGGGGGGTGGGGTAGGTATGTAGTATATATATATATATATGTCATTAAACCCTCTGCTCAAAATATACCAAATGTGGACTTGCGCAATGAAAATCGCAATACTTCTAAAGAGTGAGTTGACCATGTAGTTCTTGCATTACCCTCCATCTGTCACAGCAGATTTCAGTGGTTGGGTGATAACTGATCATAGGCATATGAGGGGGAGCTGGGTGGCTCGGTGGTAGTGTGTTTGACTCTCATCCCAAAGGTCCTGGGTTCGAATACAGCTTGGGTCAAAATTTGTTCAGACCCTATTTCTGTGACCCATCTTTGAAATCACCTTTTATGGACAAAAGATGTTGAGCCCTAAACATTTAACATTTTGTATTTGAGGTAGTTACTTTTGTATGGGTGCCTATGTGCATTGTAGCCTAATATGCTTTCAACATACTTGACTGTACATGTATACTTTAAATGAATGTCTGCAAATACAGCATTTCTTGTGAAAATAAACAGATATTATTCTTTACTCACAATGATCATGTGTAAACATAACGGGGCATATTGAAACATGTGACATTTGTTTTGTTTCCTTATAATTTGTAACCAAAAACTGCTGGGAAACTGAGATTCAGCTGGAGAGATAGGTACATCCACTACCAATCTGTTCACAAACATCTTTCAACCAGAGATGTTCACTGACCTGCTTTCACGGATACACCAAAGGAGCATGTAGCATTGCTTGCAGCAGGTATATTAAAACAAATTCACATTATTCATTAATTAATGTTTGTAGATGATGCCAGGAAAAAATTTAAAAAAAAACACTCTGTGACGACACTCTTTGGTGTGCTTTTTCATCAGTGAATCTGTGAATGATTGAATGAATGTAAACATGTAATGTAAACATGCTCACAATGCTTGGCTGAAAAAAAATGAATGAACAATTGTACCGAGGTAACCAGGATGCATTTTTATCCAAGACTGAAAGTGGTTTGTTGGTTGGTTCATGGTTTAACATTCACATTACAACAGTGATGATAATCGCATATTTTAAATTAAAAAAAACAACAAAATTACCACGCGTTTCTTTTATATATATATAAAAATATATATATATATATATATATATATATATATATATATATATATATATATATATATATATATATATATATATATATATATATTTTTTTTTTTTTTTTTTTTTTTTTTTTTTTTTTTTTTTTTGCTTTGTTTTTTTTTTTGTGTGTGTGTGTGCGTTTGTTTCATTTAGCGAAGTAGAAACTGTATGGGTTTCAAATTTTTGAGCAGGGAAAAAATATATCCATCTACGGGGATTGAACCCTGGTTACCTGCGTGGCAAAAAGAGTATTTTACCACGGCACTAATTCAACTATTAAGGGATGATGGGTGCATTTAATTACTTATAGATAAACCTTCTCATCCCGTATCTGCCGTTGTTGTTTGTTCCAGTGTACTTTCCCACTGTCACCAATAGTGATCGAAAACTAGTAGTTTGCAACAGTTTGGGCGTAGGTTATACTTGTTGGTTTGGCGTCGTTGATTTCCTCCTTTCTCATGCGGGCTTGGGCGGGCTACGGCGGAGATATGATCTGCCGGAAGTCAGACATCGCTTGTATCCCTTTTTGAAAACGCACTCGCAAACGACCCAAAGTGCCAATTTTTGCGCGGGACCCCCTCATTTTTTCATAAATAATGTGTGTGATATGATCTAAAGTACGACTTTATCGAATAAAAAGGGCCTGAGCAATTGCCCAACATTGCAAACACTTGTAATGTTATTGATAACATCCGGGCACTTTGCAAATTTACAACATACACTTTTCTCGATTGCACTTAGAATTCCAATTATCAGAGCACACTTTTTTTACGAGAAAATACTAAAATACTTTATGAAGTGACCGAAATGTTTCTTTATCATTTTAACACACTATTCGATAAATTTTTATTGTGTTCTGAAATCAGCTATTTTGCGTGTTTTTGCTTATGGGGTAGGTCACGCAAAAGGCTCAAACTTACAAATATGCCCGGGACCATGGGTCTTTCAGGGTGGCAATAGCCTCCAGACTCAATAAGGCTCTCAAAAAACCCTATAAGCGGCAGTTTTCAATTAAATAATGTAGGTATAGTATACAACCTTAAAACAACTGAATCTTTTTAACGAAATAAAAACCCCATTCTTCTTATTAATAATCACATGATTTTTCGTATACGGTATTTACATAAGCCTACAGTTTGTCTCGGCTGTCGGGTACGTTTAGGTAAATTGTGACCTGTATGCCCTAAGTGTGAAAATCAGACAATTTTCTGCGCCACTTTGTATGAGTCTTTGGTAAAACAGCTAACATAACCTTATTTTTTCTTTTACCAAAACAACTATATTCTCATTAATACCCGCATGATTTTTCATGAACAGTGTTTTCATAAGCCTGCTGTTTGTTCCGACCCTGGGGTAGGATTAGGTCAAATTGTGACGTGTAAGCCCTAGGCGTGAAAATCAGCAAGAAATTTGCAAAGTTGATTCTCTGATACGTCAAATATTAGTAATGCAATGAGTGACGTATAACATCGAGTCGTCACTATGAACACAGCGTCGTGGGGCTAATGATGTCATGACCTGAAGCTTGAAGTGACGTCATTTCGCTGCTCGTGCTATTATTCTTCTTCATAATAGTTATGCTACGCCAGACCACGAATGGCGGGAATCGCCGTGTGTCCGTCTTTATTATACTGATCAACTCAAGAAACGCGAATTTTTCCACCATAGCGCTTTTCTTCGTAAATATGCTTTAATCCGGGTTATTTTTGCGTCATTTATTAGAAAATATGAAGAGTGTGTTATGCCGTGTGCAAATAGAATTTAGTCTTAAAAATCGCACATCGATGACTTATCACGTCATCAGTGACACTACCATCACAGGATATTAGTGAACGTGAAATGCATCTGCAGAGGACACAGCTGAAAGCCAACCAATGTGCAGTTTCGCTAGGGTCCGTGTGCAACAACTTCATATTTTAAGTTTTAAGGCTAAAAAGAAGTTCATTTGATTATTTTCATATCAAAATAAGTTGCTTTTATTCTTTTATCACTTTTATCTCCACATTAGTGTCACGGTGAAACACAAACCTCTTCAATAGCTGGACTAATTTCTAAATTATGCCGAAGAAACTTCACCCCAAGCTTTTTTTCATAATTAATTCTGAAACTAGATTTATACACAAACTGCAAATTAAATTTGCTTAAGTTTTCATTTTGTACCACCGTTTTGTGACCAGTACCAAAAACTGAGTGTTGTTTCTGACACAATCATTGTTTTAACCTTTGGGTGTCAGGAGCGGTTTTAGTCCCGATGATTCCGGCCCGAATCATCGCGACTAAAACTGTTCCCGACGCCCATATAATCAGGCAGACTTACGAAATTTCAAAAGTCCTTCGTGGAGCAAAGATGACTTGACAATTGTACAGCACTGTACTGTAGTGATGTCTTTATCGATGTCCCAAAGGTTTCTGGCCCCTCTTTATATACATTGACGGCTAAGGTTTTGCGTATGCACTATCTGTTTTTAGAATTAATTAATTCCGTGTAATTCATTGCATGCCAAATATATTTTCTATGGCAACTGAATCTTGATTAAAACGTTATTTCATTGATTATGTTCTGCAGTTTTGTAGTAATTAAGAACGCAATTGTGTTGCTCTTTTTGCTTTGTTTTGTCTACCGACCAGCTGCTGCTGTGAGAACAAGGGTAGTGCCAGAATAGCTTGGCGCCTAGAGGCGCCAAGCTATTCTGGCACTACCCTTGAACTGTTATTGTGAAGTTTCTGTCGATCTTCAGGGATGGGGGAACAACGTGCGATTTTGCCTCACAACGAACTTTTACCCGGCCTAACTACCATGACCTAGTACAGGGGAGCGCAGTCATACGTGACAGAACAAGAGTCTTGTCGCTTTGCACCTTGTCTTCTATCGTTCTCTGGATCTTGTTAGCAACAGGAACAAACTCTGGAATTGAAAGTTTTAACTATGGGTTTAACAATGTTACGTTTATGGTTGTGTTATTCTTTTTAGGGCAAGTGTGCTGATCATAGGAAAGATCCGATGTTCAGTGGAGTTATTTTAGATTAGAATCACGAACCTTTATAGTATGATTCGTTTTCTTTTGTATGAGAATTGCAATCGGTTGTGTGTGTGTGTGTGTGTGTGTGTGTGTGTGTGTGTGTGTGTGTGTGTGTGTGTGTGACTAGAATGTTGCACGTTTTGCTAACTTGTAGCAAAGTCCAACCTAGATTAAGCTGGAAGGTTCTGGAAAAGGCCGGCGCGATTGTTATAGTGACCTCACACATGACGTCAAAGTTTTGTAGTACACATGTTGGTTACATTTCATGACGTTTACGTAATATTTTGTGGACGATTGTAGAGAAATCTAAAGTGATTTTCTTAATGAATATTAACGATATTGGTTACGTTTTTTTTTTCTGATTGGATGATGTGTTATTTGCGGGATTATCTCGGAAATTTGTGATAGGACAGGCGCAGATCGAGTACTTTAATAGGAGTGGTCGCATTCCATTTGGCGATGGGACAACATTCTTACCAGTTTCCAACATCGCGTTGCCTGAGAGTGAGGTGCCTATAGAAATATGACATACTTACTTCACTATTACCTCAATTTGATTCAGGGGAAGGGCGGTTTTATTTCATTTGCGACGTCGGCGTCTGAGGCAATAAATATCGCCCGTTCATGCAACAGTTCTATCCTGTGCAGACAAAAGACAGCAAGACCTGGTTTTAAAATAACAAAGGGAGATGTTAATTGTAACACAATGTATTTCGCGTTTCACAAAATGAACTTACTGTCTGATGCCTTCGTCGGGCAGAGCAGACCTACTGCCCAGCCTGCAAGCCCATGAGTACCGAGGTGGGGGCCGACGCGGGCCCATGGGGCACTCGTCGGCCCCCACCTCCGTACTCATGAGCTTGCAGCCATGGGGCCCGCGTCGGCCCCCACCTCCGTACTCATGGGCTTGCAGCCATGGGGCCCGCATCGGCCCCCACCTCCGTACTCATGGGCTTGCAGCCATGGGGCCAGCGTCGGCCCTCACCTCCGTACTCATGGGTTTGCAGGCTGGGTGAAGCCTGCATGCACGCAACAAGGGGTTAGTTGTGTGCACTGGCTGTCAAGCTGTTCACTTGTTTTAATGAAAACAGACTCACTTCACTGGCATTTCTGCAACTGCAATTGTTGTCATATGTTTGTAATGTACTTGACAAACAATATAAACAATTATGCCGATTATTACCTTAATTATGTGTCAGAATCGCTTTTGGAGGCGTCATCTAATAATGCATCTGTTGCAGGATTGAGATGGATCGATCATGATAATTCAGTTGCAGTGCAGATTAGCTTGGCGCCGACAGGCGCCAAGCTAATCTGGCACTACCCTTCAATTGTCATGGTCGACCCATCTCCTGCTATAGTGCGTCAGGGCTGAATGGGTTAAATTCAAAGTGAAAGACCCCCATCCAAATAAAGAGCACAGACTTGAGACCCTGAAGCCGCTGGGGACCATGATGGTATGTGTGTCTTGCTCGTCCTGCTCTTTATTTGGGTCCATGTCTCTTACAGTCGCGTGCTGTTCGGTTTTTTGTTTTTTTGTTTTTTTTTTGTCTCTCGGTAGTAGAGGGGTTAAATTACTGAATTACTGCATGCAAAATGAGCGCAGATATGAAATAGCCTCATCATTATTAACATAGCCAATACAACAATCATAAAAATGTATTACGTTCTAGGACACAGTAACATGCAGCGAGTATGATTGCACATAGAATGCATATAATAATGAGTAAATAAAAAATATATATATAAAAAACGAGTTGCGATTGTTAAACGCGGTGAGTCACACAACATTTGCAATGATAATTATCTATCCACTTAAAAATTAAAATGATGATAATATTTTGTTTTTAAATCGTTATGAGTCACACCAATAACACAATTATAGAATTCAGCAACAGCGGCCGACCCTTACTAGGTATCTCAGTTGGCTGGCGGTCTCTGTCTCTCTCTGTCTCTGTCTGTCTGTCTGTCTGTCTGTCTGCTCTCTCTGGTTAATACTTTCATGTAATACATGCATTTATGTATAGTGCTATTTCCACCTCCGCCGCATCAGTCAGATCAGAAAATACCTCACTACCGAAGCTGCCACCAAACTTGCTGTCTCTCTCATCTTATCTCGCATCGACTACTGCAACTCTCTCCTTTCCGGCCTCCCTCACTCCACCACTTTCACTCTCCAACGCGTCCAGAACAATGCTGCCCGCCTCGTCCTCACAAAGAAAAAATCCGACCACATCACACCCCTGCTCAAACTCCTTCACTGGCTCCCCATCCCCCAACGCATCCAATACAAAATTTTGTCTCTCTGCTACAAATCCCTGAACAACTACGCTCCTGCCTCCAACTTACTTCACCACTACACACCTTCCCGCTCCCTCCGCTCTGCCTTCGACCCTCTCCGCCTCCACATCCCTCGCACCAAACTCAACACTTTCGGCCCCCGCTCCTTCTCCGTCTACGGTCCATCCACCTGGAACACTCTCCCACTCTCTCTTCGTCAGAAACACTCTCTCTCCTCCTTCCAGTCCGCCCTCAAAACTCACCTCTTTCAACAGTTTTAGCACTATATCACCACACTCCCCACCGCAAGCTGACCGTCGTAATGTATTTCACTATTTGTGGTACGTGAGTCATTGTCTAAAGCGTGCGCATGCGTGCGCGAGTTGTGAGTGCGCGCTTAGAGTTATAATTATTATAAGATAAGCGCATTACAAATACCGTAATTATTATTTATTACTATTATTAGTGTGTGTGTGTGTGTGTATGTGTGTGTGTGTGTGTGTATAATTTTTTTAATTTTATTATTATTTTGTTTTTATTTTTTGGAACATTATTGTTGCATGAAATAATGTGTGTAAATATAATGTCTTTATTCTATTTTTTTAAACTTATTTTATGTTGTAGATGTTAGCAACGGCAAGTTTGTAAAATGACGATTTGTTTCTGTCAAAACTTTTTACCGTTGATAAAGTTTCATCATCATCATCATCATCATCATCATCTCTCTCTCTCTCTCTCTCTCTCTCTCTCTCTCTCTCTCTCTCTCTCTCCCTCTCCCTCTCTCTCTCTCTCTCTCTCTCTCTCCCTGTTCTTGCGTGCATGTATGTGTGTGTTTGGTTAATCAGGAGGAAGTAAAACGTCTAGATAGTCTTGACCTTTATGCTTACAGTTTTGCGTTCAATACCAGATGTAGTCTTAACAGTGTGGAATGTATATGTATGTGTTTATTATGTAGTTGTATTTCATGTACCGTGTGTAATGCATATTAGCCAGACATGGGTCGGGACTGTGCTTCGTCTGACGCAGGCCCCGGACATACATCACGATACCACGTTTGTCCGGGCCTTTAATCCAATGTTTGAGCCGTAGCGGGGTCTGACCTAGCTCTGATTTACGTACTTCCGTGTGTGTGTGTGTGTGTGTGTGTGTGTGTGTGTGTGTGTGTGTGTGTGTGTGTGTGTGTGTGTGCAAGCGCGTGTGCGTGCCGGCGTGTGTGTGCATGTGTGTGTGCGTGCGTGTGTGTGTGTGTGTTTTCATGTAGTGTAGCAAGGACAAGAATGAAAAAAGGTCTGCGCACCTATTCTTTTATCCTTTGAAAATAAAATTTCATTTCATTTCAAATAAATAAAGTTTCATTTCATCTCTCTCTCTCTCTCTCTCTCTCTCTCTCTCTCTCTCTCTCTCTCTCTCTCTCTCTCTCTCTCTCTCTCTCTCTCTTCTCGACATAATACGCTTCATGTTTTTTAATTTTTGCTATTTTTTTTTCTTCCCATCTGGCCTCCAAATTGTTTGTTCTGTTTTCTAACTTGTTTCTGATAGTACACAAAATATCACACCTACTTATATGTTAGATAATTATGTGCGCACGTACGTGTGTATGTGGATGTACAAAAGTGCGCATGTGCACGAGTACATGTATATGTATGTATGTGTGCGTGTGTGTATGCGTGTGTGTGTCCTTTATTATTAGTTAGTTTTTGTTGTTTTGGTTGGTGTTCCTTTTTTTTTTAAAGTAGCTTAGCAAGGACAGATTGTAAGAAAGGCCTGCGCGCCTAATATCTCAATCCTTGGAAAATAAAGTTTCGTTCGTTCGTTCTCTATCTCTCTCTCTCTCTCTCTCTCTCTCTCTCTCTCTCTCTCTCTCTCTCTCTCTCTCTCTCTCTCTCTCTCTCTCTCTCTCTCTCCCGCACCTCGCACCTCAACACTCATGGGCGTTCCTTCCTCCATGGCAGGCGGTCAACCTGTGTACCCCTACCCCAACCCCCCAACTTTCCCCTACCCCCCCCCCCCCCTGCCCCCACCACCTGGAGTGCCGCAGCTTAGTGAGAGTGACTGTGCCGCCTTGTTTTCACTGCTTCAAAAGTTCAGGCCACGCGCCGGAAATTAGGACACGCGTCCCTAGGTGATAGCCATTTCGACAGTGTATGAATATTAGTAGAACACGCCCTTCTCATTTTGACAGCTTGTGTTTGAGTCGTGATTTGCGTCAGTTTCTTCTTCTTTGATAAAGTTCCACTGTGTGCGTTTTGTGGACCAATTATTGACAGTAATTCCCGATTTAAATATACTTTTTTTACTTAGCGATTGTCCAAATTATTTATAATTGCAACATTTTCGTAGACTTTAAATTCGTTTTCGGTTGTTTTTTTTTTTTTTTCCTTCTTATTTTCAAGTCGTCAAAATAGCTTGTGTATTACGACCTTTGTCGCAGGTGAACGTGCATAGTTCCTTTGACAAGTTACTTCTCATTTGTTTTCTTTCACAGTTGCCGACTTTGTTATTTTTTCTTGACATAACCAAGCAAAAAAACCGTAAACATTCTGCTGAACTCAGACTAAGCGCGTGATAAACATTGTGATTCTCCGCCGTGTATTGTTTTACTGAGCTTTTTCTTTCAGCATTCTATAGATATTGATATTAGTTGATTTTTTTGTGTGGATTATTTTTGGGACCTTATTTGTATTTTATCTCGCTACATTTGTGTTGTTACCGACATGCAAAATCGAAATCGTAATCTAAATACTGTTCCGAAACGAACAGACGAACTGAGAATTGGTCATCTTAACGTATACCATCTAGTTAACAAGGTGCCAGATTTATCTGTGTTCCTAAACACGCCCTTACATTTCCATATTTTTGGTGTGCCCGAGTCAAGCCTTAAAAGTTCAATAAGGGATAACTCCATTTCTGTCCCAAACTTCTCAGTACTCTGCAGAGATGCCTCAAGCCCTCAACACACTGGACTAGCAGTATATATACATAATTCAATACTTGGTAACGACAAACGGCGACAAGACTTAGAGTCAGCTCAAGTGGAAAGCTTGTGGGTAGAAGTGAAAACATCTAAATCACCCCCCGTCCTCATTGGCTTTATGTATAGAAATCTCGCAGCCAGCTGGGACTGGTATGATGACTTCGTAGCAATGATGGATAGCGTAAATCAAAATAATGCTGACGTTGTTCTTTTGGGCGATTTTAATATCGATCTTTCTAAATCTGAAGGGTCCCAAGCTGCATGGGCGTCAGCAACAGCACTATTCGGTTTAGAACAGTTAGTTTTTAAAAGAAACCCACTAGAACCACGTCTACATCTTCAACCCTGATTGATCATATTTACGTGACAAATGATGATAAAATATCAAATGTACATGTTCCCTCCTTAGCTGCCAGCGACCATAATCCAGAATGTTACACAGTCTCCATGAAACTAGACAAAGGGAACAAAAAGAGACATAAAACAATTAAATATCGTTCTTTAAAAAAAATTAATAACGGCGACTTTCTGTGGAATCTGAGCAATACTCCTTTCAGTGACGTGTATACCCACACTTCTCCTGACAGTGCCCTGTCGTACTGGATGGATCTGTTCCTTGGGGTCCTAAATAAGCATGCGCTTATACGAGAAAAACGAGTTAAGCACTCTACCCTGCCACCCTGGTTAACAGTAGATATCAAACAGGTCATGTCATTTAGAGACAAATTTAAGAAAGAAAAACAGTTTGATGAATATAAGAAACAACAAAATCGTGTTGATTATCTAGTGAGTACGTAAAAAAAAAAACTGTTCTTCAAGGAAATGATTAGGGACAAAAAAAAGATACAGCATCGGTTTGGAAAGCCCTGAACGTTATAACGAAGGGTAAATCAGCCCCTGAAATTCCATCCAATTTGTCAGCTGATATATTAAATAATGACTTCCTATCGACAGCTGAAACACCTGCTCAGTCAGCTGCAAGTAGTAACGCAGAGTACCAAGTTCCTAGTGCACTGGAAAAATACTGTGAGGCAAAGAATATACTGCAGACATTCATCATTCCTGATATTACCGTCGCTGAAGTCAACAAATTTATTTCTAGCATACCGAACAAAAAGTCCACCTGGATGGATGGTATCGACAACAAAATTCTGAAAATGGCACTACCATAACGGTAGAGGCACTCACTTATATCTTTAACTTCTGTATAAAACACAGCACGTTTCCAACTATTTTCAAAGGGGCCAAGGTAATTCTAATCCCTAATCAAAAGATCTTGAAGATGTCAATAACTACCGTCCTATCTCACCTTTTTTCGGCCCTGTCAAAGCCCCTTGAAAAACATATGCAAAAACACCTCCTCGATTTTCTAGAAAAGGGCAATTTAATGAATATTCATCAGTCCGGCTGTGACGATTGTGGTTGTGTTGTCTTGTGAGAGCATACACATGTTAATCGTAGGAAACGATCCGATGTTTATTTGAGCTATCATGGTTACGATTCACGTACCTTTTTAGTGAGATTCTTTATCGTTCGCGCGGAAAGCGGATTTCGCTTTGTTATGATACGTCAACTCTTTGTACCCCAACACCGAAATCCCCAAATTTTACCGTTGTCCTCTGAAGACTGCATTGCAATGCAGGACACAGATCGACCATGATAGTTCAAGGGTGGTGCCAGAATAGCTTGGGGCCCATAGGCGTCAAGCTATTCTGGCATCACCCTTGAACTATCATGGTCGATCCTCATCTTGCTGTGGTGTGTCTGGGATAGAAAGAGTTAAGTTTAGTCCAGAACGTTCTAGAAAGGTCGCACTGTCTAGTGTCCTCGTATGTGTGACCGTCGGTAAATTAGCGACACTTCGCAACAAGTTGTTTACTGTGCGCGTGAAGCCGTCAGCCGGGGTTTTTTTTTTTTTTTTTTTTTTTTTGGTGTGTTATGAAGGATCGTAAATGTTCTCGAATTTTCCGACTAGTTTGTGAACTGTCTTCCATACTTTTATGAGATGTCATTTTACTAAGGATTTGGAGCTGAAGTGAGCAGCCAAATTTGTGTAGCCTATTGTAGTTTTTCTAGAAAGATTATTTTAATGAGTTTCGGTTGCGTGTTTCGTTCTGATTGGTTGCGTTGTATGATTTTCGTAGATGATTCTGGAAATTGGTAGTATATATAAAGAGGGCGCTAGAAAAGCACGTTCGTACATTGTCTTGATTTGTCAGTAGTAGAGACACGCAGTTTATCGTAGGTACGTGGCCCGTATAGGGTGTACATTGTGTGAGACGCTGCGTATGAGAAACTTTGTGTTGCCAGTGTAGACATTGCAGAAGAGACTTTGTATCAGTGTTGATGCATTTGGAAGTGCATTGTGTGGAGATCGCATCGCTGAATTAAAATATTGTTGGAACTGTTATTCCAGTATGTCTTCATCCTTAAGCCACGTGTGACGGGGTGCAGCTGAATGAAGTTTATTTAAAAGAACCTTACGTGCGTGCGTCTGGTGTGTTTATAATCTCTTGGCTTGACTTCGCGAACGAAGATTTTATAGGAGTTGCCCACGACGTCTGCAGGCTTGTTCGTGGCTGCGGAGGCCAATCCGAGACAGGCAGGTTCGACCGCAGTGGCTGCAGGGGAAGGTATGGCCGGGGTTCTGAGCTGCGGCATCTCTGTTTTTTCTCCTGAGCCGCTTGTCCTTAAGGCTAGCTCTGTGAGAGTCCTCAAAGGAGACAGCTGCCTTGTAAATGGTGGAGCGCCAGGTGTCACGGTCCGCAGCAAGCGAAGACCACTGGTGGTGGTCGATTTGGCAGGCACTAAGTGACTTCTTGAGACAGTCTTTGTATCTCTTCTTTGGTGCCCCTCTGTCACGGTGTCCACTAGCAAGCTCGCCGAACAGGGTGATCTTTGGTAGGCGATGATCCTCCATCCTGGAGACATGCCCCGCCCAGCGGAGCTGTGTCCGCAGCAGCAAAGCCTCGATGCTCACAGTTTCAGCCTGTTCAAGGACCTCGACGTTGGTGACATAGTCACTCCAGTGAATGCCCAGGATGGTACGCAGGCAGCGCTGGTGGAAGCGTTCGAGGAGTCGTAGTTGGCTGCGGTAGAGGGCCCAGGACTCGGAACCATACAGCAGGGTGGTGAGGACCACAGCTCTGTACACGCTGATCTTGGTGCCTGTTTTCAGCTGTTGATTGTGCCACACCCGCTTGAAAAGTCGCCCGAAAGCGCTGTTCGCTTTTGCCAGCCTGCTGTCAAGCTCCTTGTCCAGCTTGGCGTCCGACGTGATAATGCAGCCAAGGTAAGTAAACTGGTGCACTGACTTTAGTTCAGACTCGCCAATGGTGATGTGAGGAGGGCGATACACTGTCTTGGGTGCCGGCTGATGGAGGACCTCTGTCTTTTTCAGACTGACCCCGAGTCCAAAGAGCTGGGCAGCATCTGCGAAGCAAGACGTGATGCGCTGCAGGGCTCTCTCTGTGTGTGCAACGAGGGCAGCATCATCAGCAAAAAGCAGCTCACGAATCAGTTGGTCTAGGGTTTTCGTGTGGGCCTGCAGTCGTCTGAGGTTGAACAGGCTGCCATCGAGACGATACCTGATGTACACTGCATCGTCATCATCAAGGTCCACTGTGGCCTGCTTCAACATCATGCTAAAAAAGATGGTGAAGAGGGTCGGTGCCAGCACGCAGCCCTGCTTTACGCCGTTGAGAATATAGTCTAGCAGCTGCCCGGCCTTCATAGACGATCAGCCGTTTACGAGATAGTGATTTTCTAGAGAGTAACAAAGGTTTGGGTATATCAAAATGAAGTCTAGTATGAATAAAAGCAGTGCGCACTCGTTTTAAACCGCCGGAGGATGGAGACATTTTTCTGTAGCACATTTTGTTTCCAGTATGGCTGCAGACGAAACCAGGATCTTACCGCCATGTTTACAGGGGATCAGTAGTTTACACGGGTCTCATTGTTCCTGTATTCAGTGGTAGTATGCACTATATGTCACTTAAAAGGATTTCATTTTTTAAAGTAATATTTTCACACTTAGATATATTAAGAGAAGAAACAATTACGAAAACGCTTGCCTTGAACGCAAAATTAATATCGTTTCGCAACAATAAGGTATCCCAAAATCACGTGATCAAAACATCACGTGACGCCACGACCTCTGCGGACGTGAATTTCTGTGTGCCGACGGGTTCTTTTTTATTTGTTCTACATAAGCTTGTTTGTTTAAAAAAAAAGAGCAAACGTGTAAAGTTGCTGTGTGCATTTTTACGGCTTGATAAAGGTTTGTCACGTTTATTTCCATTCACTTTACCATCGCTTTGCCCGTTTCATTTCGACAACACAGCACCAAAACAAAACGTAACCCACAACACAAACGCTATCTTCAAAACCTATGCTGCATTCTGTAAAAGAAAAGAGTGCCACACCACTTGGTTTTAACTGTCATGGCAGAGCAAAGTTTCGGAACTTGATTAATTATTTTATGCAGCAGTAACATTTATTTTAATCAGTTGCACTGACAAGCTATGTGTGATGTGCGATCACTGCCAGTGCCAATTTTGCAGTCTCAGTGATCACTGATGGTACAGTACACTTCACACTGAAAAAAAAAATACACAGTACAATGTGAACACGCTTGGAAGTTCATGCAATGCTTTGTTTAAAATTGAACCCTATCTTGCTAGCACAAAAGCACTATCTTGCTACTGCACAAAAGAGGAACTTATTTTGCTGCTGTGTTATTTGCAGTTTGTCTGCATATAGACATTTGCAGTTCGCTGCAAGGATTCTTAGCAGCTGACATTAGCACTGACATATTGGGATTAAAACGACAAAGAAAACGGAGAAAGGTGACACAGAGATGATTTAATAAATCAGTCAAGTGATCAAATGAATGAGATATCTATGTTTTATGATAAACAGCTAGTTATGGGAGGGGGGGGGGGGGGAAGGAGGCACATACTTTATAATGTACACGTACTATTTTTTTCAGTGTTTCCATCACCCATTCATAACACCATTAGACTCGATGAGTTGTCATGTTTTGAGTGGTTTACAAAATACATGTACTTGTTGCTGTTACATTATCTTCTTACTGGTTTTGACATTTCGCTGTAAGATTTACAGTCACATACTTTAAGCGTGTTCCCCCTAACGCACACAGAGGTTGACTGTATCATTGATATGTGTGTGTAGGTAGCGTTTGGTTTTGTTTGAGGTGGCAGTTTTGGCCTCACCTTTAAGTTTGGTGCCGCTGTGCATGTGGCCACCATTACTATTTACAGAACTGATGACTGCATGTGCAGGCTAGTTCACGGTATCAAAATGTGAACTGGGCAGCCTATTGTTTGAAGTGATCAGTGGTAGCAACATCGATGATGTATGTGTGCATTTGGCCACTGGTACTGTTTACAAAGGTGCTGTTTACAGAACTAGTGGCTGAGTAGGCATATTATTATTAGTACTGTTATTGTTATCAGGTGTGGCCTTATCTCTAAGTTTTGGTGCCCCTGTGCATGAGGCCAACAGTACTTTTCACAGAACTGATGGCTGCATGTGCAGTGTGGTTAACTGGACACATGAAATTTGTAGGTGGGCAGCTAAAATACAGGCAGTCAATACAAGCCACTTGCTTAACCTGAAGTCTCTATATATAGATTTTACAGTCCACTAATGCCCATCAGTATACAATTGTGCATGTCTTTTGTGGGTATTCTGTGGTTTTGTATGTGGGCTGGGGTTGAAAGTGGGGCGGTATGGCACCTATTACCGTGTATGTACAAAACCTTCATTACAAACAAACAAATTAATAATTTTAATAAATAGTTATTTGGGTTTAACGCCGCGCGGTAGACTACGGCCATCTCATGGCAGTTAAATAAATAAGATAAAGTAAGTCAAAGATACCTGGGACATAAGAATGCTAAGTAAAGTATAGATTATGATCATGCACAGATGTACATTGGTGGATGTTCTGCGGTTTTGTGTGTGTAACTGGATTGGGGTTGGGAGCGAGTGATACTGCACCTATTACCATGTACGTGTATAAGACATAAGACATTTATTCACCAAGTAAAACGTTACAAGGATTTTGTGTGGCATGGCGACAGTAAAATATGTCCTCACTTGTAGGGCATTCATCATGTCATACACTTAGTTGGCGATCATCCTATATACAGCACTAAAAGATAGATAAACACAATATTAAACACAAATCAGTCATATGTCACAAATCATGGAATCACGTTGTTCCGTGCATGGTGATGTATTGAGGACAGCTTCTGGAAAAAAAATTGCATCTGAATCGAGAGGTTCTGGCTTTAAAAGCATGAAACCGCCGGCCAGAGGGCAGAAGCTCGAAGAGATGATTGGCTGGGTGTGACAGATCTGTCAGAATAGTACTGGTGGCCACATGCACAGGGGCACCATGGTGTATGTTCTTGAGCTGTATGCTGATGTGTATGTACAAAACCTACATTACAAACAAACAAAACAAAACAAACAAAATAAATAAATAATTTAAATAAATAAGATAAAGTAAGTCTAAGGTACCTGGGACATATGCATGCTAGGTAAAGGATAGATTAAAAATTATGAACATACACAGATGTGTATGTCCTTCTTTTGGTAGGTGTTCTGCGGTGTTATGTGTGTATTTAGGTAAGGGTTGGGAGCAGGCAGTATGGCACCTATTACCATCTATATATGTGTATATTTTCTTGTTTGCTGATGCCCCCACCCGGGTCTGCCCTGGGGGACTTGGGTGGGGTTAGGTACTTTTTAGTTCCCAGGGTCACCCTGGTCAGCCCCTCAGGGTGGGTTTCCTTTCTATTCTGGGGCATGTGTTTCTGTCTACCCTTGGTCCATTCACCTGTATTTGTCTTTTTAAAACTCTCCCAACTGTCTGCACTGCCTGTAGCTCTTGATGTTGGATGTGTGTTGCTAGACAGTCTTAGCTTTATTTAGGCCCCATGTTGTAGGTTTATTTAACGTATTTGACCGGCTGGTGACATACATTCAATTTTCTGTTTAGTTTTTTTTTTTTCACAAGCAGTGCAGGCACGTCCTGAGAAAGCCTTGTTGCTGTCGGGACGTTAAGCAACGTACAATCAATCAATCATTGTTTGCTGATGTGTATGTACAAAACCTTCATTACAAGCAAACAAAATAAATAAATAATTTAAATATATACTTATTTGGGTTTAATGTCGAGCAGGCGACCAATGCCATCTCATGGCGGTTAAATAAAAAAGATAAAGTAAGTCAAGATACCTGGGACATATGAATGCTCAGTAAAGGATAGATTATGAACATGCACAGATGTAAGTGTCGTTTGGTGGGTGTTCTCTGGTTGTGGAGTGGGGTTGGGAGTGGGCAGTATTACCATATATGTGTATGTGAACATCAGCATATGAACAAAACCTACTTTTCAAACAAATAAAAATAAATAATAAATTTAAATAACTAGGACATATGAATACCAAGTAAAGGATATATTATGAACATGCACAGATGTTTGTTCTGTGGTTTTGTATGTGGGGTGGGGAGCGGGTGGTATGCACCTATTACCATATGTGTACATGTTATGTTCACATCATATATGTGTATATGTATGTTCTCATACCCACCCAGGTCTACCCTGGGGGACTTGGGCGGGGTTAACTACTTTTTAGTTCCCAGGGTGACCCTGGTCAGCCCCACAGGGTGGGTTTTCCCCTCTATTCATGGGCGTGTGTTTCTGTCTACCCTTGGTACATTCACCAGTATTTACCTTTTTTAAACTCTTCCTACTGTCTGCACTGCTTGTAGCTCTTGATATTGGATGTGTGTTGCTAAAGGGTCTAGTTAGGTTTATTTAGTGTATTAGACCAGCTGGCGACATACATTCAATATTCTGTTTAGTTTGGGTTTTTTCACAAGCAGTGCAGGCACGTCCTGAGAAAGTCTTGTTGCTGTCGGGACGTTAAACAATGTACAATCAATCATTTTATGCTGATGTGTATGTGCAAACATACATCACAAACAAACAAACAAACAAAAAAATAATAAATTAATAAAATAAGTTGGGGATACCTGGGACCTATAAATATGCATGTTAAGTAAACAATCCAGACCAAAAAGGTGACTGCCAAGCGTGTAATATGCAAAGAAGTACCCAACGGAGAAAGAAACACGCTTAGAAAAGACGGGTACAACACAATTTATTAATATTTCGGGTAAATACCCTTTGTCAAAATAGACAAACAAACAAACATGTTAAGTAAAGGATAGATTATGAATATGCACAGATGTATGCATATTGAAAACAAATTTCCTCTGGTGACCACTACCATACCACTATAGTGATCATGTGCATCAAGGAATTCCTTCCATCCATAATTAAAAGGATAAATAATAAATAAATATGTAAGTGAATACATACATGAATCAATAAAAATAAATAAATAAAACTTGTAATATAATAGAGAGGGCTACTATCTGTATTGTGTCTCATGCAGTCCTGATAAAGCTTAATCATAAGAGTCCTTGTGAGTACTTGAGTGCGGATTGGTTGAATTGGTTGCAAAAACTAAAATTTTATATTTAGGTGTTTAGCTGAACATGGTGATTTTGATGGAAACGGTTCGGAGATGGATTTCACTCTGCCTGGCTTGTGCTTAAGACCAGTCGGATACGAGTGTGCTTGACCAGTTAAAAATCCCATCTCCACTAATAAAATAAATAAAAAAGAGCAGACCTGCACTTAGAGCCGTTAGGCTGAAAAACAGACGAACAACATGCATGTTGTATCCGGCCAAAGAATGTTGAAGATGGTCGGCTGACACATTGCACAACATGCACAAAGGGAGTTTACTTTCGATATGCTTTCCTCCCACAAAAGACCGAGTTCTGTGGAAAAGGCTGTTTTCAAGACCAGGAAAAATAACGTATTTGACGTTGATAAGATGTTCAAATCGATAATAATCTCTGTTTCAATTCAGGAGCAAAGTAAAACTTCATCAACCGTGCGCGTCTGATTGACTTCTTTAGAAGGCTTCTCGCTGACCGCCATTTTGAAACTAGCGACGCGACTATGCTTACCGCATTAAAAATAATACTTTTAAACTTATTTTATCGTATATATGTATGCATGTTTACTTGCTGATGATTTTAATTTACTCACTGGAATAAACTTGTAACTTGTATGCTTGAAATTTTCAATGTTATGCACAAAAAATGTCTTGTACCTTATCCGGGCGGTGTACGAGGACTGGTTCCCTCACATCGAAAAATAGCTTTCGAAAAACACTTCTACAAAAATGTCTCCATCCTAAGGACAAATATTGTTGCCATGCATAAACTATATGGCATTAGTACTTTCGTTTCGTACCTGCAAACCATTGTTACTCTTTTGACGAACTACTTAGTCTGCAGAAATTGCGAAAAGCTGCTGGACTAATAGGGAATGGTTCTGAGAGGTCATTGTTGAGTCTGACCTGGCCTTGCTGGTCCTCGTGTAGCTGAACAATCATGTTGAGGAACTTTGGGGGACAGCCAAGTCGCTCCAGGATCTGCCACATGCCTTGCCTGCTCACAGTGTCGAACGCTTTTGTTAGGTCGACAAATGTTACGTACAGCCCTTTGTTCTGCTCGCGGCACTTCTCCTGTAGCTGTCTCAGCACAAATACCATATCGGTGGTGCTCCTGTTTGCTCTGAAGCCACACTGGCCCTCTGGGAGTTGGTCTTCAGCGATGGCAGGTACCAGCCGATTCAGGAGCAGCCTTGCAAGGATTTTCCCAGCAATGGACAGCAGGGTGATTCCCCGATAGTTGGAACAGTCAGACTTCTCGCCTTTGTTCTTGTACAGGGTGATAACGACTGCATCACGGAGATCTTTTGGTAGTGTTCCTTCCTCCCAGCAGCAGAGAAAGAGGTCATGGAGCTTGTTGTGCAGTGCTGTGCCTCCATGTTTCCAGATCTTTGGCGGTATTCCATCAATGCCTGCTGCTTTGCCACTCTTGAGCTGGTGGATGGCTGTGAGGGTCTCTTCAGCGGTGGGCGGTTCGTCCAATTCAACCTTTACTGGGAGGTGTGGGATTTGTAGGACGACTGCTTCTTGAACAGTGCGCTCAGCGCTGAAGAGGCTCTGAAAGTATTCCGACCAGCGGTTCAAGATGGAGGTATTATCTGTGAGGAGTGCCTGGCCATTCGCGCTTCGCAGGGGACTTTGTACCAGGTGCCTGGGGCCATACACTGCTTTCAGTGCTTCGTAGAAGCCCCTGTAGTCACCATTGTCAGCACAAAGCTGGGTCCTCTGTGCAAGTCTGGTCCACCACTCATTCTGGAGATCTCTGAGCTTGCGCTGGAGACTGCTGCAGACGAGGCGGAAGGCAGACTTCTTCACAGGGCAGGAAGGCTGGGCTAGGTGGGCCTGATGGGCGGCTCTTTTTTTTGCTAGGTGTTCCTGGATCTCTACATCGTTTTCGTCAAACCAGTCTTTGTTCTTCTTTCTGGCGAAACCCAAGACTTCTGCAGAGGATTTTGCAATAGCAGTTTTCAGTTGTTCCCAAAGTGTTTCAGGGGAGGAGTCTACTGGGTCCGCTGTGTCTTTGAGCCTGCACTGTAAATCTGTCTGAAAGGCGGCTTTCACATCGTCACGCTGAAGGCTGGCAACATCAAGCTTTTTCTTGGGGGGGGGCCCCATTTTTTGGGTTTTGGCCTGAAGTGGAGCCTGAGTTTGCAGCGGACAAGGCGGTGGTCAGTGTGGCACTCTGCGCTGGGCATCACTCTGGTGAGGAGGACGTGTGTTTATAATACTACGACTATAACTCCATCACGTAACATTTTGGCACCTCCGACGGGACTTCTTCAGTTGGTTCAGTGGAAAGGGTAGAAGGAGAAAACAGCCAGCAGTGAAAAGCAGAGATGACGACATCGGAGATGGATACATTCCTGAAAATTGGAAAGGAATGTGGACTCGAAGGAGCTCAACTCCTCGAGTTTGTAAAAGAGAGAGAGAGAAGGAAAAACTGGAGAGAGAGGAAAAAGAAGAAAAGAGACGAGAGAAAGAAGAAAAGGAGAGACTGGAGAGAGAGGAGAAACTGAGAAGAAAAGAGACGAGAGAAAGAAGAAAAGGAGAGACTGGAGAGAGAGGAGAAAGAAGAAAAGAGACGAGAAAAAGAAGAAAAGGAGAGATTTGATAGAGAAGAAAGAGCGAAAGAGCGTGAAATTAGGAAACTCGAAATCCAAGCAGAAGAAGCAGAGAAACAGCGAAGAGAGGCAGAGAAACAACGAGAAGAACAGCGAGAAGAAGCAGAGAAACAGCGAGAAGAGGCGGAGAGGCAGCGACAACACGAAATTCATTTAAAGCAGATGGAGATAGAGGCACAGAGCCAGAGGGTTTCTGAAGCAACAGCCTTAGCCAGCAGAGAGCAAACAGCCCGTGCGCCAAAGCTTCCACCTTTCGTTGAAAACTCAGATAAGATGGACGCTTACCTAGAGCGATTCGAGCGCTTCGCAAGTAGCAACAATTGGAAACAAGAAACTTGGGCTGTCAAACTGAGTGCACTTCTAACTGGCAAAGCGCTTGAATTTTACACCCGCTTACCAAGAGAAGAAGCCGAAGATTATACGCAGTTGAAAGCCGCCCTGTTGAGACAGTACGACTTCACTGAAGAAGGTTACAGGCGACGATTTCGAAAGTGCAAGCCTGAAGAAGGAGAAACACCCGGCCTATTCACTGAGAGAATCAGAAGCTACCTGGAGAAATGGATAGAGCTGGCTGGCTTAAATAAAGAGTACCAGGACCTGTGTGACCTCCTCATCAAAGAACAAGTCTTCAACGCATGTTCTAAGGACCTGGCCGCCCACCTCAGAGAGCAAAAAGACCAGTCCCTAAAAGCCCTGGCCGACTTCGCTCAAAGATACCTTGACGCCCACAACATGAAGTTCGGGTCCAGTAAGCCGCAGCATGTGTCTGAACCAGCAGAAGAAATCAACGACGTCAGAGACACCCGGAAATACAAGCCGGTGGAGAACCTGACATGTTTTTTTTTTTTTTGTGTGGAAAGAAAGATCACAAAACGATACGGAGTCCTTCTAAAGATGTTCCCCGAGGCGACAACATCAGAAGACCCAACCAAGATCGTGGGATAGTAGGCAGAGGCAGTACCACGTCTCAACACAGAGCCGCTACTGTATTAGCCAATGATGTGACGTCATCCAGTGACTTTGAGTATAGAGAAAGGCAGGCGACACCGGAGCTGATTGAATCTTTCAGAAAAAATGGACGCATCCCAGTAGGAGATTGGGGCTACATTCTTACCAGTCTCAAACATCGCGCTGCCTGAGAATGAAGTGCCGAACATGCCGGTGGTGTCAGGATTCGTCGGAAACACACCAGTGAGAGTGCTGAGAGACACCGGTTGTAGCTGTATCATCGTGAGAGAGGATTTAGTAGCTGAAGAGCAGAAGCTACATGAGTGGACAACCCTCGTTTTGGCCGATGGAAGTGGGAGAGTCAACCCCCCCCCCCCCCTCACCTCTTGCCAAGGTCAGTGTCAACACCCCGTACCTGACAGGAGAGGTGAAGGTGTTGTGTGTGAAAACCCCAGTTTATGATCTTATCATCGGAAATGTTAACACTGCCAGAAACCCAGACGATCCAGATCCGAAGTGGAAACCTGAAACCTCTGCAGTTACTACGAGAGTTCAAGAAGAGAAGAGCCACCAGACGATCCCTCTAAAAGTGGCTGACAACATACACGTAGTAACGATGGTTGGAGACATGTTATACGAAGAGAAGTGCAAGGCGCTGGAGCAACTGCAAAACCAGGTAGACGCGACTGTGGCCAGAGAGCGAGATAAACCGGAGGCGGAACAGCGAGCAGCCATCGACCACCTGCAGCAAAAACAGGTGCATGCGTTGGACAGTCCGCAATACGATGCCGAGCGCCGCCACAATGATCAGATTGGGTCGCCGAAAAGGCAGGTGATCGAGGGTCGCGAGCGAGACCGAGCTCCTCTGAGACCGAAGATGTCAGAGCTGCAGGAGGAGAAGGAGAGGAAGAATCAGGAGACGTTAAGAGTCCAATCTTCGGAGTTCGAGCATCGAATTGCGCCCGACTCAGAGACTGCGGATATTGTCCAGCATGAGCTTGGTCCGACATCGAACAAACCGCTTCGTGACGAGCCGTGTCGTCTGTTTCGCAACACGAGTGAAGGACTGAGGGAGAATGTTGGGGAGAGACCGGACCTGGGAGTCATCATAGATTCCAGATCGCCAGTGGTTATCGCAAAGGAATCAGAGAAATCCAATTTGGGGTGTACGGATTGTCATACTTTGCATGGGTCGACGGTGTTTGACCCAGGACCGGTGACCCTTGAACTGTGTGAACTGTAAACTGTAACTTGTGATTTAGTGTTGTTTCAGGTGAACTTTGATTTTGACTTTCTTTATATCAAGGGTTCGCAGAACTTTGGAGCAGATTACTTGAGCAGAGCAGTTTGAATGAACATTTCTGTGTCCAGAACAATTTGAAGAAACATTTCGGTGCTAAAGACTGTTTAAAGGAACTGTGAGATGATTGTTTTGATTTCATTTTGATATGAAATTCTTATTATTTGCGGTTTTGTGTTGGTTAATACAACCACAACCGTATTTTTGAGGTTTGAGAAGAAATTTTTGTGAAATTTTATTCTAAAAGAAGGGGGTAATGTTACGATTGTGGTTGTGTTGTCTTGTGAGAGCATACATGTGTTAATCGTAGGAAACGATCCGATGTTTATTTGAGCTATCATGGTTACGATTCACGTACCTTTTTAGTGAGATTCTTTATCGTTCGAGCGGGAAAGCGGATTTCGCTTTGTTATGATACGTTAAGATTAGTCCAGAACGTTCTAGAAAGGTCGCACTGTCTAGTGTCCTCGTATGTGTGACGTCGGTAAATTAGCGACACTTCGCAACAAGTTGTTTACTGTGCGCGTGAAGTCGTCAGCCGGTTTTTTTTTTGTTTTTTTTTTTTGGTGTGTTATAAAGGATCGTGAATGTTCTCGAATTTTCCGACTAGTTTGTGAACTGTCTTCCATACTTTTATGAGATGTCATTTTTACTAAGGATTTGGAGCTGAAGTGAGCAGCCAAATTTGTGTAGCCTATTGTAGTTTTTCTAGAAAGATTATTTTAATGAGTTTCGGTTGCGTGTTTCGTTCTGGTTGGTTGCGTTGTATGATTTTCGTAGATGATTCTGGAAATTGGTAGTCTATATAAAGAGGGTTCTAGGAAAGCACGTTCGTACATTGTCTTGCATTGTCAGTAGTAGAGACACGCAGTTTATCGTAGGTACGTGGCCCGTATAGGGTGTACATTGTGTGAGACGCTGCGTATGAGAAACTTTGTGTTGCCAGTGTAGACATTGCAGAAGAGACTTTGTATCAGTGTTGATGCATTTGGAAATGCATTGTGTGGAGATCGCATCGCTGAATTAAAATATTTTTGGAACTGTTACTCCAGTATTGTCTACATCCTTAAGCCACGTGTGACGGATTGCAGCTGAATGAAGTTTATTTAAAAGAACCTTACGTGCGTGCGTCTGGTGTGTTTATCATACTACGACTATAACTCCACCACGTAACACCGGCTTTAGACCAAAACACTCATGTCAGTCAGCACTGACACACATTGTAGACAGCTGGCTGGAATCAATAAATAAAAACCTGATGTCTGGAGCTGTTTTCTTATACCTACAAAAAGCATTTGATCTTGTCGACCATGACATTCTCTTAAAGAAGCTAGCAGCATACCATATAAGTGAAACCGCCATAGCAATCTTTAGATCATACCTAAAAGACAGAAAACAAAAGGTATATATACCCATGGAAAATACTCTAAACAAGGACAAGTTAACTGCGGTGTCCCCCAGGGGTCGATCTTGGAACCTCTTCTATTTATAATATTCATTAATGATTTGCCTTTGCATATTACTAAAACTGATGTCAACTGCAACCTGTTTGCGGACGATACGAGCCTCCATGTTTCAGGTAAAAAAAACAGCTGACATTACCATTAGCTTACAAAGTAGTCTCAGCGAGGTTTCCGACTGGTGCAGAGTGAATCATATGGTTCTTCATCCAGGAAAAACAAAGAGTATTTTAATCACTACACGACAAAAACACCAACGCCGACCACAGCCGTTACATTTACAACTGAACGCTAAACCGATAGAACAAGTCACAGAGCGTAAATTCTTGGGAATACACGTTGACGAACAACTATGTTGGGAGAAGCATATAAATACAGTCTGTAAAACCATTGCTAAAACACTTTCCTGTTGTCCCAGGTTAGACAAGTAACGGATACAAATACTCGTAAACTGTTTTTTCACGCCCGTATCAAGTCTCACGTTGATTATGTCTTCACAGTGTGGGACGGTTGTAGTGATGTTCACATGAACAGGTTAAACTCTATATATAAAGGAGCTGTCAAAATGATAGATAGGCGGCCCATTCCTACCACAGACAAATTTAGATATCTAAACATTCTCGGCCTGCGTCAACAACTTAGTTTCAACAAATGCATCCTCATGCACAAGATATTAAATAACATGACATGCCGCCTATTTTCCGCACTATCAATAGTGAAGACAAGATACTTAAACATTGGTGTAAATAGCTGAACTCGTTTCTAAGTTGAATGCCTGCGTATATGTGATTTTTTTCAACCTAGTTATTTACTGTGTATATATATTACAATAAGGTTTCGTTTTTTCTGAAGTGCACACGGACAATGGGACTGCAAAGCGCGTAAACGCTAAAGTGCACACGGACAATGGGACTGCAAAGCGCGTAAACGCTGAAGTGCACACCGACAATGGGACTGCAAAGCGCGTAAAACGTTAAAGTGCACACTGACAATGGGACTGCAAAGCACGTAAACGCTGAAGTGCACACCGACAATGGGACTGCAAAGCGCGTAAAACGCTGAAGTGCACACCGACAATGGGACTGCAAAGCGCGTAAAACGCTGAAGTGCACACCGACAATGGGACTGCAAAGCGCGTAAAACGCTGAAGTGCACACCGACAATGGGACTGCAAAGCGCGTAAAACGCTGAAGTGCACACCGACAATGGGACTGCAAAGCGCGTAAAACGCAGAAAACATATCAACAAAGAAAGAATCACGATTAGACAGTCAGGCCACAATGTGTTAATATTTCGTGTTTAGACTTCTATTCAAAATAGACATAAAAACAAGTTAACTACTTATTCTTCTGTCATGGCAAGTCTGTGGCAACTCTACATTTGACCGTATATTTCATGGCGCCAGCTATTGTCGAGTCATTATTCGACCCTACCCTTAATGGCGCAAGTTCTCGTCACTCTTTCCGATACTTCAAGGCGCCTGTTGTCCACCCTATACTTAAAGGTGGCAGTTGTTGTCGAGTCATCATTCGACCCTATACTTCCAGACGCAAGTTGTTGTCGAGTCATCATACATCCCTATGATTCAATGCGCCACTTGTTGACGACCCTATACTTCATGGCGCCAGTTGTTGTCATCATTCGACCATAGACTTCATGGCGCCAGTTGTTGTCATCATTCGACCATATACTTCATGGTGGCAGTTGTTGTCACCATTCGACCATATCTTCATGGCGGCAGTTGTTGTCATCATTTGACCATACACATCATGGCGCCAGTTGTCATCATTCGACCCTACCCTCCCCCCCCCCCCCAACACACACACACACAAAAGGAAAGAAAGCGAAACACGATAAAGTAAACTAGAACTTTGACAACTCGGATTGAACAATTATCGGATAAAAAGTATTTTCCAAAGTGTACAAACAAACAAGGAGGTTGTTGCGCGTATGTTTCCCATATCATGTCCACATGTAGAAAAACGTTTAATGCGACATATCTGGCGATGCTAGGTTGCTCGTGACGTTAAGTAAGCCGATCGACTGATTGGTTTTTGGTTGGTTGATTGGTAGGTTAGTTAGTTGGTTGGTTGGTTGGTTGGTTGGTTGGTTGGTCGGTCGGTCGGTGGGTCGATCGATCGATCGATCGGTCGATCGATCGATTGATTGATTGATTGATTGATTAACTTTATTCATTCAGTCATGCTACTTTCTTCAGAGCTAATTAATCCATTGGCTATGAGTGTGTCGATTATTCATGTATCGTAACTCTAAAGATTTTTTGGACACACAAATGATGCGGTCCATGGCGCAGAGGTTATGGCGCCTGCCACCAATGCTAAATGTGCGAGGTTCGATACCGGGTTCCGGCGTCGGACTTTGCTCCTCTAGTAAGTGTCACCGTTAATTCGGGCGGACCGTCGGGGGTTCTTTCTCCGGGTACTCCGGTTCTTCCTCCTCCCACGACTTTGATATCAATTTCAGCCCACTGCATGCAGGGCTCATTGAGGATCTGTTTCCTCGCAGTGTGAAAGCGGTGAACTTACCTTGCAGTTAGACTGAACCATTCGCTTGTTAATATTAACCTTTTTAGCCCCAAGGTCCCTTTTCTCAAAGTTTGGAGGGCGTTGCCTAACGACTATGTACCAGCTATAGGAGATGGATTGACCATGATAATTCAAGGTAGTGCCAGATGAGCTTGGCGCGTGAAGGCGCGAAGCTCATCTGGCACTACCCTTGAATTATCATGGTCAATCCATCTCCTGCTGCAGTGTCCCGGGGCTAAAAGAGTTAATTCGACAGACATGCCATATAAAAAGCCCGTCGCGTTGCCTAGACGAGAGAACCGGGGACTCCTGAAACACGACTGTAACATTAATACATGTACAGTCATAAATACGCAATAAGGGCACGCAAAAGACATAGAACCTCATAAGCCCCCGCAGTCGCGGGGGCTCATGAGGATCTATGCCTCTTGCAGTTGGATGGTTCTGACTGTCAAAGGGTCATACTTGGTATGACCCCAAATTAAAATATATATATATTTAAATTAAAGTCGAATTCGGCGACAGGACGATGCTGTCGCGTTTATAAAGTGCATAACTGTGCAGAGGAGCGCCTGTAGAATGACTCACGTGGGTTTGGTGCTGAGATTGGCGATTGACGCGAAAGGTACCACTGACCGTCGTGCACGACGTCTAAGAAGGCGTCAAAGTAATCTGGCACTGCCCTTGAACTATCATGGCCGATCTCTTCAGTTGTCATTTCTACAAGCGATACTATGATTAGCGAAGTGTATTCTTGTTTGTCTATGATTTTCACCCGAAATATCAATATCTTGTGTTGCAACCGTCTTTTCTAGGCCTTCGTTTTTCGTTGGGTTCTTCTCTGATCTGTCACCGAATGTAAGTTAGTGTTTCCGATTCTGGAAGCCAAAGGGTCATCGTGCATGTCATTTCTTTGATGTGGTTCCACACGCAGCAGACATTTCCAGCTTTGCGTATTTACACGTGTCGGTATTTTGTTCGTTTATTTGTTCGGCGTGCGCGCTTCCTTTTCCTGTCAGTTTGGCTAAGTCAGTCAGTCGGCGGGACACGTTGCCGCATGTAGCCGACACACGCAATGCGCGGCTGCACTGTGTGTTGAGGAATGTTAGCCCAACAGGCCGATAGCCCACACCAACTCACAGGTTGTTAACCCCTTCCCTCCCACTGTACGTACAGTTTCGTTTCTGAAATAGGGGTTCAGTCATTCAACGATCAAAAGCCAAAACCGTCCACAACGATCAAAAGCCAAAACCGTCCACACAACAACAAAAAAAGCCATGCTTACAAAGTGGTCTCAGCAAGAGGCATAGATCCTCATGAGCCCCCGCAGTCGCGGGGGCTCATGAGGATCTATGTCTCTTGCAGTGGGATCGTGAAAGGGTTGATGGGATTTACTCCAGGCAGCCTAAAGCGTTAACTGTCGCGATATCTCCTGTAATGTTGTTCAGTAGAATGTCTGCTGGACAACAGGGGGAAATCGATCAGCTTCAACTATGACGTCTGAATGTCGGCCGGCAAAGGAAAGACCTGCTCTTCTTCAAGTTTGTACCGCAGGAGAATTACTTCCGTTACACTCACAAGGCGCTTGCCTCTGGTACCTGTGCCTACACACATGGAATGTGACAACAAGGGTGGAAAAGTTTGAGTAGAGCCAAGACAATATTGAGAACCCGTTGGTATCGGCGAAGTTTAGCAATCAAAGCCCGCCGTAGAGAAGGTCACTTTAACCCCTTACCTTCCAATGGCGGCAGATCAGTTTTGGTTTCAATTTCAGCCCACTTATCAAATTTCAAATATACAACGATTTAAATTTCCCAAAACTTTAGTACCTCGCTTAAACTTGCCCTTTGCACCACGTGAATGTTCTGTGTTTATGTACAGTGTGTGAGTGAATGCGCGTGATTCACGTGAGCCTGCTTGTTGGGTTAAGTTCGCGGCGGCGCTTTGAGCCGATTTTCAATTGGGATAAAGCGCCTATTTGCGAGTGCACATTAGCTTCTGTGCCGCAGGCTCGCCAACGTTCCTCAGTCTCACCGCACAGTCGCTGCTCCAGGTCTGCAGTGCCGGCGTAAGTTGAAGCGCAGTGATCAGTGCGTGATTGACCTTAGTCCTGCCCTAGCAACTACGCAAGGAGCGCCGCTATAGCGGGGTTAGTGTAGTGTGCCTATAGCGGCGCAGGACTAAGCTCACTCATGCAGCTGGCCCCAGAGTCCCAAGAAAGTCTACGCCACCTCTAGCTGAGAGAGGCTGGCTTCATGTCCACCGGCCTCAGCTTGAGGTAGAACATCCGGTTTAAATCAGAGACTGCATTATTCTGGCGCCGTCTAAACATTGCACGCTGGTGGAAGACGGGTGGTGGTGGTGTTGGTGGTGGGGTATTGGTGGCTGTTGTGGTGGTGGTGATGATGGTGGGAAATACTGACTTGGGGGAAAGAAGGGAGAAACCGCTATCAGCCTAAAGGCCTTTCCACTGCCCGAAAAATCAAACGAGTGGGTGCAGGCGTAGGAGGGGAGAGGATGTTGGGCGAAAGGGCGGGGCCCGGGTGGCGGTGGGTGTGGAGGAAGGGGAATGGAGATATTAGCCTCGAAGCGTTCCATATTCGACTTCGTTTATTTCCATTACTTCGTTTTCCTCTCCGCTTTCATATCTATTACAACGTTCCTTTTCTGCAGCCGGGTGGGGCCGCCGGGAGGCGGGGCGGTAGGGGGAAAGGGGTGGTTGTCCCGACGCCTTGGAACTCCCCCACCCCCCACCCTACACTGAGATCCGCCCCTAAAGCACAGAAGTCGAGTGTATCTATGGCACTGTTTGTCTCTCGTGGTACAGCACGCGGCACAGAATTTCATGAATCTTGAGAGACCTCATGGGAGTTGCTCTATTCCTCTTCTCAGACGGTGCGTAGCCTAGCCCAGCAAAAGGTCCTCGGGCGGATGTCTGCCTACGTTAACCCGTGCACGTTCGGCACGGGCCAACGTAGCCTGACATCCGCCCGAAAAACTCTTGCTCACCCGGAAGGGTTTGGCTTGTGGGACCCGATCGAGACACCGAGACTAACCACTTTCTGGCAGTGGGGGTATTAACACCGGCGCTAGCAGAGAATCGGCAGACGATAACGCAACGTTGCGATTCAGGTTGGCTGCAGTGACATGTTTTTCTACGGCGGAGGATAAGCGGCCCGAACTATGGATTACTGTGTGCTCGCCGTTAAAAGGAAATATCATTTGTAACTGGTGATCGACACAGGGTAAGTCTCCTATTACTTTCGTAGTAAATAACAGACAGTCATTCTGGAGAAAACAAATCCAAAACAACTAAATTTGAAGTAAATGAATTTGAATTTGGCTTTGATTGTTAATGAAGGCAGTGCAGTGGGTTCTTGATAGTAATGTTGTTCTGCCTTAACTCAGTCTTTTTGTTCCCTTCTTTTCACAGTCCATGTGAGCACGACGACTAACGGTGGTTTTCTAATAATAATAATAATAATACATGGTATTTATATGGCGCATTTCTCATATTTATAATATAACTCAATGCGCAGGCGAAAACCACACACACACACACACACACACACACACACACACACACACACACACACACACACACACACACACACAGAGTCTGCAGGGGGTGGGGGAGGGGGGATGTACAGAAAACCATAGAGATTACACGAATGTCTGCCAGAAAAAGTAAGTTATTAACTTTGCTTTGAACTGCGTAAGGGGGGAGGCATTTCTCAGCTCAGTCGGTAAGGAATTACTGATATACAACGCACTTCAAGAAAAATGATTTAAGACCCGATACTTTTAGTAATTTTTTTTCTATCAGAAATTGCAACATTTTCTTTTTGTTTGTGAAGGAATTGATCCTTTATCTGCCGAGGCAAAGCGAACGTTACCCATCTGCAAGAGACATAAACCCTCATGAGCCCCCGCAGTCGCGGGGGCTCATGAGGGGTTATGTCTCTTGCTGGTCCTGTGTTCTTTACGCCTGGTTTTCTAACATCTACATCCGGTTTCTTCTCACGAATGTCGGTCAGTGTGCGAAATTCGTCAGACGCGAAATTCGTGATTACTTGCAGCCGAGGGGGTTAACTGATTGACACAACAGTTTAAGACGCCTTACAGCAGAACCTGGTTTGAGCGACCAACCTAAAAAGCGGTCTTCAAAGACAGGTGCTCTCTCAAGAGAGGTCGTTAACTCTTAAACTCTCAGAGCTAAAAATCACTTCCATTCTACAGAATGAGAGTCATTTAGTTCTTGGAGTTAAAAAGTTAAAGACCATCATTTAGGTGGGTGCGGCCCTCTTGACGATGGTCTTTAATGAGGAGTGGTCTCCCATACGGGTGGTCGCTCAGAACCGGATGTGTTGCAAGTCAGACAGTGATTTATTTCCCCAGGAAACACGACCATGGGACACGCGGCTGGAAAGCGCCATGCAACCTCTCTCGCCTCACTTCTGCTGTTCCTCTGCCTTTCCACCCATGTCTCGACCACTGTAGCGGAGACGTGGAACGACCGTCCACTTGACCATCGATACAGACGCGGACTGGACGAAAGGTCAAGGTCAAGAAGATTTCAAGATCAAGATCGCGGACTTGAAAGCAGAGAGCAAGACACTAGTCAAGTCATAATTGAAGAACCAGACGACAGAAATGACGATGATGGCGATGATATGTTGGGGGATTCAGGTCAGGGCAGGGTCAGGCGTCGCGGCACTAAGCGTGCGCCAGATCCCTCTCTGTACCAGGACATCGTCAGTCCCTGGGAGCCGCCTTTGTTTGAATGGATCTACAACCCAGCGTTACAACGACGCAACGAAAAATACTACAAGCAGCAGGGAGGTGAGATACGTGGCGGGGATGGTGCTGAGACCAACACAAACACGGACAGTGCACGGTCTCAGTCTTTGACGAGCTCCACCATAAGCAGATCATTCCCCACGAATCAGAATTACCCAGGGAGGTTGAAAAATTACCCTCGCCAGACACGTCCTGCTAACAGACCACCAGAGCCTTTGACACGATCTCAACAACAAAGTCTTTCACCTCAAGGGCACAACGTGTTACCTCAGCCAGTAGGACAGATATCAAAACTCCAGCCATACTCTGCGATTCAAGGATCATATACTGCACGGAGGCCGAACCCATCTCCAAACGGAAATGTGTCATCTCAAACAAGGGGCCATATTTCACCAACACTTCCTTCGAGCCCTGCATCTTTCCAAGGGTCGTCTGCTGCAAGGAGACCCAGCCCCACCTCACACAACGTGGCCCCAGTGCCTTCATCTCAATACCCCTCCCCCACAGCGGCTAGAGGCGGCTTAGCGGCACGACCTGTTTCCGAAGGAGATTCACTTGGAAGCAGAGTCATTTTTCCAGACAGAAATCAGCTTTCTCAGTACAGACGCACACTTACTTTTGGTTCTGCGCCGGCTGGGGATTCGCAAGGTACTGTGGCGTCTGGAGCTGTCAGTTCGCCACGAGGTTTTCCGGCACAATCTTCATCAGGTACGGCAACAGTAGGCGTATTAATACTTAACCCTTTCAGCCCCAAGGTCCCATTTCTCAGAGTTTGGAGGTGTTGCCTAAAGACTATGTACCAGTTGTAGTGGATCATGATAATTCAAGGGTAGTGCCAGATGAGCTTGGCGCCTTCAGGCGCCAAGCTCATCTGGCACTACCCTTGAATTATCATGATCAATCCATCTCCTCCTGTAGGGTCCCGAGGCTAAAAGGGTTAACCACTTCACTGCCGAGAAAAATTAACGTAAGAGGTATAGATCCTCATGAGCATTTGCAGTTGCGGGGGTTTCATGACGATCTATGCCTCAAGCTGACACCAGTTTGTATCCATGTTCCTTATAAATAAATAAATAAAATAAATACCGTTATTATATAGGCGCTTTTTCTCAATTTTTTGGGGAAATCGACTCAAAGCGCCGCGCCTGAAACCCAACACACACACTCACGAAACAGACACGGATTTACGCCATTTAAGACAAACACAGTACAAGACAAACGAAGGGCCAGTCAGCTACTGAAGTTACAGAGATTTTGGATCGCTTGTATTTGAAATTTGTAAAGTGGCCTGAGACCGGTACCAAAGTGGGGGGGGGGGGGGGTGGAAGAACCGGAGTACCCGGAGAAAGAACCCCCGACGGTCCGCCCAAATTAACGGTGACACTTACCAGAGGAGAAAAGTCCAACGCCGGAACCCGGTATCGAACCGCGCACCTTTGGCATTGGTGGCAGGCGCCTTAACCACTGCGCCACGGACCGCTCCTTGGAGGGCTTGGGCTCTTTGGCGTGGAACTGAAGAAGATTTCAGAACAGAATCTGGGTCCACGGGCAATGAAGGGGTTAAGATTGAACTCTGGGGTGAAATTACTTTAGTTTCAATAGACCCATCTGACCGATCCACTTTTTTTTTTTTTTTTTTTTTTTTTTTTTGCGCGCGCACATTTGGCTCCGCCCCTGTAGTCGGGGTCCGCGTGCTTCACGGACTGAGACAGCGCGAGTGCAGACTGCTAGCATAGTCTGTGAATACTATGGTGGAACGCGGAAAAGTAGAAATTTTACTTTCGCGCATACGTAGTGATGTCTTGTGATTCTCTCAGGTTTCAGTTCACCATGTGGCCGACCGCAAGCTTTTCACAGTGTCCATTCTTTCGTGTATTCCAGTCGTGATAAAGGTTTCGGGAACGGAAACTAAAAAAAAAAACATTCTACAACTGGATATCGATTGGGGTATCAGGAATCTGATTTACACTCCCCATAACAACAGTGCTTTCCAGGCATCTCCAATACCGCCGAAATTGGCTAAAATAATGCAAACATCGACGCTCTTCCATGCCCCGCAAGCATAAATATCCGCTGTCTTGCCGTACGTCCACTTGGCGCTCACAAGCACATGGTTTTACAGTGTTTTGATTGGTCAATGGCGAACGCGCGCTACGCCTTTGATTGACCGCCAGGAGTGGGTCGGTCTGTTACCAATCTTCTGCCGGTTGAAAAAAGCAAACAAACAAAGAAATAAAGAAACAAACATCAGAGCTATTTCCTGTTACGATCCAGTGCGTGCAATCAGAAGTACGACCAAGTGACCCGTGCATGAGTCGTATGGTTGCACTCCTGATCGCATGCAATATCCTCCTTAGTCCCACCCATCCACCCACCCACACCCACCCACCCATCCACACCCACCCACCCATCCACATCCACCCCTTGTTTGACGTACCTAGGTTTAATCTCGGGTAAATCTTATTTACCTAAAATTCCTCTCTAGGATTTCCATCACTACAATCTCTGTCGCTTGATCGCATCCCTGATCGCATGCAATATTGTTAGTCTACCTTATTTGCCTTAAACCTTTTTGATCCTGGTACATTACTGCTTGAAATTAATTTTACCATGATAGTTCAAGGGTGGTGCCAGAATAGCTTGGCGCCTCAGGCGCCAAGCTATTCTGGCACCACCCTTGAACTAAAATGCTTAATCTATCTCCTAATCCGTAAGGTTTTCTTCACAGGAAACTAACACATTTTTTAAAAAAAAACTCAGCCTGAGAATGTAATGGATTAATTCTAATCGACGTCCACCCACTGATAAACCTCAGTCATCCCACACTCTTCTCCAGGACTTCCACAGCCGCTACCTCCATCGCCGCTAGTCCGGCCACAAGCTGCGACCCGCGCTTCCTCCTCTCCTGACGCACAACCTTCCAGACCACCGCAAGGTTCAGACGCAGTGACGTCACCACAACAGCATGGTAGTGACGTCAGAACATGGCCGCAGGCGGGTGACAGAAAACGCAGCGTTTTACCCGAGCCGCAGACTCGCAGAGTTGGAGACGCGCATGCTGGCGTGACGGTGGGGAGTCGCGGGACGAGTTCTGATGCTGACGTCACTGCCGCTACGGACGAGAGTGCGTGCCGAGTACAGCTGACTGTTTGCCAGAGCAACGAGCGGAGTCTTCGGGCGCTCCAGAGCACGTACCAGGTAGGGCTTTCTCATAGCTTCAAATCATCCCAAAATCACCGTGAACTCCTTGCCTGCTGTCGGCGATACAGCTTCCCTGGAAAGACGCGTGGTGATGCGGGGTTCCTCCCCCCCCCCCCCCCCCCCCCCCCCCGCCCGAACGGTATCGTCAACGGTATCATCAGCAGCTGTCGTGAGGTTATCCCATTTAAGCTCACGCCCCCATTTCCCAAATTTTGGAGGTGACACTTAATGTCTATGTACCGGTTGTAGGAGACGGATCAACCATGATAATTCAACGGTAGTGCCAGATTAGCTTGGCGCCTACAGGCGCCAAGCTAATCTGACACTAACGACCGTTGAATTATCATGGTCGATCCATCTTCTGCTGTAGGGACGCGGGGCCGAATGGGTTAATGAGGAGCAATATGTGTGTGTGGGTTTGAGGTATTCGACTTAGCTGTCCGACGCATTAAGACCCAAAGTCACCAATCAATACCCCTGCATTTATCTATTTATTGATTCATTTAGGCCTATTTTCTTTTTTAGTTGATTGATTGATTGATTGATTGATCGATTGATTGATCGTTTGATTGACGAATTTATTTGTCACAACACATGGCGTATTGCTTCTTTGTTTAGGTATGAATACTGTTTTTAATGCGTCTATTTTGTTGCATTAGTAAGACGCACGAGACGTGCTGCTTACGGATAAGCGGCTGGCTGCCGCACAAATGCCGGATAAGCGGCTGGCTGCCGCACAAATGCCGGATAAGCGGCTGGTTGCCACACAAATGTATGCGGCACGTGTCACGCGAGTTACGCTGTATCGTAATAGAAAAAAAAAGATCACACAAGTGGACAGTGCTGATAGTTTAACTCATTCGAAACGTGCCGCATACGGATACGCGGCAACATGCCGCGTATCCGTATGGGGCACGTTTCGAATGAGATAAACTTGTAATAAGGATCCGTCTGTTTTGTTGTTGTTTGTTATTTGGTTAATTTTGGGTTGCATTTTTTAAAAAAATAAAATGTTTAATCTTCTGGCTATTTCCTCGGTCTCCCTTTAATTTTCTGTGATTTTGTGAAATTGTGTCATCATTTTGAGAAAGGATTGATTCTGATGACAGGGTAACTTGGTCCGACTGAAGACACTGATCGCTGATGCCGTCGACCGGTTTATCCAGGATCCCGCTCAGCCCCTAGATAGCGCCGTGTGCAGCCCCCGCAGACCAGACCGACCTACATTTGCGCGTGCTACAGTGACACCTGACCCCACAGCAGGTCACAGTGACGTCACAAAAGACGGGCATAGTGTGGTCACCGACAGTGGTCAGGATCATCGAAAACCGCAGGTCTATGGAAGTAGCTCGTATGATGACGACGATGAAGATGACGTCATTGTTAACGTAGTAGAACATGACGGTGGTATGTCAGGACGACCTGGTGATGACGTGGGCAGTGCTGTGCAAACCGTTACAGGGTATCCTCCCGCGAATAACAACGAGGTCGACGATGAAGACACTGTGACGATGGTTCACTCTGGAATAATCGATTTGGATAATTCGCGAATAAATCACCACCACACTGTCATCAGTCAACACGCAGACAATGACCTTGACGACCGTGAAGGCCGTGACATTGTCAATCACCTTGTCTCTTCATCAAGGCAACAGAACGGTGACCAGAGAATAGCTAACGTGCCCGGTCAAGGTCACCAGCAAGGACAGGAAACGACTACACGCGTTCAACCCACTGACTACAGACGTGAATTTGAGTTGCCGTCTGGAGAAGACGACATCATTTTGACTGATTCTGGCAAGACATTGCTGGGCCAAGGGCAGCTGGGGAACAGGGATGAGATCAGCAGAAGTGGATCAGGGACTGGAGATGGCTCAGGAACGGGAGTACACTTCGATGACCTTGAAGACCTGGACGAGGCGGAGACAGAACGGGATAGGACACAACAAAGGGTAGGAGTTTGTTTGTTTGTTTGTTCGTTGAAGTATCTCGTACGCTGATGATGACGATGCTGATGACGTAGTATAACATGGCGGCGATATGTCAGGACGACCTGGTGAGTACGTGGGCCGTGCTGTCCGGCAAACCGTTATTTTTGTATTCTTGGAGATCGACAATGAAGATGATGTGACTATCCCCAGTAAGCAAAACGCCTTCGGGCTCGCGAGGGTCGCAGTGAGCGCCCGCGCTGCGACCGTCGTGATCCCGAGGACCTTGTGCTTACCGGGATGATATTTCTCCTTTGACTCACGAGGATGCATGCAGCCGCTTACTCGCAACGTGTTGCACTCAATGACGTCCGCAGTCTGAGACACGTGTCCGGTCATAATAGTACGACTGCCACGAGGACGCATGCCGCAAGCAGTGATCGGGGCCATCGAGCCGCGAAAACGGTCCGCTTAGTCCTTACTATAAAGGGGCTCAACCTATTGTCTTTGATCCGATTCTGATTTTTAAATATTGTTAGCTTCAGATCAGACTGATGAAGATGTTGGAAATTCTTACTAGCGGTGACACAATTAAACTTGTCGTGAACACTTCACTGTCAGTCAACGCTTTGGAACTCAACGTCAAAGATCCGCAGCTGTCAAGGAAGCATGGATGCCAAGTGGTTTTAACAAGAGGCATAGATCCTCATGAGCCCCCGTGACTGCCTCTTGCAGCTGGATCATGCTCACTTTTTTTCGACAGACAGTCGGTTGAGTTGATGTACCGCTCTGGCCAGAACGCGTCTCTTGTAACACAGTAGACGCAATCAGTGTTAAGGAAAGAGCTAAACTGGCATCCCAGTGAGCAAAGTTTCGGGTGGCTTATATCGGCCATAGTTGGAGCGCGCACCGCATGGCCAAAGATCTTTTGCTCAGCGGCAATTGTTATCAGCATATGAACAATATCACTGCTGAGTAACCCTGAAGTTCTTCCTGTTTTCCCTAACACACGTGAGAGCTAACCTTTCCAGTTTGGAGCCCTCTACCCTTCCCAACTCTCAGAGGCACAGATCCCCATTAGCCCTCACGCAGCGTGCAGATGCTCATGAGAATCTACGTCTCTTGTCTGCTGAAATTACTCCCCTTGGCCTACTCAGACGGAGTGGGTTCGTTTTTTCTCCTGCTGATTCAGTAACTCTGGTCGGTATACAGTTCTGGGCAGGGCAGAAAGTGCTCCCTTTGTGGCAAGGGAAAAGGCGGGTGCCCTCGACACGGGCCGTACTTAGGTCGTGTATATTTGCATTGTCGTGATATAGTGTATGTTACGCCTCTCTGCTACACGTGTTTTGATGTCACTGTTAGTGGTGGGATTCGTTAAATTGTGTATATATGTCTGTATGCGCGCGGGTTTGTGATGTCCCTCATACTAATATAGTGAGTAGGGACGATAAGCCAGATTCATTCGGGCTTGTGATCCTAGCTTTGCCAGTCTACGTGGGTACAAGCCAGATCCTAGCTTTGTCTACGTGGGTACTATAGCTTTGTCTACGTGGCCAATCTGTAATTCAGTCGTTTGGACCTGAACCCTTTTACCCCCAAGGTCCCATTTCTCAAATCAGTTTTGGAGGTGTTGCCTAACGACTATGTACCAGTTGCAGGAGATAGTTTAACCATGATAATTCAAGGGTAGTGCCAGATTAGCGTGGCGCCTGAAGGCGCCACTGGCACTACCCTTGAATTATCATGGTCGATCCATGTCCTGCTGTAGAGATCCGGGGCTAAAAGGGTTAAAGCGATCTGGAGTCAGTTCAGTGCGTGAGCGAGCTTAGTCCTGCGCCAGCCACTAAGCAAGGTGTTCCGCTATGAGTCGAGCACCTCGCTTCGTGACTGACGCAGAACTAGGCTCACCCATGCAACTGGCTCCTGCCACGTCAGTGGTGGGCGGCTCTGACTGCTGAAATTCGCCGATACCACGGGCGGGTTACCGGTGTTGTCTTGCCACAACTAAGACCCGCCTACCCTTCTTTTCACAATCCATGTGAGTAGGCACACCGACTTACCTGCAGAGGCCGTTTCAGTTTCCACTGCCTTTCAGGCGGTTGAGCGTAACGGAAGGAACTCTCCTGCGTGCAAAGGAGAAGGAGAGCAGAAAAGTCTTTCATTTTACGACATCAGTTCAGGTCATTAGTTACATATTCAAATTTGGCCAGTTGAGGCAGTGCAAGGAGCGGTGTTTTTTTAAAAATAATGTTTGTCTTGTTTGAAAATTTGTAGTAGGGCTGAACGTTGGAATTTGCTGGAAATTTCAGGTTAGATGAGAGGAGACATGTTTGGTGCTTTAAATTCCATACCATCCTGAGCTTAACCAGTGGACAATTGTAGGCCTATGTTGAGTTGCCATTGACGTAGTGATTCAGAGGGGCACGCTGATTTCAGCAGGCTGTGCTTGGGTGTGGGGTTGGTAAGGAACCAGTTTCATAGCCAAGAAATGAGACGGGTGATGTGCTGTGTTTTTTTGGTATTTTGTGCATGACAAATGTGCAGCTGGTGGGCGGTAGTATTTTTTTTTTTTTTTGAGAATTGAAAAATTAAGGGATGACTGGGACTGACTAAGGCTAAGAGACTGGACAGTACGGAAACGGCACTGTAGTCCGTGTCCTGTCAAACTTTATGCCATAGGTCGGTCCTTTTGTTCGGCATTATTAAAAGACATGCTAAGAACTTTTACTGATGAAGGAGACATCACGATCTATCAACCCTTTACCCAATGCGCTTAGGCTTTCGGGCCGATGTCGGCCCGATGGCCTTTTGCTCATTGGGTACTGCCTGGAGTAGGTCGCTGTGGCGGATGTGTGTTGATCTGTGATTCCGAACCTCAGGGTTTACTCATCTTGGCCACACCGCCGGCACACAGTTCTGCGGCCACGAGAACGCAGCCGCATTTGTCGTCGGCCGACTTCAAGTGGCGCGAACACAAGTGAAAAACACACACACCTCCCACTCTGTTCTTCACGGCCCAGACTCGGTTCCTCTTTTTGTCAACTTTACCCCTTCTCCCCCCACCCCCCTACCCCCTCCGCCCGTTTGACTTTCCACCTATTCAGTCTCTCCGGCGACCCCGACCTTAGTTAAAACAACCTGCTCCTGACAGTCCAGGGGTATGAGACTGCAATATCCCTGCCGGCCTTTATCAACGTTCTATGAATGGTGTACATTAATGCTGGACAATAGTGCAGATTAATAATAATAATAATGAGTATTTATATAATCCAAAGCTCTAAGCGCTTTACAATGTGTACACAAAAATAAAAATACAATGACATTTTACAAATGACACAAGCAAAACACAATACACGAACAGTGTGACACCACTTTCACAACGAACTAAACAACAATGCATACATTATGTTCTAATTAACATTCAGACTAAACAAGGAGGATTACAGAACTACAACTAAGGCATCAGACACTGGCAGTTATTCAACGTAAAGCTTGAAGAGGTGAGTTTTCAACGACCTCTTGAAGTCCCTGTTTCTGACCTCAAGAGGAAGTGTATTCCATAACACTGGGGCTTGATAAACAAAAGTGCGCTGACCAAATGTTTTACTTTGGACAGAAGGTGCACACAACTTGCCTCCGTTTATCAGAAGAGGAGCGAAGCTCACCGAGAGGGTGTACTACACGTGCAGCAAAGTGGACAAGTATTCTGGGCTGGTACCAGCCTGAAAGGCAGTTAAAACAGATTGACATAACTTTGTATTATAAAGATTGTGAAGTGAAAATGCCGTAAAATGCAGGATGTGTGCTGTTCTCTTCCTCTGTACGCAGGAGTATTCCTTCCGCTACGTTCAGAAGGCAGTTGACAACCGGCCTGTGGTGCGCGTGCAATCACAGCTAACCATAACGATGACAATTCAGTTTCCAAGGAGAAGCGCCATTTTTTTTTTTCCCAATCATGCATGTCCTTGCTACATCTACTGTATGCGCCAAGCTATTCTGGCACCACCCTTGAACTAAAGCCATTGGTCTGTATCCTTATCTGTAAAATGTGACTTGCATATGGCAGGGTACAATTTTGAAGCTTTTAGCTTCAGCACCATAGGAGTTAACACGCATGCAACGAAACGAGAGAGCGCGAGAGAAAAAGAGAGAGAGAGGGGGGGGGGGGAGGGGAGATAGAAGGGGAGAGAGAGAGAGAGAGGGCTGGCATTTCTACGTCCAGCGGAGCTTGTTACATCAGTAAATAAGCAAGAGGCCCTGGGTCCGACGTCGGTCTTCGCAGCACGGTCGTGTGTGTCAACCGCGGGCGTTTTCGCTCACTGCTTCCACATCCAGTCGGATGCCGTCTGCTGACAACGTGTATGACTTAGCCCTTATAGTTCAAGGGTAGTCAGCCAGAATAGCTTGGCGCCTCTAGGCGCCAAGCTATTCTGGCACCACCCTTGAACTAAAGCCGCCATTGGTCTATATCTTTATCTGTAAGTACTATAACTTTGCTTGCATAAATAATTATGGCAGTGTGCAAATTTGAAGCTTTTAGCTTCAGTGTGTAACGGTTGCCTGAACCCCTCCCTACCGCTGTATGTAAATGTTGGTTCTGAAATCTTTCATTTAACGGCCAACGGCCAGACCGCCCAAGAAACATGGACACAACCCCGTACGCAAGGTACCTAAATTGGTATCAACAAGAGGCATAGATCTTCATGAGCCGGCCCCCGCAGTCGCGGGGGCTCATGAAGATCTATGTCTCTTGCGGTTGGATCGTGTTCATTTTTCCTCGGCAGTGAAGGCCGGAGTCGGACCGATGATCATTTGCGCGCTGGGAGTCTTCATCCAGTCGGAAGTGTAGGAACACCTCGTAACGGTTAGCGTGTGAGGGGAAAGGGAACACAATACAATGGATACTGCCGGGCCTCGACATCCAGATGTGACACAGGAACCCATTGGCACGCACGCGCGGGATACCTCACGCAACGGTTTCACATGTGTGCGTGCGCATTAAATTTCAGTTGCGTCAGACTAACTCTATCCATCCTGATACACTATTTGCTTGATATACATTTGACTATGATAGTTCAACAGTGGCGCCAGAATAGCCTGAAGCCCGAGGCAGAGGCCGAACAGCAGAAGTGAGGCGAGAGAGGTTGCATGGCGCTTTCCAGCCGCGTGTCCCATGGTCGTGTTTCCTGGGGAAATAAATCACTGTCTGACTTGCAACACAGCCTGTTCTGAGCGACCCCCCTTAAGAGAGATCACCTGTCATTGAAGACTATCGTCAAGATCGCTGTGGCCACCTAAATGATGGTCTTAACTCTTTAACTCCAATACTGACTAAATGACTTCCATTCTACAGAAGTGATTTAGCTCTAGCTCTGGGAGTTTAAGAGTTAATGACCTGTCTTGAGAGAGCCACGGCCGCTTTTAAGATTGCCGATTATACCAGGTTCTGCTTATGACGTCTTAAACTGTGTGTCAAACAATTAACCCCTCCGCTGCCAGTGATCGCGAATTCCGCGTCTGACAAGACTGCACGTTGATCAATATTCGTGAGGCGCCAAGCTATTCTGGCCTATTCACCCTCGACCTAAAAAATGGTTGACTGAACTATCTTCTAATCTGTAATGTAGCCATCATAGGACAATAAGCAATTTTTTTTTTAAAAATCAGCCTCAGGCGCAGGCGGATGTAATAGGTTGAAGCCGTTAGTCCAGCACGTGCGTAGAAATGTGGTACATTATGATAATGAATACCAACGGCGCCCGTCAAATGCGCGCTATTATTGTACACTATTACATCAGGATTTAATATAATGCATTACGTCAGTGCCTTCCAGGCGTGACCGTGCACATTTGGCCCGACACGGGGGCACTCAGTGGGACCCGCAATGAGACACGGGGACACTCAGTGGGACCCGCAATACGGACCCGGGCACTCAGTGGGACCTGCAATGCCGACACGGGGGCACTCAGTGGGACCTGCAATACAGACACGGGGTGCACTCAGTGGGACCTGCAATACAGACACGGGGGCACTCAGTGGGACCTGCAATACAGACACGGGGGCACTCAGTGGGACCTGCAATACAGACACGGGGGCACTCAGTGGGACCCGCAATACAGACCCGGACACTCAGTGGGACCCGCAATACAGACCCGGACACTCAGTGGGACCTGCAATACAGACCCGGACACTCAGTGGGACCTGCAATACAGACCCGGACACTCAGTGGGACCTGCAATACAGACCCGGACACTCAGTGGGACCTGCAATACAGACCCGGACACTCAGTGGGACCTGCAATACATTTAGTTAGTAGGGGAAGCCATTCAGCCCCAAGGCCGTATTTCCCAAATTTTGGAGGCGTCATCTAATGACTGTGCACCAGTTGCAGGAGATGGATCGACCATGATAATTCAAGGGTAGTGCCAGATTAGCTTGGCGCCGACAGGAACAAAGGCACAAAGCTAATCTGGCACTAGCCATGAATTATCATGGTCGACGCATCTCTCGCTGTAGTGCGTGAGGGCTGAGTGAGTTAACGCCTAGCAGGTGACTAAAGCCATCTCACGGCGGGCAGGCCAGGCAATAAAACGTTAAAATGACTGTTCACAGTGTATGTCTGTATCTTCTTTATAAACGGGTTTGGAATGCCCGACATTAATACAAGACAAAAGGTCCGACTAAACTTATCAAGTTTGAATGTCGTCAATTGAAAGACTTTTCGGCTCTTTTGGTGTGTACACAGAAGCGTTCTTCCGCTGTGTGCACACTGGGCAGTAGAAAACCTGTTACGTTTAGCTACTCACACGGATTGTGAAAAGAAGGGTAGAAAAAGTCTTAGCAGGGGCGGGTCAGTTTCCTCGAGGAGGGGAGAGGGGCGGATGCGGGGGGGAGGGGGGGGGCGACGTTTTGTTCGGGACCTTCAACCTGACACAACAGGCCTCTCGATGCCAGACCTTGCGCTGCCCAATGACCCAAAAAAAAAAAAATTTTTAAAGTGAAAGAGGGGAGAGGGGCACCAAGATATCGAAAAGCGGGGGAGGGACCGTACATATGATAGTTCAAGGGTGTTGCCAGAAAAAGCTTGTCGCCTAAGTAGGTGGAATGGAAATCGGGGCCGATATAAAGACCTAACACTGATCTAGGAATAAGTCCTAATCTCAAAAGTGTTACAGGTTTGAAGACAGCGTCACTACTTGGACTTTCCTCGCTATCAAAGAGACTGCTTACTTTTCTTGACCTATTTATAACTGAACACTACCCCTTAATCTTAACCCCCTTAACTGCCAGTGGACACAAATTTTATTTCTGAACTTGAAATCTATCTTAGCCTATCACCACAGAGCGCTCCAGCCGTTCAAAATAAATAAATAAATAAAATAAAAATAAAAACATATAAAATGGTGTCAGCAAGCTATGCCTCTTGCATGTGTGCGTTGCTATAGCAGCGATCAAGGGGTTACCTGTTTAACTTTGCAGATGTCGGAGACATGGCGGCAGCGAAACCAACACGAGCGCGAAGACAGACCACAAGAGAGGCACTCGCAGGAGAACCAGCAGGAGAAGGTGGGGGGCTGCTCGCTAGGAGACTGGACGGAGTGGGCAGGGCCCGTGGGTTTCGGCGTGATCGAGCGGAGACGGTTCGTGGTGGACGGAAACCCCGAGTGCAGTCAGAAGGCCAAGGACGCGGACCTCGTCATGAGAGTGGACATCGCTGTCTTCAACGGTAAAGCGGCACGTTTTGTCTTGCGCAAAAGTATTAAGGCACGGTTCCATAAGTACGAATACGATCCGAACCCGATGCGGTGATGCAATTTTCCTTAAAAAACTGCGTCATTTTGTTCGAAGCTGGATGTGAATTTGTGTACCGCATCGGGCATACGGAAACACAGGAGGTCAGGATGTTGCTATTCCTGCAGGAATCATCGCGACAAAAACCTCTACCGACACGAAAAGAAATTTCAGGGCTACCCTGAAAATATGCTCATTTCAAAGAAATACAACTCTGTACATATATATATATTATTTGTTTCCTCCCTACGTCACACGACCAGTAAATTTAGCGCAAACTGTACCATGTGACCGTGATATAAAAACCACTGTAGCGAAAAATGGCGGACGTTTTACTATAGCCCTCTCGATGACGCGTTACGACCTCGTTTTCGAGTCTTGATAGCAACTCGGTTCGACAAAATAGCAGAAAAAAACGCACTAAAGTAGTCTTATTTGACGTAATACACATCATCTGCCTTATTTTTTACGACATGAGGAGCCAACTAAACAATATTTCACCACTAATTACATAGCGCAAACAGTATTCCACCGAGACATTTTCAAAGTTCGGGAAACCACGGCCCGAATAAAAATAGCTTCCGAGTTTTTTTTTAACCAATCAGAGACACAATCCTTCCAAACCGGCAACACACTGTCGTCTGCTCAAACACCAACAGATAACATGCCACAATTTCACCAAAGCACAGAGCAACAAATTCAAGAACTAAAACGAAAATACACACCCAGCAACACTATACACAAAACACGTTATTGCCAAATTTTCACGTCACTCAATGCGGGACTATCTGAAGAAAAACATCTCCCGAATTTTCGAAGACTATCTGACATCATGTCTACGCTGTAAAATAAAATCTTACCTTAAAATCCATCAGTCTCAGCACTAGTCCTGCTGTTAACAACGAGCGTTTTGTTTTGGTATTCCTTTTTCCAGATATCCCAACACACATGACACTTTAGGATATAACAACGACAATCTGCTGCACACTCGAAGCCATCCCCTTCTGTCATCTTGAATCTAAAAGCACGAGGCACCATGCTAACTTGCACAAGCTGTCACATCAGTGGTCAAATGCCGATCGCTTCATCAAAAAGTTCTTAATTTTTTCTGAATCACACAGCAGTCAAGAAGCACTGTCACTGTAATACTTGAACGACCTTTTGTAGACATTGCAGCTTGAATCATTCTGTATACAAGCCAAGATTAGCTTTTTACTCGCGAAAACAAGACTTGCGCTTCTGACACGGAATCATGCTACGTCACAGTCTGGGAATCCCCGGCAGAACATGTATATTCAATGGTGTCACCTATCCTCCACAGAAGCGGCCGTCTTCATAAACCGGATTTTTTCTAAACAATAAACGGAGAAAGGAAAACAAATACGTTATTGGTCGGAGGGGTTCGCTACACGGACCTTTGTAGGCCTGAGGGAGGTCAAAGGAATCATTGTACCCTTCAGGCCTTCGGCCTTCGGCCTTCGGGATACAATGATTCCTTTGACCTCCCTCAGGCCTACAAAGGTCCGTGTAGCGAACCCCTCCGACCAATTACTTATAATATATATAAATATATACATATATATATTACTAGTCTACAGCCGTGTCCAAAATTTTCAAGACAAAAAAAATCTGAAAACTGGACAGCGTTGTGTTTATTAAGGCCCTTCTATTTATAGAAGAGAATTTTTAGGACGGGTCGCAGTGGGGCGAATTTAATAGCATGTCCATGATGTCAAAGGCGGGCAGGTTAAATCTCTAACCATTGAAGTAACAAGATAAAAATTACGTCTAGTTACGCTAACCTGTCCCCCAGTAAAGGTTGAATTGGACGAACCGCCCACCGCTGAAGAGACCCTCACAGCCATCCACCAGCTCAAGAGTGGCAAAGCAGCAGGCATTGATGGAATACCGCCAGAGATCTGGAAACATGGAGGCACAGCACTGCACAACAAGCTCCATGACCTCTTTCTCTGCTGCTGGGAGGAAGGAACACTACCAAAAGATCTCCGTGATGCAGTCGTTATCACCCTGTACAAGAACAAAGGCGAGAAGTCTGACTGTTCCAACTATCGTGGAATTACCCTGCTGTCCATTGCTGGGAAAATCCTTGCAAGGCTGCTCCTGAATCGGCTGGTACCTGCCATCGCTGAAGACCAACTCCCAGAGGGCCAGTGTGGCTTCAGAGCAAACAGGAGCACCACCGATATGGTCTTTGTGCTGAGACAGCTACAGGAGAAGTGCCGCGAGCAGAACAAAGGGCTGTACGTAACATTTGTCGACCTAACAAAAGCGTTCGACACTGTGAGCAGGCAAGGCATGTGGCAGATCCTGGAGCGACTTGGCTGTCCCCCAAAGTTCCTCAACATGATTGTCCAGCTACACGAGGACCAGCAAGGCCAGGTCAGACTCAACAATGACCTCTCAGAACCATTCCCTATTCTCAACGGCGTAAAGCAGGGCTGCGTGCTGGCACCGACCCTCTTCACCATCTTTTTTAGCATGATGTTGAAGCAGGCCACAGTGGACCTCGATGATGACGATGCAGTGTACATCAGGTATCGTCTCGGTGGCAGCCTGTTCAACCTCAGACGACTGCAGGCCCACACGAAAACCCTAGACCAACTGATTCGTGAGCTGCTTTTTGCTGATGATGCTGCCCTCGTTGCACACACAGAGAGAGCCCTGCAGCGCATCACGTCTTGCTTCGCAGATGCTGCCCAGCTCTTTGGACTCGAGGTCAGTCTGAAAAAGACAGAGGTCCTCCATCAGCCGGCACCCAAGACAGTGTATCGCCCTCCTCACATCACCATTGGCGAGTCTGAACTAAAGTCAGTGCACCAGTTTACTTACCTTGGCTGCATTATCACGTCGGACGCCAAGCTGGACAAGGAGCTTGACAGCAGGCTGGCAAAAGCGAACAGCGCTTTCGGGCGACTTTTCAAGCGGGTGTGGCACAATCAACAGCTGAAAACAGGCACCAAGATCAGCGTGTACAGAGCTGTGGTCCTCACCACCCTGCTGTATGGTTCCGAGTCCTGGGCCCTCTACCGCAGCCAACTACGACTCCTCGAACGCTTCCACCAGCGCTGCCTGCGTACCATCCTGGGCATTCACTGGAGTGACTATGTCACCAACGTCGAGGTCCTTGAACAGGCTGAAACTGTGAGCATCGAGGCTTTGCTGCTGCGGACACAGCTCCGCTGGGCGGGGCATGTCTCCAGGATGGAGGATCATCGCCTACCAAAGATCACCCTGTTCGGCGAGCTTGCTACTGGACACCGTGACAGAGGGGCACCAAAGAAGAGATACAAAGACTGTCTCAAGAAGTCACTTAGTGCCTGCCAAATCGACCACCACCAGTGGTCTTCGCTTGCTGCGGACCGTGACACCTGGCGCTCCACCATTTACAAGGCAGCTGTCTCCTTTGAGGACTCTCACAGAGCTAGCCTTAAGGACAAGCGGCTCAGGAGAAAAAAACAGAGATGCCGCAGCTCAGAACCCTGGCCATACCTTCCCCTGCAGCCACTGCGGTCGAACCTGCCTGTCTCGGATTGGCCTCCGCAGCCACGAACAAGCCTGCAGACGTCGTGGGCAACTCCTATAAAATCTTCGTTCGCGAAGTCAAGCCAAGAGCGAGAGAACAGCCGTGTCCAAAATTTTCAAGACAAAAAAAAATCTGAAAACTGGACAGCGTTGTGTTTATTAAGGCCCTTCTATTTATAGAAGAGAATTTTTAGGACGGGTCGCAGTGGGGCGAATTTAATAGCATGTCCATGATGTCAAAGGCGGGCAGGCTAAACCTCTAACCATTGAAGTAACAAGATAAAAATTACGTCTAGTTACGCTAACCTCGCTGTTGAACGTACATTTGGCGCGAAAGGCCGTATGTGTGTGTGTGTGTGTGTGTGTGTGTGTGTGTGTGTGTGTGTGTGTGTGTGTGTGTGTGTGTTGTTGTTGTTGTTGTTGTTGTTGTACGTACAAGCTTGAAACTTGGCAAAATACTTTATTTAAGGGGTGGCTAAGAGAGCCCCCGAGCATGTTGTACCTGGATGTCTCATTGAAGACATAAAAGACGGTTTATAGAAAGTCGGTTGACCCAGATTAGAGTCCGTACTTTTTGTCATATTTACTTGAAATTTTGGGTAAAGCTACTTTGGAGAAAGACATTAAATGAGTTCGTTAGCCAGCTTTGTGCCTCTTCAACTTTTTGAATAATAATTATTTAATTTTTGCAAGTTTTGGATCTAGTCCCATCAAACAGCCTTAGCTCTGGAAGAGGCTTTGTGGAACAAAATGGTAGTCAGCCCTGGAAGAGGCTGCGTGCCTTTCGGATGAGTGATGTGAAGCATCAATTTCATCACTGTGTACACGGCGTCGTGATACTAGCGATGCCATGACGTCAAGCTTATAATGACGTCATTTTGCTGCTCGTGCTATTCTTCTTCAGAATTCCTGTCGCTACTCCAGCCCACAGAGCGTACTAATGGCGGGAAGCACTGTGTGCCCGTCTTTATTTTGTGTGCGCCGGCGTGTGTGTTGATCAGAGGTTGGCTTAGAGAGGAGGGAAATGGATCAGAAGGATAAGCTTACAAATATGAAGAACTGTGAATGTTCCTAAAAGAAAAACGCGTGTGAGCTCCAAAGAATACGGTCAACTTTGGGATGAAATCCTCATCTTTTTCAAAGGGCGATATTTCAACATCAGAATCAGGTCCATTACAAAAGGTGGACACCCTTGACAGCGAGGACAGCTCTCATATAGAAGGGACTTTGTGGTGGGTTATGGTTCATCCCATCTTGTTTAAAAATAATCCTGACCATTTTGTAAGCTGGTCCTTAACATCTTCCATGCCACTGTACGTACGTGTTTATTTCTAATGTCTGGGTTCACTCAACGACCACAAGCCAACGCCGTCCAAGAAACATGGCTGCAAATTGGTCTCAGCAAGAGGCATAGATCCTCATGAGCCCCCGCAGTCGCGGGGGCTCATGAGAATCTATGCCTCTTGCAGTTGGATCGAGTTGGCTTTTTCTCTCGGTAGTGAAAGGAGTTAACTTACTGCGATACAAGGATATCAACAAAACTCGAAAAGGAAGCAATGTTCAAAACAAAGAAAAAAAAGTTTCGAATATCATTACAGTGGAACCTCTGTTGATTATTTGGGGGGCAGTTAAAATAGGTGATCTTGACCCTTTCCCTGCCAACGCACGTTGTGTTTCTGAAACTTGCGCTCACTGAACCACCAACGGCCACGACTGTCCAAACAACGTGGACACAAAGTAGTCTCTGCAAGAGGCACAGATCCTCATGAGCCCCCGCTGTCGCGGGGGCTCATGAGGATCTGTGCCTCTTGCACTTAGATCGCGTTCGCTTTTTCTCGGCAGTGAAGTGGTTAAAATGCAGGTGCTCGCTCAAGAGAGAATTGCTGAAGGTAAAAAAAAGTGCAACCCGTCACTAAAGAACATCCTTCAGGTGGCCACAGCTGTTGTCAACTATACGGTCTTTGATGACAGACGATCTCTCATAAGGGCGGTCTCTCAACACAGGCTGCGCTGTATAAACCTGTTGCATGCTGGGTCATACCCGCCTCTGGGCGGCTGTTGTCAACGGCAACTCTGCAAAACAGATCCGGTGGCTGCCGTAGGAGCAGTACTATTGTGACAAGCTGGACAAACATGCAGGAATTTGGAGGGAGAAAAAAAGAGAAAGACAAATTGAGGGTGGGCATTGTTCTTGGATCTGGAAAACAAATGGGAGCTAGTCGTCTGTGATGTTGGTCCCTGCAGTCATGATTTCAAATAAGTACAACACTGTCAATTTTAACCCTTTGGGTGTCGGTAGCGGTTTTAGTCGCGATGAATCCTGCAGGGATAACAACATCCAGACATCCTGCAGGGATCATCGCCACTACGTCCGCGACAGACACCCAAAGGGTTAAGGTTGTGTCGTGGGACTGTAAACCGGAGTAGACTATGTCCACGTACGTGACCCAAAATTCCCCGACAAAATCTGAACCGTTGACAGATTTGTTCTGATTCTTTTCATATTAATTATACCTATTTTTTAGGGGAGGGGGAGGGGGGGGGGGGTCCTTAATTTATTGTGAGTAGTATACAAATCCATATAAATGTCGTATTCATCCCCCCCCCCCCACACACACACACACACACAAAATAATAATAAAAAATAATATTAATAATAAAGAAAAATAAATAAATAATAAAATACAATAATTCCATGGTAGATGTGGGAAACAGCTCAATGCAGGTCTGTGAGTTTGGACCTGTCTATCTAGATTCTTAACCCGTTAACTTCCGAGGCAAAGGCGACCGCTACCCAGCTGCAAAAGACATAACCCCTCATGAGCCCCGCAGTCGCACTAACTTACCTCAGTCGCACTAACTTATCACAGTCACACTAACTTACCGCAGTCGCACTAACTTAACTTACCGCAGTCACACTAACTTACCGCAGTCGCATTAACTTACCGCAGTCGCACTAACTTACCGCAGTCGCACTAACTTACCTCCAGTCGCACTAACTTACCGCAGTTGCACTAACTTACCGCAGTCGCACTAACTTACCGCAATCGCACTAACTTACCGCAGTCGCACTAACTTACCTCCAGTCGCACTAACTTACCGCAGTTGCACTAACTTACCGCAGTCACACTAACTTACCGCAATCACACTAACTTACCGCAGTTGCACTAACTTACCACAGTCGCACTAACTTACCGCTGTCATGGGGGATCATGAGGGTATATGTCTCTTGCCACTTGTATGGCACATGTTTGGTCCTATTTACAACTATGTTCTTTGTGCGCATGTTTGGCCCTGTTTACAACTGCGTTTTTTGTGCGCATGTTTGGTCCTGTTTACAGCTGCGTTCTTTGTGCGCATGTTTGGTCCTATTTACAACTATGTTCTTTGTGCGCATGTTTGGCCCTGTTTACAACTGCGTTCTTTGTGCACATGTTTGGTCCTGTTTACAACTGCGTTCTTTGTGCGCATGTTTGGTCCTGTTTACAGCTGCATTCTTTGTGCGCATGTTTGGTCCTGTTTACAGCTGCGTTCTTTGTGCGCATGTTTGGTCCTGTTTACAGCTGCGTTCTTTGTGCGCATGTTTGGTCCTGTTTACAGCTGCGTTCTTTGTGCGCATGTTTGGTCCTGTTTACAGCTGCGTTCTTTGTGCGCATGTTTGGTCCTGTTTACAGCTGCGTTCTTTGTGCGCATGTTTGGTCCTGTTTACAGCTGCGTTCTTTGTGCGCATGTTTGGTCCTGTTTACAGCTGCGTTCTTTGTGCGCATGTTTGGTCCTGTTTGCAGCTGCGTTCTTTGTGCGCATGTTTGGCCCTATTTACAACTGCGTTCTTTGTGCGCATGTTTGGCCCTATTTACAGCTGCGTTCTTTGTGCGCATGTTTGGCCCTATTTACAGCTGCGTTCTTTGTGCGCATGTTTGGCCCTATTTACAGCTGCGTTCTTTGTGCGCATGTTTGGCCCTATTTACCGCTGCGTTCTTTGTGCGCATGTTTGGCCCTATTTACAGCTGCGTTCTTTGTGCGCATATTTGGCCCTATTTACAGCTGCGTTCTTTGTGCGCATGTTTGGCCCTATTTACAGCTGCATTCTTTGTGCGCATGTTTGGCCCTATTTACAGCTGCGTTTTTTGTGCGCATGTTTGGCCCTATTTACAGCTGCGTTTTTTGTGCGCATGTTTGGCCCTATTTACAGCTGCGTTCTTTGTGCGCATGTTTGGCCCTATTTACAGCTGCGTTCTTTGTGCGCATGTTTGGCCTTATTTACAACTGCGTTCTTTGTGCACATGTTTGGCCCTATTTACAACTGCGTTCTTTGTGCGCATGTTTGTCCCTATTTACAACTGTGTTCTTTGAGCACACGTCGGTCTTTTTTAAAGATCTAAACATCAACTGAATCATACTGAGATTTGAAGTTACATGCGAAGATTAAGATGGCTGAAAACAAATTTTAACGGGTTTCTAATTTCAGGACTTCCTGAAAATGGTGACTTATCATTTAAGAAACCCTAAAGAACGAAAATAAAAATCTTTCCAGATTTCAAATTCCAGGAAAAAAGTTGACTCTTAATTTCAGGAATAAATCCGAATTTCTGGCAGTCCACTTTCACACAGGTAGGTAGGCAACAGGTCGGCCTCGTGCGTGATGTTTCGTTTGCAGCGGACGACTCCCAACAACGAACCAGAGCGAAGTCACGGCGGATAATCAGCTGCTACCATGAGCATACACAACGCTCCAAACATCTCCAAGAGGCATAGATCCTCATGAGCCCTCCGGGCTCATGAGGATCTATGCCTCTTGGAGATGTTTGGAGTGTTGTCTATACTTATGACTGATTTCAAACTGGTCATCCGCCGTGACTTCGCTGGGAGTCGTCCGTGGCAAACCAAACCTCACCATGATATCGCGATAGCTGGGATGTGCCCAAGTCCCAGCGCGCTGTTGGCGTGATTGTCTGACCGCGCACAGGCTTGTCAAGATGGAGCACGCGGTAAGCAAAACGTTGTCAGGGGCCCGTAGGAAGATATGTATCACTGGGGAGCCCACCGTGTCTGACAGGTTACTCTCTCGCCTCCAAAATATCAAACGACAAGGGGATAGGGGAATGCATGGGGTAGTGAGTGGGTGGGGAGGGGGGGGGGAGGGTGGTGGTGGTGGTAGCGGAGAGATAGCAAGCGATTGTCCAACCTCGTAAACATGTAACATAACATTCAAAACTGTATGTAATATTCTTCTTCAAATATAACATAAAATTATATATTTTTATATTTTGCACCAAAAATATTAGTCCTCCAAAATTTTCTTTCTCCAAATCTGGAGGGGGGGGGGGGTGTTTGCCAAGAAATACTCGCCCCCCCTCCCCCCTAGTTATTGTCAGTTGGAGGGGGGGGGGTAGTTCCAGCCCCTACTACAGCCTCACCTGGCCCTTGCACAGCCGCGTGCTGACCAGCTAAGGCTGGAGTCAGCCAGAGGACTGTTTGCTTACTGGGCGTCTACTCAGGAGCCACATTCTGACCGCGCTATGCCCGTAGTACTGAGGTTGGCCTGTATGTACCGTGATGGCGCCACTGTCCCCGAGTGACTGACCCATAACCCATCCTCCCCTGTGTGTCATCAGCAAACCACACCTACTACAAGCCGCCAGAGGAGGTGGGCCAGGACTTCGAGACGGACTTCACTCGATCCTACGTTCCGCGGGACCTGCTCTTGGTTCTTGACGCTTCGGGAAGCATAGAGGCCGAAGACTTTGAGCTGATTCGCCAGGGCGTAGCCGTCATGATTGACCTGTTCTGTGGAGGATTCGGGATGCAGCCCAGCAACAACCGGCTGGCCGTCATCATGTTCGCTTCGGACATCAAAATAATTCACAGGTAAGTGGCCGTGGGTGCTATCCGGTTTGATGTACTTATTAACCCTTTGATTGTCGACAAAAACCGAACACCGACCCAACTGCAAGAGACATAGATCCTCATGAGCCCCCGCGACTGCGGGGGCTCATGAGGATCTATGCCTCTTGCAGAGATCAATTTGTGTCCATGTTTCTTGGGCGGTGCTGGCTTTTGGTCGTTGGATGAACCAAGGTTTCAGACACAAACATGTACGTACAGTGACAGGGAAGAGGTTAAGCTGCTACTCAGCTGGGCGAAAGAGACGCGTAATTCAGTACCGGCATCGTTGGTAGCAGCCAATGGGTTAATATGCTGGTAGTGGTAGTAAAACGTGACAAAATACAACTACAAGCCGCGGTCGAGACAGCTAGATGGTTTTATACATGGCTGTATTGTTATATTGATCACAGCCAGCTTAAAGTCGTGGGCCCATGATGGGCCCCAAGTGGCCCGGCACGGGTGCCCCAAGTGGACAACCCAGCAGATTTGTCAGGGGGGGGGGGGGGGGGGGCGCTACATGCATGAGCCTCAATGAACTCCTTTCAAGTTTTCCTGGCTATTGTCGTATTTATACGGATGGGAGAGTGGCTGCGGCCGCAGTGTCCTCTCGCCATCCTAGACGCCCATTCAGTAAGCACCGCCTCCCAGACTATTCATCTGTATTTAGTGCAGAACTGCAGGCGGTTCTGCTGGCACTCAAGCATGCTTATCGGTCTAGGGAAAGGAACTTCCTGATTCTGTCTGGCTCTCTTTCTGCCCTGTAGGCCCTTCAGGTCGCAGGAACAGACCACCCACTGCTGGTGCAGATTAGAGATCTCTACGCAGACTTGATGAAGGAATATTATGACAATATTTTTATTTGGGTCCCAGGGCATGTGGGCATCGAAGGCAACAGGATCGCAGATTCTGCTGCCAACGATGCCCGCAACGACCCTGTTTCTGACGCACAGACTGTTCATAGTAATTTTAGACCTGTGATTAGTGCGTACATAGCCCGTGAGTGGCAGTCCGGGTGGGACAAAGAGGAAGTTAACAAGCTGCATGAAGCTCTTCCTAAGGTGTCCGACAGTCTACCTTACCGCTGCGGCAGCCGCCGTAAGGAGACTGTCCTTGATCGGCTCCACATGGGGCACACGTATGTTGCGCACTCTTATTTACTAAAACAGGAGGAGCGTCCATGGTGTTATGCCTGTGATGAGCAGTTTTCTGTTAAACACATTTTGCTGTCTTGTGCCGATCTAATTGACACACGATATAACTGACACTTCTCAGCAGACTCCCTGAAGGTTTTGTTCCAGGATGTACCCCCGGACATGATCTTCAGTTTTCTGAGAGAATGCAATATTTTAATAAGATTTGAGCATTCATAGACTATGATATTCTATTGTTTTGGCCTTTTTGAGAGTCTGTAGACGTTTCCTTTAAAGACCTGTGCGACATTTTAGTATGAAATATTTTTAGATATATTTACATCTTGTCTTATGACCTTTCTTTTAGTCTGGCTGGCCAGATTGTTACCCATCCCGCCATGAGATGACCCGACTTAGTTGTCTGCTCGGCGTTAAACCCAGATAACTAAGCTACATGCGTGGAGAACACACCGGCTTTTGCCCATACACGCGTGGGTTGCTTGTACGACAGTTTCACTGGGAGCCACATGGGGCCTGGGGTGGGCAACAATTTGGAAACATGGGGTCCAGTAGTGGCGTCCCACTCGTATATGTAATAGTGGGCTTTCCAACCTGTTGCCCGCGCCAGGCCCCATTGCTGGGTGCGATCAGTCCTACAGTAGAATCTGTTTTTACAAGACTAAACCTGGTTTTAAAGGACAGGTGCTCTCCAGAGAAAGGCAATAAGTTTCACCTGTCATTGACAGGTCACGTTATATATTCAAATGAAATAGGTGAGGCAGTGCAAGGACCGATGTTGTTTGAATTCTCCCTTCTTCGGCATTTTGTACAGAGGCAGTATGCTGAATTTTTGCTTAAAATCTCTTGATGGATGAGAAGAGACATGTTTGGTGCTTTGATTCATACCATCATGAGCTTATCTAGTGGACAATTGTGGACCTATGTTGAGTTGCCTTTGCCATGGTGATTTGAGGGGCACGCTGATTTCAGCTGTGCTTGGGTGTGGGGTTGGTATAAGGAATCAGGTTCATAGCCAAGAAATGAGACTGTCAATGTGCGTTGGGTTTTTTTTTTTTTTTTTTTTTTTTTTTTTGTGCATGGCAAATGTGCAGCAAGTGGGCGGTAGTGTTGTTTAGGGGATTGAAAAATTAGGGATGACTGGGACAGACTAAGGCTAGGGCATTTTAACAGACGGTTGGTTGGTTGGATGGTTGTACATCAAGCTTAACGTCCCGACAGCATCAAGACTTTCTCAGGACGTGCCTGCACAGCTTGTGAAAAAAAACAAACTAAACAGTATATTGAATGCATGTCGCCAGCCGGTCTAATACGCTAAATAAAGCTAAGACCATTTAGCAACACACATCCAATATCAAGAGCCACAGGCAGCGCAGACAGTAGGGAGAGTTTAAAAAATGAAAATACAGGTGAATGGACGGTAGACAGAAACACATGCCCCAGAACAGAGGGAAAACCCACCCTGTTGGGCTGACCAGGGTGACCCTGGGAACTAAAAAGTAGTTAACACCACCCAAGTCCCCCAGGGCAGACCCGGGTGGGGGTTTAACAGATGGGACTGCAGGGGATGCCCACTGTGTACGTTGGTTTAAAGACCATCAATCAGGTGCCTACAGCCGCCTGAATGTTAGTCTTTGATAACAGGTGATGTCTAATGCGTGTGGTCGCTCAGAACAAGATCTGTTGCACGAGCATTATTTCAGTGAACTTAAGGACACCATCAGGGTGAAGACTAGCCCCTTTCCCTACCAGTGGTTACACTGTTTATGTAATCGTTGATTCAACACCAAAGAAGTTCATTCGTCCGAGGAACATGGATCCAACGTTGAGTAGGCACGAGACATAGATCCTCATGATCCCCCGCGACTGCGGGGGCTCATGAGGATCTATGTCTCTTGCATTTGGGTGGCGTCTGCCATGTTCTAGGAGTCCAGGGACTTCACAAATTTGGCCCGATGATTAGGCTAATTGTGCGATGCCATGCTGACAAACATTTACATTTAAATATGCAGATTCAGTGATGACCAGTCGCCAAACGCACTGAGAGACGTCATCGCCAATATGACGCAGCCCAACGGAAACACGTGTACAGGGGACGCACTGAAGCTCGCTCATGACGTCATCTTCACTCCAGAAAACGGTGAGGAGCTAGAATCTCTTTGCGTATGTTCTACGCACAAGTGCAGGCGGAAAAAATGGGCCGCTTTCACGATGTATGTCAACGTTCGGTATTTCTCTCTTTCGCGGACTATGTGGTGAATAGAAGGGATCAGCGTTTGCATTGATGCACGTTGAAGAATAGGTTCCTAAAGTGACCCAAGCCTGAGATTCTACAGGCATCTAATATTCAGCACATCTAGTTTCTAAAAGAATCCATTCAGAGGCCATGGGTGCGTTTTTAAAATGCATCCTTGACCTCTGAATGGATTTTGTTCTGGCGTTCTTGATATACGAGTCCACCTTAACTCATTCAGCCAAACGGCCGTATTTTCCAAATTTTGGAGGTGTCATCTAAGTGACTATGCACCTGCGCGCAGGAGATGGATCGACCCATTTCCTGCTGTAGTGCGTCAGGGCTGAATGGGTTAACCCACTCAATGTCAGTTGGCGGAGACTGTGGTCCAGCACTCGTCCTCAGTTGAACACCAAGAAACCCTACCTGTCCCAGGAACATGGATTCAAAGTGGTGTCACCAAAAGGCATAGATCCTCATCAGCCCCCGCAACTGAGGATCTATACCGCTTGCAGTTGTGGGGTGTTGAATCCTTCTCGGCACTGAACGGGCCCCGGTAGCTGGACTCACAATCCAGGGGGAAAAAACGGATTTGTTCAATAGCATGTCCGTTGAAAGGTCCTGGTAAATCAAAGTGGCACAGTTGGAGTGCGCCTGAGTTGATCAGTGTTCAGGTCGTACTCCATAGGCAATAGATTTCCCTGTCCCCCATAAACCGCCCGTCAGGGCCGTCCATGATCCCTCGGTGCTGTAGACGTTAAACCCGAATTAACCTAACCAACTGAACGGGCTAAATCCTAAAATCAAGGTTAGAATACGCAACAACCAAAACAACTTCACACACTCGCTGTGCTCAACCAGATCTGTCCACCTATTTTCAGGATCTCGCCCAGACGTGGTTCACGACACGCTTCTCCTCACGGACGGCCACTCCAACTGCGGGGAGGTCACTGTTCAGGAAGGTGCGCAACTCCTGAGGTCGGTCTCCAACATTTTCGCCCTTGGGGTGGGCATAGCCAACGACACAGAGGCACGATGGGAACTCAACTCGGTGGTGTCAAACAACGAGCCGCGACACATTTTCTCTCTTGAAAGGTACGAGGATTTCAAGGACATGACGAGAAGTATTCATGAGAGGCAAAAGACGGTGCCGTGTTTGCCGATCGTGGACTCGAAGCCCAAACAGGACAACTGAAGCCGAGTAACAATTGATACGTACCATAATTTCTTCACCCAGGTGGCGCAGTATGACAGCCCCTTCATAGTGGAGTGCATGTCTTTTTGAAATCGTTGGAATTCATTGTAAAAGATCCCCTTCTGTCCACAGAAATTGATACAAAGTGGTCTTGGCAAGAGGAATAGATCCACACGACCCCCCCCCCCCTCCCCGCAGTTGCGGGGGATCATGTGGATCTATTCCTCTTGCACTGAGTTGAGTGGTGTTCAATTTTTCTCCGCAGTGAATCGGTTAACCCCCCGTGTGCACTCAGTTGTGATGACTGGCACTGCGTGGTTGCATGTATATGGGAGCTAATTATTTCTGTTGCATAAAAGCACAAGGCAAGACATGAAACATGATTCGCATTACATTAGGTCTGCCAGAACAATCATGTCACGTTTCACCTTCATCTGGCCAGAAAAAGGTGCAACGTAAAGTATGATTGGTCAGGATCAGAAGCAGTGCGAGAAGCGATTGGATTTGCCTACTATATGTCATGCAGACTGGGCTTATTGTCTACCATATACGTGCAGAAGAAATAATTAATAAGGCAGTTGTCCTCGGACGCTTGAACTGTTTTTTGACGAGGGCCAAATGACTGACTGCAAAGCCTTGCGTTTCGGATGGTGCTTGTGACAACCAAACACAACGCTAATTAACATACAGAAAAAAGTGGGTGTCATTTATTCCAATGAATGTTTGTCACAGATGACTTTCTTAACCAATTACATCCTGAGGCTGATTTTGTACAATTTACTTATTGTCCTGTGACTACGTCTGCATTACAGAATAGGAGATAGATCAAGCATTTTATTGCAAGGGTGGTGCCTGAATAGCTTGGTGCCTTAGGCGCCAAGGTATTCTGGCAACACCCTTCAACTATCATAGTCAAATTAATTTCAAGCAGTAGTGTGTCAGGATGAAATGGATCTAATTACTTAGGACACAACAATCTTGCAACAACAAAAAAAAAAAAAATAAAATCAATCAGTGAGTAAAACAGTGATAGCAAGACTCTTTTCATTCTGAAACATTTTCCTTTCCCTGTTGGATATTCTATTGCCTTTTACAGTAAAGCCTGTTTGGAGCAAACCCTTTGTGGTCCTTAAAAGACAGGTGCTCTCGCATGACAAGTCAGGAAGGGCAAAACATGTCACCTGTCATTAAAGACCATCATTGCGGTGGCTGTAGCTGTGGCTGTGGCTGGCTCTAGCCACATGAATGACGGTAATGACAGGTGATCTTTCACAAGGGTGGTCACTCAAAACACGTGCTGCTGTTTGTCTAGTCCCTCTTTTGTTCACGACTTCATACAGTATCTTACAAGATTACGGGGCGGTCCGTGGTGAAGTGGTTAAGATGCCTGCCACCAATGCTAAAGGTGCGAGGTTCGTCGGATTTTTCTCCTCTAGTGTCACCGTTAATTCGGGCGAACCATCGGAAGTTCTTTCTCCGGGTACTCCGGCTCTTCCTCCCCCTCCCCTGTGGTACCGGTTTCAGACCACCTTATAAATTTCAAATACAAGCGATAAAAATTTTAGAAACCTCAGTAGCTGAGCTGACCATTCGCACCACGTGAATGTCCTGTGTTCGTCTTGTACTGCGTTTGTCTTCAGAGTGAATGCATGTGTGTCACGTGAGCGTGCGTGTTGGGTGCAGTTCGCGGCGCTTTGAGCCGATTGGCAGAACTGGGAAAAGCGCCTATATAATAACCGGTATTATTATTATTACATAACCATCTTGTACATGCTGCCATCAGGACTGCAAACAGTACAGCTGCATTACAAAGATGTTCACCGATTACACTGATCCTGAGGCTGAGTTTGTTGTTTTTAATTTGCTTATTGTCCTATGAAGGCTACATTACAGGTTACAAGATAGATCAATTAGTTCAAGGGTGGTGCCAGAATAGCTTGGCGCCTCAGGCCAATTATCAGAGTCAAATTTATTTCAGGTAGCGGTGTATCAGGATGAAAACGGTTAAAGTGTACCAAACATTTTATGCATGGCTGAACACTCAATATTATGAATTGTACGCACCAACAAGTCTGTTAATACTGTTATGTATATATGTTAAATTCATGAGTGGTGATGTTTTACAAGCGGAGCCTTGGGTTTGGACCCATCAGTTCTGGCTCGGGGAGCCAAAGCTGCGTGTCGAAAGCAAGTCAAGGCCCATTAACCCATTCAGCCCTGACGCACTACAGTAGAGATGGGTCGACCATGATAATTCAAGGTTAGTGCCAGATTAGCTTGGCGCCTGTCTGCGCCAATAGATGAAGCCTCCACAATTTGGGAAATATGTGCGTCAGGTTGAATGAGTTAAGCAGGTTAGAATATAAACATGACATATATTCTGACTTCTGGATAATTGTTCAATGAATGGACAGTAAAGTTACGTTGTTTTGTATTTTCTGATTACAAACCATACATCAAATCCACGTCCTATTGCTGCACGGAAACTACACTGTATTGTCAAGTCTGGGAGCAGGATATGTGCGCTACTCTGTGATTTTGGAACTTGCGCCCTAGCACCATAGGTTCCAAAATCTCAGGACACACACATTTAATTAGTAATTGCCACTCGTTGCCACTGTTGTTCAATGGATGATTTCCGGAAATTAGTATGTCAAAATCGCACTTGTTTTAACGAAAACAGTGAATTAAAAGCCCAGACAAACGTGCTATCCCATGTTTGTCCGTGCTTTTAATCCACAGTTTTTCATCAAAACACATGCAATGTTGAGCTCCTACTAATTTGCGAACATCTATTGGGTGTAATTGTGCCGATTGTTTGACCTTGTACAAAAAATGTCATAGGTCCAAAGTTGTCCGCCGTTGGCCCGTGAACTCTTGCATGGGCCAACAACGGCCGATGTCCGCCAGATGGCCTTTGCCTGCTTGGTTCACACAAGGTACAAAGTCAAAAACCAGGATATGTAATGTACATTTTGAAATTTAAGCTATTATTGCTAAAAATGGCGCACATGTATTTTATAAAAATAAAACAGACGTACATCTTCTTCTCAATGCACATACAGTTTATTATATACAGTCGTGGCGGTCCGTGGCGCAGTGGTTAAGGCGCCTGCCACCAATGCCAAAGGTGCGCGGTTCGATACCGGGTTCCGGCGTTGGACTTTTCTCCTCTGGTAAGTGTCACCGTTAATTCGGGCGGACCGTCGGGGGTTCTTTCTCCGGGTACTCCGGTTCTTCCACCCCACCCCCCCCCCCCCCCCACCCCCCCACCTTGGTACCGGTCTCAGGCCACTTTACAAATTTCAAATACAAGCGATCAAAAATCTCTGTAACTTCAGTAGCTGACTGGCCCTTCGTTTGTCTTGTAGTTGTACTGTGTTTGTCTTAAATGGCGTAAAAATCCGTGTCTGTTTCGTGAGTGTGTGTGTTGGGTTTCAGGCGCGGCGCTTTGAGTCGATTTCCCCAAAATTGAGAAAAAGCGCCTATATAATAACGGTATTATTATTTTATTATTTATTACAGACCAAGGGGAATTACTGCCAATTCTGCCAGCGCTCGCCTCACCTATTTGGTTTTTGAATACAGTTTATTAGGCACAAAACCTCTTCAAAGCACTTCATGAAATACAAACTGTACGTTCAAATGACATACATGTACATGCATGCTCTTACCGACACACGTGTATAATCTTAACTTCAGAAATTTATTTGGATCACATAACGAACATGCATTCTATGGTACTTACATATTTTAACCCATTCAGCCCTGATGCACTACAGGCAGGAGATAGATCGACCATGATAATTCAAGGGTAGTGCCAGATTAGCTTGGTGCCTGTTGGCGCCAAGCTAATCTGGCACTACCCTTGAATTATGGTCGATCCATCTCCTGCGACTGGTGCGTCAAGGGCTGAATGGGTTAAAATATGTAAGTACCATAGAATGCAAGTCGTTAGATGACGTCTCCAAAATTTTGGAAATGCATGCATTGGGTTCAATGAGTTAAAAGAAACTTCATAACTGAAAAAAAAAGAATATGCGCATAATTCCTGAGATGTACTTTACCTATATTAACTCTGAAACACACACACATATGTAGATGCAGTTCCCGTCCGCCTGTCCACCACTGGCACACACAAATATGCACACACATACAAGCAATTTCACTAAATTCACCTTATAACGTCTAATATTCATTTTTCTTTAAAAGGTATTTTTTCGAAAAATACTTACCGATGACATGACTCGAAGGACCCTCCCACCTGCCCCGCTTGCCGCTGGTGAGCCTAATTCGTGACTGGAGTTCACAGGTGAATAGGGCTGGTGGGTAGGAGCGGGAGACAACTCTCGGTCCCTCTGGGGGTTCCCCGAGTGCCTCCCGGGTTGTGTTCACACAACAGGTTCTTAGGCTAGAATTGAGCAAGGAGTGGACACTCCTAGTAGTCATGTCATCGGTAAGTATTTTTCGAAAAAATACCTTTTAAAGAAAAATGAATTTGTTTCTTCAAAAACATTACCGATGACATGACTACTAGGAGAATGCCGAACAGGAGGAGGGTGCCGCACCAGAAGGTTTTCTCTAGGCCATGGCCCCCTCCTCTCCTTCGACACTCCAAAACTCCCTAGTGGGTGCGTACCTACGGCGCCTGTGGCGCCGGAAGGGAGTGTTGTGCCGCCGTGAGGTCCCCCACCAAGGCGAGGTTGTCTCGTTGCCCTGCCAGATCCCGTAGATAGAAGCAGGCGAAAGTAGATTCTGATCGCCAGCCCACCGCCGCCACGATGTCCTTGACAGCGCAGTTCCTGTCGAAGGCTACGCTCGTGGCCATGGCCCGTACTTCGTGCGCCCGAATCTTTAGGCTCTTCGCTCCCTGTGGGGAGAGATCGACATATGCTGAGCGAATCACCCAGCGTAACCAGGAAGAGACTGTCTGTGCTGTAATGTCGTTTCTTCCGGGTTTTAAAGGTAGGAAGAGGCGTGAGCGTCCCCTCCGGACGGCTCTGGTTCGGCGCAAGTACACTCCGAGGGCTCGTACAGGATCTTGTTGCCTGGTCTCTTTGGGGAAGTCCTTCCCGCGTAACAGTCGTAAGGTGATAACCTGTGGTGCTGTCAGTGGAGACCTAGTCTTGGCAATGAAGGCAGGGTCGGTCACAAGTGGGACCGAATGATCCGCTCGAAATTGCAGGCATGTAGGCCGGGCTGATAGAGCGTGTATCTCGCTTACTCGTGCCGCGGTGGCGAGCGCCAGCAGGAAGCAGGTCTTCCGCGTCACATCAGCAAGACTGGCCAGCGGTAGTGGTTCGAAACGTGGTGAGTTCAGCCAGGTAAGAACCCATGGCAAGTCCCAGCGGGGAAGTAGTGAGCGAGAGGCAGGCCTTTGTAGTCCGAAGTGTGACATAAGATCTGCTAGGTCCTTACATGCGCCGGGATCCGCGCGGCCGAGATGCCGGTAGGTGTCGGCAATCATCGAGAGATATCCCCGAATGGTAATAGGGGCCAGTCCTAGATCTCCGAAGAGCCAGAGGAAGAAGTCCGCAAGTAGGGGGTTTGTCAGTTCGGTGGGGGAGAGACGACGGTCGCTCCACCAGGCACAGAGTACCCTCCATTTTCCCTCATAGATACGTCTAGTCGAGGGCTTGCGGGCTGTAGCGATCGCTTCCACTGCAGCACCCGAGAAGCCTCTAGCGGAGAGGGCTTGCCGCACAACCTCCAGGCGTGTAGCAGTAAGCGTTCCGGACAAGGGTGGAACAGCGCCTGACGTGGCTGCTTGAGCATAGTGCGGGGCGTGGGGAGCAGTAGAGGAGGGTGAGTGGCGAGGCTGATCGGGTCGGTGGACCAGGAACGAGTCCAAGCGAACGGGGCGACCAGGAGCAGGATCGCATTGGTTCCTCGCAGCTTTAGGAGGACTTTGGGAACAAGGACTGTCGGGGGAAAGGCGTACGCTATGAGTCCGTCCCAGGGAATGGATAAGGCGTCGACCGCCCAAGCCAGGGGATCCGGTACTGGGGATACGAAGAGGGGAAGCTGGTGATTCCACCTCGTGGCGAACAGGTCCACCATCGGGGTCTCCCAGTGAGAGCAAATCATCCGGAAAATGTCCTGGCGTAGCGTCCATTCCGTGTGAATGAGCTGTCCTCGACGAGATAGGGAGTCCGCCAAAACATTCAGGCGACCGGGGATATGGCGAGCGCTGAGAGACAAATCGCGGTCCTCGCACCATCGCATCAATCGGAACAGTAGCATGCAAAGATCGGGTGAATGAGTTCCTCCCTGCTTCTGTATATACGCTACCACTGTCGAGTTGTCCGAAAGGACGAGAAGATGCTGGTGCCTGAGCTCCTCTTCCCAAACGATGATGGCCTGCCACACCGCTTGCAGTTCCAACCAGTTGCTGTGTTTGTCCGCGAACTCCGGAGGCCAGAGGCCGGACGTCATGGAGAACTGAGAAAGCAGGTGGGCTCCCCAACCAGCCCGACTCGCGTCGACACACAGGGAGAGGTGAGGGGATGGGGAGGAAATGGGGACTCCCAGAGCCAACCAAGCTCTGTCGGTCCACCGTAAGAGGTGGGGGCGTACCAGCGGGGACACGGGGACGATCGTGGTCAAGTCGCCCGAGGAGGGACGCCAGAGCAGTAGGAGATGAAGTTGTAGCGGTCGGGAGTAGAGACGCCCGAGGGGGATAAGAACCGCTGCTGCGTTGATCAGGCCCAGAAGCTGAAGCCAGACCCTGGCGGGGGCTGCCTGTTGCTGATCTACCAACGCGGCGAGGGCGGATAACTTCACAATCCGTTTCTCTGGCAAGAGTACCCTGTTGCGGTCCGTGACAAACTCCATGCCTAGATGGATGAAGTGGCACGCAGGAGTGAAGTCCGACTTTCCGGTGTTGACCAGGAATCCCAACCGGTAAAGCAGCCGTAAGAGGGCGTCCCTGTCTGCCACAAGCGCGGTCTCCACCTGATTTCTCAAGAGTAGGTCGTCGAGATAATTTGACGTCGGACTGGATGACGACTGCCTCGCCTTGGCCACTACAGCATCCATGATGCGGGTGAAGGCCCAGGGGCTGAGGTTGAGACCGAACGGAAGGGCGCAAAACTGGTAAATCACTCCTTTGAACGCGAAGCGCAGGTACTTCCTGGCAGACGAGTGCATGGGAACATGTAGGTAGGTGTCGGACAGATCTAAACTGACCGCGTAGTCCATGGGTTGAACCGCCGCCCGAAGGGCCCTTGTCGTCTCCATCCGAAAGGAAGGGGCCGCGATGAAGGCGTTCAGCGCCGACAGATCTATGACTGGCCGCCACTTGCCGCCGGGTTTGGGCACCACAAACAGTCGGCTGTAAAAGGCGGGCGCGCTGCACTACCTCTGTGGCCTGCTTCGACAGGAGAGCCGCGACTTCTCCTCGCAGAGCGGCGGCCTTGAGGACGTCGGACGGCACCTCTGTCCAAAGTGGAACGGAGCGCAAAGGCGGAGGAGAGCGGAACGAGATCCGTAATCCTCTGGTGACTACGTCCAAAACCCAGGGCTCGTCTCGAAACAGCGAGCGCCACTCCTAGCTGAATCGTGCTAGCCTCCCGCCGACTGGAGCCCCGACGACGGTCGGCGGGGGCGGAACCGGGGACAAGTCAGGTGGCCCGCCCGCGCCCAGGGCGACGGGCGGGACGGGGCCAGGCGGGGGTAGGGGTGCTAGCTGGGCCAGGGCGACGGAAGGACGGGCGACGGCGCGGCGCAGCTCGTGGCGGGGCAGACGGGTCCGAGTTGACACGTTTACGCGCCCGCAAGGAGCGCCCCAGGGTCGTGCGGGTGGGAGGAAAGCGTTGCTTGACAGTCTGCCAAGTATCCCCGAAGAGCAGAGGCCCTCCCAGAGGGGCCCGACGTAGCTGGGTACTCAGGTCGACTGGCATTCCACTGCAAGCCTGTAGGACGGCGTCACGTCGCATAAGGTCGCAGTTAGCCGCAGCCGCCATCGCGTTAACCGATGAGTGATAAGCCGCGCGGTTCCCAGCCTCCGCCATGACTAGTAGGTCTCCCAGGAGGGGAGACAGAGTAGGCTGCCAAGCTTCCTCGAGACGCCGGATGAAAGCCTGAGTGAGTAAGTCCAAGAAACCGGAGCAGGCGAGCGTGTTCCGGACCAGCGACGCCGTCCTATCCAGTCCCCGTGGGAAGGATCGTTTCAGCATAGACGCCCCTCCGGCTTGCATCAGAGCGGCGGGATCCACGGGAGGCAGCGGGCAGAGGAACGACTGTGAATGGCCGGCGTACCAATCCTGTTGAAACGCGATGTCCAGAGCGGAAGGCCATCTCCCGTCCGCGAAGAAGTCCGAGTTCCGAGTCTCCGAAAGCAGGTGAGACGAGAAAGCGTCCCGCAGATCAAAAAAACTAGCCGGCTGTGGGAGGGACTTGAACCTCTTGACAGTCCTATCCGCGTCCACGAAGGCGGAAATCTTCCTCTTCACAGGTGGTGAAGCCGGACAAACATCCTCAGGTAAGGCGGCGGCGATGAGCTTGGCAGCTCCGTCCAGCACCAGCCGCGTGTCCATCCGGGTAGAAGAAACCTGTCTGACGGAGGCCGACCCACTGGAAGCCGAAGAGGCAGAAGCTGAAGAACGGCTAAGGCCTCCGAGTAACCAGTCCGAAGAATCCTCCGGCGCCAAACTGAGGGTGTCGAAGTCCCGCTGTCCGGAAACCGGCGACCGAAGAGGGCGACGAGGGCTCCGAGGCCGGGAATCCCGTCGGAGAACCGCAGCGGACGAAGACTCCCTCCGCAGCGGAGAGCGGTAGGCTGAACGACGCGGTGAGGGTCTCCTGTGTGCCGAGGGCGGATCCCGACGGGGAGAACGGCTGCGACGAGAGGGAACGGAGCGGTGAGGACGAGGAAGGGGGGAAGTGGCCGGTCGCTGGAAGAGGGACGGGACGAACGGGAGTCCAAACGAGAAGGCGAACGCGAAGAAGGTGAAAACCTTCTGCGGCAAGGGGAGTCCCGATGCGACGAGTGATGAGAAGAGAAGGTCCTCCTACGATCGTGCGAAGGAGAGCGGAAACGTCGAGCAGAAATCCCGTGTCTACGTTCTTCACAACCAGGAGGCTCCAGACGAGTGCAAGTGTGTCTCTCTGAACCAGGCTCTTGGGAGAGGCGGGTTACTGGCCGGCCAGGGGACCTCCAGCGGGATCCCGGCGGCTTCCTCAGACGAGTGGGGAACGACGGTGGAGGAGGGACGCCACGAGCGTCCCACCAAACCAGGCTCTTGGGAGAGGCGGGTTCTTTCCACCAACTGTGTCCGGGCACGCTCCCGAACGGAGGCGGTCTTGACGGTCGAACTCCCACTCCGTGCACTAGTCGCTTGATTACTCAGTGGCGTTATCTGCGTCGGATCCCGTCGGTCTCGCACGTCCGGTGCCGGGGGCACAGCGGAAGGCGTCTCGGTAAATTTCAAGGTACCCGCGAGGGCAGGAGGCTCCCTCCTATAAAAGTTCCAGAGAGTAGACCACCGCAGTTCCGGCCATGTAGCACAGACGTCACACGTATGGTCGGACGCACACCCAGCGCAGGGGAGACAGACTGCATGTTTATCCGACGGCCACTGGAAGCCTCCGCATTTTGTGCATGTCATCAGTAGGTCACTGCAACACACAAAACATGAAGGCACTCGGCGAGTGTCCACCAAGCTCCCCGTTAAGCTTTAGGCCCCCAAGCTACAGTGGTGTTATGCACCCAATTAACCCACGTATGGTTCACCTGCCGTCAACATTTAATTAAAACCACGGCGGCGGGAAACAAACCCTGCCGGGACGGGTGAGCATCCAAGCCTTCGTCATAACGCAGGGCGTCTAAACCGTAAGCCTAAAAGTTAGGCATGGCCTAGGTACAGAAACGTAACTCACTCGCATCCGGCAATGGCGCGAAAAGCCCGCCAAAACCGGCGCCAACATTCTTCAGCTAATCAGGCAACCAAACAGAGGCCAAAAAAACCCACACGAGGAAGAAGCGACGCAAAAGGCAAGCTGCTCGTGCTTGTGCCCCGCCCGGGCAACCAGCCGAGGCCCCTCTAACTACCTTACCTCTCAGTCGGAGTGGTACGAGAAGGAGAAAGTTCCATGACCCCCGCAGCCTGATCGGTAAAGCCAGAGAGGGAACCCTTGAACAAGACCGCAGCTGCAGTCGCCCAACGTCGTACGAGTAGAAACCAAGGCCGGCGAAGACGAAGCACGCAAGGCAGACCGAACCGGTCGAAAAAACTTCTAAGTCCAGAGGCTAGAGAAAACACGTCTGAACGCGTGAGCCTAAGAAGCGTGACTGGAGTTCACAGGTGAATAGGGCTGGTGGGTAGGAGCGGGAGACAACTCTCGGTCCCTCTGGGGGTTCCCCGAGTGCCTCCCGGGTTGTGTTCACACAACAGGTTCTTAGGCTAGAATTGAGCAAGGAGTGGACACTCCTAGTAGTCATGTCATCGGTAATGTTTTTGAAGAAACAAATAACGTTGTCCATCTTGAATATATGTTAAACAAGTATCTCTTTGTGTGTGTGTGTGTGTGTTTTGTTACGTTCTTTTCTGGTCCAAATACATTTTTGTCCCGTCATTGAATGCAAATCCCTACACTAACTTCACCCAAGCCATATCAGACAATTATTCTGCATTGCCCATGGATAATCACTGATAAGCCATGGTCACTGCAAAACCATCAATCAATACAGTCAGTCATGACAGTCGATCATTCCTATGGCGTTTCAGTACCTGATCGGCCGATCTTGACCTGCTGCCCACTGATCTTGACTTACTGCCCACCGATATTGACTTACTGATATTGACTTACTGCTTACCGATGACTTACTGCCCATTGATATTGACTTACTGCTTACTGATGTGGACTTACTGCTTACTGATATTGACTTACTGCCCACTGATATTGACTTACTGGCCACCGATATCGACTTACTGCCCACTGATCTTGACTTACTGCCTACTGATCTCAACTTGCTGCCCACTGATATTGACTTACTGCCCACTGATATTGACTTACTGCCCACCGATATTGACTTACTGCCCACCGATATTGACTTACTGCTCACTGATATTGACTTACTCCCCACTGATATTGACTTACTGCCCACGGATATTGACTTACTGCCCACAGATATAGACTTACTGCTTACTGATATTGACTTACTGCCCACTGATATCGACTTACTGCTTACTGATATTGGCTTACTGTCCACCAATATTCCTAAAAGCACTCATAGTTCCACCCTTCCTGGCCACTGGACGCATACTTTATTTCTGAAATCTTTCTTCCCATAGATTCAGATTGGTCTCTGCAAAAGGCTTAGCGTCTCGTGCAGTTGGATTGTATTCACTTTTCCTCAGCAGTCAAGGTTAATCAAACATTCTTTAGATCTCGGCATAAAACACTCACTCGGATGTGGTCCGCTAGTAACCTCAATTCACGACTGCCATTCCAAGGACAGTCTAGAGAATCTCGTGTGTTGGTGGCATCCATCCTCAAGTGGCCGCGTAGCAGTTGCGAAAGATGGATTGGACAAGACAGTTCAGGGACAGTGTTAGATTAGCTTGGTGCCTTCTGACCATGACAGTTGAGGAGCAGTGTCAGATTAGTTTGGTGCCTTCTCACCACGACAGTTGGAGGGCAGTGCCAGATTAATTTGGTGCCACTGGCCATGATGGTTGGGAGCACAGTGCCAGATTAGTGTGGTGCCTTCACGACCAGGGCAGTTCAAGGACAGTGCCAGATTAGCTTGGCGCCTTGATGACACCAAGCTAATCTGGCACTGTCCTTCAACTGCCATGGTCAACCGGTCCATTCCACGCTGCATTTATAGGCCTGAATGCTATACAGTAAAACCTGTTCTCGCAGGCCACCTGCATAAAGAGGTCATTAATTTGTCTGCAGCAAACACTCAAGCATACCTTCCTTTCATTTTGACTACATGTATATAAAGACCCTTTGACACAATGTGCACCCGTCAACAGTGGCCACATCTGTTCTGGGTTTGATTGTTCACGTATTCTTGTTTTAAGGCATCAAGCTAATCTGACACTGTCTTTCCACGGTCACTGGCGATTCTTCTCCCACTCAGGAGGTATTAATCCTACAACTGCAACAAGTTTTTCTGTCAAACAATGTTGTCCTCGTGTAGAATTTGATCCAGCAAGAACCGCTCAAAGCCAAAACGTGACAAGTCAATGGTTTTGTACTCCCCATCGACAATAAGTTCCATGATGGCGCGGCCAACTGCTATGGAATGCTGCAGACCGTGGCCACTCAGTCCGTTGGCAAAGAAAAAATTGGGGAAGTACGGATGGTTGCCAATGATGAGATTCTGATCGACAAAGTTGTAATCGTAATAGCCAGCCCATGCACTCTTCACCTGAAAAATAATAAATACTAATAAGCTAAATAAATAAATAAATAAATTCATCAATAAATAATTAGTTTTTGATAAAACGTGCTCACATAAAAACGGTGATACATTTATGTACTGGGAATGCAATGTATCACAATGAAAATCTGGCTTCTCACATAAATGTATCATGACCTCACATGGCAAATCGTAGACGGGAAATTTTGCTAGCTGTGCAAACAAGAGTTCAAGTGGAAAAAACAGACGATCCTTTAAGGACTTTCATCTCGTCTTCTAATCATCCTTGGCCTTCTGTGCACCAGTAATCACAAGATATAGAACACGTAGGTATATCTCTAACAGCTGGTGAGGAAGGTCCTGGACTGTCATCAGCCTTAACCCTTTTAGCTCCAAAGTCCCATTTGACAAATTGTGGAGGTGTTGCCTAACCACTGTGTACGAGTTGCAGGAGATGAACTGGCCATGATATTTCAAGGGTAGTGCCAGATTACCTTGGCACCGACCTAATCTGGCACTACCCCAGAATTATCATGGTCGACCCATCTCCTGCTGGAGTGCGTCAGGGCTGAATGGGTTAAGATATATTTAACCCTTTGGGTGTTGGCAGCGGTTTTAGTCTATGATTCCTGAAGCACTAAAACCGCTACTGACACCCAAAAGGTTAAACCATTTGCGGGAGACTCCAAAGACAGACCACTCGGGGAGTACACCAGAAGTACACTTCTATTCTAAAGAGATGCGGAGCACCTCATTTGAGTACATGTGTACTTGTGGCGTACTCACCGAGTCGGTCTATCTGCGGAGTGCTTCCGCACACGGTACAGGTAGTTTTACCTTCAGATTCTCAAAGGCTGGTACCCGCTTGCTGAGACCTGGCCATACGACTTCGTTGAAGAAATCATAATCTACATCCAGGTCTTCTGTACTGGGTTCCTTGTCCTGTTATCACGTGCACAGAAACAAAAGCATCATAAACAACCCACACAGCACCACCTACTGCACACTAATAATCATTCTAACTCATTCTGCCCCCCCCGACGCACCGCAGCAAGATATGGCTCGACCGTGATAGTTCAAGGGTGTTGGCAGAATAGCTTGGCGCCTACAGGCGCCAAGCTATTCTGCCAACACCCTTTAACTATCATGGTCGATCTGTCTCCTGAATTGTAATGCAGTCCTCAGAGGATAACTCCAAAATGTGGGTATTTCGTACCTCGGGCACAACGAGCTAAAAACATGTCTTATACAGACAGCACTGTTCTCCAGACAACTCCAGTCTCTGGACTCACGGTATTAAGAAAGAGAAAGAAATCCGACAGAACAAAAACACTGTAATGACTCGACTGTGATAAATGCCCGTTTCAGAAAGTCAAACTCCCACAACAAAACACAATGTCAAACAAAAACAATCGCACATAAAAACAGTAACCAGTAACGAAGCACTGAATGCAACTTGTCAACAGAACTGTTACCAGTCTCAAATGGCGAGCATAGGAATCTAAATTGCCCATTTCAACTGCAAAGAACGGGAACTGAAAAATACCAAAAATATCGGCATCACAATCTATTTTGTATCAAACTGATCAGACACGATGAAACAAACGGAATGTCAGTTAAGGAGACAAATTGAGCAGGACAGTTCAAGGGTGGTGTTTGAATAGGTTAAAGCAATCTGGTCGGCTTTAAATTTGCTGATACAATGGGGTTTCAATGTTGTCTTGCCCGTTGTTTTCCTACCCGTCTATTCTCAACACGCATGACGGAGGTTATCTACGGCCCAAGGTGCAAGTTGGTGCAACTTTAGTTTCTTCATGCAAGGGAAAAGACGTGCACAAAAGTCTGTCATTTGACAGCCTTTTTGTCGAGTTTATTGTAAGACATACTCATTTCCTTTTAACTCATTCAGCCCGATGCACGTATTTCCCAAATTTTGGAGGCATCTAACGACTATGCACCTGTTGAAGGAGATGGATCGACCATGATAATTCAAGGATAGTGCCAGATTAGCTTGGCGCCTGTCGGCACCAAGCTAATCTGGCACTAGCCTTGAATTATCATGGTCGATCCATCTCCTGCTATGGTGTGGGGTCAGGGCTGAAGGGGTTAAAGGAGATGTTGGAAACTATACTCGCTGGAGCAGGTCGCTATAGCCGATACATGAACCATGCTAGCTGGTCCCCCAAATACGGGTGGTGGTGCAGGGGGCAGGGGGGGGGGGGAGGGGGGTTGGGGGGAGGGGGGTTGGGGGGAGGGGAGAGGTGTGGAGGGGGATGTTTGGGGGTGGGGGGGGGGGCGTAGGAGGGGTTGGCCTCATGAGGTTCTTTTCCATTTGTAGTTGGGTGGTCTTTGCCATTTTCCAGCAGTGATGGGATTTAACCCAATATGCCATAGCACACAAGATATGGATCGACCATGATAATTTATAAATGGTGCCCTGGCTTTTGCATGCAGTCAGCTAGCTTCGGTGAAGTGAAAAATGCATTTGTCTTCCTGTCAGCAGAATGATTAACTTATCCAGCCCGGACACACTACAACTAGAGGTGGATCCGACCATGGTTCTTTGCCTCTTGCCGTCTCCAAATTGTACGCATGTTCCTTGGGCTAATGGGATTATTTGGTGTTGAATTTGCCTGCTTTCAAAGATACACATCTGTGAAAAGGCTCACTGAAATTCATCTAGCTTACATTTACGTATCTACTATGTGCCGACCAGACGCTTCAAAGTTCAAACAGTGTGCAACATTTGGGCTGTGTAAGGCGACAGAGGAACTAGCCTTATGCCATTAATGTTAAAACTACCTAACTAGCCCCTGTTTCCTGCCAACAGGCATGAGACCATGAAATTCTGAAGTGAAAACAAAAACGAACATAAAATGCATACAACTCGATCAGTTTCTCAGCTAGCCTCTGTCTGCAACAGGAATATATTCTCGCGAGTCCCTGTGACTGCAGGGGCCGACGCAAATGCACGCCTGTTGCTTGTAGGAGCCATTTTCATCCGCTTGTTCCCATGTTGCTTGGACAGAAAAATGACCCCACGACCTTGGAAAAGACAGGTTCTTCTGTGCGTTCAGTGCCATCTGCTGCAGACTGTGTTTGTGCAATCTTCGCTAATGCAAGACCCAAAAATACTAAATGTCCCAGGAACACGGGTTCAAAGTGGTGTCAGCAAGAGGCATAGATCCTCATCAGCCCCCGCGACTGCGGGGGCTCATGAGGATCTATACCTCTTGCAGTTGGGTGGTGTTCATATTTTCTTGGCACTGAATGGGTTAAAGCATTTTTTTCTTCAAACAAGATGGGACGAACCATAGCCCATAAAGTCTCTTCTATATGAAAGCCATGACCCACAAAGTCTCTTCTACATGAAAGCCATGACCCACAAAGTCTCTTCTATATGAAAGCCATGACCCACAAAGTCCCTTTTAGGGCACAATGAAAACTGACCTTGTCTGGTGACGACCCACACAGGTAGTGGCCGCCGAAGCCGTCTCTCCTGAAGTATACACCCGTAGGATCTATCAAGAGGGGGCTGTCCAGGCCTGGGCCGTTGGGACAGTGAACCACGTACACAAACCGCTTTCTGCGGACCAACAATGGCAAAGCCTTTACAGTTCAGTTGCATGATCGATCCACATAGCTAGTTTGACCATGTGACCCTGACCACAGGTCAATGAAAAAAGCAAGCCTTTGTACCAGCAAAATCCACATTTTCTATGCACTTTTCACAAATCTGTCAACCACTTTGCAAGGAGTCAACTGAATTAGTATGCACAGAAAAAGGTCTTAGCATCAGCTACCGTTGTGCCAAGCTACCTGAAAAGTTTGCAAAGCACTGATGAAAAGTAAAATTCTAGAAAGACGTCATTTTCCACACATTTGCTGACCTCTTGTGATTTTTTTGACGGGTCATCCAAATTAGCATGCACAGAAAGGTCTTACCATCAAGTATCTCTGTACCAAGTTCGGGCTTGGAGTTAAAAATAGTATTCTGAGAAAAATCACCTTGTGTCCAAATATGGCTACTGGTAATTTTGTCCTATTTCTGGCCCCCCTGTGACCTTGAGTGTTGAGAAAGGTCATTGAATATGGTATGTTTAGAAAGGTCTTGGCAGTTAATTGGTTAATAAGCCATCCTTAACTCCATCACTGCCACGATAAAACGAACATAGCCAAACTGCAAGAGTCACGGAGCCTCATGAACCTCAGCAGGTGCAGGGGATCGCGAGTTTCCATTCCTCTTGCTGACATCAATCCATACCTGTGTGTTTTGGACGGATGCGGCTCTTTGGCACTTAACTTACAAAGACGTTAAGAACTTCTGAGACATGCCCAACACACACTGGTACCTTGGTTCGACAGGCAAAGGTGTGGTCAGGTCCAAGTTTTCTCCGCGTCCAATCCCCGCTTTTAGAGCGACCTCTCCTGCCCAGGGACCTGCGCAGTTGACCACTGTAGCAAACTTGGTTGTGTACAGTTTCTCATCTCGAGTTTTGATCTGAACAACCGACAGGCAAGACATACACTGTATTGCCAAACTGTTAACAGACTTGGCAAATGAAACTCGGTGACTTTTAATCCTGATTGCAACTGCCAAGATAGATATGTATACAAACCAAGGGGAATCACAGCGCTGGACAGACAAACAGTTAGATCCCCTGCCCCCGCCTATCAGGCACCCAATCGCCAGCCCACAAAGAAATACGCAGGTATAGAACAAGACGATCATTTCCATCTCCTGGATGGAAATGATCGTCTTGTTCTATACCTGCGTATTTCTCCGTGGGCTGGCGATTGGGTGCCCGGATAGGCGGGGGCAGGGGATCTAACTGTCTGTCCAGCGCTGTGATTCCCTTTGGTTTGTATACAATTCTGCCAGCGCTAGCCTCACCTATCTGGTTTGTAAGTGCCAAGATAGATGTCATGATAACCTCTTCATCGACGCAGACTGTGTTTATAAATCTTTGTGAATTCAACGTCAATGAGTTTAATATTACTGTTCACCCCAGTCATCATCATTTTAGAGTGTGTTCGCATAACCGTTTGTTGGAGTAAGAGTCACACACTTTTCCATGTCATATGAATTTGTACCGACCCTGTGTGCGCACAAACACAAAACTGAAAACACCAGTGTGACTCCTGTGTTGACAGTAGTTGGTTTCATTTGCAACGAACGACCCCAACAATGAACTTGAGTCAAGTCATGCCAGAAAACCAGCTTTGACCGTAAGCTTAGAGAACATTCCCAACATCTCCAAGAGGCACTGATCCTGATGAGCCCAGAAGGTTCATGAGGCTCTAACATCTGGGAGATGTGTGGAGTGTTGTCCATGCTCATGGTGCCCGCTGGTTACCCGCTGTGACTTCACTCTCGTTCGTTGTTGCAAGTCATCTGGCGTAAATGTAACCTCCCTAGCGAGTGGTCTGTATGCACGAACACCACACTTACCACAGCGTTAATCAGAGTCTTGTGAGCCTTGAGAGGCCCCGTGCCTTCTGAGTACCTCTCGCTCTCCTCGTGCGTCTCAAATTCCATCAGTTCCCCGTTGACGTATTTCACGCCCAGGCTAATGTTCTTTAATTTCAGGGCTTTCACGAACATCCAGGGGTCAAACCACCCCTCTCCCTCCAGACCTGCACATAAAAATCTCGGGGTTAATAATGGCACACTGGTCCTCTCTATCCATTTGTTGCCAGCGGCAGTGAATCGTGGCAGACGACCAGTGTGAATACAGAGGTATGTTTGTAAGACAAGTGAGGGATCACACAGCACACACACAAACAACGGCATCAATTTACCCTGTACTTATTTTACCACATTGCCTGTGCCCATGCCAAAAAAAGAGGTCAGGTACATACACTCCCATGGGTGGGACCGAAAAAAAAGTTGAATCTTGAAGCGAGGGTCTTGGGGCACTTTTTAAGTGAAAAAAATGAAATAAAATAAATATTCTTTTATTTATTTTTTTAAATCCGGAAATCCGGCTGTAGCCGGAAAAGTCCCACCCATGCACTCCCTATCCTATTTTTTGTTTTACACCTCAGTGCAAAGAGCATGTTCGGCATGGAGTTTTCAGCATTTTGCAAATGTCCATCATTATTATCATCACCATCATGTCAAGTACTTTGTACACAATATGATGGAGAGAAAAACAAACTGCCCAGGTCCCAGCACCTTAGAGGTACATTAATATCCTCAGGCGATCCTTAGCTGCAGATGGCCTGTGCGCAGCGCCGCCCCCCCCCCCCCCCCCCCCCCCCCCCCGCCCCCGCCTCTCACCCACCCAATCACTGGTAAACAAAAGGTCCTTGAGAGAGCATCAACCCATGCACCATTTGTTTACTGGGTCATGCTGTGCTTGCTTTAAAACAGACAAAATAATAAACTTAAGAACGAAAGGAGATCCGTAGGCCGCCGGAAACAGTGTCTAAAATCCACGGGTCTTCTGGAATCAGTAATCGCCACTCGTCGCCGAAGAGGGCGAGCCTGCCGCCGACTGGAGTACCCGAGACGGCCGGCGGAGGCGGAGGAGGGGAGGAGTCACTGAGCCCGCCCGCGCCCAGGGCGACGGGCGGGACGGGGCCAAGCGGGGGCGGGGGCGTTAGCTTGGCCGGGGCGACCGAAGGCGGGGCGACGGCGACGCAGGGACTGCAGCTGGGTTGTTGACGTCGGGGCGACGGGTCTGGAGATCCGCAGGGGGCGACCCACGGCCTTGCGGGCTGACTGAAAGCGCCGAGGAACAGACTTGGGAGGCCACCTGTCCTCATTGGAATCCTTGACGGCTTGCCAGGTGTCACCAAAGAGAAGGGGTCCCCCGAGGGGGGCCCGACGCAGCTGGGTCTTCAGGTCGGCAGGCATTCCCCGGCAGGCCTGCAGGACAGCGTCGCGGCGGAGTAAATCACAATTGGCGGCTGCAGCCATAGCGTTGACCGAAGAGTGATACGCGGCGCGGCTGGCCGCTTCAGCGAGGACGAGGAGGTCGCCAAGAAGGGGGGTCAGGGACGGGTGCCACGAATCTTCCACGCGCCGGAGGAAGGCTTGCGTAAGGAGCTCCATGAAGCCGGCGCAGGCCAAGGAATTCCTGACAAGCGAAGCCGTCTTGTCCAAACCCGCGGGGAGCGCGCGTCTGAGTGCAGAGGCCCCACCCGCCTGAACCACGGCGGCTGGATCCACCGGAGGGAGAGGGCAGAGGAAGGCCTGGGAATGGCCTGCGTACCACTGCTGGCGGAAGTACATATCGAGGTCCGGAGGCCATCTGTGGTCCGAGAAGAAATTACTGTCTCTTGAGTCAGACAACAGGTGGGCCGAGAACACATCCCGAAGCTCACGAAAGGAGGGGGGCTGAGGGAGAGTCTTGAACTTCTTTACCTGTCTACCCGCGTCGACGAAGGCAGAAGGCTTCCTCTTCAGGGGGGGGGATGGAGGGCAGTCCGCTGCCGGAAGCGTGGCGGAGATGAGGCGAGCGACCTCGTCGAGGGCCAGAAGCACCTCTGTGCGGGAGGAGGCCGGTAACCCGTGGGCTGTCGACGCATCCGAAGGAGAGAGCGGCGAAGGAGAGCGGCTGAGACCTCCGAGGAGAACTGAGATGGAATCATCAGGGAGAAGACTCAACAAATCGTCGTCCACGCCGCCGAGAGCCGTCGAAGAGGGACGGCGACCGTGACTCCGAGAGCGAGCAGCTCGACGAGGACGAGGGGAGCCATAAGGCGCCGAAGCACGCAGGGGAGAGCGACGTCCGCGACGGCGACGCGACGCACTAGAGAAGCGGGAACGGCGGCGGCGACCAGACGAGCGACTACGAGCTGGAGACCGTGATCCCCGGGAACGAGGAGGAAGGAAAGAGACCGGGCGAGGGGAAGGGGAACGGGCGGGACGAGGCAGACGGCGGGGAACGTGGGACGAACGCCGCGAAGAGGTAGAGCGCGAAGGTCCATGGTCCAGATGACGAGAAGAATCCCGAACTGTACGACGCTCACACGAAGGAGCGCGAGAGAGGTGGTCAGACTTCGATCGCAAGGAGGAACTGGACACAGGTAGTGGTGTGGTGAGTGTGCGAGAATGTCTCCGCGAGCCGGACTCTGTGGCGAGGCGGGCTCACAGCGGCCGAGGGGGATCCAAGGCCTTCCTAGGAGACGAGTGGGGACCGGTTGACCATGGACGGCGCGAGGCACGTCTCTCCGAACTGACCTCTGTCTCGAGATGGGTTCTCTGCCTGTCGTAAGGCTTGGTCCAAGCGCGTTCCCTCCTGGGAATCCGCGCCTCGAACTCCCGACTCCGCACACTACCTTGCTGTGTCCGCTGTGGAGATCTTTCCAGACTGGGGCCATCGGGGGCAAGAGCGGTCGGTGTGTCTGAGATGACAGCCGGCACTTCCGCAGGTCTTGCAACAGGCACAAGTGTCGGGCGTTCACGTCGGTAGAAGCTCCAAAGTTGGACCCAGCGGAGCTCCGGCCAGACGGCGCAAACGTCACAAGAACGCTCAGATGTACAGCCGACACACGGCAGGCAGACCTTGTGCGAATCCGAGGGCCACTGGAAACCTCCACACTGCGTGCAGGTCATCAGGAGGGCACTGCAACACACCAAACAAACAACGTGCCGGTACGTGGTCGAGACCAGCAGGGCTCGTCCTACCATGGGGAACCGTACCGAACGATATGGACAAACGGGCTGTGCCCCCAGGCTACACTGTTATAGCGCCCGAAGCTAAGCTTGCGTCTTTAGAACAAAGCCTACCCCAGCCAGGCTGGAGAGGAATGTGCGCCAAACGACAATAGGTTTAGTTTAGTTTAGTTATATGGGTTTAACGCCGCGCAGGCGACTAAGGCCATCACACGGCGGGCCAAACGACAATAGGGACGAAAGGCCGTGCCCCCAGGCAATAATGCTGTAGCGCTCTAAGCTAAGAGTGCGCTCTCGAAACAAGCATACCCCAGCCAGGCCGGAGATGCAACATGAGCCACGCGCCGCAGCTGGTTTAAACAATGCTCCCCGAAGGCTACCAGGGGAAGCCAGTAATCTCACCCCAAAAGGGGAAAGGCGAGGGCACCAGGGCCCCGCCGAGCTAAGAGTCCCCGCTCAACGAAACCCACACAACACGAACAAGGTAGAGTCCAAAGGCACAGGCCGGTACCACCGCCCGGGGACCGGCTCCGGGCCCAACTAACTATCCTACCTCTCTGCCGAAGCGGTAGCGGGAGAAGAGACGTCCATGTCGCCACCGGCGAAAAGGCGGGAACCAGCAGGTCCGCCAAGCGAAGCCAACCAAGGAGGACGCCAAGCGAAGAAGCGGAAGCGAAGCTGCAGCGAAGCAAGAAGCGAAGCAGAAGCGAAGCAACAGGCGAAGCCAAAGTCACGGCGAACTCGAGCACCAAGACCGACCGGTCGAAGGGAGCGCGAGGCTAGAACACGTCCGAAGGTCGTGAGCCTACGTAGCTGACTGGCGAGTCAGGTGACTCGGAACCGGATAGGCAGGTCCGGGAGACAACTCTTGGCCCCTCTGGAGGGTTCCCCGAGTGCCTCCCGGGTTGTGTGTGCACACAACGGGTTCGTAGGCTAGAATTTGAGCACGTAGTAGACACTCCCATTTGTCATGTCATCGGTAATGTTTTTGATGAAATAAATGAGAAAGGTTGAGAGCACCATGCACCTACCGTAAGAGCCAACTTCAATGCCGTTTGTATTTAGCCAGGAGAACTTTGCTGCCAGCTGCTCTTTGGTGAGCAGGTCGATCTTGGCACCCAGACTTCTGAACATGAATCCCAGCAGAAACGATCACATTCAATCACTGATATATATTTGAGTGCTGGTCTATGATTTCAGACCTTATGGTTCAAAGCCGCAAAAGGAAAATCACGGGCACAAATTGTAATTATATGTATTTAAAGTGAACGCTACCCATTTGCAAGAGACATCAATCCTCATGGGCCCCCGCTGTCGCGGTGGCCCATGAGGATTGATGTCTCTTGCTAGTCCTGTTTACATCCGTTTCTTGATGCGAATGTCAGTCTATTTTGGACCCGAGTTGTCACTCCAGTCAGCTTTTAACTGAATCAGTGAGGCGTGCGCATTCGCCGTGTTTAATACCGGTATTTGCTTAGTATTTAGCATGAAAATAATATTTTAGAGTTTACCGTGTGTGTGTGTGTGTGTGTGTGTGTGTGTGTGTGTGTGTGTGTGTGTGTGTGTGTGTGTGCGCGCGTGTGTGCATGTGTGCGTGTGTGTGATTTTAGTCTTACTCTTAGTAACCGACATCAAGACAAATTCCAATGTTTTTATTGTTTTGTACATGGAAACATCTTATCTTATTTAGGAAAATCTGTTGCCTTAGGCCGGCCTGGTGACACCCACCTCTGTAAATGGACGTTCTTCTCCAGGAGGGGGGCACTTCGCGACGTGGCCAGGAAGAGGTAGCCCTGATGGTTAAACTGAACGTCAGGAGGCCCTTCATCTGCAAACAAACCACAGCTTGAAACCAAGGCATTAGCCCACTGAGCCCTGACGACCTACAGCAGGAGATGCATCGACCGTGATAATTCAAGGGTATGATCAGATTAGTTTGGTGCCAGCAGGCACCAAGCTAGTCTGGCACTACCCTCAAATTATCATGGTCGATCCATCTCCTGCCAGTGGTACATAGACGTTAGGTGGCACCTCCATATTTGGGAAATGCAGCCTTGTGGTTAACCCCCTTAACCGCCTGGGTGCATTCACTGCACGTGCCCCCTGTGGTACTGCCAGATGCCAATCAAACATACCATGTACTTAATTTTGACACCCGCGTTCCAAACAAACGGAAGGAACAAAATCAATTAGAGAAAAGGTTGAATTTTCATTGTTAGCATTCTTAGACTGTCTGTTAAGAGCAAAAGTTTAATCATAAGCTGCATGAAAAGTGAAGTAACTCTCTTTGCTTTTGTGATGGCAGCAATTTCTCAGTTCCAGCAGTGAGGCAGTTAATTATTTTCTCACCAATAATCTACCTGGCACAATACCACTCTCTCAGCCAATCAATAATCTACCTGGCACAATACCACTCTCTCAGCCAATCAATCTACCTGGCACCATACCACTCTCTCAATCAATAATCTACCTGGCACAATACCACTCTCAGCCAATCAATAATCTACCTGGCACAATACCACTCTCAGCCAATCAATAATGTACCTGGCACCATACCACTTTCTCAGTCAATCAATAATGTACCTGGCACAATATCACTCTCAGCCAGTCAATAATCTACCTGGCACCATACCACTCTCTCAGTCAATCAATAATCTACCTGGCACCATACCACACTCAGTCAATAATCTACCTGGCACCATACGACTCTCTACCTGGCACAATACCACTCTCAGTCAATCAATAATCTACCTGGCACCATACCACTCTCTACCTGGCACAATACCACTTTCAGTCAATCAATAATCTACCTGGCACAATACCACTCTCTCAGTCAATCAATAATCTACCTGGCACAATACCACTCTCTCAGCCAATCAATAATCTACCTGGCACAATACCACTCTCTCAGCCAATCAATAATCTACCTGGCACCATACCACTCTCAGTCAATAATCTACCTGGCACAATACCACTCTCTCAGCCAATCAATAATCTACCTGGCACCATACCACTCTCAGCCAATCAATAATCTACCTGGCACAATACCACTCTCTCAGCCAATCAATAATCTGCCTGGCACAATACCACTCTCTCAGCCAATCAATAATTTACCTGGCACCATACCACTCTCAGTCAATCAATAATCTACCTGGCACAATACCACTCTCTCAGCCAATCAATCTATCTGGCACCATACCACTTTCAGCCAATCAATAATCTACCCAGCACAATACCACTCTCTCAGCCAATCAATAATCTACCTGGCACCATACCACTCTCTCAGCCAATCAATAATCTACCTGGCACAATACCACTCTCTCAGCCAATCAATAATCTACCTGGCACCATACCACTCTCTCAGCCAATCAATAATCTACCCGGCACAATACCACCCTCAGCCAATCCAAGTTCAATGCCGCTGTGTGTGTGCAGCCACCAGTCCTGTTTATGGCAGCGCTGGCTGCACACTCACGGGAGTTGACGGAAACATTGTCATCCTCACCCAGTACACCGAGATGCTGCTTGATATTGCGCAGGAAGTCTGTGGTGAACATGGACAGGCGAACATTCTCCTCCAGTGAAAACTGGTGACGGATCCCTCCCACTGCCAGCATGGTGGACGCTCGTGTGTACTGGACGATACAGCAGTCAGGAATGTTTATTGTACTGGACGATACAGCAGTCAGGAATGTTTATTGTACTGGACGATACAGCAGTCAGGAGTGTTTATTGTACTGGACGATACAGCAGTCAGGAATGTTTATTGTACTGGACGATACAGCAGTCAGGAGTGTTTATTGTACTGGACGATACAGCAGTCAGGAGTGTTTATTGTACTGGACGATACAGCAGTCAGGAATGTGTATTATACTGGACCATACAGCAGTCAGGAATGTTTATTGTGCTGGACGATACAGCAGTCAGGAATGTTTATTGTGCTGGACGATACAGCAGTCAGGAATGGATCCCTCTCCACTACTGTAACACTGATGCCCTTGGGATTAACCCTTTTCATCCAGAGGCTGAATTTAAAAATTTTGCTTACTGTCCTATGAAGCCTTTATTGCAGATTAGGAGATAGATTCACAATTTTAGTTCAAGGGTGGTGCCAGAATAGCTTGGCGCCTCAGGCGCCAAGCTATTCTGGCACCACCCTTGAACTATCATAGTCAAATTTCAAGCAAAACCGTATCAGGATGGAAAGGGTTAAGGGGATCATGTACACAATCTGGGTTCAACTTACTGATGGATCCCTCTCCACAACTGTAACGCTCATGCCCTTGGGGTTGCGGGATTTGAGCCAGAAGGCCACGGATGACCCAACCGCGCCCCCACCCACCACAAGCACATCAGTCTCACGAGGCACTGGCAAAACATTGTGAATTGTCTCCCCCTGGGCTGCACCCTGCCAACAGATAAATACACAGAAATTGATTCAAAATACGTTATTATCCATTAAAGGATACACATAAACCGGAGATTTAGCCCTACATCACATAAACAGCTATAACAAGCACTAAAACATGCACTGCAATTTTACATAAACCACAGCACATTACATAGACACTTTATCCCAAATGCAAAGCCTTTATCCCATATGCAAAGTGGCTAAAGGTCTTGCCATGTGGTGAACACAACACATACTTACTTACTTACTGCCCGTAACGCCGAAGGCGCATAGGGCATCAACGAAATCCCTCCACTTCAACCGGTCGCGGACCAGAGTGCCCATCGTTCCCCAGGTGTGGTGGTGATTTTTTAGTTCTTGTTCCACCGTTCATCACCAGGCGATCTTTGGCCGTCCTCTCTTCCTCTTACCATCTGGTGTCCAGTGTAGGGCTGTTTTAATGATGGAACCGTCTTCTCTCCGCAGCACGTCCAATCCATCGCCAACGTTTTTTCACAACACAACACAACGCATGCTAACGTGAAACACATTCACTCACACACAGAACGCGAACACAGTCCTTGTCATCACATGGTGTCGCAAACACAGTCCTTGTCATCACATGGTGTAAACAGCAAGCTCAAGCGCCTACTTAAGTGTACAGAACAAAATAACTAACATTAACCCTTATCATTCGGAATACACAAGTGTGTGAAATAAGTTTGACTAAAATAGTTCACCTCTAGGCGCCAAGCTATTCTGGCACCACCCTTGAATAAGAGCCATTGGTCTATATCCATAGCTGTAAGTACTATAATGTAGCTTGCATATGGCAGTGTACAAATTTGAAGCTCTTGTCCTTAGTATGATATGGGTTAACCCTTTCAATGCCAGTCCATGAAGACTGTAGTTCTGTAATCTTCTGTCTTAATGCCAAAGAGTCTTGGACGTCCCAAACAATGGATTCTTAGCAAATGTCATAAACCTGCAGGAGACAATGCAACTGTGGGGGGCTCATGAGGATCAACGTCTTTTGAAGTTGGATAGTCTTCGCTTCTTCTTGGCAGTCAAAGGGTTAATCGTATCTCTGAGAGTGTGAAACTAAGGGTAGCAAAGATGACATGCCCAATAACTGTATGCAACACCATGCACGCAGATCAAATTCAGTGCTTGGGTAGGCAAGACACACTGAATTAGGCATATTTGGAGATCTCTGTCAACAGCCAGTTTTGTCTGAGGTCAGTGTCAATGTGAACATGTGGAGACTGCCAAAGACGATGGGAAAACAGCTTATAGATTCAACAAATCCAATCCTCATTACAAGGCAGCTGGCATAGGGGCCTAACGAGAGGTGCTTTGACTAAATGCAAATCTGCTGCGCGGCTGCGTGCGTGTGGCCACCGCGTAAATAGCTCAATTCAGACAAGCGGCAAAGCACTGTGATTCCAGAGCAGTTTTCAACCCTCAAAGCAACCATCCGCCTAAAACCTCAAACTAAACAAACTCGGTAGATATTTTGCCACAAATCTATACCAACCTTATCCTCCGATCAAAACTGATAGTTTAGTATCAAGGCTTTTTGCACGGTCAAGCATCATTTTGGCAGATGTCCAATTGTTGAGTTTTAGATGTGGCCGGAAATACGCCTCATGCTCATTTTTCATTGGATGTAAATTAGCATATCCAATGAAATTAAAACAAGAGTGCACCTTACTGTCGAGGTGAACTTGTGACCTGCATGCAAAGCTCTACTTTAATGGAGTCTGGTACACTGCTCAGTTGTCAATATCTTTTCGAGTAAATCGCTTTGACTTTAGAGTAAACACAGCAGAAAACAATGGATGCCCTGCAGTGCATAGTGGCCTCTTTCACGGCACTCTACTTAAGGGTTTAACGTTGAACTCTAGATGTTGAGAAAGAGGTCCGGGATACTTCCGGCCACAGCTAGAATTTCATGGGTGTGTTTCGTTTCCTCCCTTGTATTCTGACTTGAGCTATTTACGCGGTAGCCATGCGGTGGCGCAGCGGGTTTGCATTTAGTCAAAGCACCACTCGTTAGGCCCCTATGACAGCTGGATAAATAAACTGTATATAGTGGTTATCCAGGGGTAAGACAAAAGTCTATAGTATAATTATAAAATAAACCGTTTCTCTAGCCCTCTTCACACGCTCTCCCTACCTGCGGCATAATTGGTCAAAGCTGGGAATAGAATTATTTTAATACTTCATAAACTTTAATTAACTCTTCAACTCCCAGAACTAAATGACTTCCATTTTGTAGTTATTTCATTCTGGGAATTGACATGTTAACACATCTAAGTTCACTCTTGAATCTATCTACTTTTAGTAGCCTGGGAATGTCAGATTATACTGTCCCGGGTTGGACTGTTCTAAAATAAACTGTTGATCCTTTTGGCTGTTAACTCAGCATTAAGATCAAAATTGCAAAACACTGGGAGTTGTTTTCCAAAGACAAGTTAAATTGTTACACTTCAGGAGACAGACTGACTAAACTAGTTCAAGGTTGGTGCCAGAACAGCTTGGCGCTTGCAGGCGCCAAGCTATTCTGGCACCAACATTGACCTATTATGGTTGATCCACATCCTGTATCATGTGACAGGGCTGAACACATCAATTGCAGCACATACAAGTATGTAATGTTCTTTGCAATACTCAGTAATAATACACTTCACACGTCAAAATTATTTAGAACGACGAAACATATATATAGCTCCCAGCTGTCCCTCCCCCTGCCCACGCAAAATCACTGCTAGGTCAAAGCATTTTATCAGTAAAGTTACATACAGGCCAGAATCATTATGTTGCTCCTAGATATCCCACAATCCCGGATATACATGAAAGGGATAGTTGGATACCCCCAAAACAGGACGCCAGTGAACCACTATTTTCATTTATCACCAGGCTAGACTGCAACAGTTCTGCAAATGAGGACCATCATCAAGAACATTTCTTTACAACTAAAAACAACCGAGTCAAACCATATTCTAGTTATCTTGACAACTGTGCGGCTCACCTTAAACTCTTCTTTTAGGATAGTCCAGGGAGATCGGTAACTGCCGGCTGGAGGCACTCTGTCTGCGTCGCCTGGACCACCACCCTCGCCAGTAAATGTACGCACTGATGCACGCTTCAGGTGGCCTCTTGTACAAAGCACGATCAGACGAGAAGGACGCAACATCCTGCGCTGCTGACAATACTTGGGGGGTGAGAATCCACAACAAACTGGCTGTCTGAAGTTGACCACACTGTGATCAGCTCTGTGTTACCTGCAACAAACATGTGTTGGTTTTAATCCTGTAGCTGTCAATAACGATTTTTGTCATGATTCCTGCAGGAGTCATCGCAACTGCAACTGCTACCAACAGCCAAAGGGGTCAGTTGTAACCCTAGTCCTTCACTGCACGGCCACCACCACGAGGCATTTAACCCATTTAGCCCCCACGCACTACAGCAGCAGACGGATCGACCACGATAATTCAAGGGTAGTGAGCAGATTAGCACAATGCCACACTGGATGTCTTCCTAGATTCCCCTTACCACTACAGCAGTGACATCCATGGCAGTTGTGGCAGACAAGCACTGCTACTGTATGCATTATACCTTTCACCATCACAAAATTAACTCCTTCCCTCCTGGGAAAAAGCTAACACGATCCAACTGCAAGAGACATAGATCCTCATGAGCCCCCCCCCCCCCCCCCCATCTGCGGGGGCTCATGAGGATCCATGTCTCTTGCTGACCACTTGTGTCCATCTGGTTTGGTTGGACGGGGTTGAGTAAGAAATATCTCAGAAACACAATCTGCAAACTGTGAGGGGGGCGACGGGAGGAAAATGGGTGTGGGTCAGATGTAGAGTAGAGTTTACTCTCCAGTTCAGGGGCGAGGCACACAAGAGGAGACTGCTGAACAAACAATGTTGACATTGAAAGACAGGGTTGAGCTGCTGGTTTGTTTTTTTTCCATGTCCAAAGATCAATGGCACACGTAAACTGTTTAATTTTCTGGGGTGTGCACAGCATAAGTCAGCAGTTGGATGGACCATAACAGCTTGGAGTTAGTGTCCGATTTCTTGCCTCAATGAAAAATGTAACCCATTTCTATTATGTCTATTCCCGAAAAAGGGATTCAACCAAAACTGTGACCCTTTGCGTTCCCGTAGCGTTTTTTTGTCACGATTCCTGTAGGCATCATCATCATGACAAAAAACACTACTGACAACCAAAGGGTTATAAATTGTGTTGTGCTTGGTATTTCTGTTTTTTTTACCTTGGGAATTTCTTACTGTCTGATTAGGCATAGCGTCCACTGTTGCCTCCATTACGCATAGCGTCCACTGTTGCCTCCATTAGGTATAGTGTCCACCGTTGCCTCCATTAGGTAAAGCGTCCACTGTTGCCTCCATTAGGTATAGCGTCCACTGTTGCCTCCATTAGGCATAGCGTCCACTGTTGCCTCCATTAGGCATAGCGTCCACTGTTGCCTCCATTAGGCATAGCGTCCACTGTTGCCTCCATTAGGTAAAGCGTCCACTGTTGCCTCCATTAGGTATAGCGTCCACTGTTGCCTCCATTAGGTAAAGTGTCCACTGTTGCCTCCATTAGGTAAAGCGTCCACTGTTGCCTCCATTAGGTATAGCGTCCACTGTTGCCTCCATTAGGCATAGCGTCCACTGTTGCCTCCATTAGGCATAGCGTCCACTGTTGCCTCCATTAGGCATAGCGTCCACTGTTGCCTCCATTAGGCATAGCGTCCACTGTTGCCTCCATTAGGTATAGTGTCCACTGTTGCCTCCATTAGGCATAGCGTCCACTGTTGCCTCCATTAGGCATAGCGTCCACTGTTGCCTCCATTAGGCATAGCGTCCACTGTTGCCTCCATTAGGCATAGCGTCCACTGTTGCCTCCATAGGTATAGTGTCCACTGTTGCCTCCATTAGGCATAGCGTCCACTGTTGCCTCCATTAGGCATAGCGTCCACTGTTGCCTCCATTAGGCATAGCGTCCACTGTTGCCTCCATTAGGCATAGCGTCCACTGTTGCCTCCATTAGGCATAGCGTCCACTGTTGCCTCCATTAGGCATAGCGTCCACTGTTGCCTCCATTAGGTATAGTGTCCACTGTTGCCTCCATTAGGCATAGCGTCCACTGTTGCCTCCATTAGGCATAGCGTCCACTGTTGCCTCCATTAGGCATAGCGTCTACTGTTGCCTCCATTAGGTATAGTGTCCACTGTTGCCTCCATTAGGCATAGCGTCCACTGTTGCCTCTATTAGGTATGGTGTTGGAGACAGAGAGGCCGGGTTAGTCAGGCACTGTAAACTTCACATTCTAGACTTATGGGAAGGTGAGGGGGGGGGGGGGGGGGTGAGGTAATAAGCACTAGACGACTTTGACATGAGCTGTGGCCAATTTGGGGGCAATCATGCAGTCACTACCCTGAAACCTAAGAGCTATGGGAAGTAATCAGGCACTACCATTAACCCTTTGTGTTTCGGTAGCGGTTATTGTCCTGATGATTCCTGGAAACAGTAGCAGTCAATGTAAACGGTACCATTGGTGGCAAGCACATTTTCACATCGTTTACCACGTCCTTCAGTTTTGTGCCCAATTCTTTTGAACTTTTACAGCTCACTTTGTCCTTAACCCAAAAAAACTGTGCACTTTCTTTGTCTATACAGACCCCCTCCAAATCGGAAGAATATGTTTACAGACTCTATGTTCCTAGATCAATTTCATTAATTACTTGACTATGTCAGTTCTCTCAGTGGTAGCCTGATAGTCCTCGGTGACTTTAACATTCATTTCGATAACCAGAAGCATCATACCACCACCATGATGGACACCTTACACATGTTCCGTCTCTCCCAAGCTGTCAACAAGCCCACTTATAGGCAAGGACACATTCTCGACTGGGTCCTGCACAGATGTGACGATATTTTGTGCTCAGTGCAAGTAACTGACAGCATTAGTTCTGACCACTACTGCGTGGTGAGTCACCTACAGGTTAAGGTCCTACCCCCAGTGCCTGTGGTTAGATCTGTACACAATTTGCACACCACTGACAGGCTTGCGTTCAAGGCTGATCTGTGCGACTGTCTGTCTCAGCACCCAAGTCCTACTGCAGATGAAGTGGAATCTTGCTTGCTTGCGTAGTGTTGTAGACAAACATGCACCACTTTCCCAGCGCAAGATATCGGCTAAAAAATACAGCCCTTGGTACTGTTGGCAAGGAGCTCACTGCGGCCAAAGGAGAACGGCGCCCAGTAGAGAGACAGTGGCGTTCCTCACCACAAACAAATCTACGTGTGCGCGAAAAAGCAAGTGACTGATATTGTCCACCAGGCAAAATGCTCTTTATGGAGTGACAAGATTAGTGAATGCTCCTTTCACAAAGGACTATACAATGTGACTAACAGCCTGATGGTGAAGAAGACCCCATCTCCCCTTCTCGCAGCTGTCCCTCCTAGTCAGTTGCCACAGCAGTTTGCCGATTATTTCATAGTTTGTGAGATTTGCGACAGCCTTGACCAAGTGCAGTCAATCTGTTTATTCACTGAGAAACACGTCATGGGCGACGCTTTTTCCGTTTTTGAACACATGTCAGAGGATCAGGTTCACAAGTTAGTCATGGGTACAGTTCCCAAAACTTGTGAACTTGATCCTATTCCCACTCCCTGCTCTGTGGATGCCCTGAGGGAGTGTTGCCGGCTATTATGCATGTCAGCAATGCGTCTCTCTCCGCTGGGTCATCTCCTGCATGTTTTAAGACTGCTCTGGTTAAACCTTTGCTGAAAAAAAGCCTCCTTGGCCCCCAAAATCCTGAAAAACTACAGACCATCGTCCAACCTTATGTTTCTATCCAAAATCTTGGAAAAGATTGCCCTGGCTCAAACGTTTAAGCACGCGAACTCTTAATAAAACTGTTTTGTGCACTCTAGTCTGCTTACATACACTGATACAGAGACTGCCCTATTGAAGATACTCACTGACCTTCTTACTCTTTGCCTTTCACAGTACAGAGACTGCCCTATTTAAGATACATGTACTCACTGACCTGCTTACAGCTTTGGATGATCGGAAGATCGTGGTGCTTGCCTTCCTAGACCTTTCAAGTGCATTTGATACCATCGATCATGAAATTCTTCTGCACCAGCTTCAGTTTGACTTTGCCTAGATGGTACTGTCCTCACTTGGTTCAGGTCGTACCTAATAGAACAATCACTGTGTCTTGAGAGTGGATCTCAATCTAGCCTGAGGCATCTTCTGTTCGGAGTGCCTCGGGGCTCGGTCCTGGGTCCGATTTTGTTCTTGCTGTACGTTCAGCCTTTGATGTGATCGGCAGGCAGTCCATCTTACACCATGCATTTGCTGACGATACTCAGATGTATAAAGCTGACTCTACTGATCAGGCAGCAAACGTCGTCCAAAGCATGAACCAGGCCATTGTCCATGTCAAGTCGTGGATGACAACAAATAAGTTAAAACTAAATGACGATAAAACTGAAGGAATGTTGGTTGCCAACCCAAAATCTTGTCCATCTTTGTCTTTACCTTCTTTATTATTGTTTGATGCAACTCAATGGATTTTTCACCAACTGTACAAAATCTTGGTGTTACACTAGACAGCAGTCTGTCAATATCCAACCATGTTAGAGCAATCTGTAGTTAGTTATTTGGGTTTAACGCCAAGCAGGCAGCTATGGCCATCTCACGGTGGAGAGCAATCTGTAGATCTGCCCATCTTGAACTAAGGCGCATCTGCCCTATTCATCATCGGCTCACGGTTGACACTACTAGAACACTGGTGTCTTCATTTGTGCTGTCCAAATTGGACTACTGTAATGTGCTACTATGTGGTTGCCCTCAGTACTTGATCGAGCATCTTCAGACAGTTCAGAACAGCGTAGCTCATCTTGTCCTGAAAGCACGTAAATCTGATCATATAACTCCTATTCTTGAGTCACTACACTGGCTGCCAGTCTCTACCCGCATTCAGTACAAGCCCTTGTCCATCTGTTATTCAAACTGTCAGGCACAAGCCCAGAGTATTTGACCGACATGTTACATGTATATGCACCTTCTCAAGAGAGGCTTCGCTATAACTGTCAGGCACAAGCCCAGAGTATTTGACTGACATGTTACATGTATATGCACCTTCTCAAGACAGGCTTTGCTATAACTGTCCATCAGGCACGAGCCCAGGGTATTTGACCGACATGTTACAGGTGTATACACCTTCTCCAAAGCTTCGCTCTGCAGCTGATACAAGGAAGCTACGAATTCCATCTGTCGATACAAAAACCTTTGGCCAGCGTAGCTTTGCTTACCAAGCTCCTGTCTTATGGAACACCCTCCCCTTTGAAATTAGATTCAGGACTCTGCCTCTGCCTTCAAACGGGCCCTGAAAACCCACCTGTTTCACCTGTCTTTTGCCACTGAACAGTAGTGCAGTAACTTCAAGATATTGTACAAGTCAGCCCAGTAATATAACATGCGCAAGCATACCGTGGTATCTGATGTGACACACACAGGCCTCATGGGGATGCCCGGTAAGCAAAAGTCCTCAAGCCAACATCAGCCTTAGCTGGTCTGCACACAAATGTGAACAGACCAGCTAAGGCCGAAGTCGGCCTGAGGACCTTTAGCTTACCAAGCAGGTTTTTCATTACTAGTCCATGAAAATTCAGAACTACAACAGCGTGATCATGAATATGGCGTCTGACTTAGTGGCTACTGAGTACTATATTGCTGACCTGAAACAGTTTGTCCTAGAAATGAAATGGTGAGAGACTGAAGACAGCCAAGTTCAGCTGGCAGAAAAAAAAGAGCAGTTTGGCACTAATTTCGATATATCATAGTCCACCCATAAGGCTCCAGTTGGTCCTGTGAAAAACCACACTAAGTCAACAAACTTCAACCTACAGAACAAAGACAGCAATCTGACCTCGCCCACCAAATGCAAAGTCACACATTTTCACTCTTACTCCGCTATATATATATATATATATTCACAGAAAGTTAACCCATTCAGCCTCGACACACCACATCAAGACATGAATTGAGCATGATAGTTCAAGGGTAGTGCCAGAATAGCTTGGCACCCATGGGCGCCAAGCTATTCTGGCACCACCCTTGAACTATCATGCTCGATCTCTCTAGAATTGCAATAGTCCTTCAGAGGGCAACTTCAAAACTGGAGGCTTTCGGTCCGGTGTGGAATTAGTTAATCCTCTTGTGCATGCAGCCCCCCTTACCGCACACACGGTACTGGAGGCCGACGACACAGATATTAGTTTTCCAGCCACACTACTCCATTATGAATACAAATTTTACAAAGCCTGACAAAATTCCTCCACAGTAATCAGCTGCCCACAATGACACAGCAAATACTGTTTACAGTTACACTGCCCTCGTGTACATGTACTAAATGTACTTTAAAGTGAGTAATCTCTGGCATGGGGGTGGGTGGTTGCGCCGTTTCCAACTTTTTACTGGAATGTCCCCCCCCCCCCCCCCCCCCCCTTTTTCAAACAGCCGTTTTCCTGCAGCACTGAAGAACTGTGTGGAAATACCTGTGTGCTATAGCTTTTCCCTTTGCACCCCCCCCCCCCTCCCCAAAGTAGGTTAGAGAGTCCCTTCCGGAGATGGGGGGGGGGGGGGGGGAGGGCAAGCCTCAAAACAGCCCCCCCCCCCCCCCCCCTGAGCACCTCTAGATCCTACGATAACCTGCAAGGTCTGCAGAATCACCTCAACAGGGTTAAGAAACCATACCACAGTGATCGCAGTTTGCAAATGCAGGGTTGCATGTATTAGAGCCCATAATCGCATAATAAAAATCTGCAAAACGGATGTGAATATATAATCGAACAAGCGCAGGGGGTATGAATGCATGGGTCTACAGAAACAACTTTAAAGGGTCTATCATGTAAAGGGTCTGTCAAAAGTTTAGCAATAACTGGTTGTCAAACTACTGCCACATAACGCCAGTGTTGGTGATTCAACTAAGTTCAACAAATAAACTAATGAACACAAATTGTCTTTTATAACTGTTGTAATCAGCATGTAAAACCCCTCTAAACTTGTCAGTGTTATAAGGACATAAATTGGGACATAGCTCAGCGGTAGCACTGCTTGGTTTGATTCCCTGGTGGGCTGGAATGGCTTGGGGTTTTCCTCATTTCGTCAAAATCTGAAACATACTCGGGTTACAGTGCCTGTCCGCCTTCTTGTGCACAGCACACATTTGATCATCAAGTGCTCAAGTAAAAAATCCCATCTCTGCTGTTCGAAAAGAGAAGGCCCATTGGGGCCGGCGGGTTGGCATGCATATCATAGCCTGACAAGTCTTCAGAATGATGAAATTGGTCGGCAGACACAACAAAGATCAAGGAATGTCCTCACTGTCAAGGGGCACAATCTACTTGATTCTGATAAACCCTTTTTAGCCCAATGGGTGCTTTTCATAAATTTTGGAAGTGTTACTGAAAGACTATGTACCAATTACAGGTGGACTGACCATGATAATTCAAGGGTAGTGCCAGATTAGCTTGGCGCCTTTAGGCGCCAAGCTAATCTGGCACTACCCTTGAATTATCATGGTAGGCGCCAAGCTAATCTGGCACTACCCTTGAATTATCATGGTCAATTAATCTCCTGCTGTAGGGACTCAGGGCTAAATGAGTTAAGAAACACGCTATTTTAATATTTAATTGTCCAAAACAATTTATCCCCTAAGTACATTTCTTTCTTTTTGTACACTCACATTGCCGGTACGCATACATGTAGCTAACAACAATTGATACTAAGTGCACATATTTCTGTGGGAGGCCTTGCGGTCTCATTACAGCTTAGCCTTTCAAAAAGTAAAATGGACTTCGCAAAGACAACATAACTTTGATTTGTACAAGGTGAGTTCATGCAGATACATAGTGACATACGCACCGTACTGATTTTGTTCACGCACTTGATCCGTGGACAATCTTCATCGTGAAACATACAGATTAAACTATCAAAAAATTTCATAGCTGGCCTTGTGGACCCGCAGATCGGCAAACGAATAGAGGCTAGGCCGAAAGTCCTCAACGGAGCAACCTCATGGCAAAGAGTAGGACATCATTCAAGGGAAACAACTCAATAGTCAAGTTTTTGTCATTCCTTTCTAAATTACTGCCCTGTACCCTCTATGCGAGATGCAGCAGAGTCTGAGCAGCCACATACATATCTAGCCAATGACAATGACAACAAACCTTTATTTTCCAACGTTAAAAAGTTATTGGTAACAGTACCAGTTTTCAAGTCCCTTCTATTTATAGAAGGGACATTTTAGAAGGGGTTCCGTGGGGGCGAACTTAGCATCACCGAGTGTTCACTGCCGATGATGTACTCAAACGTGTAACGCACGCAGACTTGCCCACAGTCGTACGCACAGACTCTCGCACAACAGACGCATACACCGCCACTGACTCAGACGGGCGCATTCATGCGGTAAAACTCAACACACGGGCTCCCTTTCTAAAGTAACTTTTATACACTATAAAAGAAAAGACACACTTAAATAATTATCCAACTGAGTTTCACCTTCCCCACTGCATCCCAACATCACATACACACACGCACAATATCTCGCCAGGCTAGGTGTTAGTTCTCAGTCTCCAACCTAGTGTTTGATGTTATTGCCTGGTTACGTTGGTCCTTCTCACGTCTAGGCGTGCAAGTCCGTTGTATGCTCTTTCCTGTCGTCCTGTCTGTAACACGGACGTCCTTGTCAGTACTCGCACCGTAGCGCAGTTCTCGCTGTGATCCGGGTATCTTGGTCCCGATCAGACTCACTCTGAACGAAGAGCTGGAGGGATGACCTCACGTTAGGTCCCACCTGTGACTGACGTCTCGGCTTTACAAGCACTCTAAACACAACAACAAGGATCCAAACGTAACGCTTGCTAAACACACAACATATTGGATCAATGAGAAACGTCACGTAACCTGGCTGACACAAATAACTCACACGTTCATTCACACACACACACACACACACGTGCTTCATAAACTGTCTACTTTCGTAACACCCCCATATCTCTGTCACCATCTTGAAACAGACTACAGCCTAACACCGTACACTACTCTATACACTGGAAAAGACTATGCTTAACCATCCCCGTAATACCTTCATAGCGACTTAGACATACACACCTCACATTCTTTTAGTCATCCATCTCGGTAAATAACTGTATACCAAAAACACCGGTTACTTCACTGAATTCTAAACCAACATAACTGAACCAAACCGGTCAACACTATACAAGCAAATTACTCTTAGCAACGCATACTGTCTTTAACTAAGCAACTATCAATACTACATATATAGAGACATACCTGAATTCTAGGCTTCAGAGTCTTGGAATGCGGGCTAAGGTATCTCGCATAACGTCTGTCCAGAATGACAGTCAAGCCCCGCACTAATATATTACTGCTCTGACAGACACAGCTTTTGCCTAGAACTCATTAAACAGAACTCACCAAACTCCGTGCTAACCATGTCTTACAGATTTCACGTGGACAGCAGGCCCCACGGACTATCGGCACAAACAAACCGTTAACAAAAACCGTACCGTATTAACCCTAATGTATGAGCACTATGCACGAGCATAGAGCTTCATCACAGGCCGCAGCGGCTTATATACCTCCAACAATTGAAGTAACAAGATAAAAAAAAATTCGTCATGTCTCGTTGTGCTAACCTCGCTACTAAAAGTACATTTGGCGCGAAGCGCCGTATGTGCGTATGTATGTATGTATGTGATGATGTGTGTATAGTGTGTGTGTGTGTGTGTGTGTGTGTGTGTGTGTGTGTGTGTGTGTGTGTGTGTGTGTGTGTGTGTATGTATGTATGTATGTATGTATGACCTGCTAACCTTGATGACTTGCTAACTGCCCATGGACCGTTGACTGGCAACCCAACTGAAATGAGGAACCAGTTCAAGGGGATGGTGACGGAGTCTGCCAAAGACGTGCTTGGACCCAAGCAGAGGCCTACACCATGAGTGGTTCGATGCGGCAAACAATGAAGAGATCAACAAGCTACTGGAGCATAAGCGCAGTGCCTTCATCGAGTGGCAGAATGACATCAACTCCTTGTCCAAGAAAGACCGCTTCAAACACCTCCAGAGAAAAGCCCAGAAAGAGCTCCGCAACGTGACATGCAGGACACCTGGTGGGACAGCAAGGCAAAAGAACTTGAACACTTTGCTGAATCCAACAACTCCAAAGAGTTTTTCAGCGCAATGAAAGCTGTCTACGGCCCTGCCAGACCCAGCACAACCCCTCTCCTTTCTTCCGACGGCTTCACCTTGCTAAGGACAAAGGAAGCATCACTGAGCGCTGGAGAGAACACTTCTCAAATCTGCTGAACCTGCCTTCCACTGTCGACCCCGCGGCTCTAGACATGATTCCCCAAAAGCCGACACTGGATGACCTTGACCTCCCGCCTACCCTGGACGAGGTCAAGAAAGCGATCAACCAGACTAGCTCCGGCAAGACTGCAGGCATGGACGGCATCCCCGCAGAGCTCTTCAAAGCAGCTGGACCTGAGACCCTTGATGCCTTCCTCAACATCTTGACATGCATCTGGTCAGAGGAGAACATGCCACAGGAATTTAGAGATGCTACAATCGTCTCCCTATTCGAGAACAAGGGCAGCAAAGCAGACTGTGCCAATTACCGAGGGATCTCACTCTTGTCCATTGCTGGCAAGATCCTCGCGAGAGTCATCCTCAACCGCCTGATCAGCTCTGTATCTGAGGAAGCACTCCCAGAGGCTCAATATGGCTTCAGACCCGGCCGCAGCACAGTCGACATGGTCTTCTCTGGGAGACAGGTCCAGGAGAAATACATTGACCAGCACATGGACCTCTACGCTGTATTCATAGATCTGACCAAAGCATTCGACACCGTGAACAGAGAAACGCTTTGGGTCATCCTCGCAAACAGCTCGGCTGCCCCAGGAAGTTCACCAACATCATCCGCCTCTTCCATGATGGAATGGTAGGAGTTGTCCAGTCAAACGGCGACACATCCGCACCCTTCCACATTTCCAACGGTGTCAAACAAGGTTGTGTTCTAGCCCCAGTGATGTTCAATCTGTTCTTCACGTGTGTCCTGACCCAT